>CM030794.1:26051197-26747447 GCA_018127125.1 Rhododendron griersonianum | reverse complement strand
CAAAAGAAAAACAGTGAAACACGTAATGGTGAGTAGGTTTTAAGACTACTATTCATGTGAAGAGAAGATAGTGAAAAACATGACGGTTAGTAGGTGTTTATACTATTAGTCATGCACAAGAAAAACAGTGAAACACGTAACGATTAGTTGGTTTTTAGACTACTAGTCATATGAAGAGAAGATGGTGAAACACATGACGGTTAGTAGGTGTTTAGACAAATAGTCATGCAAAAGAAAAACTGTGAAACACGTGACGGTTAGTGGTTTTTAGACTACTAGTCATGTGAAGAGAAGATGGTGAAATACATGACGGTAAATAGGTGTTTGGTCTAGTCATGCAAAAGAAAAACAGTGAAACACGTGACGGCTTCTAGGTTTTTAGACTACAAGTCATTTGAAGAGAAGATGGTGAAACACATGACGGTGAGTAGGTGTTTAGACTAGTAGTCATGCGAAAGTAAAAGAGTGCAACACGAGACTATTAGTAGGTTTTTAGACAACTAGTCATGTGAAGAGAAGATGGTGAAACACATGACGGTTAGTAGGTGTTTAGACTAAAAGAAATGCAAAAGAAGTACAGTCAAACACGTGACGGTTAGTAGGTTTTTGGACTACTAGTCCTGTGAAGAGAAGATGGTGAAACACATGACAGTTAGTAGGTGTTTAGACTACTAGTCATGCAAAAGAAAAACAGTGAAACACGTGACGGTTAGTAGGATTTTAGACTTTAAGTCATGTTAAAGAAAAACAGTGAACCACGAGACGGTTAGTAGGTTTTTAGACTACAAGTCATGCAAAAGAAAAACAGTGAAACACGTGACGAGTAGTAGGTTTTTCGACTACTAGTCATGTGTAGACAAGATGGTAAAACACATGACGGTTAGTAGGTGTTTAGACTACTAGTCATGCAAAAGAAAAACAGTGCAACACGTGACGATTAGTAGGTTTTTAGACTACTAGTCATGTGAATAGAAGATAGTGAAACACATGACGGTTAGTAGGTGTTTAGACTACTAATCATGCAAAAGAAATACAGTGAAACACGTGACGGTTAGTAGGTTTTTAGACTACTATTCTTGTGAATAGAAGATGGTGAAAAACATGACGGTTAGTAGGTGTTTAGACTACTAGTCATCCAAAAGAAATACAGTGAAACACGTGACGGTTAGTAGGTTTTTAGACTACTATTCATGTGAAGAGAAGATGGTGAAAAACATGACGGTTAGTAGTTGTTTAGACTACTAGTCATGCAAAAGAAAAACAGTGAAACACGTGATGGTTAGTAGGTTTTAAGACTACTATTCATATGAAGAGAAGATGGTGAAAAACATGACGGTTAGTAGGTGTTTATACTACTAGTCATGCAAAAGAAAAACAGTGAAACACGTGATGGTTAGTAGGTTTTAAGACTACTATTCATGTGAAGAGAAGATAGTGAAAAACATGACGGTTAGTAGGTGTTTATACTATTAGTCATGCACGAGAAAAACAGTGAAACACGTGACAGTTAGTTGGTTTTTAAACTACTAGTCAGATGAAGAGAAGATGGTGAAACACATGACGGTTAGTAGGTGTTTAGACAACTAGTCATGCAAAAGAAAAACTGTGAAACACGTGACGGTTAGTGGTTTTTAGACTACTAGTCATGTGAAGAGAAGATTGTGAAAAACATGACGGTAAGTAGGTGTTTAGTCTACTAGTCATGCAAAAGAAAAACAGTGAAACACGTGACGGGTTCTAGGTTTTTAGACTACAAGTCATTTGAAGAGAAGATGGTGAAACACATGACGGTGAGTAGGTGTTTAGACTACTAGTCATGCGAAAGTAAAAGAGTGCAACACGTGACGATTAGTAGGTTTTTAGACTACTAGTCATGTGAAGAGAAGATGGTGAAACACATGACGGTTAGTAGGTGTTTAGACTACAAGTCATGCAAAAGAAGTACAGTGAAACACGTGACGGTTCGTAGGTTTTTAGACTACTAGTCCTGTGAAGAGAAGATGGTGAAACACATGACAGTTAGTAGGTGTTTAGACTACTAGTCATGCAAAAGAAAAAAACAGTGAAACACGTGACGGTTAGTAGGATTTTAGACTTTAAGTCATGTTAAAGAAAAACAGTGAACCACGAGACGGTTAGTAGGTTTTTAGACTACAAGTCATGCAAAAGAAAAACAGTGAAACACGTGACGAGTAGTAGGTTTTTCGACTACTAGTCATGTGAAGACAAGATGGTGAAACACATGACGGTTAGTAGGTGTTTAGACTACTAGTCATGCAAAAGAAGAACAGTGAAACACGTGACGGTTAGTAGGTTTTTATACTACTAGTCCTGTGAAGAGAAGATGGTGAAACACATGACGGTTAGTAGGTGTTTAGACTACTAGTCATGCAAAAGAAAAACAGTGAAACACGTGACGGTTAGTGGTTTTTAGACTACTAGTCATGTGAAGAGAAGATGGTGAAAAACATGACGGTTCGTAGGTGTTTAGACTACTAGTCATGCAAAAGAAAAACAGTGCAACACGTGACGATTAGTAGGTTTTTAGACTACTAGTCATGTGAAGAGAAGATGGTGAAACACATGACGGTTAGTAGGTGTTTAGACTACTAGTCATGCAAAATAAGAACAGTGAAACACGTGACAGTTAGTAAGTTTTTATACTACTAGTCCTGTGAAGAGAAGATGGTGAAACACATGACGGTTAGTAGGTGTTTAGACTACTAGTCATGCAAAAGAAAAACAGTGAAACATGTGATGGTTAGTAGGTTTTAAGACTATTTTTTTGGGTAAATCAGCTTGAAATTAAAAGAGGTTAAGCGAATATACAGCCTATAAAGAGCCAAGTGGCTACATGGGTTGCTCGTGTCCAAGCCCCGTCATACAAACTATCCCAAGGAGTAGAGAGTTCAATGGGAAACCTGGACACGGGCATGGCAATAACAGAAAATCCACGACACAACCCGTCGGGATAGGGGTAAATTAGAGGCCCTCGAAGTCCTCGCAAGCACAGAAATTACTAAGTAAATCAGCTACTGCTACCAGAACACAGCAACTAATAATACAAAACAGCTAAAAAGTAAACAGTAGCCCGAGCCTCCACTGCCCGGGCTGGCAAAAGAAATGGCTGGCCTAGCCTGTGGCTGGCTTGTCGTTGGCCCGGCTGGCCTTTGGCCTGCTGGCCTGGAGACTGCCCGAGCTGCTTGATGCTGCAATGGTGACTGCCCGCCCGAGCTAGCAGCTTGACCGGGCTGCTTGGCCCGAGCGGGGATGTGGTGTCCTGGCCGAAAGGCAACGGCTGTAAGCCCCTGCCCCTACCTGACCTGGCTGGCCCGGGCAGGCCTTGCCAGCGTGGAACCGGCGAGCCACCGTGGCTGGGGCGGCCAGGCCGTGACCTCCCACCAGTTGATAAGCTCCAAAGCGGCTGAGGAGGAGGCCGGCTGTGGATTAGTCGGCCCAAGAGGAGCCGGAGTGAAAGTCGATCCATGGCCGGAATGGCTGGACCTTAGGAGGCCGGAACAGAGGTGACCGGAGTGAGAGGAGGCAGGACCAGAACCAGAATAGAACAGATCTGGTTTTGCTGCCGCCGTGTGTTGCTGCTGCCGCCGAGATGTAGTCTTCGCCGGAACGAGGTAGACCAATCTGCCTGGAGCACGAGTTGGAGAGATCTGGCCGACTGGACCAGAGAAGGCCAGCTATGGACTGGCCGGCGCCTGTTGACCGGACCAGAGGTGGATGATAGATGACCGGACCCTATGGGTTGCCGATTGTAGTTGATATCAGATCTGGTAGGAGCAGATCCGAAATGGTTCCCGCCGGTTCACGGCGGGTTGAGGTTGGAGGCGAGGCCCACGGCTGTGGAGCTTCGAACCAGAGTGGAAGTTTGTCCGGACCAAAGCGGAGGCTATGGCTGCCGGGTGTGGAAGGGGGCTGTGGAGGAGAGCCCCTGTCGTGCGAGGGTCTCCCTTGCCCGATGAGACCTGCTGCTGCCGCCGTCGGAGTGGATGGCCGGCGTGGTGGGGCCAGGCTTGGCTGGGCCGAAGTGGAAGAGCCAGGAGGGAGCTTTCTCTCTCTAGGCTAGAGAGAGAAGCTCCCAGCCCTCGGCTGCTAGTACTTTTCAAGTGCAAGTTCCATCTAGGTTTTAAGACTACTATTCATGTGAAGAGAAGATGGTGAAAAACATGACGGTTAGTAGGTGTTTAGACTACTAGTCATGCAAAAGAAAAACAGTGAAACATGTGATGGTTAGTAGGTTTTAAGACTACTATTCATGTGAAGAGAAGATGGTGAAAAACATGACGGTTAGTAGGTGTTTAGACTACTAGTCATGCAAAAGAAAAACAGTGAAACACGTGACGGTTAGTAGGTTTTAAGACTACTAGTCATATGAAGTGTAACAACTCTGATTTTTACCAAATAAAAATTTCGTTGTTAATTTGAAAAGTCTTTAAATTTTCTTGAATGATTATTAAACTCCTCTCGAAGACCTTGAGTTATTCCTAGCAATCCGTCATAAGATCATTTTCTATAGACAAGTGTGTTGGACTATTCCCTTAATCATCGAGCTTAAGCCTAGGTTAGATTCCTGACTAGAAATCCTACTTAGCAAGCCTAGTTAGTTTCTAATCTAATCCAGGTAGATAACCTAATTAAACCCTTGACCTTCCTTGAACCATTTGAACCTTTTGATCTCTTGAACCCTAGATGAACCCTTTTGAGCAAAAGTCAAACTTTGACTTTGTCCATTGGTCCATAAGTGCTAGGAGAATTATTGTCCATTGGATAATAGGTTAGTCTTTCAACCTAGTACAAAGATCTATTAATTAAATACTTAATGGGATAAGCCATGTGTACAAAAGAATAAAGAATAAGAAGGATATGTTTCTCTAGGATTCCCTAATGTACCCATTTCAATATAATAATACTACATGTGTCAAATAGGAGTATTTTAATAAGGAATTTTGACTAAATCTTTTCCTAGATATACTAGTACATACCTTAATATTATAATAGAGTACTAGTACACCTACTCCTTTATTATATAGAGATAGAACACATGTGTTATTTCATTGTTTAATAGAAAATCTTATTCTTTCAAAACCCCATTAGTTTATTATTCCTTGTACTTCCATATCTTTTTTTTTTTGGGTAAAATAGCTTGAAATAAAAAGAGAGAGTAACCGAATATACAGCCTACAAGGGGTATACCCCAGGAGGAAAGAAAACAACAGAAAACAAAAAGAGAAAATGAAAATTAGTTACGCCAAGAGGCTACATGGAGTAAGTGAGATGCGCTGTTTCCAATCCATCTAATAGAGGGAGGGAAAACAGCACCTCAGTCAACATTACAGAAATTGTTTCAATTACATATTTCAATTACTTGAATTTGAACCAATGGAAACCACTCAAAAACTGATTCACAAGCTGAAATGTTACTGCTAGAGCTGAACCTCAGTCAACATGATCAACTAGCTTCGGACATGGGACACAACATGGAGCAAGGCTGCTTTGCTAGTAACAGCCATCACAGAACAGCCAGCAAGGCTAGCTGGGCAGTTGGGACTTGTTGTGCAGCTTGCTGAGCCTTCATCTAATAATCAGTATACAAAACTACAAAACTGCAATGGACAGCAGAGCAGCCAGGAGCAGTCAAGCTTCAGAACTGATGCAGCTTCAGAACTGCTTAGAAATGGAGAACTTGGGGACACAAAACAATATGCAGAGGACGTCCCCCTCTGCGAAGGGAGATCCCAATGACAGCCCCTATTGGTTAGGCGACTATTAGAAATGAACAACCACTAAATAAACTTCATACAACTTCTGAATATACAGCAGTCAACAATTACATTCAACATCTGAATATACAGTCAATCAGAAAATGGACAAACTGCAATTGGTACAAACAAGAACTGAATATGGAAATTAACATTCAAAACCAAAGCCCCTCCTGGCTCTTCCACTTCGGCCCAGCCAAGCCTGGCCCCACCACGCCGGCCATCCACTCCGACGGCGGCAGCAGCAGGTCTCATCGGGCAAGGGAGACCCTCGCACGACAGGGCCTCTCCTCCACCGCCCCCTTCCACTCCCGGCAGCCATAGCCTCCGCTTTGGTCCGGACAAACTTCCACTCTGGTTCGAAGCTCCACAGCCGTGGGCCTCGCCTCCAACCTCAACCCGACGTGAACCGGCGGGAACCATTTCGGATCTGCTCCTACCAGATCTGATATCAACTACAATCGGCAACCCATAGGGTCCGGTCATCTATCATCCACCTCTGGTCCGGTCAACAGGTGCCGGCCAGTCCATAGCTGGCCTTCTCTGGTGCAGTCAAGCATCAAACATCAACCGGCCACTTTCGGTCCGGGGATTACAGCCGTGCAGTTCTGCAACCATTGGGATCCGAGCCGTGCAGATCTGCAACCAACGGCAACTGTTCATCTTCTCCGGCTATGTCCCAGCCGGCCAGATCTCTCCAACTCGTGCTCCTCAGCCGCTGTGGAGCTTATCAACTGGTGGGAGGTCACGACCTGGCCGCCCCAGCCACGGTGGCTCGCCGGTTCCACGCTGGCAAGGCCTGCCCGGGCCAGCCAGGTCAGGCAGGGGCAGGGGCTTAGAGCCGTTGCCTTTCGGCCAGGACACCACATCCCCGCTCGGGCCAAGCAGCCCGGTCAAGCTGCTAGCTCGGGCGGGCAGTCACCATTGCAGCATCAAGCAGCTCGGGCAGTCTCCAGGCCAGCAGGCCAGAGGCCAGCCGGGCCAACGACAAGCCAGCCACAGGCTAGGCCAGCCATTTCTTTTGCCAGCCCGGGCAGTGGAGGCTCGGGCTACTGTTTGCTTTTTAGCTGTTTTGTATTATTAGTTGCTGTGTTCTGGTAGCAGTAGCTGATTTACTTAGTTATTTCTGTGCTTGCGAGGACTTCGAGGGCCTCTAAATTACCCCTATCCCGACGGGTTGAGTCGTGGATTTTCTGTTATTGCCATGCCCGTGTCCAGGTTTCCCATTGAACTCTCTACTCCTTGGGATAGTTTGTACGACGGGGCTTGGACACAGGCAACCCATGTAGCCACTTGGCTCTTTATATTTTTTCATTTTCTTTTGCTTTGTCTTACCTGGGGTATGCCCCTTGTAGGCTGTATATTCGCTTAACCTCTTTTAATTTCAAGCTGTTTTACCCAAAAAAAAAAAAAAAAGAACTGGAAATGGACACTTGACATAGAACTGGACAATGGACATCACAAGGGTTCTTATGGAAGTGAATCAGAGCAGTTCACAACAGCCCTGCTGAAACAGAGCAGTTCACAAGACATCACAACAGCCCTGCTTGGTTGTCCAGTTTTGGGGCTGTTGTACACATGGGGTTTTACCTCTGATCTGCTGCTGATAGCTGCTGCAGTGCAGCAGCAGCTGGGTGGTGCAGCTGTTTCTGTTGCTGCTCTGTCCAGCCTAGACTGATGGTATGTGTTCTGATTTGCTGGTGCAGCTGTTTCTGCTGCTGGTGTAGCAGGTTTTGTTTTCAGTTTTGCCTAACCATCGGGGGCTGTCAATGGGATCTCCCTTCACAGAGGGGGACGTCCTCTGTTTAGTATTGTATTTGTTTTCAGTTTGTATAGTTTGTACAAGTTCAGAAGTTGTAGTCTTAGTAGCTGTGTTGTCCTAGTAGCTGCTGTGTTGTCAGTTGTAGTCATAGTGGCTGTTAGTTTGGCCCATGTTTTGGTTAGTTGCAGTTACTAACTGTTGGTCTATTAGGGTCTGTTTTGGTTCAGTAGTTGATTGCAGCAGTTCCCTAAGAAGTTGTTATGGTCTGTAATGTTTAAGTAGTTGTTGTATAGAGAAGCTTTCAGGTGTTGTGCTTCCTCTACTGTCCTGATCTGTCCTGTTAGTGTGACTGGAAGGTATTGGACTATCACTCATGCTCTAGCAGTTGCTGGGGACACTTCATATGCAGCTCTGATGGCAGAAGAGCAGAGGCCATTGGGGACACTTCATGGACACACCACTGTGGTTCTGAACTTGTTAATCTACTGATTGCTACTGTTATGGAACTGAATGGAGCTGAACTGTATTGCTACTGTTATGGAACTGAACTGATAAAGTGTTGTCATATTGTTGTCATGTTATGTTATGGAGCAAAGCTCCCAAGCAATGTAACTGGGTTTTATGTCATGTCATGTTTTGTTGTCAGTGCGTTGTTTTCTTCCCCTCTTCTAGATGGGCTGGAAACAGCGTCTATTAGGTTTTTTTTTTGGATAATGCCCTAGGGCGGTTAGCTTGAAATATAAAAGAGATTAACCGAATGTACAGCCTACAAGGGGCATACCCCAGGTAAGACAAAGCAAAAATATAAAGAGCGCCAAGTGGCTACATGGGTTGCCCGTGTCCTTGCCCCCGCCGAACAAACTATCCCAAGGAATAGAAAGTTCAACGGGGAACCTGGACACGGGCGTGGCAATAGCAGTAAATACCCGACACCAACCGCTGTATAAGGTACAATTAGAGGCCCTCGAAGTCCTCGCAATACATACTACGAAAACATAGTAATGACCAAAGAGCAGCACAACCGAGTGACTTCAATTCCAGTGGAGGATCTCATATGGTTGCCATTGAAAATATCCATGTTCGCACCTGCATCCCAAATGAGTGACTTCAATTCCAACAACGCAAAACAAGGCCAGTGGAGGACCTCTCTGCTCTCAGTGATTTCAATTCCAACAACGCCAGATATAAACAAACATGACAAGGATTAAAACTTAATCTAGGAACTGATAATGGGATGGAAAGCCCTTAATCACAACGCAAAACCACACAAACCACGCGTTAAACCGTGGACCAAAACCTGATAGCAGCCTTGTTGCCTGAATCCACTGCCGTCAGCGGTTCCACGACCCGGCGCCGGAGTTCATGGTCGGCGAACAAAACTAATTATATGACAGCCATAGACGGAGATCTGGTCCCAATCCCAGATTGAGAGCACTGCTACAAGCTTGAAACAGGAAACCCATACGCAACGCTAGAACCGACACCGGGATTACCCCTCCCGCCGTGACACCAACGACACATAACGGAAGGGAACTAGGTTGTAGCAGATGAACAAGAACAAGCCTGACGGCAGCACCCAGTCTCTAACGCGCATCCCCAGATCCATGGGCTGTATGGTGAGATGGAATTGGACATCCTCGCCTAAAACGTGATGAACCAAACACATGGTGATTTTCTGAAACCCAATCGGAACCATACCACCGGACACCGGAGAACAAGGGTGAACGCGTCTTACCTCAGTCGCTGGACCGAGACCCACAACCGGACACGAATCGCCACCGCCCATACCAGCTCCGATGATAGGTCGACAGGGTTCCTTCGCTATTGCTCTCAGTAGAGTAGCACCGGTATTGTGATAGATGGGGTTGAGAGCCCATATCTGGAGAACCCTCGGCTATGGAGGCTTCAATCTGTTGATAGAAGAGGCGAAAACCCACCATACCTCCGATGAACTGATTCTCCAAGGAAGATCAGTAGTTGACCCATTTCAGAAAAGTGGGTTTAACGGGAGATCTCCTCGCTTCGGTGAACCTCAATCCTGTATGCAGTGTGGATTAAAGAGGGGTTGTGATAGTTGGTCCAGACCAAAGAAGGCCGGATATGGATTTGGGCGGTGGAGGAGAGCTTCTCTAGAGAGAGAAGCTCCCTTGCCCCTCTCGTCTATTAGGTTATTCTCTAGGCATGTAGCCATTTGGCATAGTCATTTTTTTACTTGGTTGTTTCTTTTTCCTCCTGGGGTATGCCCCTTGTAGGCTGTATATCCGTGCCCTTTTTTTTCTATTTAATGCTGTTTTACCCAAAAAAAAAAAAAAAGGGTTCTTATGGACACTTGACATATCAGAGCAGTTCACAACAGCCCTGCTGAAACAGAAGTGGAGTTCTTCTTTGAGCAGCTGCAAATATGTTAGTGCAGCCAACACAGAGAACAGAGAACAACAGAGCAGCTAGCCTATTATAATGCTAGGCGAGCTAACAACTAAACAACTGAACTATAATAGCAGCAGCAGTAGCAGATTAGGCATCCTAAACAACTGAACCATAACAGATTATAGTAGCAGAACCAGTACCACAACTCCCTCTGAAAACTCACTCCTCCCTCTCAAATTACTAAGGGTCCACCTTACTCCCTCCACTAAGCCTCTCATAATGCCCCCACTAATTATTACCTCTGCTCTCAAGAAAAAATGATGAGGCTCAATCACACTCTCACAAGGAAAGTGAAAGTTAACAACTAAGCTCTCAAAACAAGTTCACCATCAGTAACCAGTAGAGACCAAAGGATAAGATAACTACCTGTGTAAGTAGGAGTAATAGCAGACTTCCTTTGCTGAAAGATTTACTTCCATATCTTATTAGTCTATTAGTACTTATGTACTTACATGATCTTAGGATTATATATAGATATATAAATAGATAGTACAAGAGAGAGAGAGAGAGAGGGAGAGAGAGCCGAGAGAGATAAGGGAGAGAGAGCCGAGAGAGATGGAGAGAGAGAGAGAAAGATATGTTGTACTTTCTTGATCTTTCTCTACCAAACCCTAATTCTATTTATATAAGTACATGTACTTATGAAAGAAGGGAGATAGGATGAAATGAGATGGATTTGAAGTACTAGATTGCCTTACAAGATTTCTTACACAAAATCCTTACTCTTCCTAAGTCAATCTACCAACCCTTGATCTTTGTACTTGTATATATATATACATATGTACTTTGTACCAAGAGAGAGAGAGGGAGAGAGAGAGGGCCGGATGGAGGGAGAGAGAGAGAGAGTGATGTGTGTGCAAGTGTACTCACCATATCTTCCTACATCATCTTCTAGCATCACCATGTACTACTCAATCTAGGGTTTCTTATTCTATCATCCAAAGTACAACCAAAATCTAGTCTTTCTTACACTTTGATCAACCAAGGACAACCAAATCTCATTTCTTAATCTTTTAAAGGACTAGATTGGACTAAAACCCCATAGAATAACATAAACCTTGTCCTAGTTTGGAAGAAGAAGATCTAGGTGATGTCATAACTTGTCATGACTTGAAAGGACTAGATTTTGGAGCAAAATCTATTGGATTTAGAGAGAGAGAGGAGCCGGCCATTCGGGAGAGGGAGAGGCCATCCATTTGCCTATAAATAGGACCCCATGCTTTCATTCAACTCACACCTTTCCAACCTCCAACTTCTCTCTCTAGAAAGCTTAGTGTTCTTGTTGTTCTTTGCTTGTTCTTGAGGTTCTTCATAAGTTCTTCAAGAAACTCATCCTAAGCCGCCACTAAACCGCCGCTCGACCACCCTTTCGATCCAAAAAGTCAAGTAGTGTTAGGCAAGATCTAGTTTCGAGAGAAACCATTCTCTTTCGAAGCTACCGGAAGCCATTCCTAGACGTTACTCCGTCCAACCGTCAACGTACCTTCCGTAGTCATCTCTACCGCCAAGAAGAACGGTAGATATTCTATATCTACTCCTCCCTATGTATACGTAGACTTTTCCTATGACCTTTTTTTTTTGGGTAATGCCCTAGGGCGGTTAGCTTGAAATATAAAAGAGGTTAACCGAATGTACAGCCTACAAGGGGCATACCCCAGGTAAGACAAAACAAAAATATAAAGAGCGCCAAGTGACTACATGGGTTGCCCGTGTTCTTGCCCCCGCCGAACAAACTATCCCAAGGAATAGAAAGTTCAACGGGGAACCTGGACACGGGCGTGGCAATAGCAGTAAATACCCGACACCAACCGTCGGTATAAGGTACAATTAGAGGCCCTCGAAGTCCTAGCAATACAAACTACGGAAAACATAAAAGATAATGGCCAGTGCACAACCCGCACTGCCCGAGATGGCCTGACCAAGACCTACAGATCTGGCCGGAGAGGTCCTTGACTGGCGGCGTGAAGGTGAGCCACACGGCGGCTGTTGAGTCCCGCGGTGGGGTTCCGGCGGCCGGCTGGTGGACCGACGGCTGTTGAGCACCTCGGTGAAGACCCTCAGCCGTGAGGTTGAAGACCGGCTGGTGGTGGTTGAGCTCCTCGGTTGAGCACCTCGGTGATGGTTGAGCTCCCCGGTTTGATTTCAGATCTGCCCGGTGCAGATCCCAAATGGTACCCGCCGGTTCACGGCGGGGTTGAGGTTGGAGACGAAGCCCACGGCTGTGGAGCTCCGGACCATAGTGATGTTTGACCGGACCAGATGAAGGCCGGCCAGGTGGAGTGTGGCCGAACCAGATCTGTCCGGAGCGGAGGGCGGTGGAGGAGGGCGGTGGGTTGCCGGTTGTGGAGGGCGGTGGAGGAGAGCCTCTCTAAGGAGAGAGGATCCCTTGCCCGGATGGTGGCTGCTGCCCGGCGGCTGGGCCTAGTGGTGGCTGCCGGGGGGCTTTCTCTCTCTAGGTTAGAGAGAGAAGCTCCCCACTTCTTTGCTCGGTCCCCTATGACCTTTAACTCTAAGTATAGACGTAGAACGATCGTATCTTAGAATTCCAATAAACATATGTTGTTTTGAAATTTGAAAAGGAAGCATGAGTTTTCAAATTGGAAGCATAGCTCTTCATCAAAGCCTTGTAGCCATTTGGCGCTACCAATTTTCTTTATCTCTTTTTTGTTTTCTTTTCTTCTTTTCCTCCTGGGGTATGCCCCTTGTAGGCTGTATATCCGGTTACCCTTTTTTTTTTTTTATTTCATGCTATCTTACCCAAAAAAAAAAAAAGCATGAGTTTTGAAAGATAACGTTCATAGATTAGCTTTAAGTATTCGTATTTTGATCTTAGAATGAATATAAGTATGATTATGTGATTTATTGACTACTTGTTGTAGATAAAGCATAAGTGGTTTACCACTCCAAAGGTGCCCGTCCATGTGGCACTATGCTTTGTCTTGTATGATTAAATGTTGAGCATGATGATGTGATTAAGAGAGCATGCTATTTAATATAGAGTTGGTTGATCTTGCTAGTTTAGTTTCAAGATTACTATGATTACATGAAAGTCTTACCGCGGAGTCTATGCATGAGAACGAGACACGTAAACCGAGAAAGTTAGAAACATGACACCTAGGGTGTGTTTAAAGGCATGACCTTGGTAAAATATTTTTGAAACTACATAATGACCATTGTGGGAGTCATTATGTGAGTAGTGTGTGTGTGTGTGCCAATGGGAACCCGGGACGGCGGAACCATTGTGAGGATACTCGGGAGACCGGAACGGCGGAGCCGAGGTTGGGTGTGTGGCTTGGTTATCCGCGGTACGGAGCCAATGCTAACGTGTGCCAATGGGAACCCGGGACGGCGGAACCATTGTGAGGATACTCGAGAACCCAGAACGGCGGAATCGAGGTTGGGTGTGTGTTTTAAAAACCTCATGTGGCCGAACGTGGCAGCTCGTTGTGTGGATAGATTTTGAAAGCAGCAATGTGGCCGGACTTGGTAGCCCATTGTGTGTGTGTCATCAATGTAGCCGGACGTGGTAGCTTCATTGGTAACATGATTTATCTATACACTCAATAGGGACCTGGCGTGAAAGCCCTTGTGTGGATTTTGAAAACCGCGATGTGGCCGGACGTGGTAGTCCATCGTGTATGATATTTGAAAACCATAATGTGGCCGGACTGGCCCATTGTGTGGTGTGCGTGTGTAAAAGAAACGATTTTGGAAATGTGATTTGGAAGTGTTAATGAAGTAAAAAGGATGACACGGTCTACGATGAGTCGCGTAGGAGAAACACGAAAAGATATGACACCAACGTTAGGAAGATATCGAATGTGAATGTGTCATTGTTTAACTATGTTGATGAATGAGCATGTGTAATTGTTTATATGCTTCCTTGCGAAGAAGAAACTCTGATATCACGAACACCAACAATAGCTAAGAGAAAATGCGGATATGTTATTGTTGATAGCTGTTGAATAAACACGTACTGCGTAGATATCATTATCTGTATAATTCATTGCTGTTATACGTGACTTACTATGTGTAAGTTAAGGGTTAGTGGGTTTGGTTTATTCTATTGAGCTTTTTAAGTTCACGGTGTTGCCTTTGGTGACCCTGACATATTATATTGGTGGCGACGCCGGTATAATGTGTCAGACCTTATAGACGAACAGGGTGAGACGTACACTTTGGAGGCTTTAGGAGCCGAAGAGCTGGCTAGGATGGAAGAGCAGGTAGAGCTGTAGTTAGGAACCTTAGTTCCCTTCCCTTTTGAATAAATGTACTCCTTGTGAGGTTGATGATGTAATAATAAGCCAGACTCCATTTGATTTTATCAATAAAAACTGTCCTCTAACGTACCCGAAAATGGGGGCGTTACATGAAGAGAAGATGGTGAAACACATGACGGTTAGTAGGTGTTTAGACTACTAGTCACGTAAAAGAAAAACAGTGAAACACTTGACGGTTAGTGGTTTTTAGACTACTAGTCATGTGAAGAGAAGATGGTGAAAAACATGACGGTTAGTAGATGTTTAGACTACTAGTCATGCAAAAGAAAAAACAGTGAAACACGTGACGGCTTGTAGGTTTTTAGACTACTAGTTATTTGAAGAGAAGATGGTGAAACACATGACGGTTAGTAGGTGTTTAGACTACTAGTCATGCGAAAGTAAAAGAGTGCAACACGTGACGATTAGTAGGTTTTTAGACTACTAGTCATGTGAAGAGAAGATGGTGAAGCACATGACGGTTAGTAGGTGTTTAGACTACAAGTTGTAGACACCCCAATTTGGCCTAATGATTATTTCAAGTCCCACCTTGGGACAATCCCGATGATGAAATGGATACAGTGATTGCTGATTGCTTCCTTGAGGACCTTAGGACTTTCGGTGAGAACTTTGACCACTTAGAGGACCCAATTCAAAGCCATACAGCCTTTCAGACAAAAATACAGAAGCCTAGGAAAATCCATCTGACGGCCGTAACATCGATCCCACGGCCATAACATCAATCCCTCGCCCGAGCAACCTGTTGCCAGCAAAATCTCCCTGAGAGATCAATCCCTCGGCCGCAAGATCTATCCTTCGGCCGAGACATCCTTTCCACGGCCGCGACATCCTTTGCTCGGCCGCCAGATCGACCTTTTTCCAGACTTTCGAACGTTCTGTCAGACGTTTGGTTTGATCCAACTACACTACCTTTCCGATGCGTTCGGGCTACGTTCGGAGATCACGACGTAGAGTTTGAGATGCATTGCAATTGCAATTGCCATCTCGTGATTTGATTGGCCGGAGTGAGTCATCCCTATGCCTATATAAAGGGGCCTTTGGGTTCCGAATTTGACACACAGAAATTGAGATACTTACACACTCTCTCAAACCACGAAACTCTGCAGAAATACTCCCTCGATCCCATACTTCAAAAGCCCTAACCTTCCGAAGGCAGCCGTCAATCCGGCGATCAAACCCCGAAGTTCAAACCCCTAACCCTAGGGTTCTCGATCAAGCAATCAATCCATCACAATCAAATCCGAAGCAATCAAGCAACTGAGGGATCAAGGTGGTGAGGCCCAACGGCCTCTAGTTTGTTTTACTTATCGCGTTTATGACTAACCGTAGCATTTAATCGTTTGCTAACTTTTCTGTCTGGTGTGAGGAAGAACATCGACCGGGGTTTCGATCCCTCGGCCGATAAATAAAACCAGGAGGATCCCTCGGCCGTGAGATCCATTCACCGGCCGCGAGATCCATCTCCCTGGGACATTTGTTTGTTTTTCTGCTTTCTGATGCTTCAATTATCGCACTGGCTCACTTTACTTACTGTTTAAAGGAATAATTAAACAGACTATGTGTTAGGATTAGACAAAGCATCTATATGTCTTATGTTGAATGATTATGGGCCAGTCTCACGACTGGGCAGAGAGGGGTGCCTAACACCTTCCCCTTACTGTACTTTTGGCTCCCGAATCCAGAATCTCTATCTATTTTCCCAGTTTTTATAAACTGGGTGGCGACTCTATTTGATGATAGCTATTATCATGTGGCGACGTTCCTAGCCATGGGAATGTCCATGATTTTGGTTTATGATGTGAGCAACCAATCGAACAAACAACGTGATCAATCTGTATGGCGATGCCCCGTTTGGGAGGTGTCTACACCAAAGACTCCGCTGGGGACTATGAGAGCCATAACCAGAAAGTTCAACATAAGACTAATACATGCCTTGTTTAATTCACTTATCATATGCATTGAGCGGGCAACCCGTTGAGTTCACCTGATATCCCGGCATGACACGGGCTATGTTGGGGGTTCCAGCAAACTCCACAGTCACTCGTACCTAGTGGTATATCAAAAAGGAAATCACCCAATCGCCACCTATGATGGGCTGGCGAGAGGACTGGTGCCCTTTGACAACGGAGCACCCTGAAACTACCTAAACCTTGCATGCTTTAGAAAGCCATAGAACTTATCAAACTAAGACAGGAACCTACAGGCTAGGAACCTACTTGCATTTTATTTCCAAAGTTCTTCCTCACACCCATTGTATATGTGTATGTTGTAAAGTTTCTCTTTTGCAGGTTAAACCTTAGGAATCTCTCTAAGTCGAATAAACCATAGGTAAGATTAATCAATCTAACTAAAGCAAAAATCTTTTTCAGGAAAAATGACTGCATCATTGTTCACGTCTGATTCGCACTTTCAAGTTGTCACCAAGCTGTCTGGCCCGCTCCACTTTGCTGTTGAAGATTTCAACCCCTCTGAATACATCACTCCAGTAAATCAACCAAAGCCTATGGTGGCTATCATTGAAGACAACCATGTCATGTTCGCTGGAACGGTTTATGAGGAAGAGGTAGAAGACCTGATTGAAGAAGAAGGGCTTCGCAGGGTTCCAATCTACTTTTATGACCCCTATGCACCTACCGATGATTATTGGCCAATAGACGAGGTCAACAACCTCGAGACTGAAGAGGCAAAGGAAGAAGAGGCTGTCGACAATGACCCACTAGACGAAATATCACTAAACCTACTCTTTGATGAGGGGGTCACCAACAACGAAATAAGGGTGATCCACCCCATCATAGATAGCTTTGGTAATTGGTGGGGCTTTGTTGGCACACGACGAGTCGATAACAGCGACGAAGCCCAGATTGAAGCTCAATTGGAGGAAATAACAGCAATAGCAAATCAAATGGCCCTCCAAGACTTGCAGGGTGACAATGATGAAAGTGCGAATCAAGGTGACAGTGAAGTACTGGTGATCGACCTTGGTGATGAAAAAGACTGCTCTGAGCTGATTGTGGATGCTGAAAAAGGGGCTTACCCTAACTGGACCGTGGAACACACTCTAAAATACAAAACGAAAAGCGCTAATTCTGATCTTAGTTCTGATTCCGATTCCGACTCTGAGTCGACTCAGTCCGAGTCAAGCTTTTCATCCTTTGAAAATACTAAGTCTAGTGAGGAAAACCTGGTCAAAGTACCAAGGCATAGCATTTACTTTGAGTTCGACTCTGAAATGTCTTTTGATAAATTTAGCAATGAGAAGGAAGATTTAGAGTATTTTACTTTGCCTATGATCAATTGTGTGGATTCCGACAAACCAAATTTTGAGGAAGAGATTCCAAAAGAAATTCTAGAATTCATCGAGAAAGAGGAGGAAAGGCACGCTTAACCTTTTTCTGAGGAAATAATCATAGCAAACATAGGCTCCGCAAACGAGCCCAAAATGGTTAAAATTGGTGCCACACTATCCCCTCAAGAAAGTGAAAAACTAATCTTTTTGCTAAAAGAATACAAAGATGTTTTTGCCTGGTCTTACGAGGACATGCCTGGAATAGACCCTGAAATTGTTCAACATAAAATTCCTCTTCATTCTGATGCAAAACCAGTTAAGCAAAAACTGAGACGTATGCGCCCTGATTGGGTCCTAAAGATAAAAGAAGAAGTCACTAAGCAAATCAACGCCGGATTTCTCATAGTCACCGAATATCCACAATGGGTAGCAAATATCGTTCCCGTACCAAAGAAAACTGGAGGAATCAGGGTCTGCGTAGATTTCCGAGATCTCAACAAAGCCAGTCCGAAAGATGACTTCCCATTACCTCACATAGACGAGCTAATAGATAACACCGCAGGCCATGCGTTGCTATCCTTCATGGATGGATTTTCCGGATATAACCAAATCCTTATGTCTCCTGAGGATAGAGAGAAAACTACCTTCACTACGCCTTGGGGAACTTACTGTTACCGAGTAATGCCGTTTGGGTTGAAAAATGCTGGAGCCACTTACCAGAGGATGGCCACAACACTGCTGCACGACATGATGCACAAAGAGGTCGAGGTGTATGTCGACGATATGATAGTCAAATCAAAGGAAAGGGAAGGACACTATGGAGCGCTCCAAAAGTTCTTTGGGAGGATTAGGAATTATAAGCTACGTCTTAACCCTCAAAAATGCACTTTTGGGGTAACAGCTGGAAAGATGTTGGGATTCCTCATCACTCAACGAGGAATCGAGGTAGACCCTTCCAAGATACAGGCTATCATGGAGATATCACCACCTAGGACAGAGAAGGAAGTAAGGAGCTTCTTAGGGAAGGTACAGTTCTCAGCAGGTTCATTTCCAAGCTCACAACCACCTGTGAACCTCTTTTCAAGCTACTGAAGAAAGGTACGGATTTTGAATGGAGCCAAGACTGTCAGCAAGCATTCGAGGCAATCAAGGAATATCTTCAGAATCCACCTGTGCTATCGCCACCCATCCCTGGGAAGCCATTGATTCTGTATCTCTCAGTAACAGACACGTCCATGGGATGCATGCTAGCACAAGAAAACGACGCCAAAGTAGAGTGCGCCATATACTACCTCAGCAAGAAAATGATGGATTATGAGACAAGGTACACTCCCCTCGAGAAAACCTGTTGGGGGCTAGTATGGGCCACAAAGAAACTGAGGCACTACCTATTAGCACATCCGGTGGTGCTGGTCTCTCGTTTAGACCCAATCAAGTATCTTTTCGAAAAGCCAGCACTTATCGGAAAGCTAGCTAGGTGGTTATTGCTGCTAGCGGAGTTCGACCTCAAATACATGACGAGGAAATCAGTAAAAGGAAGAGCTGTGGCAGAATTCTTGGCGGATCACCCTGTGACAGAGGCCGAGGCAGAGGACTTCATGTTCCCCGACGAGGATATCTTATGTCTCTTAGACGACACCTGGCAACTTTACTTTGATGGAGCATCAAACCAATGTGGATATGGCATAGGGGTATTGCTAGTTTCCCCAAACGACTCTCACATCCCTTTGTCATATAAGCTAAGGTTTGAAGTCACTAACAACCAAGCTGAATATGAGGCTTGTATTGCTGGAATGGAGGCAGCCCTGGAGCTAGGAGCAAAAAGGGTAGAAGTCACTGGGGATTCAAACCTGGTGGTATCTCAAGCAAGAGGAGACTGGAAAGTTAAGGAGGATACACTGAAGCTATATCACTCTGTGCTGGAAAATCTAATTCCACAGTTCGATTCTGTTATCTTCACACACACCCCTCGAGTGAGCAATAGATTTGCGGATGCACTGGCAACACTAGCGTCTATGGTCGAAATACCCCTGGGATTCACAATGCGGCCTCTCATGATTGAACAAAAGGTTAAACCAGCATGTGAGTGTACCTTTACCGAGGAAGGTGAAGACGATGGCAAGCCATGGTACGAGGACGTGAAGGAATTCCTGGAAAAAGGAGAATACCCATCCGAAGCCACCTCAAAGGACAAAACGGCTCTGCGGAAGTTTGCTGCCCGATTTATAATCTGTGGAGGAGCATTGTACCGAAGGGCAAACTTGGGCCCAAGTCAACTTTGCGTCACAACGGAGGACAGCCGCAAGGTAATGGAGGAAATACATGAAGGAATTTATGGGCCGCACATGAATGGGGCAACAATGGCAAAGAAGATCCTACGACAGGGATATTATTGGACTACAATGGAGGCCGACTGCGCTGATTATGTCCGTCGATGTTACAAATGCCAAACTCACGCTGATCGTATGCGTATTCCCCCTACGGAATTGTACAGCATGACATCCCCCTGGCCATTCTCCACTTGGGGGATAGACGTCATTGGAAGTATAAATCCAAAGGGAAAATACAAACATCAGTTCATCCTAGTGGCTATCGACTACTTCACCAAATGGGTAGAGGCAGCCTCTTATGCTACTCTCAAAGCCACTCATGTGGCCAAATTCATTCGCACTAATATCATCTATCGATATGGTGTACCTCACGAGTTTGTCTGTGATAATGGATCGCACTTCAAGGGGGCGACAAAGAAGCTTTTCGCCGAATTTGGGATCCCACCTGAGGTCTTGCACAGGGAGCCAGAGCAGCACTTTGGTTTCACCAATAGGAAGGTAGAATTTTATCCTGTCAAATGATTTTTGTATGTGAGATTTCGCAGAGTGATAATTTGATATTTTGATAAGGAGTTTGAGTTCTAGAAGTTGCCCCCTGTATAGGCGATATCTTGTGTATTTGATTCCTTCTTCGTATTTTGTCAGGCGAATGAGAGACTGCGCGTGTGGGGAAGCTGCCCCCAGGTGTTTGAGTGGTATGAGAGGCTTCCTCAGGAAGCCAAGGATGCGGTTGCTTTGGCTGGCTTCGAGCCCTTGATACTTGGTTTCCATCTTCCGAAGGCGGAGTTGGGATTGACCACATCTTTGGTCGAGCGGTGGTGGGATACCACCAACACTTTCCACCTTCCGGAGGCTGGGGAGATGACGATCACTCCGAGCGACTTTGCTTTGCTCACAGGCCTGAGAGTTGGCGGCGATCCTCTTCCAATTGACCCGCGGATCCATGAGCGGAAGGGTGCCCTTGGATATCTTTTGGGGAAGGTTCCCATTGTGTCAGAGAGTGGTCATATCACATATACCTGGCTTCGGGAAGAGTTTGATCAAGTTGATATCCTGACGGAGATTCCCCTTTCTCAGCTGGTACGAGCTTTCCTGCTTTATCTCCTTGGGTAAACTTTGTTTTGCAACAAGGAGAATTCCGTACACGTCCAGTCCTTGGCTGCTTTGGTGCACTTAGAGACCATAGCAGAGTTTGATTGGGGAACTCCCGCCCTAGCCACGTTGTACGGACACCTCAGTGCTTGTTCCCGGGGGGTTAGTTTGTCGCTTGGCGGACACCATCGTATTCTTGAGGTACATATTTTGATTCCTGCGTTGTTTTTTTGTTGCTTCTATCTTTGTTTATTCATGTTTTCCGTCTTCGCTTGTAGCTCTGGGCTTTTGAGCACTTGTTGCAGTTTCCTCCTCCGACTGGGCACAGAGAGCCTAGGTTTGTTCCACGGGCAGCCCGTTGGTTGAAAGGAGTTCGGAAGTCACGGTCGCCTGCCATGGACTTGCTGGCTTGGAGGCGAGTTTTGGATCGCCTAACGGTGGATCAGGTATGACATCTCTTTATCCTCTGATTTTCGTGCAATTTCCTCATTCTGTCATTTTGATGCTGTTTCCCTTGTTATAGGTGCGTTTTGACCCATGGGGCGTGCTACTTGACGATGCTCCTCTGGAGTTGACCTCAGCTCGGGCGTTAGACAGCCAGCACTTCCTTCTGGAGGGGCCATTTTCGAGAGCCTGGTATCTTGGGGAAGGGTAGTGAGCCAGTACTTTCCACGTTCCGAGGCGTTGCAGCTTGTTCCTCTCCCTCCTCCTGTTGGTATGAGATCGACCCATCTTTTGACCGGGGAGGGCTTGCTACTTGCTCTTGAGAGACAGCCAGCCATGAGTTTTCTCGTAGCGGGAGATTACTCAGCCTTTCGTTTGGTCTCTTTGACCCTTCCTACCGCTACTACTGCTGCTGCTCCTCCTGTTTGGCCGCGGGCCCCCAGTTTCATTTCTTTCCACAATGCAAATGGAGAAGAGGAGCGTTTGACACTGACACCGTGTGCTACGCAGTTCTACGTGCTTCCTGCCGGAGTTCAGCAGGTAATATTGTAGATTCTGCTTTGGTTTCCTTCAGCATTCCTTGCTTATTTGATTGAATATGCAATTGCTTCCTCTGCAGGTGCCTGCTGAGGTATTTCAGGAATGGTTGCGTGCTTTCTAAAGTGCAGAGGCTTTGGCTCGACGGCAGCGTGGCCGAATAGCTGCGGTATACATCATTTGATCTCTTCTTTTACCATCCTACGTTTCATGTGAAACTGAATACCTATATCCTGTGTCTCTGCAGCTTGGGACGGAGCGAGTACCGACAGTGTCAGTTACTCAGAGTGCCGGAGTTAGCGAGGGAGGAAGTACCGGAGCTGGTGATGGGGATGCCGAGGCTGATGAAGGACAGAGGATTAGTGTCTCCGTTCCTGAGCGTTTTCATCCTGCGCCTAAGAGGGGTCGTGGACAGTAGCTAGCTTTTCCTTTCTTGTACCTGTATTTTGTTAGTTCTAAAAACAGATAATTTGACATTTGTATTTTTTTTTGTTTGTGTTTGAAGCATCCTCAGCATGTATGGGAAATTAGATACTTATGCAATATTTTTCAAAGTTTTGTGAATGTCTGGACTTTAAATATGGGCCGAGGAATGGATCACTCGGCCGAGGGTTCCATTCTTCGGCCGCTACTTCTATTTCCTAAAGAAGTTGGATTTTTGCTTTTAGCCAAGTGGCGTTTTTTCCCTTCTTACACTTGAATTTGATTCAGGCTTTTTATTTGCTTTTGCTGTTCCTACAATCTCTTTGTCATGTTTTGGGATTGTTAGAATGCTTGGTCCCTTATGTCGACGACTTTTAAGTCAGAGAGGACGAACGATGATTCTTACGTGTCTTTGTTTTTGTCAATTCCCTGGAAAATGACTAACTCATCTTTTGCGAGCTCAATACGCAGGGTTAGCTATGCCTATCATTGAGTACAAACCTTTTGGTATTGTCTTTCTTCTCTCCAAATGTTTGGGCCGCATCTCGATGCGAGATTGCCTACGTATCCCAATCAGGGAATCAGGCCTTTTACGTAGTTCCAAGATCACCACCTTTGGGGGTTGGGTTTTCACTCTTGGTTTTTCTCTTTCTTACGCTCTAAGTTTTGCCTAGGTTACCTAATAGAGGTTGAGTCCCTAGCGAGCTTTCCTTTGAATGCCTTAACTTTTGCCTAGGCCGTGTTTTTGCATCTTCTTGTCCTAGCAGGCTCTGCTCTTACTTTTGCTTGGGTATATAGATTGCCCAACGAGCATTTTTCTCTCAAGACGGTTTTAGTGTTTTGGAGAGGAATCTGATGGAGATATTTTTATGAATCTCCTGTTGCGTTTGTACTTTCACAATGGGCAAGCTAACCCTAAGTGTTCTCACGGAGATAGCGTCTTCTTCCTGAGTTTTGATAAAAACCTAGTTCTAAGTAATCAGGGTTCGTCCCTTCTTTCCTTTTGGTTGATAACATAAAGAATTAGATTCTTAAAATCCTTTTATCTTTGGCAGAGAGATTGTAGTGTATAGCAATCACATTTTAAAGACGGAATCATTCGTCAAGCATAGAAGTGATAAAATGGGGATTTATTTAATCGTAGATAATGCCCAAACAGGGGCCCAAAACATGTCCTAACTTGTCTTTAGGAAATGAAAGTAATGTTTTTGTCATGCGATTTACTGCAGTATCTCGGGAGTGGCTCCTTTTCCTTTTGCAGTTTTATACCCTTCTTCACCCTCTTTGCCAAACAGAATCTTTAGGTCAAATTCAGCTAGCACCTCAATCCAGTCTTCGGGAGTAGGGGATGAATTTTTTTTTTTGGGTAATTTAGCTTGAAATTAAAAAAGGTTAACCGAATGTACAGCCTACAAGGGGCATACCCCAGGAGGAAAAGAAAAGGAAAAAATAAGAATGACAAAAGTGCGGTAAACCATGCACAACCCGCATGGAGAGTTAGATAAAGTAAATACATGAAGATGCCATGTGTACGGTAAGTAAAGTACATAGAGCTAGATGAAATAGAGCTACCACCTGGCACAACCCGCCAGGCTAGGAAATAAGGTAAGTAAAGTAAATAATCGAGGTCAGAGATGACCACATGATAACCAACACTGAGAAGAAGCCACCGGGTAAGACGGCTACAAAGCAAGCTGAACGGCTACTACAGAGGAACAAGGCATCAAGAGGCTCGAACCAGAGTCAACGGCATCCGACAAGGCTACTGCTGCTGCTCAGTACCCTGCTCACCACGCTCAATCCTTCCGGCCTACTACTCCCTCATCCAAGCCTAAGGCTCGCCAAAACCTCCTGCTGAACCCAACTACCTAATAACCTCCTCCTCGAAGTCTGGGTTAAGAGAACCAAGAACCTAGTACTTCCATCAACCCCAAAGCTAGTATAATACCCACTCAACAAGCAAGTGTGGAATGCAATTCAGGCCAAGCTACATGGAGATGTCGGCATCCGACAAGGCTACCCTGCTAAGTACCCTGCACACCACGCCCATTCCATCCAGACTACTACAACCTCGCCTACATCCCCTAGGCTCGCTAACGACTGAAAGAGGACCAAGCTGCCCCTTTCGATCAGTGAACAACCACCAACCTAATCAATGACAGCTCCGGCAGCTACCTCGCTCAATCAGAATCCATCCACCAATCTAATCAGTGGCACCCACAGCTGCTGCTACTGCGAACTACCCTTTTCAATCAGAACAGATTCTAATCTAATCAACGATAGCCACTCAAACCTCAAGTGGACCAAGCTGCTCCTTTCGATCAGCGAAGCCACCAATCTAATCAGAAACAGACCGCAAAGCTACCCCTTTCGATCAGTGAACAACCACCAATCTAATCAATGACAGCTCCAACAGCTACCTCGCTCAATCAGAATCCATCCACCAATCTAATCAGTGGCACCCACAGCTGCTGCTACGCGAACTACCCTTTTCAATCAGAACAGATCCCAATCTAATCAACGATAGCCACGACCACAAGAATACTACACACAACCTCAGGGCTAAAAGCACAGGATCTAGGGATATAAAAGGCTCGACCAAGAGCCCGACAACCCCCGATTTCAGTCCAACAGGTGACCGCCTATCGGGGATCGCAGATACTAACAGTAAACTGGCCCATAGGTCCAGCAACAAATTGACTGCAGGCTTGTTCTGTCCAATATTGGACTTGGAATTATGTTTGGAATCCGTGCCACTTTTTTTTTTTTTTTTGAAAGAAATTTAGGCCCAACTTGCCATCGGTGGCGGCCGCCGCCGCCGCCGCCTTCTTCTGGCTGGACGAAGATTGACTCGAATCGCCGGGCAAAAAGCTGCTGCCAAGCCTCTGCCCAAGCAAAACAATCACTGGCAGCCCACTGCTGCTCCTCGCCCGACTAGCTGCTTGGCCCGAGCGGGGTTGAACCACCGCAGCTCCCATAAGGCCGACGGCTACACGAGCTGGCCTGCCATCGGGCGGCTACTGCCAGCCGGATTGAATCTAATCAGTGGGTAGTGCTGGCCGCTGCTGCCCGCTGCTTGGCCTGGGCTGGCTGATTGCCCGGGCGGTTGGACCCCACGGCGGCTATTGGGTCCACGGCGGGGGTTGGGGTTGAAGATGATGGCCGATGGCTGTAGAGCCACGGCTGTGGAGCCACGGTGATCCGGAAGGAAGACCGGACCAGGGCCTGCCCGAGATGGCCTGACCACGACCTGGTCTGACTGAACAGATCTGGCCGGAGAGGTCCTTGACAGGTCCTTGTTGGTTCTTCTTCCAAATCGCTGTCGGTCCATTCCTGATCAAAGAAGATTTGCATTCCACCTTTGCTTGGTAACTTCGTCTTCCCATGTCTCTGCGAAGCCACAGAATGGAAAGTCTTCTCCTTCTCTTACAAACCAGCCATTGAGCGTTTTTGGGATCACGAGTTTCTCTTCTTTGACCCCGCTTCCTCTTGCCTTAGCCTTTTCCATGCTTCTCTTCCTTCTTACCTCAGCTTCTGTCGGGGTGTAGCCAAGACCAAAGGCGTATTGATTATGTGGAGGATCAATCATTTGCGAGATGCCTTGTGATCTTTTGCCTAAACCCAACCCAGGGAGGTATTTTTGCTTCTTCATCATCCATAAGGCGGGGGTACTTACGTAGAAGTTTCTCTCAGCCATTAAGGCTTGCACAGCGGTTGCTTCCTCAAGACTGAATCCAGTAAGGAAGGTTTCCTCGGTTTCTACCTCTTGGACAGGCGTATCAGAATGAGTTCGGATTGATGAATCCCCCAGAACGGTTACGACCCTTCCGTCTACTGCGAATTTGACTTTTTGATGCAAAGTGGAAGGTACTGCCCCAGCGTCATGTAGCCAAGGCCTTCCTAATAAGAGATTGAAGGTGGCCGGTATATCCATCACATGGAACTCCACGTCCCTTTTGATCTTCTCCACTTCTACTGGCAGTGTGACACACCCAACCACTCTTCTCTTTGAATTGTCATACCCCCCTTACTCCCTGGCTTGAAGGGCGTACGTCGGTGGCGTTTATCCCTAGCTTGTCGAGGGTCCTTTGAGGACATATGTTTAAAGCAGACCCGTTATCCACCAAGACCAGTGGGATCCATTTGGTGAGACATTTAAGTGAAATGTAGAGAGGTTTGTTATGTGCAGGCCCTTCAGGGGGTAGATCCTTGTCAGTGAAAGCTATCGTTGGTTTTAGAGCTTTTGACGCCATTATGAAACCCACCAGTTCTTTGGGGGTGATATCGATGGGAACTTTGGCTTTCCCCAAGGTTTTAAAGAAGGAATTGCGATGCTCGTAGGAGGACATAAGCAATCCCCAAATAGAGATATCAGCTTGGATTTTCTTTAGTTGCCTTAGCACCCTGTCTTCCTCAGGTTCGGTCCTTTGGCTTTCTTCTCCTTCTTCTTCTTCCATTACTCGTGTTGAGGCTGAACTTTCTCCACTTAGTTTAGGAGGTTTATACACTCTTCCGCTTCGGGTGAGGTGACCCACTTCTTCTTCTTAGGTACCCCAAGGATCAGCAGGCTCAATTCTTCCAACTTTCCAATCACTTGGCAGGGCTTGACGCATGTCCAGCCACCAATCTCCATTGTCAATGGCATAGATGTGGGGTTCTCCCTCTGTTGCAAAGCATTCCTCGTTCTTAGAGAGGATTTGGGATGGTTTGGCTTGGGTATTTGGAATAATGTGTAGGGTAGGATTATATGTGGGGCTATTGGATAGGCTTATGAGATTGATATTTTGAGGCGGTGGTTCGTTGTTATGAGCGGGAAGCGGATTGGTTTGTACATTAGGCTTAGGAGGTTTTATGGCTTGATTATCAATGAGATCCTGGATGTCATGAAGAAGATGCATGCAGCGGTCTATCTCATGTCCAGGGTGTTGGTGGTATGCACATTGCTTATTGGCATCATAGCTTGGGCCATAAGGTGGCTGAGGAGGTGGATTATTCAAGAGCCTGAGGTGCCCTTGACGGCTTAGGATGGCTAAGGCTTGGGATGGAGTCATATAGAGTGGGTCGAAATTGCGGCGAGGGCGATTCGTGTTTCTAGATGAGCTAGCTTGAAAAGGGTCTTGTGGTAAGACTGAGTTAAGGGTGTTGATGGAGGCAGGAGATGCACGGGTTGGAAAGGTTTTTCTGGGTGGAGGAGTGGCCTCTTCTTTCCCAATGAGTCCTAGCTTGATTCCATCTTCGATTTGCAACCCAGTGGCATGTAGGCGTTTAAAATCAGTGATAGCTTGAGTGTGAATGTGGGTGAGGTATTTGGGCTGTAGGTTCTTGACAACTATCCTCACTTGATCTTCCTCGGAAGGGCGGCTTTTTATCTTGGCAGCCTTTTCTCTCCATCTTGCCACAAAGGTAGCAAAGTCTTCACTGGATTTTTGTTTAGTCATCTCCAAATCTCGGGTAGTTAGCTCAATTTGGACATTGTACGCGTACTGCTTGACAAAAGCGTTGGCAATTTCAGGCCAAGTTTGATAGTGTACAAATTCCAAAGTGAGAAACCAATCGAGGGCGCTTCCAGTGAGAGTTCTTTGAAACAATTGAGCGATGAGCTCGTCGGTCAAGCCCATAGGCTTCAGAGTGTTGATGACATGGCGGACATGGCTGGTAGGGTTACCAGTCCCGTTGAACTTCTCGATGTTTGGCATTTTGAACCGTTCAGGCAGTTGAGATTCTGGAAAGAGGCAGAGTCCTTCGAAATCTAAAATTTGGTCTCCTTGTGAGCGAGCCAAAGCGTGCTTGATCTCCTTGACCTGTTTGACCAACTCAGGGTTTTCTACAATTTCATGAGGATTTTCCGCTTCCTCCTTGTTTTTCTTGTCTTCAGCATCTCTTACTGCTTTCTCAGCTTGTAAATAGGCAATTTGGGCTCGGAGCTCGGTGATGGTGACGTCATTGTCTGCCATTTTTTGGGTGTAGGTAGGGAGATTGCTTGGTGAGGCTTGGAATTGGGTAGATAATCGGTTTTGTTGAGGAGACGACCGCGAAGTCCCTGAAACTGATTGGGATCGTTGCGGTGAGAGTGTCTTGGTAGACGAAGGCGACCGATGAGATGACTGTAAAGACCTCTGTTTGGCGTGACTTCGGGTATTGTAAGAGTGTAAAACTGGCTGAGGTTGCTTCTTTAACCTACCTATTGTGCCTGCTTGAAAAATAGAATACCTGGAAGTCAGTATTCGGCCTGTGTAGGGTTAGGATTTGGGTTGAAAATCCCAACCCTTCTGCACAGAAAGAGTTAATTACAACAATAAATGGTACAAGGTGTGAGGAAGAACTTGGAAGCAAAATGCAAGTAGGTTCCTAGCCTGTAGGTTCCTGTCTTAGTTTTGTAGGTTCCTGTCTTAGTTTGATAAGTTTTATGGCTTTCTAAAACATGCAAGGTTTTGGTAGTCTCAGGGTGCTCCGTTGTCAAAGGGCACCAATCCTCTCACCAGCCCATCATAGGCGGCGATTGGGTGATTTCCTTTTTGATATACCACTAGGTACGAGTGACTGTGGAGTTTACTGGAACCCCCAACATAGCCCGTGTCATGCCGGGATATCAGGTGAACTCAACGGGTTGCCCGCTCGATGCATATGATAAATGAATTAAACAAGGCATGTATTAGTCTTATGTTGAACTTTTTGGTTATGGCTCTCATATCCCCAGCAAAGTCGCCAAAAACTGTAGACACCTCCCAAACGGGGCATCGACATACAGATTGGATCACGTTTGTTTGCTCGATTGGTTGCTTGCTTTGTAAACCAAAATCATGGACATTCCCATGGCTAGGAACATTGCCACATGATAACGGTTATCATCAAATAGAGTCGCCACCCAGTTTATTAAAACTGGGAAAACAGATAGAGATTCTGGATACGGGAGCCAAAAGTACAATAAGGGGAAGGTGTTAGGCACCCCTCTTTGCCCAGTCGTGAGACTGGCCCATAATCATTCAACATAAGACGTGTAGATGCTTTGTTTAATTTCAACACATAGTCTGTTTATTTATTCCTTTAAACAGTAAGCAAGGTGAGCCAGTGCGATAAATAAGCATGCATTAGAAAGCAGAAAAGCAAACAAAATGTCCCAGGGAAATGGATCCCGCGGCCGGTGAATTGAAGTCATGGCCGAGGGATCCTCCTGGTTTGATATACCGGCCGAGGGATCGAAGCCTCGGTCGGTGTTCTTCCTCACACCAGACAGAAAGATTAACTGATAATCAAAACGCTACGGTTAGTTAGAAATACAGTAAATAAGACAAACCAGAGGCCGTTGGGCCTCACCACCTTGATCCCTCAGTGCTTGATTGCTTCGGATTGGATGTGATTTGACTGATTGCTTGATTGAAAACCCTAGGGTTAGGGTTTGAACTTCGGGGTTTGATCGCCGGATTGACGGCTGCCTTCGGGAGGTTAGGGCTTTTGAAGAGTGGGTTTGAGAGAGTATTTTGGCAGGGTTTCGTGGCTTGAGAGAGTGTGTACTCTATGAATTTCGTGTGTCTATTTTCGGAGTCCAAAGGCCCTTTATATAGGCAATTGGTGACTCACTCCGGCCAATCAAATCACGAGATGGCAATTGCAATTGGAGAGGTAGTGTAGCCCGAACGCATCGGAGAGGTAGTGTAATCGGATCAAACGTCTAACAGAACACGTTCCAGAGTCTGGGAAAAGGTCGATCTGGCGGCCGAGTAAAGGATGTCACGGCCGAGGAATGGATGTCTCGGCCGAAGGATAGATCTTGCGGTCGAGGGATTGATCTCTCAGGGAGATTTTGCTAGCAACAGGTTGCTCGGGTGTGATCGATGTCACGGCCGACAGATGGATTCTCCTAGGCTTCTGTATTTCTGTCTGAAAGGTTGTATGGCTCTGAATTGGGTCCTCTAAGTGGCTCAAAGTTCTTACCGAAAGTCCTAAGGTTCTCAAGGAAGCAATCAGCAATCACTGTATCCGTTTCATCATCGGGACTGTCCCAAGGTGGGACTTGAAATAATCGTTAGGCCAAATTGGGGTGTCTACAGGCACTTAAAATTATGAGAGGGAATTTGAGTTAGTGGCAAAGTGGAAGGACTAAATGGAAAATATGATCAATTGCATAGTGGCCTTTTGGAGATGACGAATGCTCGTTCTTCCTTTGGGAGTGACCGTAATGTTTAGTTTTTGACACTTTGATAGCTATATATGGGGCTTGCATTGCGTTTTCAGAGGATAATTCTCCTTTTTCTTTCTTTTTGACAAAGCAGGGAACACCCTCTGCGTTTTGCAAATTGTTACTCTTTCTTAGCAACACACGGCCTTAAATTAAAATTTTGTTTATTGAATTTGTTGGAAGACTTGTATGGGTTTGATAGGTAATAGTAGGAATTGATAGTATCATGCCTCCAAATCATTGGCTTATTTATAGGTTTCTTATTGAAGAGTTCTATTTTGGCAATATATTGGTGAGTTGGAGTTCAGTGTTATGAAGGTGTGGATCAGATTGATTGGATAACTATTTGAAGGCGAGAATTCTTGTTTTGGTCAAGGAACTAAATAGGTTGAATCCTTGGGATTTGGGGGGTTGGTAATTACATAATTGCCTTTTTTCAAGTATTTTTTTTTTTTGGGTAAATCCGCTTGAAATAAAAAGGGGCTAACCGAATATACAGCCTACAAGGGGCATACCCCAGGAGGAAAAGAAAAGAAAAGGAAAACAAAAAGAAAGCCTACGCCAAACGGCTACATAGGACTAGAGGTAAATAGAGCATCTGTTTCCTACCCATCTGAAAGATGGGAAGAAAACAGATGGCAAAAGGATTGCCCACGAGCAACCTTGCAATAAATAAAAGCCATACTGACAAAAGAAGTATAAAAACAACTGGACTCCATGCTCTTGCAACTGGACATGCAACACAACTTCTGCTGGCTGCTGGAGCAGCAGCAACAGGCATAAAACTGCAGCAGCAACAGCAAGCTTCAGAACTGATGCAGCTTGGATGAGGTACAGAACAGCAGCAGTCCATCAGATCAGACATCAGACCTCTAACATTCCAACTTCAGAACCGATGCAGCTAGACAATTCTGAACTGATGCAGCTTCTGACTTGGGGACACAACCAGCTTCTGACTTTGTGCTCAGGTATAGAAATCTGGTGCTTGATCAACTAGGACTTGCAAAACACAGTCCTAGCAGTTGTTACAAGAGTCACAGCTGTCACAACAGCCCTTTCCAATGCTAGAATACTATATCAGAATACTATAAAGTACTGAAAACATATACAATGCAGAGGACGTCCCCCTCTGCGAAGGGAGATAACAATGACAGCCCCAATTGGTTAGGCTAAAATTAGAAAAGATAAAACCACTGAACAAGCTACGTTACAGATACAGACTGCCTTGAAAGGCATGTGTGGAGTGTGTGGCAGCCGAAACTATAGGAGCTATTGGCCTTAACAACTGATCAGATTCCATAGCAGTTGTGAATCTGCTAACAAGCTACCACAATGCAACAACAATTACATGCTACCATCATGACTATCAACTTCTGAATCTGTCTATCAACAGTCATCAGTAGAACAGTTCCTATCTTGTGCACAAGATGCACTTGTAATATGGATCATAACAACTAGCCGGCACCAAAACAGCTACACAAAGGAACATAATAGGGACATCTAACAGAAATGCAGCTAAACATAATGCAATGTAAAATGTGATGCATTGCAGAGGACGTCCCCCTCTGCGAAGGGAGATCCCACGACAGCCCCTAATGGTTAGGCACCTTAGAATCAGAACTAGCAGTGCAAATCAGGTGCATATTAGGTGCAAATCAGGAGCAGTGCATGCAAATCAGGTTTTTTTTTTTTTTTTGGGTAATTTAGCTTGAAATTAAAAAAAGGTTAACCGAATGTACAGCCTACAAGGGGCATACCCCAGGAGGAAAAGAAAAGAAAAAGAAACAAGATTGACAAAAGTGCGGTAAACCATGCACAACCCGCATGGAGAGTGAGATAAAGTAAATACATGAAGAAGCCATGTGAACGGTAAATAAGGCTAAATGAAATAGAGCTACCACCTGGCACAACCCGCCAGGCTAGGAAATAAGGTAAGTAAAGTAAATAGTCGAGGTCAGAGATGACCACATGATAACCAACACTGAGAAGAAGCCACCGAGTAAGACGGCTACAAAGCAAGCTGATCGGCTACTACAGAGGAACAAGGCATCAAGAGGCTCGTACCAGAGTTGACGGCATCCGACAAGGCCCCGCTGCAAGAGCCCTGCACACCACGCCCAATCCTTCCAGCCTAACCCTCCCTCATCCTAACCTAAGGCTCGCCAAAACTACTCACTGAACCAACTACCCAGTAACCTTCTCCTCCAAAGCTGGGATAAGAAAACCAAGAACCTAGTACTTCCAAACCCAAGGCTAGCATAATACCCACTCATCAGAAATCAGCTACTACAGAGGGAGACGGACCGAGAGAGGCACGACCTGGAAATGTCGGACAAGGCTACCCTGCTACGTACCCTGCACACCACGACTACTCCCCCCCCATCCCAAACCCTTAGGCTCGCCAACGACTACAAGCGGAACAGAAAGAGGAACCACCAGAAGTGGCCACTCAAACCTCAAGTGGACCAACCAGCACCTATCTAATCAAAGACAGCACCGGCAACTACCTCGCTCAACCAAAAACCATCCAACAATCTAATCAGTGGTATCCTCAGCTGCTGCTACTGCGAAAACCCTTTTCGATCAGGACTGAATCTAGTCTAATCAACGATAGCCGCGCCACAAGAATACTACACCAAACCTCAGAGCTAACAAGCACAGGATATAGGCATGTAAAGGCTCGCCAAGAGCCTGACCCCCGATTTCAGTCCAACAGATGACCGCCTATCGGGGATCACAGAGAGTAACAGTAAGCTGGCCCACAAGTCCAGCAACTAGTTGACAGTAAATACATAATTGCAAGACACATTGCATAACGATAAGAGAATTGAATATTATGAATCCCCCACTGCCCGAGCCACAGCCGGCTTACCTGCCCGGGCTGGCCTACCAACGGGCCGCTGCTGCCTGCTGCAGCTGCTGCCTCCTGCTGCTTGGCCCGGGCTGGTTGTTTGCCCGGGCTGGATGTCAGTTGCTTGGCCCGAGCGGGTTGAACGGCTGCACAGCTGGCCTGCCATCGGGCGGCTACTGCCAGCCTGATTGAATGTAATCAGAGGGCAGGCTTGGCGTGGCTGCCCTGGACAACAACCCCAAGGTCGCCGTCGCCGGAGTGCCCCGGACAACAACCCCAAGGTCGCCGTCGCCGCCGGTACCTGTGTTCGAGAAACCACTTCCGGCTGGTACCTGTGTTCGAGAACCCACTTCCGCCGGTACCTGTGTTCGAGAACCCACGTTGAGAGCCCATTAAAACTGAAATCGAAGGCCTCCGATGGTGGTTATGGAGGGTCGCTTGAAGAAACCCAGCTGTTGATGATGAGACCCGCTCGAGAACCCTTTTCCGGCAGGATTGGATCTGAGGACGGTGACCCCATCGCCTTGCAGAGCGGCGGTGATGGCGCCGCCGTCGCTGAGAAGACTGACCCTGTGGCCAGTCGATGAGATCGGTTGTTGAGAAGAGTCGCTTGATGAAACCCAACTGTTGAGAAACCCAGCTGGTGAGTGGTGAAACCCAGCTGTTGATGTGTATCGAAATCCATGTCTGATTGACCACCGAACCAGTTGAGATGTTCGATGATGCCCGCGACTGTGCTACTGTCTTCTCCGGCGAGATTAGGCAACACAGAGCAGTACAGTGGTAGTGGGTCCAACCACGGCTGTAGATGATTCCCTTGGATGGATAGATGGCCAGACCGGAGTACTGGGCTTGACGCCGACCCTTGACCGGATAGGTGGCCGGACCAGAAGTGGCCGGCAATAGTAGTGGGCGGTGGAGGAGAGTTTCTCTAGAGAGAGAAACTCCCTTGCCTTTCAGGAGCTGGGGTTTCTGAGTTCTGAACTTCATGCAAATCAGGTTTCCAAAGATAGGTAGCAGAAAATGGAGTAGTGCACCACAGAATCAGTCCACTATACAGCAGATGGAGCAGTGCATATTCGGTTCAGAAGGTTCAGAATCCAGAACTAGCAACTAACACCATGCAGCAGATGGAGCAGTGCACCACAGAATCAGTGAAATGAAGGTGCAGCAGAAAATGCACCATAATACCATGCAAATCAGGTTCAAAATCTGATACAAAGAAAGCATGTAGCACCAACAAAGATTAAGGTAACTACCTGAATAATAGAAGTAAATAGAACCTGAGCTGAAGTATAGCCCTTGCTGCTTCATGTCTTACTACAGCCCTCTTGTTGAAGCATGTTGATCTGGTTCTGTGACTGTCACTGTGACTGTGGCTGGACAGCAGGCAGGGTGTCCTGCTCTCCCCTGCTTCTGCTTCTGTTTCTCTTGTTAAAGCATGTTGATCTACTTCTGTGGCTGTGGCTGGACAGCAGGCAGGTTGCTGAATCCTGCTCTCCCCTGCTTCTGCTTCTGTCTGTGACCATCGATCTCTTTAAGATCAAGGAGGAGCATGAAGCTGTATCCCCCTTGACCAATGACCTGCAAATGTAATAGTATGTTAGTATCATAAAACCAAGGGAAGACTCATAATATGTTAGTGCTTGAAGTACACCACTAAACAATGTTCCATTGGATTTTTAGTTGTCTAGAAAGAGGACCACTAGGTAGGTTAGCCAAGGACAAAAGCCTAGACCTTATATCATTGGAGATTTTATGAGCAATTACAATGGGGGAGCAGGAAGAGTTCTGGAACTTTCTGTGGTTCCTTTCCATCCAAATATGATGAACATATACAGTGAAAGCCAGCTTTGCAATAGTGTTGGCCAAAGACTTACCTCTCAAAATAGAGAGGCAATCCACCCAGGTCTGCCAGTTCTGATGTCCTTGCATGTGGGGGACTTTGGGAGACAGGATACTCCTGACTTGGGCAGCCATAGGGCACTCAAAAAATAAATGAGCATGGTTTTCCATGTCAGGGCACAATATACATTGGGAGGTGGATTTGAGCCCAAACAGGACAAGCCTATCCTCAGTGTTTAATCTTTGAAGAAGGGCCATCCAAGTAATTAGACTACACCTCGGTATATGGCCTGGAAACCATACAACCTTATGCCATGTAACAATGGGAAAGTGAGTTCTAAGGTTGTCCCATAGGGATGAGATGGAGAACTCCCCTGACTTAGTTAGTGCCCAAATGCATGTATCCTTGGTAGCTCTATTGACAGTAATTGTATGCAAACCAGTTCTTATTTCATTAAGTTCAAGGGTTTGGGTGACAGGGAAGGCCCACTGGTTGTTATGGATTATATGTTGAACAGTGGCATCCCTAACTATTCCAGAGTCATAGATAATTCTAGGACCAAATCTAGGGAGTAGTGGTCCTAGGGGATGCTAGTTGTCGTACCATAAAGAAGTAGACATTCCATCCCCCAACTTGTACAGAATGTGTGGCTGAACAAGGGGTCTCAAGGATAGGATTTTCCTCCACACCCAGGAAGGTTCACTTGGGATCTTAACACACCAAAAGTTCCTACCTCTGAGTAAGTAGGACTTGACAATGCTGGAGAATGGAAAGAAACCCGTAGCCGTCTGACATGTATGGCGATATAGGCGACATCTGACAAGTCGGCATGGAGAACCAGTAATGGTCGACGGTACTCTCCCCATGGCCGATGGTCTGGGTCTAAAAGCCATAGACTCTCATGAACTTCGTCGAAGACACCATACCCTAGATCCAGAAGAAAATCCTCAAATACGTCCTCCTCAAATGTCAAACCCAAGTAGCCCGATCCTGTTTGAGCTCGATTCAAACATACCTGTCTCTGATGAACTCCATCCACGACTCCATAGTCAAGGTACAGTTCTCACATCATCGTCAATTTCAACAACAACAAATGGGTTTGGGGCTCATAGCCCTAAATCGGCAAAAAATCAGAGCCTCTCTCAGAAATCACAGCAACCTGTCAATCAACCGAGTTCAGCGCTTAATCAGGGGTCTCCGAAGGAAGGCATGCGCTCGGATTCTGAAGCTCGGATGCTTGAAATCGTGGGTCATTTGGAGGACGAACTCAACACCTCGGAAGATCCATTCATCCTAGATGTGCTCACAGCCAAGCTACTGAGCGTACAACAGGAATGGAAAAAATCTGGAAAACAAGCGGAAGAGCAAGCCTCTCTTCTACAGAGCACTAGCACCCAGAGTCCTAAATCAGGAGCAGCAAGAAAGCTACAGCAAGCATTATTCGAGGAAGGCTTGATCCTGGAGGCGGAGGAACGAGCTCAACAGGTACAACTCTGAATTACTACTCCTAGGCGCCCCTTTTCCCCCAAAAATCAGTCAAATCAGAATTTACCGATGCATCCCTCCCAAACTCTACCGCAACATGCACCCATTAAACCTAGATCCAACTCAAACCTACCTAAACCCAAGCCTAAAAATTGGGCTTCCTTACTGCAGTCCCAAAGTCCATCATTAGACATGAAACTGGAGTTCTTTCCTGACCTCTTTAGAGGCAAAGAAGCTCAGGTTGAAATTGACATTGAGCTTACCGATGTTGGTAAGTGGAACAAATATCTGATGGGACACTTCCTTGATGGGAAAATGCCCTATCCATTGGTTACTTCCACAGCTAGGTATCAGTGGAAAGAGCTGTTTATGGCTGTCAAGCCAGATGTTGGAGGTTGCTACCTATTTGAATTTCGGGATGAACAGGCCAAGCAACAAGTTTTGGATGGTGGTCCCTATTTTTTTTCACAAAAATACTTAGTCCTCAAAGATTGGCATAGGATGATGAAACCAGTCAAAGAACAACCTTCACATATTCCAGCATGGGTTAAACTCCATGATCTCCCTTTAGAGTTTTGGAATCAGGAGTGTTTGGGTAGGGTGGCTAGTACCATTGGCAAACCACTGCATGTGGATCAAGCCACAGCTAAGACTTCAAGACAACCGGGTCTTCTTCAAACTAAATCTACTAGTGCTAGAATTTGCATTGAGATTAGTGCTAAACATGAGCTCCCTGAGGATGTGAGAATTACTGTGGAGGGAGAATCAGTAGTGGTGTCTATTGAATATCAAGTTTTACCTCTAATGTGCAAGCTATGCCAAGTTTTTGGCCATTCCACTGCCCAATCTTCCAAGATACCAGCCCCATCAACCAGTCAGCCCATTCAGGAATGGACCTTAGTTGGTAATGGTATGACAAGGACTCACCCTACCTCATCTACCTCTACCAAGTATGCCACAAATACTCCCAAATGTCCAAGGACCATCCCTCAAATACAAGCACAAAATCGTGGAATACCAAACAAGGATTGGCAAACTGTTGGGAAAGAAACCACTGGAAGCAACGTAGGGGGTTCAGTAGCACTGGATGCAGCTACAGTTTCTGTGGTGGCTGTGGTAGATACTTCAATGCCCAAGTTCACAGAGGTGGACATAAGTGGAAGTGAATCGGAAGGGGATGAGCTGAAAGCCAACTCTGTTTCTGTTCTGGCTCCTGATCAGGTTGAGGAAAAGGTGCTTAAAGGTATTGTGAGCAGTTCTCAGGCTGCTCTGATCCAACCCCAAAATGAAATCCCCTATCATCTTCTTCCCACAAGCAACCCTAGCCCTCCTACACCTATTGAGCAATAAGAAGCTTCAGAAAAAGCAGTCAGCAACCACAATGGTTCAGAAGGGCAGATTAGCAACAATGAAGGATCAATCTCCTTCAGTCAGGAGGTTGCTCCTAGTCCTACAGCTCCAACCAGATCAGCAACTAAGAAAGCTGCTAAAGCAGCTGCAAAGCTGAGAATTCAAGAGCCTCCTGACCCTGGTGTTCCTGACATCAAACCTCAGAGGGGGGGCTCTTCCAAAGCAGGACAAAAAGGGAAGCAGAAGAGCTGGGGCTCTTCCCAACGATCAGGGAAGTAACATTCTGTACTTGTTATTTTTGTCCACACATAGTTTATCAGTGTTATTGCTTTTCACTCCTATTCAAACTGATCTGAAACTTGTGGTTATATTTAGTTTTCGTAATGGATTGCGCACCTATACATTTTGGATTTTGGAATTTGAGGGGTCTTAATGACCCCCTCAAGCAGAGGGAGGCAAAAAATTGGGTCTTTAATAAGAAATTATCCTTAATAGGTTTCATTGAACATAAAATAAAAGAACCCAAGGTTTCTAAAATTGTCAACACTATGCTCCCTCAATGGAATTTTGTTAGCAATCATTCCAGCTCTCCAATGGGGAGAATTTTGATTAGTTGGAACCCTTTAGTGTTTAATTTGCAAGTGATAAATCAATCCAATTAGTTTATCCATTGTAAAGTGCAATCTTGTGATGGCCAATTCTCTTTTGTTGCTACCTTTGTCTATGGAGCTAATTGTTACCTTGAAAGGCAACAATTATGGGCTGCTTTACAACAGTTCAGTGTTGCTACACCTTGGGTAGTTCTAGGTGATTTCAATGCCTTAAAATCCCCTTCGGAAAAAGTAGGTGGGGATAGAACCTGGTTGCCCTGGATGGAGGAGTTTAACTCTTGCCTGCATTCTACTGAATTAGTTGACCTTAGATACTCTGGTTGCCTGTACACTTGGTCTAATAAGCAACTAGGATTCTAGTCAATGAATGTTGGATCAAGGACTTCTGTTGGTCCAATGCTCATTTTCTTAGCCCTGGAGTGTCTGATCACTCCCCTGCCATTGTGTATTTGGCATCAGGCTCACCTCCAAGGAAAAAGCCGTTTAGATTCTTCAACTTTTTGGCTGAACACCCTAAGTTCCTTGATACTGTTCAGTGTGTTTGGAGGAAAGTTATCATTGGTAATCCAATGTTTTGTGTATGTGAGAAACTTAAGCACTTGCAGAATGACCTTAAACAACTGAACACTAATGAGTTCAGTGAACTGTCTACAAGGGTGGCCTCCTATAGACAACAATTGGACGCCATCCAAAGAGAGCTTGGCTCTAACCCCAGTGATCCCATTAAACAAGCCACTGAAAAGGAACTGTGTAAGCAGTACCTGGTTTATTCTAGGGCAGAAGAAAGTTTTGCCAAACAAAAATCACGTATTCAGTGGTTAAAGTTGGGGGATCAATGTTCCTCATTCTTCTTCAAGTCCATTACCAATGCTAGAAATAGGAACAGAATTTCTAGCTTGGTTTTGGAAGATGGATCTGTCACTCAGGACATTGAGTTGGTTAAGAACACTTTCATCAATCACTACACCAACTTGTTAGGCACCAAACATCTGAGTACTTGCTCTGGATCCTCTAGAGTGCAAGAACTCATCACTAGGAAACTTTCCCATTCCCAAAGTTTAGAAATGGTGATAGGAGTAACTGACAAAGAGATCAAGGACACTTTCTGGTCTCTCAATCCTCAAAAAGCTCCTGGTCCAGATGGTTACAATGCTGGTTTTTTCCATAAAGCTTGGCCAGTGATAGGTCATGAGGTGACCTCAGCTGTCAAGCTTTTCTTTAGATCTGGCCAGTTATTGAAGAGAGCTAATGCTACATTAGTTGCTTTGGTTCCTAAAGTCCCTAACCCTTCTAAGGTAGGGGACTACAGGCCTATCTCATGTTGTAATGTGGTCTACAAATGTATAGCTAAAATCCTAGCTAACAAAATCAAGCCTGTCCCTCCATCCCTTATTGATCCTGCCCAATCTGGATTTGTTCAAGGCAGGCGGATAGCCGATAACATCTTCCTCACTCAGGAATTAATGAGAGGTTACCATAAACATTCCTCATCCCCTAGGTGTGCCATGAAAGTGGATATTATGAAAGCCTATGACAATGTCAGATGGGATTTTCTTTGGGATGTCCTTGCATCCATTAATTTCCATCCTAAAATGATTCAGTGGTTGAAAGCCTGTGTCTCCACAGCTAATTATTCTTTGTGCGTTAATGGTGAGGCAATAGGATACATTCCTGGGCAGAAAGGGTTACGACAAGGTGATCCCTTGTCTTCTTACTTGTTTGTGATCGTCATGGAGGTCTTGACTTGTATCCTTAAGGAAAAGTCTCTCCTTCCCGACTTTAAGTTCCATTGGAAATGTGGATCCACCAAACTTGTCAATCTTTGCTTTGCAGATGATCTTATGATCTTCTGCAAAGGTGAGGTGAGTTCCATAACTCACATTAAAGACTCTCTGGCTGAATTTGAGAATTTATCTGGACTCTCTCCTAGTCCTACCAAGAGTAACATTTTCCTATCTGGTGTTAATCCTTCTGCAAAAACAGCCATCTTGAATATTCTAGGTTTCCAGGAGGGGTCCTTGCCAGTAAGGTACTTGGGGGTACCTCTTCTGTCTACCAAACTCAAGCACACTGACTGTAAAGTCATGGTTGATAGGATTTTAGCCAAGACCAAGTCATGGACACATAGGTATTTGTCTTATGCTGGTAGAATTCAATTAATCAAATCAATTCTGTTCTCAATGCAAACTTACTTGTCATCTCCTTTCACAGGATGTAAATGAGAAAGAATGGGTACTGTGTTGTAATTGTTTAAGAACAGTTGTACTGTTTTGTTTTGTCCTACCCATTGGGGGCTGTCCATGGGAAATCAGTAAAAGGAATCACCATATGTACAGTGGCAGGGAATGTTATTCCCCTTTTTGTAGATGGATAGGAAACAATGTATACCCTTTTGTTTTGTTTCCATCTATTCAGTATGTTATCTATAGCCCTAAAAGGGTAATTAAAGAGGTTGAATCCATACTTAGAGCTTTCTTTTGGTCAAGTCCGGACCTTAAGAAGACAGGTGCAAAAGTCTCGTGGGAACATCTTTGTTCCCCTTTGAAAGAGGGTGGTTTGGGCTTTAAATCTATGGAGATTTGGAACAAGGCAGCCGTAGCCAAGCACATTTGGTTTCTTGTCTCTGGTGGGGAGCAATCAATGTGGTGCCAATGGGTTAAGTCCTACTTACTTAAGGGTAAAAGTTTTTGGAGTGTTAAAACTCCGAGTAACCGCTCATGGGTTTGGAGGAAAATCCTTAACCTTAGACCAATCATTCAACCCTACATTAAGTATAAAATTGGGGATGGCCAGTTAACCTCTTTGTGGTTTGACAACTGGCATCCTCTTGGCCCCCTCCTGCCAAGGTTTGGGCCTAGAATTGTCTACGATTCAAGACTACTCAAGGATGCCACTGTGAAGGATATCATTACAAACAATCAATGGGCCTTCCCAATGACCCAATCCCCTGACCTCAATGATGTGAGATCTGAATTACAAACTGTCCCCATTAATGAATCCATTGCGGATAGATGTATTTGGACTCTCACTGCAACTGGTAAATTCACCATTTCATCCCTATGGGAAAATTTGAGGACACATTATCCTGCCATCACTTGGTGTAAAGTGATTTGGTTTTCTGGTCATATTCCCAGGTGCAGTGTGATCTCTTGGTTGGCCATTCTTAATAGATTATCTACAGAGGATAGATTAGTTTTGTTTGCCATGAAAGCCACATCCATATGTAGTCTGTGTTTGGGTGTTGAATCCCGTGATCACCTGTTCTTTGACTGCCCCATGACTACATAGATCAGGGTTATCCTGACCTCTAAGACCCCTCATATGGCTGGTCTGACATCCTGGCAGCAGTGGGTAAGTAGGTTGTCCATGTTGCAGGGTAAATCCTTGGCCATCATAATTGCGAAACTGGTTTTCACAGTCTATGTCCATCAGTTATGGATTGAAAGGAATTATAGGAAATTTCAGAATATTAGCTGCCCCCCTGGAGTGGTTGCTAACAAAATCTCAAATAATGTTAGGTGTAGGTTGCTTTCCTTACCCAAGTTCAAGGGACCTTCACCTTTGCTTTCTTTGTGGAATATTCATGATTAACATTTTTAGATATTAAAGTGGATTCTACTCATATCATCACTTTTGCAGGTTATTGATTAAGGGGGTGCAGCCTCAAAGCTATACCCCTTGGTTTTATGAGTCTTCATGTTCAGCAAGAACTACCAAAGCTGCTATTACTCCTATTCTAGCAGGTAGTTATCTTAATTCTTGTCAGTTTTGAGGGCCTTTACTAGATTGTGTGGTTCAGTGGAGGGAGTTGAGAGTGGGAGGACCAGTTGCTACTGTTATCTGCAGCCCTGTATTCTCTGTTAAGGGCTTTATCACCAGTTGTTTTTCTGTTACTGCACATTCCACATTCCACACATGCCTCAGTAGCTCATGTAGTTGCTGCCCAGTAGTGGTTTGTTGTTGATTCAGTTGTAATGAATCTTGTTCAGTGGTTTTTTTTCATTTCTAAAATTAGCCTAACCAATTGGGGCTGTCATTGGGATCTCCCTTCGCGGAGGGGGACGTCCTCTGCATTTTTGCATTTCTGCATCAGTTGTCATGTTCTGCATCAGTTCTGAATGTTGGAATGTTGTCATGTGGGAATATTAGTGCAGCAAATGCCTTGTATTGTTGTATTAGTTCTGCATCATGTGGGAATATTGGACTATCACTCATGACAGTCCAGTTGAGTGTAAGTGTGGGAGTTCTGTAAGTCTAATTACTGTAATTATTCTATCATTGGGATGCATCTGTTATTTCTGCTGTTACTTCTGGACTGATGGCAGCAGTTGCCATTCAGTTAGTCTAGAAATGGTTCATGGACACATTGGGGACACTTCATAGACACAACTGCACCTGAGTTCTGAGTTTTTTGACTGTTATCAGCTACTATTGTATAGGTAGTCTAGAACATCAGTAGCTGGCAGATGTTCTGAACCTCATGTCCCATGATAAGAACTGTTCTGAACCTGATGTTCTGAACCTGCTGTAATGAAGTTTGTTTTAAGGTCAGAAGTTGTAATGTAGTGGTGGTTAGTCACCCATTTCAAGTTGAACCTGCTGTAATGTAGAAGTTCTTCTATTTCTTTTACAGTCAGAAATTGTAATGAAGTTTATTTAGTGGTTTTAGCCTAACCAAAAGGGGCTGTCATTGGGATCTCCCTTCGCAGGGGGGGACGTCCTCTGCATTTTGACTGTGTGTCCAGAATGTCATTGGAAGCTGATGGATTGCATTATGAAGCTATTGTTGAAGCTATCAATTCTGAAGCTAGTCAAGGGGAACACTTCTTTTGTATAGACATGTTCAGTTCAGTTGAACAAGCAGTTGTAATCAGTGGTATGCTGTAATGTTCTATCAGTTCTGAAGTTATGTTATCAGTTCTGAAGCTAGTCAAGGGGAACACTTCCTTTGGCTGTGTTTCCTTTCCCTCTTCTAGATGGATTGGAAACATAGCTTCTCATCAATACCTTGTAGCCATTTGGCGTTATCAATTTTCTTTATCTTTTTTGTTTTCTTCTTCTTTCCTCCTGGGGTATGCCCCTTGTAGGCTGTATATCTGGTTACCCTTTTTTCTATTTCATGCTATTTTACCCAAAAAAAAAAAAAAGTAGGACTTGACCCATTGACACCACATGGATTGTTCCCCGCCGGACACAAGGAACCAAATGTGCTTTGCCACTACAGATTTGTTCCAAGTCTCCAAAGACTTGAAACCAAGACCACCTTCTTGGACAGGGGAGCAGAGATGTGCCCAAGAGACTTTAGCTCCAGAGGTTTTGAGATCAGGTCCAGTCCAGAAGAAAGCTCTCAATATGGCTTCCACTTCCTTAATGACTCTTTTAGGAAGGATAAAGAGAGAAGACCAATAGGTCTGCATGGAGAACAGAATGGACTTAATCAACTGAAGTCTCCCAGCATAGGAGAGGTATCTATTAGTCCAGGACTTTGTTTTTGCAATGATTTTATCCACCAAACTCTTGCAATCAGTATGCTTCAGCTTGGTGGACAGTAGGGGGACACCTAGATATCTGACAGGAAGGGTACCCTCCTGAAAACCAAGAACATGCAATATTGATGCTTTGGTGGAGGAGTTAACACTTGAGAAGAAAATATTGCTTTTGTTTGGACTAGGGGAGAGGCCAGATAAGGATTCAAACTCTTCCAATGATGACTGGATATGGTTTACAGAACTTAACTCACACTTGCAAAATATCATGAGGTCATCTGCAAAACATAGGTTAACCAATTTGGTTGACCCACATTTCCAATGGAAATTAAAATCAGGCAGTAGGGTTTTCTCCTTGAGAATGCATGTGAGGACTTCCATGGCAATAACAAATAAGTATGAGGAAAGGGGGTCTCCTTGCCTCAATCCCCTTTGACCAGGGATGTACCCAATGGCTTCACCATTGAAGCTTAGGGAGTAATTGGCTGTGGTTACACAAGCCTTTAACCACCTGATCATCTGAGGGTGGAAGTTCATTGAGGCAAGGACATCCCAAAGGAAGTCCCACCTAACATTGTCATAGGCCTTCATTATATCTACTTTCATGGCACACCTAGGAGAAGAGGAGTGTTTGTGGTATGCCCTCATCAACTCCTGTGTGAGGAAGATGTTATCCGCAATCCTTCTGCCCTGAACAAACCCAGACTGTGCTGGATCAATCAAGTGAGGGAGGGCTGACTTAATTCTATTGGCTAGAATCTTGGCAATACACTTGTAAATGAGGTTGCAACATGATATTGGCCTATAATCCCCAACCTTTGAAGGATTGGGAACCTTAGGCACAAGAGCAACCAGTGTTGCATTGGCTTTCTTTAGCAGTTGGCCAGATCTAAAGAAAGACTTGATAGCAGAGGTGACCTCATGACCAATCACAGGCCAAGCCTTATGAAAGAAGGTAGCATTATATCCATCAGGTCTGGGGGCTTTCTGAGGGTTAAGGGACCAGAAAATGTCCTTAATTTCTTTGTCAGTGACTCCCACTACCATATCTAGCCTCTGAGACTCTGACAGTTTCCTAGTGATGAGCTGCTGGACCCTAGATGATCCAGCATAGTTGCTTTGGTGAGGGGAACCAAGCAACTTGGTGTAGTAATGGATAAAAGATCCTTTGATCAGCTCAATATCCTGTGTGGTATTACCATCTTCCAAGACCAAGCTAGTAATCCTAGTTCTATTCCTGGAATTACTAATTGATTTGAAGAAAAAGGAAGTACATTGGTCTCCCAGTTTCAACCATTGAACTCTTGATTTTTTCCTGGCAAAGCTCTCCTCAGCTCTAGCAAGGATAAGGTACTGTTTGCATAATACCTTTTCAGCAACTTGATTTGCTATGTCACTAGGATCTGAGGCCAGGGCATTTTGAATATCATCCAGCTGTTGTCTGGTAGAGGCAACTCTGGATGATAGATCACTGAATTCTTTGGTATTCAACTGTTTTAGATCCTTTTGTAGGATCTTCAACTTTTCACATACACAATACATGGGATTACCTATGATCACCCTCCTCCAGACACTCTGAACAATGTTCATAAAGTTAGGATGGTCTGCCAGAAAATTAAAGAATCTAAAAGGTCTAGATTTAGGAGGGGTGATGGGGGCCAATGCCACGACTGCAGGGGAATGGTCTGATGCTCCAGGATTTAGGAAATGAGCACTAGACCAACATAGAGTTTTGATCCAATTCTCATTGACTAGGACCCTGTCCAACTTGGTGCTAGTGTGGGATACACCAACTTGTTTATTAGACCAAGTAAATTGATTTCCAGAGTATTTAAGGTCAACTAGCTCTATAGATTGGAGGCAAATATTAATGTCATCCATCCAAGGAAGCCAGTGTTTATCCCCTCCCACTTTCTCAGATGGTGATCTGATGGCATTGAAGTCATCAAGAACTACCCAAGGGGATGCGAGAGCAGTTGTTTGCAGGTCACGCCAAAGTGTCTGCCTTTCAAGATGGCAATTATCCCCATATACAAATGTAGCTGCAAATGAGTAATTGCCATCACAAGATTGTACATTGCAATGTATGAATTGGTTTGATTGGGAAACAAGTTGGACGTTAAAGTAGGAGGGGTTCCAGCATACCAAAATTCTGCCCAAGGGGGAATGGGCATAGTTACTAATAAAACTCCAATGAGGTAAGATAAGACTAACAATTCTAGAGACCTTTGGTTCTTTAACTTTGTGTTCAATTATCCCCACAAGGGACAACTTATTGTTCTGTACCCATTTCTTAACCTCTTGTTGCTTCAGAGGGTCATTTAGACCTCTAACATTCCAAATTCCAAAATGCAATGGTTTGCTAATCATTAATACAAAAGAGTAAATATAACCACAATGAGCTGCAACTATTAAGATTATGAGTGATGCACAATATGAGCATTATTTATATAATTGTGGACAAAAAAGAGGAGGGAAAGTTACTTCCTTTTCTTATGTGAGGAGCCTTTGGATTGACTCCTATTTCTGCCATTGTGACTAGCCTTCTTGGAACTTCCCAATAGCAGCTTGACATCAGGGATAGCATGTTTGACATCAGGTGGTTTCCCCTGTTTCTCATCACCAACTGGTTGCTGATCTTCAGATCTGGTGCTAGTACCAGACCTTGCAACCATTGAATCCTTGTTAGCTGCCTCATTGGACACTACTGAGCTTACCACACTCTCTAGTACTTCCAGAAGTTCTACATCAGAGTCATCAGAATCTTCAGTCCCTTCAGTATGCTCCCCTAACTTGGATTGGACAAGAGGTGAGGCTTCTGACAGGACATGAGGTAGAGGGCTTTGGTGGGGGTGAACATTCTTGACTAGGGAGGATTGTTCTACTGCTTTCTGTTTCCCACGTTTCACAACCTGCCATTCCAATTGACTGGGGGGGGGTACAACAGCTTGCTTGCTACATTTGGATGTAGCATGACCAAAAACATGGCATTGTGAACACATAGGAGGTAGGACTTGGTATTCCACAGGGATAACAACAGATTCCCCTTCCACTACTACTTGAACCTCATCAGGGAGGACTTGTTCAGCACTGACCTCAATGCAGATTCTTGCCTTCGTAGATTTAGTCTGTTGTAGACCTGGTTGTCTAGCAGTCTTTGCAGTGGCATGATCAACATGCAGGGGTCTTCCAATAGAACTAGCTATCCTACTCAAGCACTCTTGGTTCCACAATTCCAGTGGTAAATCATGCAATTTCACCCAAGCAGGTATTTTGGTAGGCTGTTCTCTAGCAGGCTTCATCATCCTATGCCAATCCTTTAGTACTAGATATTTTTGAGAAAAGAAGTAGGGACCCCCTTCAAGGACTTGTATCTTGGATTGTTCATCTTTGAATTCAAACATATAGAAGCCAGCCACATCAGGTTTCACAGCCACAAAATGCTCTTTCCATTGGCTCCTAGCAGTCGCAACTATGAAAGGATAGGCCATTTGTCCATCTAAGAAGTGGCCTACCAAGTACTTGTTCCACATGCCCACATCGGTCAGTTCCAAATCTATTTCTACCAGCGCTTGTTTTCCTCTCTGGAGGTCTGGAAAATGATCCAGTTTCATGTCCAGAGAGGGGCTTTGTGACTGGAGGAGGGCAGCCCAGTTTTTTGGCTTAGGCTTTGGTTGATGTTGACCTAACCTGGGTCTGTAGTTAAATTGATGTTGGCCTAACTTGGCTGTTGTGGGGTTAATTTCTGTTTTAATATTTCCGGAGAGGTTGTGAATTGAATTTCTGAGAGAAGGGTTGGGTTCATCCCCTTCCACATATGGTTTTCCCCTTGCGTTAAACAGAAGCGTAGAAGTGGTTTTAGGGCTACGTACCTGTTTTTTATTACAGTTTACGGCTTCTTCTTCTTGTAGCTCAGCATTTCTCCATGACTGTTGAATGCTTTGCAATTTGGCTGTGACCACATCTAGCACGAACGGGTCTTCCGATAAGTTGAGCTCGTCCTCCAGACAACTCACAATTTCAAGCATTCAAGCCTCGGACTCTGAACCCATACCCTGCTTCTCTTGTACCTCTGCTGGAGTGCGTTGAAACTGATAGGTGTTTCCATGGAGGTGAGTCACCTGTTGTTGTTGGAACTTCTGAGCATCCTTAGGGTTCGGATTGATTTGTGGTTTAGGGCTAAGCGCCCCAGACCCATCCGAAGATGATGATGGAATCGAGCCCTTCGCCGCGACTTTCGTTTCAACCCTCAAATCTTGCGAGATGGTATGATCCGAGATGCTCCCGTTCTTGGTGTTACCAGCAAGCAGTTCGGATGCTCTCTCTCCCGCTTCTCTTACCAGGGCTTCCTCGAAGACCTGCTGTAGTTTCCTTGAAGGGCTTGAATGCTTAGACGTTTTAGGGCTGGAAACCCTAGACCCATCTGAATAGGATGCGTGTACAGTATTTCCGAGGTTGATTCTTGAACTAGAGTCACCTGAGTTGGCCCTCTGTTGAATTCCTTCCTTCATCGGAGGATGGAAATGAGGGGATTTTGAAGGATCTAGGACCTGTTGCCTCCTCCGAAGTTCATTTGAGTCTAGGACTTTGAAACCCAATCCATCTGCAAGAGAGATGGTACCGTCGCCCATGGATCACCTGGAGAATCGCTTCTCCATGCCTTGTCAGAAATCGCCTAACATGTCAGACGTTTTCACGTTATCATCAAATTGGTGTGGTTCACTGCCCATATTCCTAAATGTAGTTTTATCACTTGGCTGGCTATCCAGAATAGGCTATCCACTGCTGATAGGCTGGTGTTGTTTGGCATGAACCTCTCCAATCAATGTAGTTTTTGTCAAGGAAGTGAGAGTCATGACCACCTTTTCTTTAATTGTGTATTCTCTCAGCAGGTGTGGAACTCTATGCTCTCCAAAATTAGGGTCTCTTGGTCCTCTAGAACTTGGCCTGAATGGGTCACTTTCCTCTCCAATCTAAAAGGGAAATCTTTTCAAACGGTTATTACAAAGTTGGTCTTTACAACTACTGTCTACCACGTTTGGATTGAGAGGAATGTGAGGAAGTTTCAAGGTGTTTCTTCCTCTTGGGAGGTAGTTGCTCTCAAAATTTTCTCCATGGTGAGGTCACGACTTTTATCATTACCAACCTTGCCTCCATTTCGGGCAGGGTGGATTGCACATGAATGGAATATAGTTGGTCATTGATTGCTGCCATTGATGTCATAGCCTTTTGGTTGCTGCCACTGATGTGTTTGAGGGTTTACCTAAGTAACCTAACTGTAGCATATCCAATGAAGCATATCCAGTGCATATTCTATGTGGTATACCTTATGTAGCAATGCATATATGAACTGCTCATCCATGAACTGCAGTGCATAGATTCTTGTTCAAGAGAACTCAGTCCTTATTTAAGCATATGTGAGTACAGATGCTGATAGTCCAAATGACTGACATGGCTGTCCAGTTTGCTGTTCTGTTCTGTTCTGTTCTGACATGGCTGTCCAGTTGCTTTGGTATGTAGTTTTCTGGGCAGGTTGACAGGATGACCTAAGAGCATAAGCATTAGTGTTTTGACTGATGTGCACTATTTCTTTTTTTTGGGTAAAATAGCTTGAAATAAAAAGAGAATAAGCGAATTTACAGCCTACAAGGGGCATACCCCAGGAGGAAAATAAAAGAAAGAAAATAAAAGACTGAGGAAAATGACCTAAGCCAAGTGGCTACATTGAGCATCGTTTACGATTACAATGAAAAGGGATGTAAACCCGATGTTTCCCTACCATCTAAGAGATGGGAGAGAAACACTTTCGAAAATAAGAGTAGAGCAACAGCAATGACCACATGCTGAACTGACCATCTGCATGTGCACTATTTCAGCTTGTGCTGAAACTGTTTTGACTGATGTGCTGCTACTGCTATATGTAGCAGGTATATATTTTAATCTTTTGTAAGGAGCAACCTCCATGCACTTACAGTTGAGGTGTGAGTTCATATGTGTAAATGTATGCTAAGACTAATCCAGTCCCATTGTTATGTTTTCACTTTGTAATTACATGCTTAGACTGATTGTGATAGCTCTGTTTTGGACTTGCATGTGCTGCTGTGGCTAGTGCACAGAGAGTAGCTATATTTTCTGATCTGCATGTGCTTGTGCCCAGTTTCTGACCTGATCTGCATATGCCAAGATATGCATGTGCTGCTGTGACTAATCCAGTCCCATTATTATATTAGCCTAACCAATAGGGGCTGTCATTGGGATCTCCCTTCGCAGAGGGGGACGTCCTCTGCATTTTGTGTGTGAGAGCTAGCAGTTATGGACTGATTTCTGTGCTTTTATGGTCTGATCTCTGCTATGTTCTGTTATGGTCTGATCTCTTCTAAGGGCTGTTAGGAACTCTGATTGAACTCAGAAGTTGTAGCTGCTGTGTAGCTGCTATTTCCTTTGGCCATCACAGCTTGGGATGCTTGTAACCTTGTTACTATTGTTAATTACCTTTTTGTTTATGCCTAACCAACTGGGGATGTCGTTGGGATCTCCCTTAGCAGAGGGGGACGTCCTCTGCATGATGTATAGTTGATTGCTTCCTATTGCTTTTGGGACAGTACGGCAACTGCTGTTTTGATTTCTGCAGCTGTGTTGCCTGTTGACTAAGTAGCAAGTTGTGTCCCCACACAACTTTTGACTTGGGGACACAACATGGACACGACAAGGAGCAAGCTACTATGATGGAACTTCTGAACTTCTGAAGCTTCAAAACTGGGCCTGACCAACTTCTGAAGCTTCCAAATCAGGTGCCAACACAAATTGGTACTTCTGAAGCCATAGTGGCAGCAGCCATAGTTCAACCCACGTGCTATCTGTCATGCCACCTGCTGCTGCTGCTTGTAGTTACTATCAGTTATTTCCAGTTAGTTCCATATTTTTTGGTTATATTTTCGAAGCCTAGGATGGTAGGCCTGCTGGTCAATTCATTTTGGCGTTGTTTTCTTTCCCTCTGACTAGATGGATTGGAAACAACGCATATCATTTACCCCTAGTAGCCATTTGGCGTTAGAAATTTTCTTCAATCTTTTTTGTTTTCTTTTTCTTTTCCTCCTGGGGTATGCCCCTTGTAGGCTGTATATTCGGTTAGCCTTTTTTCTATTTCAAGCTGTTTTACCCAAAAAAAAAAGCTGTGCACCATAAACGACCCGAGCAGGTTGTCCGGTGAATTGACCACTTCCTTCTGCATGTCCCCTGGAAGCATGAGAGCCTGGGATAGGGCCAGTGCAGTCCCTTCAGACTCCACACTGTCTCGGACAGTGACAGTCTTGTTGCCGTGAGTAAATTGGGGAGCCCAGATTGGAGTTGGGGTTATGGGCGGCTGAGTCGAGGGCCCTTCAAATGCTTCCAAACATTGGCGTTTGTCCCTGTGGCTAGCTTCAATTTCCTCGGGAGAGAATCCGGGAGGGGCGTCAGGACGTGTTGGTCCTCGGCGGCCATGCGACGGCACCAGACTCTGGGAACAACCTCGGCCATGAGTAATGCCGCGGCTTCTTCCTCGGCCAGCTCCTGGGATTGTGAGGAGGCTTTCAAGGTTGATTGGCTGGTTCATCTCTTGAGAATGTAGGGATGGAAAATAGCCGTCGGATGATGTGGACGCTTCCTCGACAAATTCCACAGATGTGCTACGAAATGGAGGAGTCCGAGAACGCCTTTCCTCTTCTACTTGCTCGGGCTGTGCGGGCTGTGCGGCAGCAGGCCCAGGAACTGGTGGGTCGTCGGCTGCACGGATGCGCCGATCAATAAAGCCCCCGTACGATGCCCTGTAACTTAAGAGCACCTGTGCTGCTCTTGCTCGGCCTGCCAAATAGGTACCCTGACCGTTGAAATTTAGGGCCTGATTGATATGTGCTACATGAACTTGGGGAGTGATGATGGCGTGCCCTTGGTTGACGTTTTCGGCTGCAACACGAGAAGTTGACAGTTAGAAAATGAGTGATCAAAATGCAATATGAAAAATTGCTAAGTGATTCTACGAGGAAAAAAGAACTAACGTGGTTGCCCGAATCTGTGAGGGGCATGGAATCCTATCACTCTGCCATCCTCATTCCTGGGCTCGAAGTTCCCGGTGAAGATTAGAAAATCATCGTCGTCTCCACGGGCGGAGTCAGGCAATTCGAGCACGAGACGTCTCCTGGAATCTCTACTCTTTAAATAATAGGTTAAGGCATCCTTGGTCCGAGAAATGCTGTACAGGTGATGAATATCGTGCAGACCTAAGGATGTGCCTAACAAGTTTAGGGTATTGATGCCCATAACGATGCGAAAGAAATTGGCAGACACCTGCATTGGTGACAACCTATAGAAAGCTAGAACTTGGCGGAGCAATGGGGCCAAGGGGAACCTAACACCACCCTCGACGACAGCCACCACGGGAATGTGAAGGGTGTCATTATCATGGCTTTCCCGAAGGGCGTCCTCATGGGCCAGTACAGTGGCGACATCATCAGGGATCTCATAACGAGACCTGAATGTCGCCATGGCCTGAGTTGTGTTACAGTGATGACGGAATCTCCCCATTCTAAACAGGAGTGAAACAGACGAGTAAAAGGGGTACGAAGAAACCTTGAAAAATCCCTAGATCGACGAGAGATAAAGGGAAGAAGGAATGATGACTTACGATTATGATGATCAGAGTCCTAGGTGCACAAGGGAAAAATCTCGGGATGATGAACAGGGCTTCAATGGCGGGTATGCTTGAAGTGCTCTGGTTGCAGAGGGAATCTAGACGAAGGATGTGGTTTCGAAATGGGGTGAAAACCCAATTGTACCCTATTTTAGTAGATGGCGTAAGCAGAACGTCATCTGAAGCGCCGTTTGGGCGTTCCGTTTTTCGAAAAGAGTCCATTCGCATTTAATGCGGGCGGTACGATGGGTGCCACGTGTAAAGAAAGGGGCACGAAAAGCCTGTCTAGCCCAATGACGAGGCGTTTTCTTGGGCAGGTTCAATGATGATATATGCACCAAATTTAAGAATTAATGGGTGCAGGAGCAAAAGAAAAGTTGCACAGATCTTGAGAAGCTTTGCTCGTCATATATGACGGTATAACGAGTAAAGCTGGGGAGCGATTGTAGGGAGTAAATCCCGAACAGGTGCAAGAACGGCCCGAACACGTGGTACGTGGGACCACGACACAGTTATTAAGGGCAGTCGCCGTGCAGGACGACGGTCGGCAACAGAGACCAATGATATGAGAAATCATTGGTCAAGATCCAATAACACGAGAGAGTATTGGACTAAGGAATTAACAGAGGACCAGTAACATGTGAAGTCATTGGTCCAAGTAGTCTGTTCGGCAGCAAAGGAGCCGAACAGGAGGGGATTTGTACGAAAAGCAATCCCAGATGCAGGAAACGTTCCAGAAGGTTCTAGAAACAGGGATATTCCGTGTATACTATAAGATCCCAATAAAAAAGGATCTTGGAGAGATACCCAACGGGAATGGAAAGTTCGGCCAGCTGTGGAAAGGAGTCCTAAACAGACTAAGGTAATGAACTGATAAGGGAACAAGAATCCAAGATATTCTGGGTTTCCTATACGAGATAGGAAACCTAGGGAAACGTGGATACCTGGGCAGCAAGCATCCATAAACCTATAAGTACAAGGTAAACCTAGAGGAAAAAGGTACACAATACACTACAGTTATATGTATTCTCTTATGCTTAAATAGGGTTTTCCATTAGTACGTGAGACTAACTTAGGCATCGGAGAGCCTTTGCCACGAGAGGCAAAGGTGCACTCACCCCTTGTCTGTTTTGCAGATAAGGATCACGGCGACGTATTAGGGTTCCGGCGAGGATTTTGAAGTAGCCGTTACGTTCTTGTGCTGCTCAAACCACTCTCGGTTTTTCTGCACTTACAACAATATCGTATCAAAACATCCATACGGTACCAAAACACAACAAAACGGTACAATATCTTACCGAAACATCCGTACGGTTCCGAAACACATTAAAACGGTACGATACCGTGCCAAAATATCCATAAGATACCAAAACACAACAAAACGGTACAATACCATACCAAAACATCCAAATGCCAAAACACACCAAAACGGTACAATACCTTACCAAAACGTTCATACAGTTCCAAAACACACAAAAACGGTACAATACCGTGCCAAAACATCCATACGGTACCAAAACACAACAAAACAGTTCAAAACGTTACCAAAGCATCCATAAGTTTCCAAAACACACCAAAACGGTACAATACCTTACCAAAACATCCATACGGTTCCAAAACACGCCAAAACCGTACAATATCTTACCAAAACATCCATATGGTTCCAAAATACACCAAAAGGGTACAATACCTAACCAAAAAGGACAACTGAAAATATCTAACTTCCTATAAGTACCCTTTAAGATCATGAAAATTCTCATAAGTAATCACTTTTCCTTCAATGGTTAAGGATTTAAAGATACTTTATATACGTATTTATATGAAATCTATATACGCTCCTTAGGCGCTCCCAACCTTAGGAGCTTCTAGGTGCCTCCGCTCCCCCGCACCCGCACCCGCTCCCGCCCCCGCTCCGTGCTACTAAGGTTCATACCAATTAATAACGGACCCTCAAATTTTTTATTTTGGGAATTCTATCAGCCGTTTGTATATACTTCTTTTTCTACTATGTTGATTATGAAAATAATATCTTATTATTGCGATGTTAGAAAGTATTAGTTTACTTGTAACATAAAAGTCTTATAGGTATCTTTCCATCTAATACATTGCCAAATATAAAATTCATTGACGTCTCCGGGGGTGTTCATTTAATGGTTTTTTGAAATCTCATGCTTGCGTGTTTGTGAGGTATGGTATCTACTTCTTCAACGGGAAGTATTAAAGCATTCAACTCAAAATTAACTCGCAAAAAGTGGAGAGGTTCACAAGGTTCATATGCTAATAGGGGAGGTCCTCTTTTGCTAATGTAAGACAAATTGTAACACTATCACACATGTACATCTCCACTCCCACATGAAGAGGTAAGCAAAGGATCTAGAATATATGAATCACGAAGGAACAAAGTGCACTTATAGCACATAGAAAGGTGCATGAAATATATTGTACAAAAACACCAGCGCTAAAACCGTATTAAAGCATCCAACTCATAACAAATTAGCAATGAAGATTTAGTAGGGAGGCACATAAGGTTAATATACTAGTTTGGAAGGCATTATTTTACCGACTTGGGAGAAAAGTGGAACAGGAAACTACCACCTTGGATTCCTTCTCTCCTTTAACTACTGGCCAGTTAGGGGAAATGAAGAGAAATGAAAAGTTTCCATAGATGAATATGTTCATCGCCGAGTGTCTTTCAAGTTTCAACAATACCGACTATCTAGAATTTTGCAATTAAGGATTCTAACTATTGCTGGTAAAGAGGTGAGGAGCAAATCTCTGACATGTGAGGCGATTAGGGCGACCTCTGACATTGCCATGGAGAAACAGTGAAATCCATGGCTGATGGCACTCTTTCAATGGCGGAGGGACTAGGTCTCAAGACTCTGGATTCTAATGAACTTCGAAGAAAACAAGTACCTCACATGGAGAGCCCCAACAATGGGATCCCGTTTACTCTAAATCCCCAAAGATCGAGCAACTCAGGACTGGAGGTCCCAAATTCTCCAATCTCGGTCAATCCTCGACTCATTTCAACCTCACAAGCAAATCCTATAGAGGATATCGATCTAAATTCAAGCAGAACCAGGTCGGTTCAGGCATCATCTCCAAAAGGATTTGGGGCTCACAGCCCTAAATCGCCCAAGAGCACAAGTCCAGCACGTAAACTGCAACAGGCGTTTCAGAACGAACGAAGGCAACTAGAATCCGAAGCTCGGATGCTCGAAATTGTGAGTCATCTGGAAGATGAGCTCAACAATTCGGCAGATCCTTTCATTCTTGATGTTGTAACAGCCAAATTACAAAGCGTTCAGCAAACATGGAAGGAAGATCGTCAGAAGGAAGCGGAAGAGCGAGCAACTCGTCTCAATTCCAATCGTCCTTCGTCTTCAACTGCATCAGGGATTCTAGGTCCTGAATCACAACAGAACCCTACCCACCCTCGGCCACAACAACAAACTCTTTTTGAAGAAACGTTGATCCTGGAAGCTGAGGAGCGAGCGCGTCTCGAACTTCACCAACAGCAACAACAACAAGAGGTATCTTCAATCCCTGTCCCAAAAACCCTAGTTAATGCCAGGGGCACCCCATACCTAGAAGGAGACCCCAATATGGGATTTGATGAAACTAATACCAGGCCCAGGCGACCATGGTCTCCCAATGGTCAGCCTTCTCAAACTACCAACAAACCCCGACAGGTTCCGAATAGGTTTAAACCCAAGCCTAAAAATTGGGCATCTTTACTACAATCACAAAGCCCCTCGCTTGAGATGAAACTTGAGTTCCATCCTGATCTCTTTAGAGGGAAAGAAGCCCAGGTAGAAATCGATATTGAACTGACTGATGTTGGGATGTGGGATAGGTATTTAGTTGGTCATTTCCTAGATGGGAAAATGCCCTATGCTTTGGTGCTCTCCACTGCCAGATATCAGTGGAAAGAGTTGTTCGTGGCTGTCAAGCCAGAAGTTGCAGGGTGCTATCTATTCGAATTTAGAGACGAACAGGCTAAGCAACAAGTACTGGATGGAGGCCCCTATTTCTTTTCACAAAAGTATCTAGTCCTTAAAGACTGGCATAGAATGATGAAGCCAGTCAAAGATCAACCCTCTCATATTCCTGCTTGGGTGAAGTTGCTTAACCTACCCCTAGAATTATGGAATCAAGAGTGTTTAAGCAGGGTGGCAAGCACCATTGGCAAACCACTACATGTGGACCAGGCCACGGCGAAAACTTCAAAACAACCAGGTCTTCTTCAGACTAAGTCAACCAATGCTAGAGTTTGCATTGAAATTAGTGCTGAGCATGACCTCCCGGAAGATGTGAGGATTACAGTAGAGGGCATTTCAGTTGTAATCCCTATTGAATATCAGGTGTTACCCTCAATTTGCAAGCAATGTAAAGTGTTTGGACACTCGGATACCCAGTGCCCTAGGAAACCACCCCCAATTTCCAATGCTTCCAACCAGAATTGGATCAAGGTGAGTAAAGGAAAACAGGAAGATGACCTTACTTTGAATGTTTCTCATAATGCCTTAAGTACCTCACCTACTTCAACCAAATATACTACCATTATCCCTCAAGCTGGCATTGCAAATCCTGAGGATGAATTGGAAAAGGAGCTTGTACGTATCGTCAGCAGTTCACAAGAAACCTTGCTGTTGCCTCAGCTTGATATCCCAAATCCTCAGTTGTATGCCACTTCCCACCAACCTGCCATAAGCAACATCACCTCTGACAAAACCTGTTGAGCTGATAGGAAACAATGAGGGACCTGATAGTGAATCTAAAGAACCTGATAATGAGGAACCTGGTTTCTTGAAGGGGGAAGAGGGCTATAATAAAGTGGAAAATTCATCCAGTCAGCAGCCCATTGTCCAGTCAGCAGTCATCCCAAACTCATCCAGTCAGCAGTCATCTAGTCCTGCTACACCATTGTCCAAATCGGCAGCTAAGAAAGCTGCTAAAATAGCTGCTAAGTTTAAGGACAAAGAACCCCCTGATATTTTGTTGACAGGAGGCTCCAACAAAGCTGGACAGTTTGGAAGGCATAAGAGCTCAAAGGGCTCTTTCCATCGCTAAGGGAAGTATCTTTCTTTCCTTGTTTTGCCCACTATAAGTTATTTCAGTTCTATTACTTTGTGGTTATATATAAAATTGTATTATGGATTGCTCACCTATACTTTTTGGAACTTGGAATGTGAGGGGTCTTAATGATCCTCTCAAACAGAGGGAGGCAAAAAATTGGGTTTTTAAGAATAAATTATCCTTAGTTGGATTTCTTGAACATAAAATTAAAGATCCCAAGGTTATTACTATTGTCAACACTATGCTCCCCAGGTGGAATTTTGTTAGCAACCATTCCAGTTCTCCTATGGGTAGAATTTTGATTTGTTGGAACCCACTAGTGTTTAATGTACAAGTATTGTCTCAATCTAGTCAATATATGCAATGCCAAGTTCATTCTTGTGATGGCCACTATACTTTTGTTGCCACATTTATCTATGGGGCTAATTGTTACATAGATAGGCACCAACTGTGGACAGATTTACAACAACATTGTGTTATCACTCCTTGGGTGGTATTAGGAGATTTCAATGCCATTAGGAATCCCAATGAAAAAGTAGGTGGCGATAGGACTTGGCTGCCTTGGATGGAGGAATTCAATACTTGCCTCGAATCAACTGAATTGATTGACCTCAGATACTCTGGTTGCCACTTTACCTGGTCTAATAAGCAATTGGGGAATGCCCACATCAGCACCAAGATTGATAGAGTCCTCGTCAATGAAAGTTGGATCAAAGATTACTGTTGGTCCAATGCTCATTTTCACAACCCTGGAGTGTCTGATCATTCCCCTGCTGTTGTTTGTCTGTCAGCTGGTTCACCTCCTAGGAATAAACCATTTAGGTTCTTTAATTTTTTGGCTGAACACCCAAAATTCTTAGAAACTGTCCAGCAGGTATGGAGGAAAGTAATCTTTGGTAATCCTATGTACTGTGTCTGTGAGAAACTTAAACAATTGCAGGAGGGTCTCAAAAAACTGAATACTGATGAGTACAGTGACTTGTCAGCTAGGGTGGTCTCTATTAGGCTACAACTGGAAGACATCCAAAGAGAGCTTGGTTCTTACCCCAATGACCCCTCTAAACAGACCACTGAACGAGAACTGTGTAAGCAGTACCTTGTTTTTGCTAGGGCTGAAGAAAGTTTTGCCAAGCAAAAGTCAAGAATTCAGTGGTTAAAGTTGGGGGACCAATGCACTTCATTTTTCTTCAAGTCTATTAATAATTCCAGGAATAGGAATAGAATTTCTAGTTTGGTTCTGGAGGATGGATCTGTCACCCAGGACATTGAATTGGTGAAGCACACTTTCATAAACTACTACACTAACCTGTTGGGAACTAAGCATTCGACTGACTATTCTGGATCTTCCAGAGTGGACCAACTTATTACTAGGCGACTATCCCATTCCCAAAGTTTAGAAATGGTGATTGGGGTAACAGATAAAGAGATCAAGGATACCTTTTGGTCTCTTAATCCTCAAAAAGCACCTGGTCCAGATGGCTACAATGCAGCTTTCTTCCAAAAAGCTTGGCCGGTGATTGGCCGTGAAGTGACTTCAGCTGTTAAACTCTTCTTTAGATCTGGTCAACTCTTGAAGAAGGCTAATGCTACCTCTGTAGCCTTAGTGCCTAAAATCCCCAATCCGTCCAAGGTCGGGGATTATAGACCAATCTCATGTTGTAATGTGGTATATAAGTGTATTGCTAAAATTCTAGCCAACAAAATCAAACCTGTATTACCATCTCTCATTGACCCTGCCCAATCCGGCTTTGTACAGGGTAGGAGGATAGCCGATAACATTTTCCTTACCCAGGAATTAATGAGGGGTTACCACAAACACTCCTCATCCCCTAGATGTGCCATGAAGGTGGATATCATGAAGGCTTACGACAATGTCAGATGGGATTTCCTCTGGGATGTCCTAGCCTCCATGAATTTCCATCCTAAGATGATCCAATGGTTGAAAGCCTGTGTTTCCACAGCCAATTACTCCTTATGCTTCAATGGGGAAGCTATAGGATATATACCAGGGCAGAAAGGCTTAAGGCAAGGTGACCCGTTGTCTTCATACTTATTTGTGATAGTAATGGAGGTTTTGACTTGCATTCTAAAAGAGAAGTCTCTTCTTCCTGACTTTAGGTTCCATTGGAAGTGTGGCTCTACCAAACTTGTCAACCTCTGCTTTGTAGATGATCTTATGATTTTTTGCAAAGGTGAGGTTAGCTCGGTCAATCATATCAAGCAATCCTTGAATGAATTTGAAGCATTATCTGGCCTTTCCCCCAGTCATACCAAGAGTAACATTTTCTTTTCTGGTGTCAACCCTACCACTAAATCTTCCATCCTCGACTTATTGGGTTTTCAGGAAGGGTCTTTACCTGTTAGATACTTAAGGGTACCTCTTTTATCCACCAAGCTCAAACACTCCGACTTTAAAGTCATGGTGGATAGGATTGTGGCCAAAACAAAATCTTGGACCCTTAGGTACTTGTCTTATGCTGGAAGAATACAATTGATCAAGTCAATTCTCTTCTCTATGCAAACTTATTGGTCATCTCTCTTTATTATCCCTAAAAAGGTAATTAAGGAGATTGAATCAATCCTTCGGAGTTTTTTCTGGACTGGTCCTGACCTTAAGAGGACTGGTGCCAAAGTCTCATGGGAACACCTTTGCTCCCCTGTTAAGGAAGGTGGATTGGGGTTTAAATCTTTGGAGATTTGGAATAAGGCAGCTGTGGCCAAACACATTTGGTTCCTTGTCTCGGGGGGGAACAATCTATGTGGTGCCAATGGGTTAAATCTTATTTACTTAAGGGCAAGAGTTTTTGGAGTGTTAAAACTCCAAGTGATCCATCATGGGTTTGGAGGAAAATCCTCAACCTTAGACCATATGTCCAGCCTCACATTAAATACAAAATTGGGAATGGCCAATCAACCTCTCTGTGGTTTGATAACTGGCATCCCATTGGCCCCCTCTTACCTAGATTTGGCCCTAGGATCGTCTATGATTCTGGGCTCCCAAAGGATGTCACAGTGCAGGCTATTATTAGGGATAATCAGTGGGCCTTCCCTGTGACTCAATCCCCTAATCTTAATGAAGTGAGATCTGACCTACAAACAGTCCAAATCAACGCTGCCATAGATGATAGATGCATTTGGACTCTAACTACCTCGGGGAAATTTACTATCTCCTCTCTTTGGGAGCATTTGAGACCTCATTTCCCTGTCATTACTTGGGTTAAAGTAGTATGGTTTTCAGGGCACATTCCTAGATGTAGTGCGATCTCATGGTTGGCCATTCAGAATAGATTATCTACTGAGGATAGACTCGTTATGTTTGGCTTGAAATTCACATCCATCTGTAGTTTATGTATGGGGGTAGAATCCCACGACCACTTATTTTTTGGGTGTCCCATCGCTGCACAGATTAGAGGAATTCTTTCCTCTAAATGCCCTCATATGGTAGGATTGTCTTCTTGGCAGCAGTGGGTTAGTCATTTGTCCAACTTAAAGGGTAAATCCTTGGCAGTCACAGTTGCTAAGCTTGTTTTCACAGTCTATGTGCACCAAGTATGGTTAGAGAGGAATCTTAGAAAGTTCCAGAATCTTAGCTGCCCCCCTGGAGTGGTTGCTAATAAAATTTCAGATAAGGTCAGGAATAGGTTGTTGTCCCTAGAGTTTAAGGGACCTCTGAGTATACTTGCTATGTGGAACATTCACCATTAAACTAAATTATATGTGGTAGATACGAATTTTTACTAACATCATCTCATTTGCAGGTCACTTCCTTACTCAAGGGGGATTCAGAAGGTTCAGCAGTCACTGTGACTGACTTGCAGGAGAGCAGGACCCCTTGACCCTAAATGATTCCATTCCATTCAAAGAAGATGGAGTTCAAAGGAGTATCTACGTTGAGCTCCCTTTTGGTTCAGAATTCAGCAGCAATAGCCCAATAGCCCAAAAGTGAGTCTGCTATTACTCCTACTTATACTGGTAGTTATCTTCTACTTTGGTGTGTGAGGGTGAGTTCTGAAGGTGTGTGAGGGAGAGTTCTGAAGGTGTTGGTGTCCAGTACTGCTGCTGTACATTACCATAGCAGTTCTATAATTGGCTGCATGGTGTTTAATTGGCTGATTTTGTGCATTGTAATAGGGATAGGTGCTATAGCAGTTATGATAGCAACCTGTTCTGACTCTGTTATACCTGTTCTGACTCTGTTATACCCTACACCTGATGTTGTAATGGTAGGTTCTATGTTTCATTACCAACATAGCAGCTTGGTTCTATGTTTTGAAATCTAATTATGAGCTGCATCAGTTGTCCAGTTCATGTTTTGAAATGTACTTACCAACCTAGCTGCATCAGTTTTGAAGTACTTTGAGCTGATAGCAGTTCTGTTTTGTTGCCTAACCAACTGGGGATGTCGTTGGGATCTCCCTTCGCAGAGGGGGACGTCCTCTGCATGTAGCTTTGTTCTTATAGCTAGTTCTGCTGTTAGTTCTAGCACAATACCTGTTATGGACTGCTAAGGTTCAGATTTTGCTGATGTTCAAGTTCAAATTCTGATGTTCTGAACCTGTTCTGATGTTCTGAACCTTTCCAAGTGTTTTGAAGAGCTGCAGTTCTGATTGTGCAATGGTTCCCTGTGTCTGCATTGTTCACTATTGGAATTGCACAATCAGATGGTTCTGAAATGTGATGGTCAGATTGTTCTGCATGTTGTTTGCTACTACCTTCTTTTTGTTCAGCTCCCAATTCCAGTTCTTGTTAGTATATGTTGTGAAGTTTTTGGAGGCTTCAGAAGTTTCAATTCTAAGGGCTGGGTCTGCATTCTGTTCTGGCATTTCTGAAGCTGCATCAGAATTGCATCAGTTCTGCTGGCCGTATCGTATAGCCTGTCCAGTTTTGGACTGGACAGCTTCAGATCTGAAGTTGAATTGATACTCTGCATGATGATGAAGCCTGTTTTTCATTCAAGCTAAAATGGTGTTGACTGCAATTGTCTATGCCAATAGATTTCCTGAAGTTACAACTTATGCCACCAATGTTTTGTGTTTTGTGGCTGCTACTAGTTCCTGAGAAATTAGAAGCTGCTGCTGTTGCTAGAGCAGGGCAGTCCAGTTTATGCTCTTGTGTGCTTTCCAAGTGCAACACGTAGAGGTACAGTCAGTAATGGCGTACTTTTGATAGACCATTTTGTGGCTTTCTTGTAATGTATCGCAATGGCGTTGTTTTCCTTCCCTCTTCTAGATGGATTGGAAACACCGAATATTAGTTATCTCATGTAGCCACTTGGCTTAGATTATTTTTTTCCTTTTTCCTTTTCTTTTTCTTTTCCTCCTGGGGTATGCCCCTTGTAGGCTGTAAATTCGTTTAGCCTCCTTTTTATTTCAAGCTGGTTTACCCAAAAAAACAAAAAAAAAAACTATTGCTGGTGTATCTACCTCTTTGATGACTGAATCTGATCCAGCAATAACTTTCTACAAGTCAGAGAGAGCCTCAAGTGGTGAGATGGTTTATAAAATTAAGAATTTGCCCAGTGAAAACTGAAAACTGCCTACATAACCTAATTTAGTAATGAGCTTTGAACTTACTACTGTGACACTCAATCATAACATGGGAATCAGGACGTAATCTAGAATTTTCCAGTTCAATAACCGTAAGGGACGTGTCAACTCAAGGACAGTAAGAAACTCTTAACTCCAACACTGTTTGTCAACCTGTCATGACCTCAAACTGATAATACAACAAAAGAAGGGAGAAGAGAAAAAAAAACTAACATAGCAAATGACTTTGTAATCATACTGTGAAGAAAATCACCTTTAGGTTCAGGAGTTCTCTGAACTCACAACAGCATAGGAGGTTTCAGCTCTGACTTTGAATTTCATAACTGATCGTTGACATTCAACCTTCATTCAAGGACACAATGTCCTTATTTTTTACTGTAATCTGTTATGGCGGTCTAAAAGTACCAGTTATTTTCTAAATAATTGATGATCTCTACAATCCAATTCTTTAAAGCTTCTGAACTCTCGAAATATGCTTTAATTTTCTCATTCCACGAATCCACAGACAGATTTCCGATGCTATGATGAACTCTGGGGTGTACACATGACATCATTCTGCACAAGTTGACCTGGTTCAAAGATTAAACTACATTTCCAGGCTGACATGAAGAGAACAGACGCTCTCTGATAGATAATGAATTTACAGGAAACCCATATGCAAAACGTATCCTGCTTTCCCTTTCCATTGGCCACTAGCCTTCATCACCAATAGTCTTTACACGAACATCTTCCATCTTCAAAACAATGGAACCGATTTGAATCCCTCACAATTATTTTCCTCCCAACTATCTTGGATATAAATTTGATGTCCATATGGCAGTCAACACAAGTTCTTAGATTCTTAAAAACCTTTATTGCCGTCCCTGGAGGAGTAGCTATAATTCCAAATGCAACTGCAAGCTTCTCACTGTGATAGGAAAGATTTTGCTCCTTTTGTTCCTCTTCCACGTCATGCAGCACATTCTCTGTTTGAGGTACATACCCTTCTTCCTTCTTCCTCTTCGAAAGATCCCCCAAAAAGTCGTTTATTTCCTTTGATCTTGGGTGGGATAAGTCTCCCACTACGAACACATGGACCTTTCTCTTGATTTCAATCCAACTTAAACCTGGTTTCTTTACCACCTCCTTGTCATCCATAGTTTTTCTGATCTTCGCCACTTCACCCCATTTACCAGCAGTGGCAGAAATGTTGGCTAGGGTAACATCAGTAGCCGCATTCTTGGGCTCTAGTTCAAACAATGCTTCTGTAGCTCGTTTAGCCAGTGCAAGGTTTCCATGAATTCTACAGCCACCAAGCAAGGAAGCCCACAAAAACTTATCAGGCTTCATGGGCATTTGATCAATCATATCCTCAGCTTCTTTGAACCTTCTAGATCGGCTCAAAAGATCTATCAAACATGCATAATGATCTGTTGAATGTTTTAGCCCATGTTTGCATTCTATAGAATGGAAGTATTCAAGCCCTTTATCAACTAATCCAGCATGAGTGCAAGCTGAAAGAACCCCAACAAACGTAATGCGATCAGGCTTAGTGCCCGATTTGAGTAGCAACTCAAATAACTGAAGAGCCTCGTTGGGTTGACCATGTTGAGAGTATCCATTGATGAGGGAAGTCCACGAAACTAAATCCGGATGAGGCATCAAGTCGAAGACTTTTTTTGCATTGTCAATGTCCCCACACTTCGAGTACATGTGAACAAGAGAACTTGCTGGAAATGAAAAGGGGTTAAACCCAATCCGTGTCATGTAGCCATGAACCTGCTTCCCAAGGTCCTCTAAAGTTTCAACTGCACACGCATTTAAAACCCCAGCAAATGTGAACTCGTTAGGCCTCATACCCGACTTCAAGAAGTCAGAGAACAAAGCAAATCCTTCCTCCCTCCTTCCATCCTCAAAGTATCTGTGAATCATAGCCATCCACGAAACAACATCCCGATCCACCGTCTTATCAAAAATGTAGCGCGCTTCATCTATATTCCCACATTTCGCGTACATATCACAAAGGGAACTCCACACTACAGCGTCCGAATCCAATCCAATACGCGTAACATGACAATGAATCTCCTTCCCAATGCCCAAAGCCTGAATGGCAGTAGAAGCAGATAGAGCACTAGAAACCGTAAACTTGTTGCACTTAATACCCTCGTATCTTTGCATTACTCTAAACAACTCTAATGCCTCATCTGGCTGGTCATGCCTTACATAACCCGAAACCATCGCAGTCCAAGAAAAGTTGTCTCTCTCAGGCATTCCATCAAACAAGCTCCGAGCTTCCTTAACTCGCCCCGCCTTCGCATACCCAGATATCATAATGTTCCAAGAACACAAATCCCTGTCGTACGTTTCATCAAACAGTTTGTAGTGGGCCGAAATATCCATAATTTTTGAACATCCAAAAGGGTCGCGGACCAATTCACTTTTTGCTATGGACACGTCACTCTATGGATCCATTCGCATCTGAAGCTACAGGAAGCACCTGATTCGGAGGCAAACTCCCCGGGCTCGGTAGCCAAGCTCGGTGGCAACCTCCCCAGGCTCGGTAGCCAAGCTCGATGGCCTCCCCGGGCTCGATAGCCAAGCTCGGTGGCATCTTTGGGCTTGGTAGCCTAGCTCGGTGGCAATCTCCCCGGGCTCGGATGTCTTTTCCCTAACGATCCTAACGCTCGGCTGACATTTCCCTAGCGTTCGGATGTCTTTTCCCTAACGTTAGGCGGTCTTTCCCTAACGTTAGGAGGTCGATTCCCTAACGTTCGGAGGTCGTTTTCCTAACTTCCCTGACGTTCGAAGGTCATTTCCCAAACGTTAGCTGGTCGTTTCCCTAACGTTAGGTGGACTTTCCCTAACGTTAGCTGGTCGTTTCCCTAACGTTAGGTGGTCTTTCCCTAACGTTAGCTGGTCGTTTCTCCAACGTTAGGTGGTCTTTTTTTTTTGGGTAATGCCCTAGGGCGTTTAGCTTGAAAATAAAAGGGGTTAACCGAATATACAGCCTACAAGGGGCATACCCCAGGTAAGACAAAACAAAAGGAAATGAAAATTATAAAGGCGCCAAGTGGCTACATGGGTTGCCCGTGTCCTTGCCCCCGCCGAACAAACTATCCCAAGGAATAGAAAGTTCAACGGGGAATCTGGACACGGCGTACAATCAGAGGCCCTCGAAGTCCTCGCAATACATACATTGGTTGTGTGCAGTAGCAGAAAACTATCAAGACCATGGTCTGACATACTACATCAGAATAAACAACAGCTACTACACTTAGCATTCAATACAGTAGCAGAAAATAGAGCAATAAGCTATAAACTGCATGACTACCCGAGCAAAAAAATGCCCAAGCTGCTGGGCTGGCCTAGCGGGGCTGCTAGGCTGTAGGACCGGCTCCTTGGCCGGGCTGATGAGGCTCGTAGGGCCAAAAATCCCTGCTGACTGCCGTGGTGGTTGCTGTTTGCCCGGGCTGGCTGTTTTGCCCGGGCTGAAAAAAGCCACGGCTGTGATGGAGGCCACGGCGGCTGGAGGCCACGGCGGTAATGGAGGCCACGGTGGCTGGAGGCCACGGCGGTTGTTCGTGGTGGGAAGAGGAACCCACAGTGGAGTGACCACTGCCGGCATGGCCTGGCCCAAACTGGCCCACGGCTGTTGACTGATGGCGTGGTTCACGGCTGTCGAGGCCCACAAGGACCGGCAGCTGGTGGCTGTGGTTCAGACCGCTAGCTAACAGCAACCGGACTGAACAGCAACCCAAGGTAGCCGTCGCCGGACTGAACAGCAACCCAAGGTCGCCGTCGCCGTCGCCGTTGCTGTAGATGGATCTGAGCGTGAACGAAGAAGCAGATCTGCTCTGGGTCTTCTATGTGGTAGTTGAGCTCCTCGGTTGAGCTCGACGGTGATGTGGAACTCGCCGGTTCACGGACTGAACAGCAACCGAAGGTCGCCGGAACAGATCCCAAATGGTACCCGCCGGTTCACGGCGGGGATATGGTTGGAGGCGAAGCCCACGGCTGTGGAGCTCCGGCCCATAGTGAAGTTTGACCGATCCAGACGAAGGCCAGGCAGGTGGTGAGACCGCACCAGATCTGTCCGGAGCGGAGGGTGGTGGAGGATAGCGGTGGTCGCCGGTTGTTGAGGGCGGTGGAGGAGAGCCTCTCTAAGAAGAGAGTATCCCTTGCCCGGGAGATGGCTGCTGCCCGGTGGCTGGGCCTTGTTTGGCGGTGGCTGCTGCCACTGCCGTGGAAGTGCCGGCTGATTTGGGTCAGAGGGAGCTTTCTCTCTCTAGGCTAGAGAGAGAAGCTTTCCCTAACGTTAGGTGGTCTTCCCTAACGTTAGCTTGTCGTTTCCCTAATGTTAGCTGAATTCTGCTCCCTGAAAGATCTAACAAATATCCAAAGTCGGTTTAGAAGCTTCTGGAAGGTTCTATTGAACAGGTGGAGGACAGGTGTGATAAAGCAGATCTCTTGACATGTGACGTCATCCGAACAGTACGATACATGTGGGTGTACCGCCTACCGGTTCAGCACTCCAAGGTTTTCCTATAAATAGAGGACCACTCCTCCCAGGTTGAGGATCCTTCTTCTTCATACTTTTCTCCCTAAAAAGCATACTCTCTTCTCTCTCTTTCACCTACTGACTAGGTCGTCGGAGCTTCTCCTCGGAGGTACACCCCCCTCCGGTTTGCAGGTACCAGGGTCGATGGCCAGGCTCGGTGGAGACTTCCCTGGGCTCGGTGGCAACCTCTCCAAGCTCGGTGGAGACTTCCCCGGGCTCGGTGGCAACCTCTCTGGGCTCAGTGGCAACCTCTCCAGGCTCGGTGGCAACCTCCCCAAGCTCGGCAAGCTCCACTCCATAGCTCGGCAAGCTCCACTCCATGGCTCGGCAAGCTCCACTCCATGGCTCGGCAAGCTCCTCTCCAAGCTCGGTGGCATCCTTCCCAAGCTCGGTGGCCACTTCCCTAAGCTCGGTGAAGCTCGGTGGCCACCTCCCTAAGCTTGGTGGTGACCTCCCCAAGCTCGGTGAAGCTCGATGGTGACCTCTCTAAGCTCGGTGGTGACCTCCCCAAGCTCGGTAGCCACCTCTCTAAGCTCGGTGGTGACCTCCCTAAGCTCGGTGAAGCTCGGTGGCAACCTTCCCGGGTTCGGTAGAAACCTCTCCAGGTTAGGCGGAAACCTCTTCAAATTTGGCGAGCATCCTCACCATTCAACAAGGGGAAGAAGGGTCAAGGGTGATTTCAGCCCCCCACACAGTTGCTGCGCATCCACAAAGCTCTCGCATTTACAGTACAAGTCAAGCAGGCGGTTCGAAATGAAAACACCCGGTACAAAGCCAGATGATTTCATGTGCGCGTGGACCCTTTTGGCCTCTTTGAGAGCTCGTAGGTGCAGGCAGAGGTTTATGAGGGCCGAGTACGTTGCGGTAGCGGCAGGAGAGCGAACGAGGTCTGGCATTTCGATTGCTTGTTTCAAGCGCTTTTGTTGGCAGAGAACGTCGATTGCTTCGTTGAATTTGTTGTCTCTCTGTGAGTGGTTTGTGGGTTCGTCCTTGTTTTGAGATTTCAATGGTGGGTTTAGATTGAATTGGGTATGATGGGGGGAAGTGGAGGTCGTCGTGTGGAGATGGAGGAGAGAGGAGGGAGGGTGCGAAATAGGTTTGAGGAATTTATGGAGATAGGATTGTATGTTAGCTCTCATGGTTTCCAGAAGACGGAAGGAAAAAGCAACAGATTACTCCGGTTTTAGATACGGACCATACGGTGACGATTGGCCGCCGTCGTAGGAGGAAGCATACAGGAGAACTAGTTTAACCAGGAGACTTTTTAGCGCCAGTGTTCTTGAAACCCTTTTTGTTTAAAAATCAGAGGTGCTATTGGTGCTAACGCGTACAACCGTTTTTGGGTAAAAAATTGATCGAAACTGTTCATTTTGTTTAAAATATTTTGTTTACAGTCCCAATAAAAAATAGGTTCAATCCGGTATCGATTAGGACGTCTACGAAACGTTCAACTTTGTCTCAGAATTCAAGGCCTGAGTTCTAAAGCAAAATTAAATATTAATTAAATACTTTTCGTACAAGCAAAGCAATCTCAGAATGTCAAATGCGGCACACAATTGTTCACAATGGATTGCTGACGACACAGGACTGGCAACCTATCCAGCGAATTAAAGATAATCCCCTACAGAGATACCACTAGTGAGTTGTATATGCAATGTACCTGTAACGACTAACCAACCCCTGGCTTCCTTGAAGGTGGCTAGCAAGTTACAAAGAAGGTGTATTCAAAGCAAAGTAGGAGGGCTGGCTCCACCATGGATTTCATTAAATCATATTCACAGATGCCTTCATGTTGGCCTTCTATTACTTCTAAGTATCCAGGTAGATATCTTACTGCAAGTAGATTGAATTTATGCATCTTCATTCATGAGTGATCTTACTATACTGTGGGAACCCATGTCAGCTGTGTGCTAGAGCCCCATCCTTCTTTGTGAGAAGAGGTAATAATTAGAGGGGGAATCATGTGAGAAACAGTGGAGGGAGAAAAGGGTCCCTTGCTCTTGGTATTGTAATATAGAGTGGGAGTTGTGAGAATTCAAGGGAGTAGAAGTGTGAGCCTTATACATACCAAGAGCTTTACTTCCAGTCGCTTACAATTGCTGCTGTTCTGTTACAGTTTCTGTTACTGATTATGGCTGCATTCTCTTATTGTGTGCAATAATTTTGATGTCTGCACATTACATTACTGTCCTGTGAATCTCTTTGGCAGTCTAGCAGTGTTTTGATACTTATGAGTTGCACAGATTTTATTCTGTTTATGATTAGAATGCAGCCCTGCTGCTGCTGCTGTTACTGTTTGCTGTTTTGTATAGTGCAGGCTTGTGTGTTAATTTCTTTGGGTTCTGCATTTGGTATTGTATTTGGACTGGCATTCATTTACCTATCCTTGGAGGGTTGTCCCTTGGATCATTTAAAGCTTTCCTAGGGGGCTTGTCCCTAGCATCTCTTAGATTTTTGGTTCTGCTCTTGCTGCTGTTCCATTCGGATGCTGCTGCCTTGCTTTGTTATGGCAGCTGTTCTTCATGTATTCCTATGGTGTTTACTCGACTGCAACTGCTTCTGATTGTTCTGAACCTGCTGTTCCATTGGATGCTGCTATGGTTATGTTGTTGCTATTGTTCTGATCCTGCTGTTCCAGTTTTCTGCTCATATGCTACTGCATTTTTTGTTGTGGCTGAATAGTTTGGTGGCTGAATTTGACTGCTGCTACTGTTATAGTTACGGCAGAAAACTGCTGTCCAGCAATGGTGTTTTGTTACTGTCCAATTGTGCAGCTGATTGTAGCTGCTGCTCCCTACCGTGTGCTATCCAGAAATGCTGTTATAGCAGGTCCAGCTTCTTGATTAGTTGTTCCCACCATGTTGGTTGATGTTGCTGCTACCAGCGGTGCAACTTTCACATTGTGGATACCCTCTTTGGCGTGTGTTTCTCTCCCATCTATTAGATGGAATTGAAACATGTGTAGTACATGTTTTTGTTTCTTTAATTTTGCTATATTGTGTAATTAGTCTTTCGAGGATTGATTGGTGTATTACCGTAGCCCAATCGGTCCCTATCAGTGTTGCCACTTGGCTTAGTTCATTTTTCTCATTCTTCGTTTTTTTTCTTTTCTTTTCCTCCTGGGGTATGCCCCTTGTAGGCTGTACATTCGCTTAGCCTCCTTTTTATTTCAAGCTGATTTACCCAAAAAAAAAACCCCTGGTGAAATACCACTAACCTGTTAACCATTAGTCTAACCATGTGGTTCAGTTTGTTTTACCAAATGGTTGTTCAGTAATTTTCTGGTACCATAAATATTGGCTGACAAATACATTGGATGTTTTCAATTTTTTATTAGGTTCTTGATAAATTTATCATGAATGAATAAATGATGGGTAAACTTATGATGAATCATGATTGATCATTTAATTCAATTTTAAATTAATCATGAATTACGGACTTATTTACTATAAATCCTAGTTTGATTCAATATATCTTGAATGTGGGTTTGATTGATTTCTGAATTTTCCATGAATCACGTACATTAAATTTATCATGAATGCTTGGGAATTTCTATTTTATCATGAATGTTAGACTCGAGATCCGGTTTTTAAAAAAAAAGGTTTCTAAAGTAGGAGTAATTGTATTTCATGTGGAGTTCAAGGGAATTTTCCTAAACTAAAGGGGTTGGTTGCAAAAACAAAAACTTCACATGAGCTGATATATATCAATAATGCTACCGACACATACATTAGGAACAGATCTTGCACAGCAACCCACGTGGCAAAGAAAAAGGGCCCCACTCTCTCTCTCTCTCTCTTGTTTTGCCCAAAAAATTCAAATTTTGGCCCCAAACTATTTTGCTCCCCAAATATCCCCCAACCCATTTCTACTCCACCAGCACCCACCGCCGACGCAACCGACTGCAAGTGTCAGCACCGTCTCTCTCTCTCTCTCTCTCTCTCTCTCTCTCTCTCTCTCTCTCTCCCTCTCTCTCTCTCTCTCTCTCTCTCTCGACAACCCCCACCTCCACCACATCTCAATCGTCCGACCACTCCGACCATTGATGCCGCCACCGACTACCACCCCTTCTCTGTCCCGTATTTCCATCTCTCCGCTCTCTCTCAAGGCTTCTTTGTCTCTCTCATACGAAGGTTGTGATGGGCACCGAACACCTCCCTACCACGGATTTGTGCAGCCACGGTGAACCCGACGGCCTCCCAGAACCCCCCCATGGACGGCACGCCAAATCAGTTATGGGGTGTTTCTAGATCTTAACTTTTGTTTGGGTCTAAAATTAGGGTTTCTTCTTCAGAAATTGGGGCTTTTTACAAATTAGGGTTCTCAAAAAATTTGGGAATTCCACAAATTAGGGTTTGTTCTTCTCAAATATGGGCTTTACTTTACTTTTGTTTACAATGGGATGTGCTGGTCTTTGATTTGAGAAAGAATCAAAGCAAAGTATGTACTATCTTTTTCTAGTTGTAAATGTAATTAGTATCTTTATGTATTTTTATTTTTATTTTATTTTTGGGTAAATCAGCTTGAAATAAAAAGAAGGCTAACCGAATATACAGCCTACAAGGGGCATACCCTAGGAGGAAAAGAAAAGAAAAGGAAAAGAAAAAGAAAGCCTACGCCAAACGGCTACATAGGACTAGAGGTAAATAGAGCATCTGTTTCCTATCCATCTAACAGAGGGATACAAAACAAATGGCAAAATGATTACAACCAATATACGTGATTGGTAACCAGCAAGGAAACTGAGATATAACCACTATACATGATACTGAAATAACTGAAATACAGTTGCTGAAATAACTAAACTTGAATTTAAACTTGAATCCATTCAAGAACTGATCCACATGCTGAAATCGTGTCTGAACTGCTGGAATTGGACCTCAGTCAACAGGTGATGATCAACTGGTAGAGGATACACCAAGAGTGGAAGTACAAAACTTATGCAGGTGATGTACTTTCAGAACTGATGCAGCTAGACAAATCTGAACTGATGTAGCTTCTGACTTGGGGACACAACCAGCTTCTGACTTTGTGCTCAGGTGCAGAAATCAGGTGCTTGATCAGGTGCGGAATGCTTGATCATATCACAACTAGGGATAAGCCCTCTAACAAAAGGTATCTCCAATATACAATGCAGATGACGTCCTCCTCTGCGAAGGGAGATCCCAATGACAGCCCCAATTGGTTAGGCTGAAATTAGAAATGATAAAACCACTGAACAAGCTACGTTACAGACAAAGTGCAAAAAATAGTTTGTTTGGTGTGTTCATAACAGTCAGACTGCCTTGAAAGGCATGTGTGGAGTGTGTGGCAGCCGAAACTATAGGACTGCCACCAAACAAGCTACCACAATGCAACAACAACTACATGCTACCACCATGATTATCAATTTCTGAATCTGTCTATCAACAGTCATCAGTAAAACAGTAATGTCGGAGAACACAGTCATATCAAGCAAGCAATGTCATACTACACAATTGCGCCATAAATTCCCTCTTTGATTAAAACCAACTTAATCAACCGCCAATACAATCCTAAAGAAACAACTCAATTCAACATAAACTTCTGTCCTAATAATTGAGTTGGATTCTTTCCCCTTCCCATCCAAATAAAAATACATAAGGAAGTAGAACCTGAAGTGTTACTTTGTAGAATGTAAAGTATAAACTAGAGTCAATAGTAGAACTGAAGCACGTAGGCAGCACTGAATTACCACAGATAAGGGCAATCCATTTTTTTTTGGGTGGGGGTTTTCTACTCTTTCTTTAACTCTACCTTTCAAATGGAATAATGGTGGAGGTGTCTGGGCGTTATGTCTTGGCTTTGGGTAAGGAAATTGTTGATTGTTGTTCCTATTGTTGCTGGTTAAAGTGGAATTCATCAAACAAGTTCAAAACTGATATGTAGTTAAAATCTTATGCTGCTGGTCTGTTACTGCTACTGCTATTCTCCACGATGTTTTGCTGCCTTCCAAATGCTGGTTGCTACTACTGTTATCCCATATTGACGACAACTGGAGTAATCTACTTCATGAGGAATCCATATGTTTCCTTTCAAGGATTAGAGCACATCTACTGATAGAATTAGGATTAGGATTAGGATTACGATACGGATACTCAAAGATTAATAAAATTCTTTGCCGTTCAAAAAAAAGGCAGCACTGAATTAAAATCCATATAATAGCTTTGTATTGGTTTACCAATTAATGGAATGAACTATTACGAAAATGGTTCAGGTATATATGTTGTTGGAATTCTTATGTTACTTTCAATTTTGGGGATATAAACTTGCATTTACAGTCAAAGTCGTTTGATTGTGGAGCATTATAAGCGTTTGACATTTTTGCAAAATCCTGTTTGGAGTTTAAGCTATCTATACGTGTGATTCAAGACACATGCCAACTGTAAATAAACAAAGAGACTAAACTGTAATTAATTGTAGACACCCCAATTTGAACTTGTCAAAGTTCCTTAATTTGTGCCCTCGAGGCTCCCCGATGATGAAATAGGGTCAAAACGGACCTTGGCAAACTTGGACGACACTTCTTGGACTGTTTCAAAATCAAAATGTTCCTTTTTTCTCGACACCCTGAGGGTAAAATTGGCATACATTTTAGCATATAAAATATATTTGAATGAAACCAATTGGGTTAGAAAGAGGACTTAACGAGCTTTCCAACGCTTCGAAAAACACCCAAAACCGAGTTCGGGAGTGTCCGTGGCGCCCTTTTGAAGTTGGGCTGCCACTCCCAAGCGCTCGGGACCACTCTAGAGCGCTCGGGAGTAATACTCCCAAGCGCTCGGGACGGCTGTCAGGACCAATGCATGTCGAGCTTGGCCTTTGACCACGGCTTTTCAGGCTTTTCAGACCCATTCAACGTTCAACCTGGTCCTGCCTGATTATTCAGATGGGGCAGGAATATAATCATGCCATTTTTCCCCCCAAAGTTATTTTCCATTTCATTTTCATTTTATTTTCAAATTTCAAACACATTTTCTCCTTGCCTATAAATACCCCTTTCATTCTACATGCAAAGGACCACGAAATTTTACTCTCTCCCTCTACTATCTTCTGAAATTTTCAGTCTCAAAATCTCCTCCAAACATCTTCTAAAATTTGTGTTTCCTAAGGAAAATTTCAAACAATCTTCAAGTTCTTCAAAATTCAAACCTCTAGTCCATCTAGAACTCCATTTTCCTACTGTTTTCTAAGCATTTTCAAGCACCAAAGTCAGTCCAAGAAGCTGGGTTCAAGTCAAGCAAAGGTATAAAATCTCATTTTATACCTAAAATCTACCGTTTTTTCTACTTCTGAGGGGGATCAAGGGTACATACTAGTTCCTTATACTAGTTGTGAGCTCATTTAATCTTAGTTTAGCACCAAGAGCAAGAGGAACACAAAGAAAACAAAACTTTTTCTGGGCACTGTGTTCACTCCCGAGCGCTCGGGATCATTCCTGAGCGCTCAGGAGTGCTGCTGCCACTAAAACTTTGTTTTGTTCTTTATGTATTTCATTTTCTGTTTTAGTAGATACTGGGTGTGCACTGGTCCTTCCAGAGCCCAGTTAAGTTTGCTTTCAGTTGCAAGGAAGCCTTGTTTGGATGGTTAGGACCAGTTCTTAGCTGTTTAAACCTCTGGCTGAGCACATCTGTATTTTGATTTCTTTGTGATTTTTCTGGCAGTACTAGTATGTGAATATGTCTAACCAAACTTGCAGGTTGTGAGTGTCAGCACTCCCAAGCGCTCGGGACCACTCCCGAGCGCTCGAGAGTGAATACAGTGACAGGGTTCCATTTTCAGTCGTCTTGTATTTTGCATGGCCATTCCACCATCTCCTGTACACATGCACATGCATGCACTTCCTACATGATATTACTGTGGATACTTGCTAGCTGGTTAAAATGAAACAAAATCCCTTTTAAAAATCCCACAAACGTTTAGTAGAGACCGATTCCGAATCGGGCGAGGGGGGTGCCGTAAAACCCTTCCCCCCTCATAACATGGCTTCCGGACCCTCAAAACGATCTCTGATTTTCAATTCAAATCAATTGTTTTCGAACTAAACGGTTTCTCGGGTGACATACCACAACTCCGGGTGGCGACTCTTCAAATCAAACCATCTTTTCAAAGTCGATTTCGAAAAGGCACGAGGCGCGCGATTTTCCGAATTGGGCTGCCCCGATCTCAACACCCGGGGCTGTGGTAGCCCACAGTGGCGACTCCGCTGGGGACGTTTAATTGATACTTGAGAAAAAGTTGGTTTGTTGATAAAATGGCCCGGTTTCCTTGAATATCAATTAAACTTGTGAGCCAAGCTTGAAAAAACGTTTGTGGGATTTTCAAAAGGGATTTTATTTCGTTGTCTATTTCTTGTGGATATATCTTGTGCAACCTCGCTGTTGTGTTTCGGCAATCCTACCCGGCTTGCCGGTGATGGGGAATCCCGGAATGCTCAGCAACCCTCGACCGTGATGAGTCATCCCTGCCGTTTGTACCATTATTGGGTGTACGCTCAATAGTGGGAGGTACACTTTGACTCTAGTCTGGGGAACCCTCTTCAAGCCAAAACCGGCCTCTATACGTGTGTAGAAAGCAATAGAACCTTCCAAACTAGGACAGGGACCCGCAGGGTAGGATTATGTGTTATATCCTGCCTACATCTTATTGTTTTCTGCATCTCACCATGCATCTCATTCATGTCATGTCGTCATGCTGTCTGTTCAGTTTCATGTCATGTGTTCTTAGACTCGATCGCGCGGTCTGTAGAAGGTTGCCGAGGCCCGATGATGAGTCGTGCACCCCGGTGTACGTTGTCTAAACTACATGAGTCCTTAGAACAAGGAGACTTTGGGAAATCAGGATGTTACTAAGTCCTTGACTAATGCCTAATCGAAATTTCGACGGAGAATAAGGAATAGCAAGGAAAACGATGCCGTGATGCCACTTTACTTACACCACCTTGGCTAATGGCACCGTGTCACTGACACCACGATGGTTGGGGTATCACGCCGTCTATACTAAGTTATTCCAAATTCAAAATTGAGACTTCGAATGAGGACTAGTTGAATACTTAGTTCATTTTGACATCTCATAGAATTTGTCGTTCTGAACGAAGGATACACCCTAAAAAGAAATTCTGAGGAATTAGGCAACCTTCAAAAGACCGTAATCTTATCCCGCTTGCACATCTCACCTTGCATCTTATGCCGTCCGTTTGCTTTCGTATCACGTATAGAACTCTTAGACTCGCTCGCGCGGCTTGTTTAGGATTGTCTGGACCGATGATGAGTCGTGCTTTTTAAAGGCACGTTGTTGAAATTAATTAGTCCTTGGAATGACGAGGTTTTGGGGATATCAAAGTTCATTAAGTCTTCAATACAAGTTTTCAATACATGGATTCAATGAAAATTAACAAAACAATTAGGCTACAATGTCGTGATACCCACACCACCCAGGTTATAGTGCGAAGTCACTTTACACTGCTTAGGCTAATGGCGCCATGCCACTTACGCCGCCCCGGTTACGGTATCATGTCATTTACGCTAAACGGTTTTTGAAACCAGAACAGAAACTTCAAGTGAAAAATATTAAAGGCTTAATTTCTCTTGATGTCTCTCAAGTCTTGTCATTCCTAATCAAAGGATACACATTCAAAAGAATCTCTGAGGACCAAGGCAATCCTTCATGGGATGTCATTTCTTGAGTCAGGGTCTAGGAGACCATAAATCCATGGAGTTTGGGATAACTCCGGTGTTCGCCGTGCCCGAACGGCTCCCTCTAGTCTAGCCTTAAGTGCGTCTTCCAGCAGTCTTATTGCTCTGCCTCGGATGGTCTTAGATAAGGAGATTGGCTCTGATTCCCAACGTGCGGAATTTAACCTGCCTGACACCGACTTACCTGTGACTGTTTGGAACTTTCCGTAAAGTGCAATCCCTTGTGTCGACGACAACACGTCAATTACAACTCTTTTATTCAACATGCATTTTTTTCAATAAATCATAACAGGGGCACGTTCTGAGCTCGCTTTTTGCTTTACTGTCAGCACTGGGCCACCCATCCTAAAAGAAAACCCTACCCTCATAGACTCAGAATTTGTGGGAAGATATGGAACAGCCGGTGGAAAATTTGAATGGGGAGCATCCGAACGGGGAACTGCCAGCAGGAAATCTGAATGAGTTGGATCAAATCCGAACCTCTATTCAACAGATGGGTGAACGAACAGACAACCAGATTACCCAGTTGATGCTCATGATAACCGGGGTTGCCAGACGACTTCCACCTCCACAAAACCCAAAAACACCCCTCGAAAATGATCATGAACCACCCTCTGGACCAAACTCCCAAAGCCCAGAAATGGCCACCATCGAAGCCAAATTATCCCAACTTGAGCTGTCCTTAGCCAGAAGCGAAAGAATCACCTCAATTGGTTTCGACTTCGACGAACTCTGCCTTTTCCCGAATGCCAGACTACCCAAGAAATTCAAGCCAATCGACTTCGCTAAGTTTGACGGAACCGGTGATCCAAAAGCACACTTGACCAGTTACATTGGGGTACTTTCCATGTGGGGCTTGGAGAAAGACGCCATGGCCCAAATGTTTTCTCAAACACTGGTTGGACATGCCTTGCGCTGGTTCACTGCCTTGGAAGTGACAAGAAGATCGAAATCTTGGGAAGACATCTGTGAGGCTTTCGTGGCCCAATTTGACTATAACATCCAACTTGAGGTCACCACTCGAGAGTTGGAATCAATAAAGATGGAACCGAAGGAGTCTTTTATGGATTTTATTCGAAGATGGAGAGTAAAGGCTGTTCAGATGAAGGACAAACCCTCGGAGAAAGATCAAATTCGGATGATTGTCCGAAACCTCCAGCCCGCACTTGCCAGGCACATGATCCTAGCTCAAGCCTCTTCCGACTTCAAGACATTCTTCGAAACAGGCCTGGCCGTCGAAGAAGCTGTTCAGTTGGGCATCCTCGAAAATGCTGATTCCTTCCCAGAGACAGAAAATGTAGACCCCGACAGCAGCAACATGTTGTATGGTTACACCGATTTGCCATCTGACCCTACACATACCGACCATGTCCGGACCGAGCCCGTTAGCCAGATCGTTGCTCAAACCACCAAGCCTAAACAACCTCGTGTCTTTTCCGAGTTTTTTGTACCACTATCCATGGTATTCGAAAGACTTGTCGAAAGTGGAACCGTCAAGCCACTCCTGCCAACTCCCCTACCTCAAAAGCTCCCAGCCTACCACGACCCAAATGCCTTCTGCGCCTTCCATCAAATGCCCGGTCACGCTACCAATGACTGTCACCGTCTCCGTCACAAGATCCAAGACTTAATCGACAACGGAACCATTCCAGTACCGGACCTCAGATCTGGAGGAGGGTTTTGAGTGCAGCAAAGCATGAATGGAATCGCTCACGAGTTTGGGAAACTTTTGAGTTTCGAGTCGAGTCTTTTTCAAGTCAAATTCGAGTCAGTTTGTACTTTGGGTCTTTCATGCTTTCGTGTCTGTATGTCTTCAAGTTTGTAATCAAAAAAAGAAAAACCAAAAAGAGTGTCAGTTTCGTAGGCCTGAACTACGTTATGACCTGATTCCTTTGCAAGAAGGATACGTAGGCAGCCTTATCCCGAGGCCCGGTCACGTTCATTTGAGTCGATTCCAAAATTCGGTCACGATCTTTCAAGTCAATGTCGAGCTTCTTGAGTCGAAATTGTGATAATAAACTCGCGTTTTGTGATAATCCCTTAACTTGGAATTGTTTTTCACCATCAATTGAGAAATCAAAACACGAGATACTTTTTTTTTGGGGTAAATTAGCTTGAAATTAAAAAAGGTTAAGCGAATGTACAGCCTACAAGGGGCATACCCCAGGAGGAAAAGAAAAGGGAAAACAACAAGAATGAAAAAAGTACGGTAACCATGCACAACCCGCATGGAGAGTAAAATAGAGTGACATAGGCAATACAAATGGGTCTGAGTAGAGCCATGTAGTAAATGAAATGAAGTGAGGCGAAATGTAAATACTTCCTGGCACAACCCGCCAGGTTAGGAATGAATGTAAGTAAAGTAGATAGTCTTGGTCAACGATGACCACATGATAACCTGCGCTGAGGAGAGATCCTCCTCCTCCAAGGCTGGGATAAGAAATCCAAGAACCGAGAAGCCCCTCACCCCGAGGCTAGCATAATACCCACTCAAAAGAAGTCAACTACTACAGAGGGACTCGGACCGAGAGGTTCGAACTGGAGATGTCGGCATCCGACAAGGCTACCCTGCTAAGCACCCTGCACACCACGCCCATTTCAACCAGACTACTACATCCTCGCCCAAATCCCCTAGGCTCGCTAACTGCTCTTAGCGGAACAGGAAGAGGGACCACCAAAAGTAGCCCCCCAAACCACAAGTGGACCAAGCTGCTCTTTTCGATCAGTGCAACCACTAAATCTAATCAGAAACAGACTGCAAAACTACCCCTTTCGATCAGCAAGGATTCACCAATCTAGTCAATGATAGCTCCGGCAACTACCTCTTTCGATCAGACTCATCCATAATCTGATCATCGGCGCCCATAGCTGCTGCTACTGCGGGATAGCCCCTTAACTAGGATAATCCAATCTAATCGATAGCAGCCACGACCACAAGAATACTACGCAACTCCTCAGGGCTAAAAGCACTGGCTCAAGGGATATAGAGGGCTCTACGAAGAGCCCGCCCCCGATTTCAGTCCAACAGATGACTGCCTATCGGGGGTTGCAAAATCTAACAGTAAACTGGCCCTTAAGTCCAGCAACAATATGACAATAAATAGATAAGTGCAAAGAGTATGGCTGCATTGCATAATGGTAAAGTAAGGGATACTACCCCCACTGCCCGAGCCACTAGCCCGCTTGCCTGCCCGGGCTGGCCTGCCATCGGGCGGGCTGATGCCTGCCGCTGCCTGCAGCCTGCTGCCTCGAAACGCCCGGGCAAAAGCTGCTGCCTAGCCTCTGCCCGAGCAGAACAGTCACGGACAGCACTGCTGCTACCCCCTCCGCCCGAGCCACACAGGATGGCCTGCCCGGGCTGGCTTGCTTGGCTGTTCTGTGGCCGGGTTGTTTGTTGGCCGGGCTGGCCTGGCTGGCCTACTAGGCTGGTGACTGAAATGGTGACTGCCTGCCCGGGCTAGCAGCTTGGCCTGGCTGCTTGGCCCACGCAGGGATATGGAGGCCTGGTGAAGGCCAATGGCTGTGAAGCCCCTGCCTGGCCTGGATGGCCCGGCGCCTGGAGAACCCCGGCGAGCCGCCGTGGCTGGCTAAGCCCCACGGAGCTGTAAAAGGTGGGCGGCTGGGCTTGACCCCGGTCACCGTTGATGCTTGATGATGGCCGACGACCGTTATTACCGTTGCTGCACAGGGTTCGGAGGTGTGGCCTTGCTGGGACTCTGCACATGTAGATCTCAGTGGTGAATCCGCCTAGCTGCCGTGCCACTGTACGAGCACAAATTGAAGCAGGAAAGGACACATCTCCGGCGAGGTCTAGTACAGAAGGAACCCATAAAGCTTGACCCATGAGGTTCCGAACACAAAGCTACGGCCGTGGCTTGATTTCAGGTCTGCCCGGTGCAGATCCCAAGAGGTAGCCGCCGGTCCACGGCGGGGTTGGATCTGGAATCGAGGCACCACGATCGGATCTGCACAGGTCCCACGGTTGGACAGTGAAACCCACTTGCCCCATTTGAAATGCCTGGTGTGAGGTCTGGAGCTTCATATGACTCGGAGCTCCAGTCGTAGGATGGTAGGAGGCCGAACCACCCACGGCTGAGATGCGGCCTGAGGTGGGCTTGGCCGTAGAAGATGAACCCTCGGCTGGGGCCGACCATAGCTTGGCCGGAGTAGATCCGGTCTGGTAGATCCGGAATGGTACCCGCCGGTTCACGGCGGGGTTGAGGTTGGGCCGGACCAGGTGGAGTTGAGCTCCGGGAGGCCGGGTATGGAGGGCGGTGGAGGAGAGCCCCTGTCGTGCGAGGGGCTCCCTTGCCCGGTGAGGTCCGCTGCTGCTGCCGTCTAGGTGGGAGGCCGGCGTGGCTGGGCCAGGAGGCTGGGAGGCCGACGAGGCTGGATGCCGTTGGGGAGCTTTCTCTCTCTAGGGTAGAGAGAGAAGCTGCCGTTGGGGATGCCGTTTATAACACGAGATACTTTGCCCTTGCAAGAAGAAGAATTTCATGGGACCACACCCTGACGCCGTCAAGAAGCAGCACCTTGGCCCAAGAAAAAGCTCGCTAGATCAAAACCTCAAAATGTGATCTAGGCAAAAGTTAGAGCACACAAATCTCTTAACCTGCATCTAGGATCCAGTTATCAAGTTGTGCAATTCAAAATGAAGAAAGGCATTCTTTTCTTTTATCAAACACTTGAAGATATATATCCATTGATAACCCCTTTGAGCCTAAATTAATTTCTTTGAAAGAACCCAGCTAGGCAGCTATCCCCCACACCGGGTGAAATGAGGAGGACAAATGTGCCAAACACCTGGTTATCATCGGCGCATCAGAATTCAATGCGTGAAAGTGCCAAATACATGGGCTCAATGAGATGCAAAACATTGAAGAAAAATCGGAGAAAGCTCAAGATCAATGAAAATGCAGAATGCATCGGGCACAACAAAAGGCGAAGCAAAGCAGGCGAAAGAAGGCGCCTATCAAAAGCAAAAGGGCACAAGATTATTCAAGATGGCTGCTAGCTCTCGAAACCCAAAGGAAAATGAAAAAAGTCTGAGCCGATTATCCTTTCTTTGTTAAAGCCAAAACCTTGGCCACGTTACAACCCGAATAAAGTCCTGTCAGATTGAAAAACACAACTTGATAACAAAAATCCTGGACAATAGGAGAAAACAAGAAGGAGCGCCAAGGCATTTTGTGAATCTTGCAAAAAATCCAACCTGGGGCATGGTTCTTGGTAAAATCCTCATGTTTTGATAAAACAAGATCAATTTCAAAGCCCCGAATGGGAAAATCATCGAAACTTGATTTTATCATGACAATTTCAAACATTAAATCCTCAAATAATCAAGTGCCTCGTCCGGTCAAATCAAACTCCTCGTCCAGTCTGGTTCATCATTGAGTCAATCCTCTGATAAAGGGTCTTTCTTGTCCTTTGAGTCGTCTGGGCCTTGTCCAAATTCACACAAAGTCATTGGGGCCCCAACTCGTGAGAAAAACTCCAGTACATGGAAGAACCCGCACTTGTGCTCATAACAAAATTGGTCGCCGAAACTATCAGTGGAATCAAGGAAAAGAATCAGAACTAAGGACTGTCACTCACTGGGGCACGCCAGCCCAATGCCGTTAATCACTGCAAGCGTACAGCCGACCTCAAGACTGGGGCATGCATGCTCGGAACTCAAGTGTGGGTAAATTCTACGGTTCAAAATTTATGTCTACAATCCCAAATCCCAAGGTCCTGAAGATACCGGTCCGCTGGCCAAGAACAGTAAAGCAGAAAGGGTACTCGGACACGTCCATTGTTGTTTTTCAAAACTAAAAATCATCAGTGTTGTCAAAAGTCGAAACGCGGGTCTCACTTTCTAACCTCGACCCCCCACGGTCGCCTTCTTCCTTCATATTCGTCAACATGACTGCACATATTCTGCCATAGATTTGGCACCCTTCAAACGTCTTCTGCCATAGATTTGGCACCCTTCAAACATATTCTGCCATAGATTTGGCACCCTTCAAACGTCTTCTGCCATAGATTTGGCACCCTTCAAACTTCTCCCGCCATAGATTTGGCACCCTTTCATCTTCTGCCATAGATTTGGCACCCTTCAATCATCTCTCGCCATAGATTTGGCACCCTTCAATCATCTTCCGCCATAGATTTGGCACCGTCCTAAGGGACATCTCCCCGGTTTTCTCCAGGTTCTCTGCCGCCATAGGTTTGGCGCTGTCCTGAGGGACACCTTTCTATCATTTGCTTGCATGTCTGCATGTCTGCATGTTTGCATTTGCCCCAAAGAACTACGCTGGTCTGATCCTTGCAGAAAAGGGTACGTAGGCAGTCTGAAAAGACGCGACCACATGCATCAAATGTTTGTGTTTTCACTTGCATTTGTGTTTTGAATTGAGGATTTGATTTGGCTCGAATTGGGCTGTCTCAATCTTTGGACGGCACTCGTATCCAGACGTGATGCTGAGCGACGCCCAAAGAGGGGCAACTGTAGACACCCCAATTTGAACTTGTCAAAGTTCCTTAATTTGTGCCCTCGAGGCTCCCCGATGATGAAATAGGGTCAAAACGGACCTTGGCAAACTTGGACGATACTTCTTGGACTGTTTCAAAATCAAAATGTTTCTTTTTTCTCGACACCCTGAGGGTAAAATTGGCATGCATTTTAGCATATAAAATATATTTGAATGAAAACAATTGGGTTAGAAAGAGGACTTAACGAGCTTTCCAACGCTTCGAAAAACACCCAAAACCGAGTTCGGGAGTGTCCGTGGTGCCCTTCTGAAGTTGGGCTGCCACTCCCAAGCGCTCGGGACCATTCTAGAGCGCTCGGGAGTAATACTCCCAAGCGCTCGGGACGGCTGTCAGGACCAATGCATGTCGAGCTTGGCCTTTGACCACGACTTTTCAGGCTTTTCAGACTTTTCAGACCCATTCAACGTTCAACCTGGTCCTGCCTGATTATTCAGATGGGGCAGGAATATAATCATGCCATTTTTCCCCCCAAAGTTATTTTCCATTTCATTTTCATTTTATTTTCAAATTTCAAACACATTTTCTCCTTGCCTATAAATACCCCTTTCATTCTACATGCAAAGGACCACGAAATTTTACTCTCTCCCTCTACTATCTTCTGAAATATTCAGTCTCAAAATCTCCTCCAAACATCTTCTAAAATTTGTGTTTCCTAAGGAAAATTTCAAACAATCTTCAAGTTCTTCAAAATTCAAACCTCTAGTCCATCTAGAACTCCATTTTCCTACTGTTTTCTAAGCATTTTCAAGCACCAAAGTCAGTCCAAGAAGCTGGGTTGAAGTCAAGCAAAGGTATAAAATCTCATTTTATACCTAAAATCTACCGTTTTTTCTACTTCTGAGGGGGATCAAGGGTTCATTCTAGTTCCTTATACTAGTTGTGAGCTCATTTGATCTTAGTTTAGCACCAAGAGCAAGAGGAACACAAAGAAAACAAAACTTTTTCTGGGCACTGTGTTCACTCCCGAGCGCTCAGGAGTGCTGCTGCCACTAAAACTTTGTTTTGTTCTTTATGTATTTCATTTTCTGTTTTAGTAGATACTGGGTGTGCACTGGTCCTTCCAGAGCCCAGTTAAGTTTGCTTTCAGTTGCAAGGAAGCCTTGTTTGGATGGTTAGGACCAGTTCTTAGCTGTTTAAACCTCTGGCTGAGCACATCTGTATTTTGATTTCTTTGTGATTTTTCTGGCAGTACTAGTATGTGAATATGTCTAACCAAACTTGCAGGTTGTGAGTGTCAGCACTCCCAAGCGCTCGGGACCACTCCCGAGCGCTCGAGAGTGAATACAGTGATAGGGTTCCATTTTCAGTCGTCTTGTATTTTGCATGGCCATTCCACCATCTCCTGTACACATGCACATGCATGCACTTCCTACATGATATTACTGTGGATACTTGCTAGCTGGTTAAAATGAAACAAAATCCCTTTTAAAAATCCCACAAACGTTTAGTAGAGACCGATTCCGAATCGGGTGAGGGGGGTGCCGTAAAACCCTTCCCCCCTCATAACATGGCTTCCGGACCCTCAAAACGATCTCTGGTTTTCAATTCAAATCAATTGTTTTCGAATTAAACGGTTTCTCGGGTGACATACCACAAATCCTGGTGGCGACTCTTCAAATCAAACCATCTTTTCAAAGTCGATTTCGAAAAGGCACGAGGCGCGCGATTTTCCGAATTGGGCTGCCTCGATCTCAACACCCGGGGCTGTGGTAGCCCACATTAATACTCATACAAAGCAAAAGCCAAATTCACATTTCCATTGACCATCACGGCGAACAAATTGAGAGAGTAAATGGCAATTAATAGGCTGCCCATACAACACAAAGTCACAAAAAGCCACATTTCCATTGATCATCAAACTTACTCAGACGATTGAGAGAGACTTATTGATCTCACAAGTCACTACCCTCAAAATAAAATTTTTGAGAGGGCACCCTTATGGCAGCATCCCATTGTAAACAAAAGTAAAGTAAAGCCCCAATTTGAGAAGAACAAACCCTAATTTGTGGATTTCCTAAATTTTTTGAGAACCCTAATTTGTAAAAAGCACCAAAATCTGAAGAAGAAACCCTAATTTTAGACCCAAACAAAAGTTAAGATCTAGAAACACCCCACAACTGATTTGGCGTGCCATCCATGGGGGGGGTTTTCGAGAGGCCGTCGGGTTCGTCGTGGCTACACAAATCCGTGGTGGGGAGGTGCTCGGTGCCCATCACAACCTTCGTATGAGAAAGACAGAGAAGCCTTGAGAGAGAGAGCGGAGAGATGGAAATACGAGACAGAGAAGGGTTGGTGGTCGGTGGTGGCATCAGTGATCGAACGATTGAGATGTGGTGGAGGTGGGGCTTGGAGAGAGAGAGAGACGGTGCTGACACTTGCTGTCGGTTGCATCGGCGGTGGGTGCTAGTGGAGCAGAAATGGGTTGGGGGATATTTGGGGAGCAAAATAGTTTGGGGCCAAAATTTGAATTTTTCGGGCAAAACAAGAGAGAGAGAGAGAGAGAGTGGGGCCCTTTTTCTTTGCCATGTGGTTTGCTGTGCAAGATCTGTTCCTAATGTATGTGTGGGTAGCATTTTTGGATATATATATGGGTGAAGAGAGAAAGGGGGAGGGTTTGTAGCCGTCAAGAAAGAGGGAGAGAGACACACGGGAGAGAGAAGAGAGGCAAAAAAGGGAGGAAAAATGATTGGACATCCTTGAAACAAAACTGTACTGTCAGTAATTCTTAATTTCTTTTGGTATAGTAGTCTGTACATATCACGTGTTCTTGAATTGGATTGTTCTGGGGTTTTTAGTAAAGTGGGTTTGGGTATCCTAAAATCAAATAATGAGTTGGTTTTCAATACCTGGGTTAGAATAGTTGGAATTGGTGGCTAGAAGCTCCTAGTTAACTCTTTATGTGCCTGAATTAGTTTTGTACAAGTTGATATATCTTCTCCTGATACTCGAATTGAAGTTCTAGTGATGTAAATCATGTATAGTGCTGAAATTAGTTGCTCAAATGCAGTTTTAATGCTGAAAATAACCTCTATAGTTGTTGTAATTGATTGTTAAGTGCTGATACATGTTGAACCTGTGAATTAAGCGCTGGAAAATGTAATTTAGGTCCAGGAATTAGTTTTTATAGATTGAGAACTGATTGTATAATTGCTGAAACTGAAGCTTTGAAGCAGGAAATGATGGTGTAAATGCTGGAATTACTTACTTTAGTGCATATATAGATGGTCATTCTAGTGCAAAGAACTTATTCGATTTGCCTAGAATATGATCGTAAGTGATGGGATACGAGTTTTTTTTTTTATCATCAAAACCTTGTCCACAGGGCTACAAAGGAGAATTACAATCACTCAATAAAATAGAAGTAACAAAAGATGGGGGACTAGCCACCCAATTTCTCAGCAGAAAGCTCCTAAGGGATTTGGAAGCAACCAAATGAGCCAACCCATTGGCTTCCCTCTTCACCCACTTGAAAGAAATCCCACCATTCTGCTTCGAAAGCTTAATGTCTTTAACCACCGCCCCGACTTCCCACAGAGGAACCAGCTCTGAAACACTAAGCTTTATAGCCAATTGATTATCCGATTCAATCTCAACTTCAAACAGGCCCAAAGATCTCGCCATCCCACAAGCAAGCCGAATGGCTAGAAGTTCTATTGTTGAAATTTATACAAGTTATTCACTGTCAGGTCCATCCAAAAGATGGGAGTGCATCATTTTTGGTCACAATGGTCTATGGGGCAAACTCTATCTCAGACCGTAGATCTCTTTGGATTAGCCTTTCTCAGTTTAGGACCTCTTCTCCCTGGGTGGTCCTTGGTGACTTTAATGCTATTAGGTATCCTAGGGAGAAAGTTGGGGGGAATGTACAGTGGTATCCTCCCATGGATGACATTAATCACTGTTTGTTCTCCTCCGAGCTTGATGACCTTAGATTTTCAGGGTGCTTATTTACGTGGTCCAATAAGCGGGTCCCTCCTCATTTTGTGGCTTCCAAAATTGATAGGGTATTAGTGAATGAGCCTTGGATGAGAACATATTCTCAATCATCGGCTCAATTTTTGGTGCCTGGAATCTCAGATCATTCTCCAGGTGTGGTGTTCGTCCAGCCCAACCCAAGAAGGTCAATTAAACCCTTCAGGTTTTTTGACTTCCTTGCTGACCACCCTCAATTCCTTACAATTGTCCAGAGGAGCTGGAGGACAATTGTACTTGGGAACCCCATGTTCTGTGTGTGTGAGAAGCTTAAACGCCTTCAAAAGGATTTGAAGCAGCTTAATAAGGAAGAGTTTAGTGGCATCTCTGAGAGGGTGAGTGCCACTAAGCAAGCCTTAGAAAACATACAAATAATTATAGGCTCTCATCCTAATAATAGTGCTGCCATAGAACAAGAGAGAGCGGTACACAAACAATACATCACGTTGCTTAGGGCTGAGGAAAGCTTAGCTAAACAAAAGTCTCGAATACAATGGTTGAAACTTGGAGATCAATGTACGTCCTATTTCTTTAAAGCTGTGACCAATAGGAGGAATAGGAGCAAAATAACAAGCTTAGAATTAAATGATGGATCTACCTCACATGATCTTATGGTCATCAAAGAACAGTTTGTTAACTTTTACACAACTCTTTTTGGAACGTCCCATCTCACACCTCATCTGGGTCCAACTAGAGTGTGTCAATTAATCAGAAATAAACTCAGCCCTGAGCATAGTCTTAATATGGTCTCCCCTGTCACAGACTTGGAGATTAAGGAGACCATGTGGTCTATTAACCCCACCAAAGCACCTGGCCCGGATGGGTATAATGGAGGGTTTTTTAGGAAGGCATGGTCTGTTATTGGGAGAGAGGTAACCTCAGCTGTCCAGAACTTCTTCAGGTCTAGACAACTGCTCACTAAAGCTAATTCCACTATTGTAGCTCTTGTTCCTAAGGTTCCAAACCCTTCCAGGGTGGGTGACTTTAGGCCCATTTCATGCTGCAATACTATTTACAAATGCATCTCTCGGATTCTAGCCAAGAGATTGCAATCTGCTCTTCCTTTGCTCATAGATCCGGTCCAATCAGGATTTGTGAAAGGAAGGAGAATTGCAGATAACATTTTCCTTACCCAAGAACTCATGAGAGGGTATCACAAGTCCTCTCCTTCCCCTAGGTGTGCCATGAAAGTTGATATTATGAAAGCATATGACCATGTTAGGTGGGAATTTATTTGGGACGTCCTGTCCGCCATGAACTTCCATCCTACAATGATTAAGTGGCTTCAAGCATGTGTAACCACTGCAAACTATTCCCTATGTATCAATGGGGAAGTGACGGGGTACATTAAAGGGAAGAAGGGGCTGAGACAGGGGGATCCGTTATCCCCGTATCTCTTTGTTATTGTGATGGAAGTGCTTACGAGTTTACTTAAGGAGAAAGCCCAGCTCCCGGGCTTTCATTATCACTGGAGATGTAAAACTAATCAATTGATAAATCTGTGCTTTGCTGATGATCTAATGATATTTTGCAAGGGAGAGTCTTCTTCGATTAAACTCATCAAGGAAGCATTGAATGAGTTTGAGGCTCTTTCTGGTCTCTCCCCTAGCACAGGTAAGAGTAGCATATTCTTCTCTGGTGTTAGTGTGGGAGTTAAGGAGAATATTTTGCAGGATTTGGGATTTCGGGAGGGTTCCCTTCCAGTGAGATATCTGGGAGTTCCATTGTTATCTACAAAGCTTAAAGCTGTAGACTGCCAAAGGCTGGTTGATAGTATCACTGCCAAAACTAGAAGTTGGACCAATAGGGACCTTACTTATGCGGGGAGAGTCCAGCTTATCAAGAACATCTTGTTCTCGATGCAAACGTATTGGTCCTCCATGTTCATTTTACCAAAAAAGGTCATCAAGGAAGTTGAATCTATCCTTAGGGCCTTTTTATGGTCTGGCCCTGACCTTAAAAGATCAGGGGCTAAGATTGCTTGGGAGAAGTTATGCGCCCCTAAAGATGAGGGGGGTCTTGGCTTCAAATCTATGGAGGTGTGGAATAAGGCTGCGGTGGCCAAGCATATATGGTACTTGATCTCCGGGGGAGAGCAATCCATGTGGTGCCAATGGGTTAAATCCTACTTATTAAAGGGTAGGAACTTTTGGAGCCTTAAAATGCCTGCTAATCCCTCTTGGGTTTGGCGGAAATTACTTAATCTAAGACATTTAGTCCAACCCTTCATACGTCACTTAGTTGGTAATGGGGAGAACACATCCATGTGGTTTGACCTTTGGCACCCGTTAGGCCCTCTGTTGGATAAGTTTGGTTCCAGAATTGTTTATGACTCTGGCCTTCCATTGAATGCCAAAGTGTCCCTCATAGTTCACAATTCTGGTTGGACCTTCCCAATCACGCAAACATGGGAGTTGAATGAAGTTAGACGGCATCTTCCACCTTTGCGTGGCTCCAGGGACCAAGTTAGATGGACTCTGAATGCATCTGGACAGTTTAGTATAGCCTCTCTTTGGGAGGAATTGAGGGCTCCTTTCCCCAAGGTAAATTGGCATAAGGCTGTTTGGTTTGCTGGGCATATTCCTAAGTGTAGCTTCATTACATGGCTGGCCATCCAGGGTAGACTCTCCACGGAGGATAGATTAGTTCTCTTTGGGATTAAATCAATCTCCCAATGCAGTTTTTGCCAGGGTAGTGAAACCCATGATCATTTGTTCTTCAACTGTAGTTTTTCCACACGGGTTTGGAATGCTATGTTGGAAAAGATGGATACGAGTTGGTCCCCTAGGCCTTGGCCAGCATGGATTACCCACTTCTCCTCTTTTAGGGGAAAATCTCTAAGGAATATCGTCTCTAAGTTGATTTTTACTACTACAGTATATCATATTTGGATTGAAAGGAACTTAAGGAAGTTTCAAAATACAACTAGCACTTGGGAAGTGGTTGTTCATAAAATCTTTAACATGGTTAAGGGTAGATTACTGTCGTTGCCAAAGTTGCCCGTAGGCTCACAAAATAATAGGTTTAATAGAGTGTGGGGCATCAATGGGTAATGGGGTAGTTGTGTGTTAGTGTATTCATATTGTGGCATTAGATGTTGCAGGTTTGGTCAGCAGGATTGGGGTTCAAATGAGAATCCACATCACTCAAAGGGGGCCTGTTGTGGCTGCAGCCTGTTATGGCTTCTATTACTTCTATTCTAGCAGGTAAATCTCAAGGGGTTTCCCCTTGATCTAACTTGATCCAGAGTTGTCTCTGAGGCTGCATGAGAAGCACTCAGGTGGTTGTACAGCAAGTCATTGGTCAAGGGGGATACAGCTTCATGCTCCTCCTTGGTCACAGAAACAGAAGCAGAAGCAGGGGAGTGCAGCAACCTGCCTGCTTGGCCTTCTATTACTACTAAGTACTCAGGTAGTTACCTTATCTCTTTTAGGTTCCTTGGTGCTTTGAGAGTTCCTACTATATTGAGTGCAATCCTTGTGAGCTGAGTGTTCTAGCCCCTTCCGTCTTTGTGAGAGGAGGTAATATTTAGCGGGGGCATTATGTGAGGTTTAGTTGAGGGAGAATAAGGTTTCCCTGTTTTGGCATTGTATAGAGAGTGGGAGTTGGGAGTTTTGGCTTTGTAATTTCAGGGTAATTTCACGGTGATCATTTATACTGCACCTGTTGTCTACTGTTGTTATGGTTCAGTAGTTATTTACTGTTGACTGATGGTTCGTTCAGTAGTTAGTTGGATTGGTGGAGTTCATTTATGCATTAAGTTACTGCTGCTAAGGTTTGCTATACCTGCTGCTGTAACTGCATAGTTTTGTTATACATAATGTTTTGATGATGGAGTGAGTTTTCAGAGGTCTGTATCTGATGCTGCCATGGCAGTTCTGATGTTATGATGTTATGATGTTCTGATAGGTCCTGTTTTGGCTGCTGTTCTGAATCTGATGTACTGTTTTGGCTTAAGAACTGCACCCTTTCAATATCATTGGGATGCACAAGGATGCTGATAAGAACCCTTGTGATGTCCATTGTTCAGTTCTATGTCAAGTGTCCATTTTCAGTTCAGATGTTGAATGTAGTTGTTGACTGCTGTATATTCAGAAGCTGTATTAAGTTTATTTAGTGGTTGTTCATTTATACTAGTCGCCTAACCAATAGGGGCTGTCATTGGGATCTCCCTTCGCAGGGGGGGACGTCCTCTGCATTTTGTTTTGTTTTGTGTGATGGATTGCTGCTGCTGTTCTGTGACAGCTGCATCAGATTGAAGCTTGTCTGTTCTGCTGCTAGCAATATCAGTTGAAGGCTTATTAGATGAAGGCTCAGTTGGGACTTGTTGTGCAGTTCTGCTGCTGTTTTATATGCAGTCCAGTAGTAGATACCTTAGTAGATTCTTTTGTTCTGATCTGCTAGTGATACATTGTACCACCTAGTTTGTATGCAGCATAACAAGCTATTGGTTTTACATTGTAATTGCTGTGTTGGATTTGTGTTCCTTCAGTTTCACCTATCCTCTTGGGGTTGTCCCTTGGAGCGTGTATTGCTTTGCTAGGAGGAGAACAAATCACATCACAGATTGTTTCACCTATCAAGCTTCAGCATATGTGAAGGGCAGATCACAGATTGGGGGCAGACTGTTCTGCTATATACGATGAGTGCAAGTGTGCAAGTGTCCTGCTTTCTGGAATCGTCCAGTTCAAGTGCTTGTCAGGAAACAATACTATTAGAAACCATGTGCTTGTAAAGTGTGTAAGTGTCCAGTTCAAGTGCTCTAAGGAAACAATACTATTAGATGCCTTTAATAGCACTTTTAGATGCCTTGGGCGTAATCTTTTTGTTGGTAACAATTGGCAGTGTTTCCGTTCCCTCTTACTAGATGGATTGGAAACATAGCTCCTCATCATTGTCTTGTAGCCATTTGGCGTGATCAATTTTCTTACTCTTTTTTGTTTTCTTTTCTTTTCCTCCTGGGGTATGCCCCTTGTAGGCTGTATATCCGGTTACCCTTTTTTCTATTTCATGCTATTTTACCCAAAAAAAGAAATTTATACAAGTTTATATTGTTGAAATTTAAAATCAATTGCTATATATATATTTGGTTGAAATTAGTGTTTCATTGTGGGAATTGGTTGAGAAGAGAGTAAAGAGCAAGTAGCTACAATTGGTGCAAGGGTTTATTTATATTTTTTTTATGAGTATCTCATTTCATATTCATATGAGCGGATTTATGTGCTAGGCTTGGAAGGGACAAGAAAATAGTGCAATTTCATCTTCAAATAGTCTTGTGATCATCGACCCATCATGTCAAAGGTGAGTGTATCATCTCAAGTAATAAAGAAAATTTAAGCTTATTGTGATAGTTCTTCTGGGTTATTGATGTATTAGTGCTTGTTCATGCCTACGGCACTATGCACACCGGTTGAAATTGTTCGTGCCTACGGCACTTACTAGCTAGTAGGATTTTGCAATTGGGAGATCGGTGGCATTTGCGCAATTACTAAAAAGAATGTGGGCACTTACATTGCATTTGCAAGTTCCTTCTTAACCCTTGGATCAAATGAATCTCAGCCCTTTAAACAACTTGTGTTTGCGTGGTCCCCACACCCTTTTATTTTATCTACAATATATATATATATATAGGGCGGTTCCGGGGACCCTCTAAAAAAACACTCCAAATCTTAATCTCACAGTTCCCGATCGAATTTTGATGATCCGAGCCGCTCAATGTGTTCAGAACGTGATTTTAAGGGTACCCGCGAGAAATTGTCAAAAAAAATGACCGGGAAGGGCTTGATTTGAGTAGTTTTTTATTGAACCGTTCAATAAAGTTCAATAAAAAAACTATTCGGATGAAGCCTTTCCCAGTCATTTTTTTTGCTGATTTCTCGCGGGTACCATTAAAATCATGTTCTGATTATATTGAGCGGCTCGGATTATCAAAATTCGATCGGGAACTTGGGGGGGTTTTTTTAGAGGTTTTTTTTATGTATATTATAGAAATGTATTTGAGCCTCCCAAGCCTCCAAACATTCATTCCTAATTTTGTAGATTTTTCATTTTCTTTTAATTTTTAAAAATTGAGAGAGAGTGGTGTGCATGTGGGACGGGGAGACTGGGGAGAGAGAGAGAGAGAGAGTTATTAGGAGTAATGGTGCTAGTACCACACCCAAATTCACACCCAAACACACACCCACCACTCATGTGAGTGCGGGTGTGTGTTTGGGTGTGTGACTAAAATTATTGTATCTAATATATGGCGTTTGTGTGTGGACGTGGGCCTGAGGTGCCTACATTCGCTAGACACACAGAGATTTCGGCCTAAGGTGTCAATGCCCGCGAAACTTGTGGATGAGTGGAGGCCCAATATGCCCAATGAATCTTAACAGTAGGGCCTGAGGTGCCCAATGAAACACAATGAGTAGGGCCCAAGGTACCCAATGAATCACTTAGGCCGCATATGGGTTTATGATGACTACACTATTTTGCTACAATACATGTTGTCTTTTGCTATAATTGAGTTGGTTCATTCATTAAGGGGCTGTTCGATAAAACTGAAAGCTGAAAAATTAAATACTGAATGCTGAATTTTTTAAGCTGAAAAGCTGTTTGATAAATATATTAAGCACTGAATTAAAAAAAATGATGAATTAATTTTAGTTTCGATTCTCTCTTAAATTACTAATGATCACAATGTACTTATGGTAATAGTGGAGTGGTGATTGTGGTGGTGGGTTGGTGGTGATGGAGCGAGGGGGTGGTGAAGGTAGGGATGGAGTGGGAGTGGTGGTGGTGTTGGAGTGGTGCAGTGGTGGTGTAATGGTGGGGTGGTGGTGGAGTGATGGTGGTGTAATGGTGGCAGTGTGTGGTGATGGTGGAGTGGTGGTTGTGCAATGGTGGCGTTGTGATGGTGGTGGCGGCGGTAGCGTGGTAGTGGTGGTGGCGGTGTGGTGGTGGGTTGGAGTGGAGGTAGTAGTGGTGGTGGTGGTGGTGGAATGGTGGAGGTTGTGGTAATAGTGGTGGTGGTGGTGGAATGATGGGAGGTTGTGGTAATAGTGGTGGTGGTGGTTGTGCAATGGAGGCGGCGGCGTGATAGTGGTGGTGGTGGTGGGCTGGAGTGGTGGTGGTGGATTGATGGTTATGGTGGTGAAGTGGTGGTGTGATGGTGGAGTGGTAGGTGGTGGTGGTGGTGGTATGATGGGTTTTTTTGGGTAAATATGGTGGTATGATAGTTGAATGCAAATACACAAAAATTCAGCCAGAATTAAGTAGCTCAAAGCTACTCAATTTTTTTCAACTTTTTAGCCTACATTTTAAGTAGCACTTAATTTGTTAAGTAATGTAAAATGTGGTTATCAAACTTACTAAATCACATATTACTTAATTGATTCAATTTTAAGTGTTGAATTTAGGTTATCAAACAACCCCTAAGCACCGTGCTTATGTCTTAAAGGTTTATTTTTCAGGTGCGTAGAGGAGTATGAGTCTATTACAGAGTCTAGACAGGAGTTGTAGACAGTGTAGTTCGGACTTTTGACTCTCTTGCATATGTGGATAGTTTTTATTTTTAGTGTTGTAAATACCGGTGGGCTTATCTTGTGTAATATATTTTCTTGCATATTCGCAAGTTGAGTTTTTTTTGTGGGTTTTGCATATTCACAAGTTGAGTATTTTGTGGGTTTGACACCTGGCTGGTATATTGTATTTATTATTTGAGCGGGTTTGGGTTCATCCCATTTGGAAAATAATATTATGTGGTACAAAGAAAACTAACCTCGAAAGTACCCCGAAAAAAACAATTAGTTGTTGAAATTCACTTTGATGATTGGATCTCATGCATCAAAGTGAATTTCAACCACTAGTTGCTCTTTTCGGGTAAGTTTTCTTTGTCCCTAGCATTAATGTTAATAAAATCTCACCTAATTAGGCAACTATATTTACATTTACTAATACATATCACTAAATAAATGTAGGGGGCTAGTTTTACCCACCCAAATTTTGACACTCCTTCTCAGTCACATAAATCAAGGGCTGAGGTTAAACCACTAAAATGAGCTCACACACGCAACCTCACCTAATCTCTTTCCTTACTACTCCCTCTGTCCATTTTTAAGTGTTCAACTTCGTAACTCCAACTTATTAAACCTTTCACATAACTTTTACCTCAATTTTTCCTACTTACCCTCTATGGATACATCATCATTACACTTTTACTCACTTATTTTTCAAAATGGAATATACTTTTAGGGGCAAAATAAAAAATGTACCATTTTTTACCCACTAACTTTACAAAATGGGCACTTATCAAGGAACAGCACAAAATGGAATACTGGACTCTAAAAAAGAGACGGAGGAAATATCTTTCACGACATAGCCCTCCCCATCTCAGGATCTCCATCTTCGGCAAGGGTCCTCATCTTTGGCAAGCAACCCAGTACTCTCTCCCCCGCTCCTCCATCCGTCTCTCTCTTGTGCGCATTGGACATCGAATCTAATCATAGCACAAGGAAGAAGGGTCCACATCGGTTATCAGTTCAAACAGGCGCAATACTTGTTATCGGTTCACATACACAAGGAAGATTTCAATCCCCACATAATTATAGATTCTGAAACACGACCACTTCGAGTGATCGTTTCAACTTTCAATCATGATCATAAAAAAAAGGTGATCGTTCAATCCTTTTGCAAGGTCTTCAATGAACTGAAGTGCTAAACATATGCAGATTTCTTATGCCACCCCTTATATTCTACTCCATCGCTTAAACCTCGAGTAGAAAACGGGAGAAATCAAAATTTAAAAACGTATGCAATAACATTGAGGAAAGACAAAATAGCAAATGATCCACCACATGAAATACAAAATGTCGACAAATCTAAAATCAGATATTAGTTGGGGTAAAAACCCGACACAGTTACCTTTGAAAGGTGTGTGCGCGGTGCGCCCACTTATGTGATTTAATCATTAAAATAACTTGTGTGTGTGAGCCCATTAAGTGGTTTACTCATTAAGATGTGTGTGTGAGCCCATTTAAGTGATTTTTAATCATTTATTAATCCCACCCGACACAATTGCCATTAAAATCTTATGCCTTGTTTGGATGAATTTAAAAAAAAAAAAATTAGGTTTGGTTTTTAAGTAATGAGTGGAGAGAGAAATTAGGATAATAATTGAAAATAGGGGTAATAAGTGGAGAGAGATAGAGAGAGAAATGAGAATAATAATTGGAAAGAGGAGAGAAATGAAAATAATGATTGAAAGTAGGGGTAATAAGTGTTTTTTGAGTTGGAATTTTTTTTTCAAGTTTGAATCCAAACAAGGCATTAGCAACTTCGTCGTGGCTTGTGTACGCATTAACATGATTTTTTCAAAACCATTTTCTCCGTAAACCATTTGCGTGTAACACCCAAGCCAGATCCAGCCCAGCCCTGTCATTCCCTCTTTCCCAGATCCAGGGTGTTGTAGTGCACCTCCCGCACTACACGTGTAGTGCGACCAATCCATCCGTCCATCTCGGCAATGGACGGCTCGGATTTTCATCCGAAAAATGGACGGCTAGAATTTGTAGGAACTCGGATTAAATCCAAGCCGTCCACACCGAGATGGACGGTTGGATCGGCCGCACCTCACCGTGTAGTGCGATGGATGCATTACATTCCCTCCCATTCCCTCTTTCCCATGCTCTATCAGTAATAACCTTCGTTTCGACATTTCCCCCTCCGTAAATCATGTTAATGTTTCCACCGATTGCTGACAAAGATACAGGATTTGCAGCGGAAGAAAGCATCAGAATGGCCACCTAGCTGTTTATTTACTGAATTACTTTATTTCGAGTTGCTTCGACTGCATTTGTGTTTGTAAAGTTACTCATGTACTCGTGGAAGAAGCTCATGTTCTTGACATCTCGACTAGATTGAATGCCTAGCCGTGATTTATGGTTTCGTTTATATAAGTATGCTATGGTTTTCACTATAAAAAATAAATAAATGGACTCTTCAAATGGAGATACACCCCCATGGCATGTACCAAAAAGAGAAACTCTAGCAACTTGTAAAAGAGCTAAGACAACTGTTATACAGAGAACCAATTTATACAACACTAGTATTTGGAAGTATGAGAGACCACAAATGACCAAAACACCATAGCAAGCAAACTTATAAATAAACAAAAGTTCGCAGCAAGGGGCACAAATTTGTATGAAACGGGTAAAATCAACCTCCCTACAAATGTATACCAAGAGCTACAGCTTATGCAGTCCAAGTACCTTGACTTACATTACAAACCGAAGCGATCAGAAAGCTCTTTCGTACCTGAGGAAACTGATTTCTGAAACTCCAATAAGAAAATGCAATCAGACTGCATAGATAATCTCTCCACTGCTGTTGATATCAAGATCGGGATCATCTGAGTCCAAATCTTCCATGTCATCGTCGATCATGTCCAAGTTTTTTTTTTGGGTAAAATAGCTTGAAATAAAAAAAGGCTAATCGAATGTACAGCCTACAAGGGGCATACCCCAGGAGGAAAGAAAAAAGAAAAAAGAAGAATGAAAAAAGTGCGATAAATGTCAACGCCAAGTGGCTACATGGCTAAATGATGAGCGTTGTTTCCAATCCATCTAGCAAGAGGGAAGGAAAACAACGCCTATTGAAAGCAACAAAATAGACTAGTTAACTGATTACTTTTGAACAAGTGACTTTTTTCCCTAACCATCTACAAAAGGGAAAAAACACCATTCCATTGAGAACACCATCAAGAAGGAAGACAAGGCTGAAATACTTGTACTCTTGTAGTGCTGCTGAAATACTTAACCATCAAGAAGGAACTCACATCTGCATTATCAAGATTCAGTGCCTTCCCATATTCAGTGCCATTTCTCTTCATCTGCCATAGACTTCCATCTCTCACCTCCTTCCTTTGCAACCACAGAACTAACTCTAAAGAACTAACTTGAAAAGAAACTAACTCCAACTTAAACTAGTAGCAGAACAGATTCTGAATCATAGCAGAATAGACAGCCAGATTCTGAATCATAACAGTCACAGCCACAGTCACTAAGTAGAACATATACAATACTATACAGAGGACGTCCCCCTCTGTGAAGGGAGATCCCATTGACAGCCCCCGATGGTTAGGCATATCTAAGTAAAGCTACCACAGCTCCAAGGGACATCCCCCCAAGGTAATTACAAGAAAGAACAACAAAGATTGGACACAGCTACTATATAACTACTAGACTCAGAGCTGGACACAGCAGCTACACAGAAAGTAATCCCCATCACAGTTCAGTAGAGCTAAACAGAGCAGAACTCAGTATGTATAAACTGGACAGCCATAACAGAAAGTAGGAACTGGACATCCATACAGCTTAAGCTGTACTATAGCAGAAACCTGGTACAGTAACAACAAGCTGAACAGCCATATCAGTCGTGTGGATTAACAAAATCTGGACAGCAACTATGTACAGAAATATGGACAGTCATGTGGACTAACAACAAACTGAAACTTGAGCAAGAAACTAACTCAACACTTCTTGAGCATCTGCATATATTCAAGTGCAGGCAAAGGGAAACCAAACTATAGCACAGTTAAGTATCCATCATACACAGTAGTTAAGGAACTGAAACCTCCCTCCTCCCACTCACACACAAGCCGAAGAGTTAAGGATCCACTTTCTCCCTCCACTTTACCTCACATTACTCCCCCACTATTTATTACCTCCTCTCACAAGGAATGTTGAGTCTCTAGCACACAACTCACAAGGTCAACACACAATATAGTAAAGACACTCACAATCTGTATTTCTCCACAACAGTCAACAGAGAATAAGTTAACTACCTGAGTACTAGAAGTAAATAGGAGTTCCATCAGTTAACTAATGTAAAAGCCAGCAGCTGTTGCTATACTGTCCAAGTTATACAGACCAACCGGCAGTATGGTGGCCTCAGAAATTATTTGCATGATCGTATCTATACTGTGCATGGGTTGATCAGGCTCTTCGTACTGGTTGCTCATTGTCTTTTCGTCCATGAAGTCTGCCGGGAGGTTCTTTAGAAACCACTCGTGCTTAAATATCTCAGGTATTGTAATCCTCTGTTGCATCAGTACATCAAAAGGTGTAAGGCTCGTGTATGATGAAATCTAGACTAAATAACAAGGCTGCCAAAATCCACAAACAAGATACTCATGGCAATTGATATCAAATTTACGGAAATTAATTTGAACTTAAAGAGCTTCTAACAACAGAACTGCTATTTGCTAGTAACTACTTCAATTATCATCTCGTATAACAAATCAAGTAAATAAGATAAGCAATTTAGCTTATTAACTCATCGAACCATAAACGTTATAAAGATCGTAATAGTTTGACTACTACTGCTATTGAGCAACAAAAAAGTAAAACAAAAATGTAGTAATGAATGTAGTAAATGTATAATTTTGATAACAAATGATTTAACTGAGGTCAACTTACAAGTTTAGGCTGTTTAATAGAGATAATTTAGGATTGTAGGCAACACATGTATATGTATGAGTCCATACGTGTATATGTGGATCCATATGTATGGCTATATATATGAGAGGAAGAAGATGAGGTTATTAAGGTCAATTCCAATGTTCCTTAACATCCATTATTGTGCACATTGGTCCAACAATCACATTGTGGATATTATGCTTGCTTTTGGGTGATGGAAGTCTTGGGTCTTGGTTTTCTTAGCCCAGCCTAGGAGGAGGAGGATCTCTCCTCAGCGTTGGTTATCATATGGTCCACGTTGACCATGACTATCTACTTCATTTACTTTATTTCCTAGCCTGGCGGGTTGTGCCAGGAATAGTTCAATTTCATTTCAGTACATTTCATGGTTCTTTTCAGACCCATTTGTATCACATATGTCACTTTATTTTACTCTCCGTGCGGGTTGTGCATGGTTAACGTACTTTTATCATTCTTGTGTTTTTTCCTTTCTTTTCCTCCTGGGGTATGCCCCTTGTATGCTGTACATTCGATTAACCTTTTTTAATTTCAAGCTAAATTACCCAAAAAAAAAAAACAATCACATTGTGCTTATGTGCTGATAATCAAATCTAAGAGGGTGAAACCGCACATGGGCCAAACCACAAGAGGTTGTAGACACCCCAATTTGGCCTAACGATTATTTCAAGTCCCACCTTAGGACAATCCCGATGATGAAATGGATACAATGATTGCTGATTGCTTCCTTGAGGACCTTAGGACTTTCGGTGAGAACTTTGACCACTTAGAGGACCCAATTCAAAGCCATACAGCCTTTCAGACAGAAATACAGAAGCCTAGGAGAATCCATCTGACGACCGTAACATCGATCCCACGGCCACAACATCAATCCCTCACCCGAGCAACCTGTTGCCAGCAAAATCTCCCTGAGAGATCAATCCCTCGGCCGCAAGATCTATCCTTCGGCCGAGACATCCATTCCACGGCCGCGACATCCTTTGCTCGGCCGCCAGATCGACCTTTTTCCAGACTCTGGAACGTTCTGTCAGACGTTTGGTTTAATCCAACTACACTACCTTTCCGATGCGTTCGGGCTACGTTCGGAGATCACGACGTAGAGTTAGAGATGCATTGCAATTGCAATTGCCATCTCGTGATTTGATTGCCCGGAGTGAGTCATCCTTATGCCTATATAAAGGGGCCTTTGGGCTCCGAATTAACACACAGAAATTGATAGACCTACACACTCAATCAAGCCACGAAACTCTGTCAAAATACTCTCTCAATCCCATACTCCAAAAGCCCTAACCTCCCGAAGGCAGCCGTCAATCCGGCGATCAAACCCCGAAGTTCAAACCCTAACCCTAGGGTTCTTAATCAAGCAATCAGTCAATCACAAGCAATCCGAAGCAATCAAGCAACTGAGGGATCAAGGTGGTGAGGCCCAACGGCCTCTGGTTTGTTTTATTTCCTGTCAATAATCATGATTTTAGCGTTTTGATTATTTACTAACGTTTCTGTCTGGTGTGAGGAAGAACATCGACCGGGGCTTCGATCCCTCGGCCGATATATCAAACCAGGAGGATCCCTCGGCCGTGACATCCATTCACCGGCCGCGGGATCCATTACCCTGGGACAGCTTTGTTTGTTTCCTGCTTTCTGATGCATGCTTCAATTACAGTTCTGGCTCACTTTACTTACTGTTTAAAGGCTTAATTAAACAGACTATGTGTTAGAATTAAACAAAGCATCTACATGTCTTATGTTGAATAACTATGGGCCAGTCTCACGGCTGGGCAGAGAGGGGTGCCTAACACCTTCCCCTTACTGTACTTTTGGCTCCCATACCCAGAATCTCTATCTGTTTTCCTAGTTTTAATAAACTAGGTGGCGACTCTGTTTTGATGATAACCGCTATCATGTGGCGATGTTCCTAGCCATGGGAATGTCCATGATTTTGGTTTATGAAGCACGCAACCAATCGAGCAAACAAACATGATCAATCTGTATGGCGATGCCCCGTTTGGGAGGTGTCTACAGTTTTTGGCGACTCTGCTGGGGAATATGAGAGCCATAACCAGAAAGTTCAACATAAGACTAATACATGCCTTGTTTAATTCACTTATCATATGCATCGAGCGGGCAACCCGTTGAGTTCACCTGATATCCCGGCATGACACGGGCTATGTTGGGGGTTCCAGCAAACTCCACAGTCACTCGTACCTAGTGGTATATCAAAAAGGGGATCACCCAATCACCGCCTATGATGGGCTGGTGAGAGGATTGGTGCCCTTTGACAACGGAGCACCCTGAGACTACCTAAACCTTGCATGTATTAGAAAGCCATAGAACTTATCAAACTAAGACAGGAACCTATAGGCTAGGAACCTATTTGCATTTGCTTGCAAAAGTTCTTCCTCACACCTTGTATCATATGTTGTTGTAATATCATTTTCTGTGCAGAAGGGTTGGGGCATGAACTAAGAACCCTAACTCTAAGTCTTTATAGCTAAGCACTGAAGCATAGCATTGCCTGCAAGGTATGTTTTTAGTAAGTTGAAAGCACCACTACTTATTTCTCACTCCCATTTTGCTTGAAGAACCGCGAAGCATGGATTTCTAGAACAAAATCAAACATCAACAAAAAAAAAAAAAAAGAAGTCGCCCCGTCGGCAATTGAACTGAGGTTACTCTAGCAATCTCTGCCTTGCAAGGCTAAAGGAAAGTGGGAGTGTGAGGTAGTAGAGCAGATTATGGATGATTGTATGCAAAGTTAAGGATATTATGGATAGAACTTGCAATACTCATTTCTCGATGAGTGATTCAACTTAGGACTTTGATTCCTATTTCCAAATCGGCATAGCAACCCATCTTTCAAAATTCAAAATTTTGAGCATGCTTACCTCAGCAAGCTGGTAAAATTTAGGAGGTTGTCAATGTACTAGCAAATAATCAGGTGGATTTCAATTACCTCAATCACGTTTTGAATCTTCCCTAACCAAGAATTGAAAGAACTTTCAAAACTTTTTGCAATACCTAGTCTAATGACAAGTTTTTCTAAAACATCCAAATAGCCGCTAGCACAGCGATGGACTCCGAGTCTACTTTCTGTTGTAGTCATATGCTCAACCTTTTCGGTTTATCTCATAATATGGATTGGGTTGGAAGTGGGATCTTAAGTGGCAGCAACGAGTCTTAAGAATCATCCATATCAAAAATAGCTGGCTATCTATAATATTTGACAAACTCATGCATACAAACGAATTGCTATGCATGACTCATCCATAATTTGTTAAGGTAGCTATGGTGCTTTGTAAATCATTTTGCTTGCCTCTTTCTAACTATGCAGGGGCCAAACCAAGAGAGGAATCCATCACCCTCATTTCTTCTTATAGCACATTGCATGATCACGTGTCAACATCGATTATCATTTGGTTAAGCCACCCCATCATGCTAGATTTGCATTTTAAGGGCAATAAGTGTGTTTGATGTGTGCATTACATAGACACTTGATTTTGGACATCTCAACCTAAGCGTAGCTAAGTTCTTGCTTTTTCTAAATTTTGGGTTTGGTTTTAGACGTGACAGCAATGACTGACAAGAAGATTGAAGCTCTGGCTGCTAAAGTTGATGTATTGGCTGAATTAGTGGCTGCCCTAGCCACCATTGTTCACAGTTTGCAAATAAGTCCTTCACAAGCTCCACCTCCACCTCCCCCTACTAGATGGACGAAAAACGCAGCTCAGAAAGAAACTTATCCCGCTAAGGACAACCAAATTGAAATGGTGGTGAATGATCTGCAGCAGCAACATGAAAATCAACTTCTTCTCAATACCATCGATCTAAACCAGAATCTCTCAAAGGGAAAAACAGCTGTAAGATGAACATAAGCAACAGTAATATTAAAATGGTGGGATCCCATCTCGATCGCAAGCAAAAGAGAAACTTTGTTCCTCTTAGAATGAACTTGGAAAAGGTGTTCTGTATCTTGGAAGCAAAAGGGGTATTGAAGCCGTTACAGCCAAAGTTTCCAAACTTTATACAAAAAGGCGGAGGGTATTGCAAGTACCACCAAGTAAGTGGTCACTCTATCAGAGAATGCGGGGCTTTCGAGAATGCGGGGCTTTCAAGAATGCGATCCAAGACCTCATCGATCAAGAGAAGATTGATCCAGCTGAGTTTGATCACTGGGCAGCAGTAGCATCCATGCCTGTCACGTCTTAGGCTAAGAGTCAATCTTTTGAGGAGTCTTATCTAGCTATTTTGGCTACTATTTTGGTCCATATTGGTTTCCTTTTTAAAAGGTCTACGTCTTGAGTTTATTTTGGTCATAAATCCGCTTGTTGCACCTAGCATGAAATGTGAATCTCCTTAGACTTGAACTACGAATGGCCTGATTCTCTATTGGGATACGTAGGCACCTTTTGGTCGGCCACAAATTTTGAAAATGCTTTCTCCTGTGCTAGTTCGCTGCCATAGAATACTCATGATAACATCAAACGTTGAAAACAATCCACAAGGGTTTCAAAGTAATCTTATGACATCTTTTGGAACACATCATAATCACTTGAATTGTCAAAAGCGCAAAACGAGTTTTTCAAAGCTAAGACCCGCGTCATTTCTGTTGAGGAGTTGACACATCTTTGCACCCTCATAGAGATCACTTGTAAGCAAAACATGCTATCAAAGATGAAGAGTAGGAAAAAGGAGAAAGAAGAAAAGAGAGGAGAAAAAATGATGAGCTCGCTAGATTGAAAACCTGTAAGGGCGGTCTAGGCAAAAGTTAGAGCACGAACAAAATGAGGAAACAGCCATGTCTCCATGCATCTACTATGTGTCTCAAAGGATTGTCCTCAATCTTAGAAAATTCACTTGGTTAACATCGAAGCCCCTAATTTCTTGGTAAAGATCCTTGCCACTTTGTCGTGTGTTTCAAGATGAAGAAAGGCATTCATTTCTCTATCCTAAACACTTATCCCTTGCTAGCCACATCGAGCCTCTGGATAATTTCTTTGAACAGCCTGCTAGGCAGCCATCCCCTACACTGGGGCAAACAAAAAATACAAGGAGAGATGAAAGAAAAATCAATGAAATAATGAGCATCTCGTCATACAAGGGGCATTTTGAAGGAAACATTTCTTCCAATACATATGAAGGACATTTTTGAAGAAACCAACTCTTTCACACAAAGTGAGGCAAGAGACAACAAGAGTTGATAAAAATGTTGAAGATGGCTGCTAGCTTTTAAAACCCAAGCGTGAGTAGAAATTAGGTTTGAGCCTTTACATCCGCTTCTTTTCAAACCAAAACCCCAAGCCTACATTATGGTCCATAATAAAATCCTCTCAGATTGGGGAACACGACTTAGTAGCAAGGTCCTAGACACTAGGGCATCACTAAGTATGGGACTTAACACGAAGGGCAAGAATCTTGGAATTTGCATCATCTTGGCAAATTGCACAACATGGAGAGTCACGTGAGACAGGGGGCATGGCTATGTTCCCCTTTATGCACTTCTCTCAAAAGTATCCAACCTCTTGTGTGGGTCTCAGTAGGTGCTTATCAATCCAACTCAAGTCAACCAAATCAAGCTCAAAGCAACAAACTCACCTAATTGACTAGGGGCATAGGTTTGCAAAATAGTTCTACGTCCTTTGATGATTGAATGACGTGAGTGTGGAACATGGATGGAATGATATGACCTTGAAATCCTCGAGGAAAAGCTTTCAAGATGGTTTTATTCTAATCATTCTTATCAGAGCTAATGCAAGCGTAGTCACCTTTTGCAAATTTCTGAGGAAATAACATGGGTCTCTCATTTCATGAAGGGTGCAGCAATATGGTTCCTTGACCAAACTATGTTTTCAGTGGTACTGCTAGGGCATTGCGGTCTTTCAAAACACCTGGCTAGTATAAGCAATAAGCCATTATCAAATACGCGAAAGTTGAGATGTCCAGAATGCATTGCGGGTTCACATGCATATCATCATCACCCTGTCTTTTGCACCTAGTAGTTCATGTGTACATCCTTATGTTTGCTTAGCAAAATTAGTTGTCTTGGTTGCACGATCTAACCCCAAGTATGAGGTGTTCTTATGCTCAAACAAGGCAGGTTCATCAAGGCATCATGGCCATCAAGGAATAAAGGGCAATAAAGGGATGCATTGTAAAGTCTACCTCCCTGCCAACACACTTGAAAAAAGCTCAGCCTGAGAAGCGTCATATCCTAGGGGAACACCTCAACTCTTTTGTGGAATGCTGTCACACAGCACTGTCAAGGGCATGCCAAGACCTCTGCCGAACGGAAACATTGCACCCACGTTTATTGTTATTCACATTACATGTTTCTATGCTAGGGGCAAGTAGATCATTGTCATCATGCACGATTGAGCTAGGGTCAAGCATTCATGGCCTAAACAGGGGGCTTGCATTTCTTTTTAAATACTCAAATTAACATGCCTATGTATTGCATTGCAATCTATGTCACCCAAAATCGTTCAAGCTCTTGAACTAGGGTTCTTTAAAAGTGATGGTCTTGCCCCTAGCAGTCAGCATAAAAGGGTTTCGGCCCGTGGTCGATCCCAAGCCTATTGCATGTTGTTTTCCTATCCATTGCTATTTTTCTAAACTATTCAAATATGGATTGCAGGATTCTCCTGGATTTCGGTCCTTGAACCGACCATACCAAGCTTGGTATCTATAACTGACAGAGCCAAGTCAAAAAAGCTGAAAGATAGCCTCAGCAAACTCTACAATTGGCACCATATCAACAGTATTAAAGTGGCTTCGCACTTCACATCCCCATAGCTCCTTACTTTGCATCAGCAACTTTGCCTTCATAACTCAGAAGCCTCACACTTGCTCTTCAGTAGCACCGTACGCATGCCTTGTCATATTCACGACCTTGTTGGGTTTCATAAGCTCCGAGCAATTCTATGCACAGGTCGCCTTGCGCTCAGCAGGTCCGATCTCCACGACTCCCTCTCAACAGTAGCTCAATTCAGCAGCTCCCTGCACCTATTATCTCAGCAGCTACATGCTCGCTACCATCAAAACATGTCAATGGCTCCCCCACGTCAGTAGCACCCCGTGCTCAAAAGCTCCGTACTCAGGTCACTCAACTTCGGAAACTCGGCAGCTCTATGCCTATGCTCACTATCACCTAGCAGCTTTAGGCTCAGCAGCTCTAAGCCTACTCAGCGGCCCTGTGCTCGCCATCATGATCACTCAATAGCCCCTTTTACAGCCTTGTGCCCAAGTCGCTCATCAGCTCAGTATTCACTCCTCCAACGGCTTTGAGTTCAAGTATTTATCAACAACTCTAAGTTCACTATCACTACCAGCCACTCTATACTCATACTCAGCAGCCCTGTGCCCAAGTCACTCAAACAGCTCTGCACTCACCTCAACAGCCTCGTGCCTACTAGTCATTCAGCAGCTCTGTAGCTACCCCGAGCTCACATCTTGAAGATAAGCAGCCTCACCACTTCCAGGCCGGTGAAGCAATCTTGTGACTCCCACTTAATGCACATTTATGCAGTTCTGGCCCAGCGCACACTTCGGAAAGCATCCCTTCAGTAGGGGAGTTGAAAGTCTGCTTAACAAGGTTGAAATTAGGAGGCGAAGGAAATCTCCTAGGCGTGCATGAGGATCATCTTGTCAGCAAAGACGATGGAAATCTCTGAAGACATTAATCACCGAAGCATTTAACAAACCTTATGGCACTTTGGGTCAACAAGTCAACGAAGTCAAAGTGGAATATGGTCAAGAACTAGCCTTGGGGACGATCCCGAGCATACTCAAAAAACTAGCCTTGGGGGCAATCCCGAGCATACTCAGAACTAGCCTTGGGGACGATCCCGAGCATACTCAAAAAACTAGCCTTGGGGGCAATCTCGAGCATACTCAGAACTAGCCTTGGGGACAACCCCGAGCATATGGAATCTAGCCTTGGGGGCAATCCCGAGCATACTCAAGAACTAGCCTTGGGGGCAATCCCGAGCATACTCAGAACTAGCCTTGGGGATAATCCCGAGCCTATGGAATCTAGCCTTGGGGGCAATCCCGAGCATACTCAGAACTAGCCTTGGGGGCAATCCCGAGCATACTCAAAACTAGCCTTGGAAACATCCCAAGCATAAGGAACCAATCAAACCCCGTGGAAGATGGAAGATGGAATACTCATCAACTCAGCGGCTCGAAGCCCACCATCTCAACTGGCTCGAAGCCGTAAACAATCATCTCAACACCCGTATTTATCATCTCATCAACTCAGCGGCTCGAAGCCCACCGTCTCAACTGGCTCGAAGCCGTAAACAAGCAACAGGCTCTAAGCCGCCCCAACAATCAAGATATCTATTCTCAGACTCTACGCCTGAATGCTCAAAAATATAACATTTTTGAATGCTCAAGCTCCACGCTTGGATGCCCAACCACTGTGTACTGGATGCTCAAGTTATACACTTGAATGCTCAAGCTCTACGCTTGGATGCCCAACCACTGCGTACTGGACGCTCAAAGCCTGTACTTTGAATGCTCGGATTCTGCCGTCCGAATGCTCGAGCTCTACGCTCTGAATGCTCAAGTCCGAAACTTGATAGAAGCTCTAAGCTTAAAACAAACACACACGCACGGGCCCGTGCACATATTGCATCAACATTATCACATCGAGTCTGCATCATCATATCTGTTCACATCTAACAACCATCATCACACATATACACTCTGCATATCTCTCATGAAACAGGTCAACCCTGCAATCAACTGGCACTATGCCTCGGTTTTATTGATCGGTTCAGCGCCTCGATCCTTTGGCTCCACGCCAACACTTATGATGAGAAAGCTCCGTGCACAGACCATCAGAATACAACTAGCTCCGCGCTTCGGTTCATTACGTCAAGCTCAAAGCTCTGACACCACAGGCTCTCATCCTGATCAATACCAGCTTTGCGCTTCGGTCTCATCAAGCTCTAAGCTCACCTCAGGCCTTCGCCTCAAGATTGCAACAGGCTCCACGCCTTGATTCTATCACTCTCCAGGCTCTCGCCTTATGACTACAACCGGCTCCGTGCCTCGGTTCCACCAAAGCTCCGTGCTCCAGTTACTGGCCCTGTGCCCCTCACGTCTCAAAAGCAAGTCGACATCCAACTCATCCCCAGTAGATGGTCTGGATTCCACCCCACTACATCAATTCCTTCCAGCTCATTCGCAAGGATAGGCTACTCTACCGAGCTCCTTTCAGTCAAAGTAAGGACGATCAAGAAAAGCAAACGCACCTGCAGTGTACTGATCTACCCCAAAATACTAAGGAAGCTCTCCGCAAAAACTCCCCAGGTAGCCCCGCGCTCCTTCAACTACTCTTCGCCAAAACCCTAGCTCAGTCTAGGTACGTCACACTACGGCTTTTTAAGCCCTAAGGTACGTCTTCTGTCTCTAACCCTCCAAACTTTTTGCTTTTCTTTTTTTTTTTTTTTGGGTAATTTAGCTTGAAATTAAAAAAGGTTAATCGAATGTACAGCCTACAAGGGGCATACCCCAGGAGGAAAAGAAAGGAAAAAAACACAAGAATGAGAAAAGTACGGTAACCATGCACAACCCGCATGGAGAGTAAAATAAAGTGACATATGTGATACAAATGGGTCTGAAAAGAACCATGAAATGTACTGAAATGGAATTGAACTATTCCTGGCACAACCCGCCAGGCTAGGAAATAAAGTAAATGAAGTAGATAGTCATGGTCAACGTGGACCACATGATAACCAGCGCTGAGGAGAGATCCTCCTCCTCCTAGGCTGGGCTAAGAAAACCAAGACCCGAGACTTCCATCACCCCAAAGCAAGCATAATATCCGCTCAATAGAAGTCAACTACTACAGAGGAACTCGGACAGAGAGAGGCTCGACCAGGGGATGACGGCATCCGACAAGGCTACCCTGCTAAGTACCCTGCACACTACGCCCATTCCACCCAGACTATTACAACCACGCCCAAATCCCCTAGGCTCGCTAACGACTCAAAGCAGAACAGAAAGAGAGGCCACCAAAAGTAGCCACTCGAACCTCAAGTGGACCAAGCTGCTCTAATCAGAAACAGACTGCAAAGCCACCCCTTTCGATCAGTGAGGATCCACCAATCTAGTCAATGACAGCTCCGGCAACTACCTTGCTCAATCAAACTCCATCCATAATCTAATCATCGGCTCCTACAGCTGCTGCTACTGCGGGCTACCCCTAACTAGGATAGAGTCTAATCTAATCAATAATAGCCACGACCACAAGAATACTACACTCGACCTCAGAGCAAAAAACGCTGGTTCTAGGGATATAAAAGGCTCGACAACAAGCCCGACCCCCGATTTCAGTCCAACAGATGACCGCCTATCGGGGGTTAAAAAACACCAAAAGACTGGCCCGTTCGTCCAGCAACAGATTGACAATAAACAAATAAGTACAAAGCGCAAACTGAATAACGATAGGCGCAATGGATACGAGATCAGGACAAATCAGGACAGCAGGCTGTGATTGAGCCCTGGCCTGGCCTGGCTGGCCCGGGCTGGTCTTGCCAGCTGCTGCCTTGCTACTGCCTGCTGCTTGGCCCAGGCCTGGCCTAGCTGAAGACGGCCGGCGAGCCACCGTGGCTCCAACTCAGAACCACCGCAGCTCCCAACTGGCCGACGGCTGTAGAGGCCCCACCGCCGTGCCAGTCCAACTCAGAACCGTGGCTGTAGAGGCCCCACCACCGTGGCTCCAACTCAGAACCAAATCTGATCCGCTTGAGAGGCTTGCCAGTCGTGGCTTGCCGTTGAGAGGTCCGGCGCTGTGCACCACTAGATCGGTGATTCCTTTGCTGTGAAATGACCCACGAGCTAGGAGCTCCGGGCCAACTCTGTATTGGGTTTATGAGAAACCCAGATGAGAAACTCCGGTGGGAGCTGCGGTGGTTCTGTGAAACCCAGATCGGTGGATGAAACCCATGACCCAGATGTGGGTGGCCGGCCAGAGTTGGCCGGAGCTAATGTCGATCCGTGACCGAAATCGAGAGACCGGCGACTGTGCCTGCTGCTGCTTCCACCGGAATCGAGAGACCGGCGGTTGTGTACTTGTGGATGGCCGATTCACCTTGGATGAAGAATCGCCCCTAATTTTTTGAACCAGATCTACCCACGACCTGGCTATCATCTCCGACGAACTAGAAAGGTGGGTCCAGCCGTCGGTCAGCTGGGTTCTTGAGATCCCAAGTTTCGATCAGAGCTGACCGGATAAAGATAGCTCCGGACCAAGTGAAAGGCCGGCTGGGATAAGGGTGAGGGGCGGTGGAGGAGAGCAGTCTCTAGAGAGAGATGCTCCCTTGCTCCCTCTTGCTTGCCTGCTGCTACTGTTGCTGTACCGGAGGGAGCTTTCTCTCTCTAGGTTAGAGAGAGAAGCTCCCCTCTTGCCATCTGTTTAGGAGAGCAGCTGGTGGTTAACTTGCCTCCATGGTTGTGCATGAAACCTTTTTTGCTTTTCTTTACTGCCCGAACTACGATTGGTCTGAATTTCCCCTGTGGAATACGTAGGCAGCCTCCGGGTCCGACCATAACAAAACTTCTTTTGCCCGAACTACGATTGGTCTGAATTTCCCTTGTGGAATACGTAGGCAGCCTCCGGGTCCGACCATAACAAAACTTCTTTTACCCGAACTACGATTGGTCTGAATTTCCCCTGTGGAATACGTAGGCAGCCTCCCGGCCCGACCATAACAAAACCTTTTTCGAAAACCCCTTGGAATAGTGGTTGGACCAAATTGAGTTGCTTTTTACAGCTTTGACTCTTACTCAAACATGTCTCGCGATCCGTCTGAGTTCAGTCAAAGAGGGGCATCTGTAGACACCCCAATTTGGCCTAACAATTATTTCAAGTCCCACCTTGGGACAATCCCGATGATGAAATGGATACAATGATTGCTGATTGCTTCCTTGAGGACCTTAGGACTTTCGGTGAGAACTTTGACCACTTAGAGGACCCAATTCAAAGCCATACAGCCTTTCAGACAGAAATACAGAAGCCTAGGAGAATCCATCTGACGGCCGTAACATCAATCCCACGGCCACAACATCAATCCCTCACCCGAGCAACCTGTTGCCAGCAAAATCTCCCTGAGAGATCAATCCCTCGGCCGCGAGATCTATCCTTCGGCCGAGACATCCATTCCACGGCCGCGACATCCTTTGCTCGGCCGCCAGATCGACCTTTTTCCAGACTCTGGAACGTTCTGTCAGACGTTTGGTTTGATCCAACTACACTACCTTTCCGATGCGTTCGGGCTACGTTCGGAGATCACGACGTAGAGTTAGAGATGCATTGCAATTGCAATTGCCATCTCGTGATTTGATTGGCCGGAGTGAGTCATCCATATGCCTATATAAAGGGGCCTTTGGGCTCCGAATTAACACACCGAAATTGATAGACCTACACACTCAATCAAGCCACGAAACTCTGTCAAAATACTCTCTCAATCCCATACTCCAAAAGCCCTAACCTCCCGAAGGCAGCCGTCAATCCGGCGATCAAACCCCGAAGTTCAAACCCTAACCCTAGGGTTCTTAATCAAGCAATCAGTCAATCACAAGCAATCCGAAGCAATCAAGCAACTGAGGGATCAAGGTGGTGAGGCCCAACGGCCTCTGGTTTGTTTTATTTCCTGTCAATAATCATTATTTTAGCGTTTTGATTATTTACTAACGTTTCTGTCTGGTGTGAGGAAGAACATCGACCGGGGCTTCGATCCCTCGGCCGATATATCAAACCAGGAGGATCCCTCGGCTGTGACATCCATTCACCGGCCACGGGATCCATTACCCTGGGACAGCTTTGTTTGTTTCCTGCTTTCTGATGCATGCTTCAATTACAGTTCTGGCTCACTTTACTTACTGTTTAAAGGCTTAATTAAACAGACTATGTGTTAGAATTAAACAAAGCATCTACATGTCTTATGTTGAATAACTATGGGCCAGTCTCACGGCTGGGCAGAGAGGGGTGCCTAACACCTTCCCCTTACTGTACTTTTGGCTCCCATACCCAGAATCTCTATCTGTTTTCCTAGTTTTAATAAACTAGGTGGCGACTCTGTTTTGATGATAACCGCTATCATGTGGCGATGTTCCTAGCCATGGGAATGTCCATGATTTTGGTTTATGAAGCACGCAACCAATCGAGCAAACAAACATGATCAATCTGTATGGCGATGCCCCGTTTGGGAGGTGTCTACAGAGGTTTTTTTTTTTTGAAAGGCAAACCACAAGAGGTTAAAGTGAATTTTTCCCTTCTAATTACTTGTGGGCATGTGATAGACATTGCCAATGTAAGCACACTAGTTACAATGGCATCAATGGACGGTTTGAACCAAAGGGTTGATATCAAACCATTAAGAAATTAAGCATGACAAAGAAAGGTGTTCCCTTTGGTGCACCTCGAGGGCCTTAGCAGGGGGTCATTAAAGTCATCTTGCCTCAGGGAGGTTGTGGCTACCCCAGTGTAAGCTTTGCTGTGTTTTGCCGTCTAGATGCGCTCTTCAGTACACCTTTGATAGCTATGGTCCTCGCACCTCAAACTCGCAGGTAACTTTTGTTCAGAGACTAAAGCAACATGCGGGATGCAATCAAAGCTCCTATTTTCATTTATGTCAGGTTTTCTATTGAGTTTCACATCTCCTGGGATGTTCCACTTCATGAAAAGAAGAGGAACAACTTCCCTCAGCATCCCAAACAATACCTGATGAGGTTCAAGTAGTAGTGGAAGGGGAATCTGTTGTTATCCCTGTGGAATACCAAGTCCTACCTCATATGTGTTCACAATGCCATGTTTTTGGTCATGCTACATCCAAATGTAGCAAGCAAGCTGTTGTACCCCCCTCCCCCCCCCAGTCAATTGGAATGGCAGGTTGTGAAACGTGGGAAATAGAAAGCAGTAGAACAATCCTCCCTAGTCAAGAATGTTCACCCCCACCAAAGCCCTCTACCTCATGTCCTGTCAGAAGCCTCACCTCTTGTCCAATCCAAGTTAGGGGAGCATACTGAAGGTACTGAAGATTCTGATGACTCTGATGTAGAACTTCTGGAAGTACTAGAGAGTGTGGTAAGCTCAGTAGTGTCCAATGAGGCAGCTAACAAGGATTCAATGGTTGCAAGGTCTGGTACTAGCACCAGATCTGAAGATCAGCAACCAGTTGGTGATGAGAAACAGGGGAAACCACCTGATGTCAAACATGCTATCCCTGATGTCAAGCTGCTGTTGGGAGGTTCCAAGAAGGCTAGTCACAATGGCAGAAATAGGAGTCAATCCAAAGGCTCCTCACATAAGAAAAGGAAGTAACTTTCCCTCCTCTTTTTTGTCCACAATTATATAAATAATGCTCATCTTGTGCATCACTCATAATCTTAATAGTTGCAGCTCATTGTGGTTATATTTACTCTTTTGTATTAATGATTAGCAAACCATTGCATTTTGGAATTTGGAATGTTAGAGGTCTAAATGACCCTCTGAAGCAACAAGAGGTTAAGAAATGGGTACAGAACAATAAGTTGTCCCTTGTGGGGATAATTGAACACAAAGTTAAAGAACCAAAGGTCTCTAGAATTGTTAGTCTTATCTTACCTCATTGGAGTTTTATTAGTAACTATGCCCATTCCCCCTTGGGCAGAATTTTGGTATGCTGGAACCCCTCTTACTTTAACGTCCAACTTGTTTCCCAATCAAACCAATTCATACATTGCAATGTACAATCTTGTGATGGCAATTACTCATTTGCAGCTACATTTGTATATGGGGATAATTGCCATCTTGAAAGGCAGACACTTTGGCGTGACCTGCAAACAACTGCTCTCGCATCCCCTTGGGTAGTTCTTGGTGACTTCAATGCCATCAGATCACCATCTGAGAAAGTGGGAGGGGATAAACACTGGCTTCCTTGGATGGATGACATTAATATTTGCCTCCAATCTGTAGAGCTAGTTGACCTTAAATACTCTGGAAATCAATTTACTTGGTCTAATAAACAAGTTGGTGTATCCCACATTAGCACCAAGTTGGACAGGGTCCTAGTCAATGAGAATTGGATCAAAACTCTATGTTGGTCTAGTGCTCATTTCCTAAATCCTGGAGCATCAGACCATTCCCCTGCAGTCGTGGCATTGGCCCCCATCACCCCTCCTAAATCTAGACCTTTTAGATTCTTTAATTTTCTGGCAGACCATCCTAACTTTATGAACATTGTTCAGAGTGTCTGGAGGAGGGTGATCATAGGTAATCCCATGTATTGTGTATGTGAAAAGTTGAAGATCCTACAAAAGGATCTAAAACAGTTGAATACCAAAGAATTCAGTGATCTATCATCCAGAGTTGCCTCTACCAGACAACAGCTGGATGATATTCAAAATGCCCTGGCCTCAGATCCTAGTGACATAGCAAATCAAGTTGCTGAAAAGGTATTATGCAAACAGTACCTTATCCTTGCTAGAGCTGAGGAGAGCTTTGCCAGACAAAAATCAAGAGTTCAATGGTTGAAACTGGGAGACCAATGTACTTCCTTTTTCTTCAAATCAATTAGTAATTCCAGGAATAGAACTAGGATTACTAGCTTGGTCTTGGAAGATGGTAATACCACACAGGATATTGAGCTGATCAAAGGATCTTTTATCCATTACTACACCAAGTTGCTTGGTTCCCCTCACCAAAGCAACTATGCTGGATCATCTAGGGTCCAGCAGCTCATCACTAGGAAACTGTCAGAGTCTCAGAGGCTAGATATGGTAGTGGAAGTCACTGACAAAGAAATTAAGGACATTTTCTGGTCCCTTAACCCTCAGAAAGCCCCCGGACCTGATGGATATAATGCTACCTTCTTTCATAAGGCTTGGCCTGTGATTGGTCATGAGGTCACCTCTGCTGTCAAGTCTTTCTTTAGATCTGGCCAACTGCTAAAGAAAGCCAATGCAACACTGGTTGCTCTTGTGCCTAAGGTTCCCAATCCTTCAAAGGTTGGGGATTAAAGGCCAATATCATGTTGCAACCTCATTTACAAGTGTATTGCCAAGATTCTAGCCAATAGAATTAAGTCAGCCCTCCCTCACTTGATTGATCCAGCACAGTCTGGGTTTGTTCAGGGCAGAAGGATTGCGGATAACATCTTCCTCACACAGGAGTTGATGAGGGGATACCACAAACACTCCTCTTCTCCTAGGTGTGCCATGAAAGTAGATATAATGAAGGCCTATGACAATGTTAGGTGGGACTTCCTCTGGGATGTCCTTGCCTCAATGAACTTCCACCCTCAGATGATCAGGTGGTTAAAGGCTTATGTAACCACAGCCAATTACTCCCTAAGCTTCAATGGTGAAGCCATTGGGTACATCCCTGGTCAAAGGGGATTGAGGCAAGGAGACCCCCTTTCCTCATACTTATTTGTTATTGCCATGGAAGTCCTCACATGCATTCTCAAGGAGAAAACCCTACTGCCTGATTTTAATTTCCATTGGAAATGTGGGTCAACCAAATTGGTTAACCTATGTTTTGCAGATGACCTCATGATATTTTGCAAGGGTGAGTTAAGTTCTGTAAACCATATCCAGTCATCATTGGAAGAGTTTGAATCCTTATCTGGCCTCTCCCCTAGTCCAAACAAAAGCAATATTTTCTTCTCAGGTGTTAACTCCTCCACCAAAGCATCAATATTGCATGTTCTTGGTTTTCAGGAGGGTACCCTTCCTGTCAGATATCTAGGTGTCCCCCTACTGTCCACCAAGCTGAAGCATACTGATTGCAAGAGTTTGGTGGATAAAATCATTGCAAAAACAAAGTCCTGGACTAACAGATACCTCTCCTATGCTGGGAGACTTCAGTTGATTAAGTCCATTCTGTTCTCCATGCAGACCTATTGGTCTTCTCTCTTTATCCTTCCTAAAAGAGTCATTAAGGAAGTGGAAGCCATATTGAGAGCTTTCTTCTGGACTGGACCTGATCTCAAAACCTCTGGAGCTAAAGTCTCCTGGGAACATCTCTGCTCCCCTGTCCAAGAAGGTGGTCTTGGTTTCAAGTCTTTGGAGACTTGGAACAAATCTGCAGTGGCAAAGCACATTTGGTTCCTTGTGTCCGGCGGGGAACAATCCATGTGGTGTCAATGGGTCAAGTCCTACTTACTCAGAGGTAGGAACTTTTGGTGTGTTAAGATCCCAAGTGAACCTTCCTGGGTGTGGAGGAAAATCCTATCCTTGAGACCCCTTGTTCAGCCACACATTCTGTACAAGTTGGGGGATGGAATGTCTACTTCTTTATGGTACGACAACTGGCATCCCCTAGGACCACTACTCCCTAGATTTGGTCCTAGAATTATCTATGACTCTGGAATAGTTAGGGATGCCATTGTTCAACATATAATCCATAACAACCAGTGGGCCTTTCCTGTCACCCAAACCCTTGAACTTAATGAAATAAGAACTGGTTTGCATACAATTACTGTCAATAGAGCTACCAAGGATACATGCATTTGGGCACTAACTAAGTCAGGGGAGTTCTCCATCTCATCCCTATGGGACAACCTTAGAACTCACTTTCCCATTGTTACATGGCATAAGGTTGTATGGTTTCCAGGCCATATACCGAGGTGTAGTCTAATTACTTGGATGGCCCTTCTTCGAAGATTAAACACTGAGGATAGGCTTGTCCTGTTTGGGCTCAAATCCACCTCCCAATGTATATTGTGCCCTGACATGGAAAACCATGCCCATCTATTTTTTGAGTGCCCTATGGCTGCCCAAGTCAGGAGTATCCTGTCTCCTAAAGTCCCCCACATGCAAGGACATCAGAACTGGCAGACTTGGGTGGATTGCCTCTCTATTTTGAGAGGTAAGTCTTTGGCCAACACTATTGCAAAGCTGGCTTTCACTGTATATGTTCATCATATTTGGATGGAAAGGAACCACAGAAAGTTCCAGAACTCTTCCTGCTCCCCCATTGTAATTGCTCATAAAATCTCCAATGATATAAGGTCTAGGCTTTTGTCCTTGGCTAACCTACCTAGTGGTCCTCTTTCTAGACAACTAAAAATCCAATGGAACATTGTTTAGTGGTGTACTTCAAGCACTAACATATTATGAGTCTTCCATTGGTTTTATGATACTAACATACTATTACATTTGCAGGTCATTGGTCAAGGGGGGATACAGCTTCATGCTCCTCCTTGATCTTAAAGAGATCGATGGTCACAGACAGAAGTAGAAGCAGGGGAGAGCAGGATTCAGCAACCTGCCTGCTGTCCAGCCACAGCCACAGAAGTAGATCAACATGCTTCAACAAGAGAAACAAAAGCAGAAGAAGGGGAGAGCAGGACACCCTGCCTGCTGTCCAGCCACAGTCACAGTGACAGTCACAGAACCAGATCAACATGCTTCAACAAGAGGGCTGTAGTCAGACATGAAGCAGCAAGGGCTATACTTCAGCTCAGGTTCTATTTACTTCTATTATTCAGGTAGTTACCTTAATCATTGTTGGTGCTACATGCTTTCTTTGTATCAGATTCTGAACCTGATTTGCATGGTATTATGGTGCATTTTCTGCTGCACCTTCATTTCACTGATTCTGTGGTGCACTGCTCCATCTGTTGCATGGTGTTAGTTGCTAGTTCTGGATTCTGAACCTTCTGAACCGAATATGCACTGCTCCATCTGCTACATAGTGGACTGATTCTGTGGTGCACTGCTCCATTTTCTGCTACCTATCTTTGGAAACCTGATTTGCATGTTCTGATTCTGTGGTGCACTGCTCCTGATTTGCACCTAATATGCACCTGATTTGCACTGCTAGTTCTGATTCTAAGGTGCCTAACCATTAGGGGCTGTCGTGGGATCTCCCTTCGCAGAGGGGGACGTCCTCTGCAATGCATCACATTTTACATTGCATTATGTTTAGCTGCATTTCTGTTAGATGTCCCTATTATGTTCCATTGTGTAGCTGTTTTGGTGCCGGCTAGTTGTTATGATCCATATTACAAGTGCATCTTGTGCACAAGATAGGAACTGTTCTACTGATGACTGTTGATAGACAGATTCATAAGTTGATAGTCATGATGGTAGCATGTAATTGTTGTTGCATTGTGGTAGCTTGTTAGCAGATTCACAACTGCTATGGAATCTGATCAGTTGTTAAGGCCAATAGCTCCTATAGTTTCGGCTGCCACACACTCCACACATGCCTTTCAAGGCAGTCTGTATCTGTAACGTAGCTTGTTCAGTGGTTTTATCTTTTCTAATTTTAGCCTAACCAATTGGGGCTGTCATTGGGATCTCCCTTCGCAGAGGGGGACGTCCTCTGCATTGTATATGTTTTCAGTACTTTATAGTATTCTGATATAGTATTCTAGCATTGGAAAGGGCTATTGTGACAGCTGTGACTCTTGTAACAACTGCTAGGACTGTGTTTTGCAAGTCCTAGTTGATCAAGCACCTGATTTCTGCACCTGAGCACAAAGTCAGAAGCTGGTTGTGTCCCCAAGTCAGAAGCTGCATCAGTTCAGAATTGTCTAGCTGCATCGGTTCTGAAGTTGGAATGTTAGAGGTCTGATGTCTGATCTGATGGACTGCTGCTGTTCTGTACCTCATCCAAGCTGCATCAGTTCTGAAGCTTGTTGTTGCTGCTGCAGTTTTATGCCTGTTGCTGCTGCTCCAGCAGCCAGCAGAAGTTGTGTTGCATGTCCAGTTGCAAGAGCATGGAGTCCAGTTGTTTTTATACTTCTTTTGTCAGTATGGCTTTTATTTATTGCAAGGTTGCTCGTGGGCAATCCTTTTGCCATCTATTTTCTTCCCATCTTTCAGATGGGTAGGAAACAGATGCTCTATTTACCTCTAGTCCTATGTAGCCGTTTGGCATAGGCTTTCTTTTTGTTTTCCTTTTCTTTTCTTTTCCTCCTGGGGTATGCCCCTTGTAGGCTGTATATTCGGTTAGCCCCTTTTTATTTCAAGCTGATTTACCCAAAAAAAAAACCACACCAATTTGTGCCACACAACTGTTGGGAAGGGCGTTCTCAATTTATCCCACAGAGATGCAATTGAGAATTGACCATTAGGGGTAAGAGTCCATCTAATGTGATCTGCCTCCTCCATTCTTAAGGGGATAAGAGGAGGCAAGGTTCTTCTTACCTCATTTAGCTCAAGAGTTTGCATGATGGGAAAGACCCATCTCGAATTTAGTAAAATGTGAGACACAGTCGCATCCCTAGAGATACCTGAATCAAGGGCAATTCTGGAGCCAAATTTTGGAATTAGCGGACCAAGTGGATGCCAGTTATCATACCACAATGAATTGGACTGGCCATCACCTAGAACACTAAGAAAATATGGATGCACCAAAGGTCTAAGGTTCAATAGTTTCCTCCAAACCCACGAGCAATCCCCAGGGATTTTAAGGTTCCAAAAATTCCTCCCTTTTATTAAATAAGATTTAACCCATTGACACCACATAGATTGCTCCCCCCCTGAAATAAGGAACCAGATGTGTTTGGCAATGGCAGCCTTGTTCCAAACTTGCATGGATTTAAATCCAAGACCCCCCTCTTGCTTGGGCGAGCACAAATGCTCCCAAGAGACCTTAGCACCAGTTCTCCTGAGGTCAGGGCCAGACCAAAGAAACGCCCTAAGGATAGACTCAACCTCTTTAATCACCTTTTTGGGAATGATAAATAAAGAGGACCAAAAGGTTTGCATTGAGAAAAGTACATTCTTAATCAACTGTACTCTACCTGAATATGTTAGATCCCTATTTGTCCAAGACTTAGTTTTAGCAGTAATGCTATCCACCAGTCGTTGGCAATCAGAGGCTTTAAGCTTCGTAGAGATAAGAGGCACACCAAGATATTTAACAGGTAGGGTGCCCTCCTTGAACCCAAGGGCATTCAGAATGGATAACTTAGAGCTTGTGCTAACCCCAGAGAAATAAATGCTACTTTTCCCTGGACTAGGAGATAGTCCTGACAAAGCCTGAAACTCAGTGAGTGCATCCTGAATGTGGTTTACGGAAATGAGATCGCCTTTACAAAAAATCATGAGATCATCTGCAAAGCATAGATTGATAAGTTTAGTACCTCCACACCTCCAATGGAAATGGAAATCAGGAAGCAAGGATTTCTCCTTAAGAAGACAAGTAAGAATCTCCATGACTATGACAAATAAGTAAGAGGACAATGGATCTCCTTGTCTAAGCCCTCTTTTCCCAAGGATATAACCAGTAATTTCCCCGTTAATGCTAAGAGAATAATTAGCTGTGGTGACACAAGCTTGTAACCATTTGATCATGGTAGGATGAAAATTCATAGCTGAAAGGACGTCCCAAAGAAATTCCCACCTAACATTATCATATGCCTTCATTATATCAACCTTCATAGCACACCTAGGGGAGGAAGAAGACTTATGATATCCTCTCATAAGTTCTTGAGTCAAGAATATGTTATCAACAATCCTTCTACCTTTAACAAAGCCAGATTGGACAGAGTCAATAAGAGAAGGAAGGGCTAACTGTATTCTTTTAGCAAGGATTTTAGAGATACACTTGTAAACAGTGTTGCAACAAGAGATGGGTCTATAATCCCCAACCCAACCTTAGAAGGGTTGGGAACCTTAGGAACCAAAGCTACAATAGTAGAATTTGCTTTCCGAAGCAATTGACCAGACCTAAAAAATGATTTAACAGCTGCAGTGACTTCATGGCCTATGATAGGCCAAGCTTTCTTAAAGAATCCTGAATTATAACCATCGGGTCCTGGAGCTTTGGTAGGGTTAAGAGACCAGACGGTGTCTTTAATCTCCAAATCAGAGACCTCAGCAACCATGGCCAACTTTTGACCATCAGATAGTCTCTGCCTGACCACCTGTTGAACCCTAGCAGCCCCATGGTAGGCAGTAGGGTGGGGAGAGCCAAGCAGATCAGTGTAGAAGCTAACAAATTTGGATTTAATATCTTTAATATCATGGATAAGAGACCCATCATCTAAGACCAAACTGGTAATCTTGCTTCTATTACGTATACTATTCACCGATTTAAAGAAAAAAGGAGGTGCACTGGTCACCTAATTTAAGCCACTGGATTCTTGACTTTTGCTTGGCTAAACTTTCCTCAGCTCTTAACAAGGTAAGGAATTGCTTGTGGGCCACCCTCTCATGCCTAATACCAGAGGGATCAGAAGGATGAGAGCCTAATTCCTTTTGTAGCGACTCCAGAAGTTGTCTAGAGTCATCTACTCTCTTAGAAATATCACTGAAGTCCCTTTTATTGATTTGCTTAAACTCAGCTTGTAACCGTCTGAGTTTTTCACAGACACAGAACATAGGGTTCCCAATGATCACACCCCGCCAAACCTTTTGAACCACCGTTAGAAACTGAGGGTGATCGGCAAGGAAATCAAAGAACTTAAAGGGTTTAAGAGATTTCTCAGTATTAGGAGTGATGCAGGCAATGGCAGGGGAGCGGTCAGATACCCCAGGAATGGAGAAATGAGCATTAGAACTGCAAAAGGCAGTCATCCAATGCTCATTAACTAGAACTCTGTCTAGCTTGGTACTAACAAAATGAGGTGGATCTTGTTTGTTTGCCCAAGTGTATAGGAACCCTGTATACCGAAGATCATCAAGCTCTAAAGTGTACAGGCATTGATTAAACTCATTCATATGAGGGGGCCAGCTTAAAATGCCCCCAATCTTCTCCCTGGGAAATCTAATGGCATTAAAGTCGCCAAGCACAATCCAAGGGGAGGAGGATTTTAGAAGAAGAAGACTAGACCACAGTGCTTGTCTATCTAGATAATTGTTAGCCCCATACACAAAGGTTGCCAAAAAGGGGGCCCCTCCACTCTTAGATTGCACATCACAGTGAATGAATTGGTCAGATTGACCCAGTACCTGAACCTGAAGAACAGTAGGATCCCAAGACATAAGAAATCTACCACTGGGAGCTTGTGGGTAATTGCTCACAAAATTCCAATGGGGACAAACATATTTCATTATTCTAGGTGCCAACACTTCTTTTATTTTATGCTCTAGCAATCCCACAAGGGAGAGTTTGTTAAGTTTTTTTTTTGGGTAAATTAGCTTGAAATTAAAAAAGGTTAAGCGAATGTACAGCCTACAAGGGGCATACCCTAGGAGGAAAAGAAAGGAAAAAAAACAAGAATAATAAAAGTACGGTAACCATGCACAACCCGCATGGAGAGTAAAATAAGGTGACATATGTGATAGAAATGGATCTGAATAGAACCATGAAATGTACTGAAATGAAATTGAACTACTCCTGGCATAACCCGCCAGGCTAGGAAATAAGGTAAATGAAGTAGATAGTCATGGTCAACGAGGACCACATGATAACCAGCGCTGAGGAGAGATCCTCCTCCTCCTAGGCTGGGCTAAGAAAACCAAGACCCGAGACTTCCATCACCCCAAAGCAAGCATAATATCCACTCAACAGAAGTCAACTACTACAGAGGAACTCGGCCTGAGAGAGGCTCGACCAGGGATGACGGCATCCGACAAGGCTACCCTGCTAAGTACCCTGCACACCACGCCCATTCCACCCAGACTACTACAACCTCGCCCAAATCCCCTAGGCTCGCTAATGACTCAAAGCGGAACAGAAAGAGAGGCCACCAAAAGCAGCCACTCGAACCTCAAGTGGACCAAGCTGCACTTTTCGATCAGTGCAAACCACTAAATCTAATCAGAAACAGACTGCAAAGCTACCCCTTTCGATCAGTGAGGATCCACCAATCTAGTCAATGACAGCTCCAGCAACTACCTTGCTCAATCAAACTCCATCCATAATCTAATCATCGGCACACACAGCTGCTGCTACTGCGGAATACCCCTTAACTAGGATAGAGTCTAATCTAATCAATAATAGCCACGACCACAAGAATACTACACTCGACCTCAGAGCAAAAAACGCTGGTTCTAGGGATATAAAAGGCTCGACAACGAGCCCGACCCCCGATTTCAGTCCAACAGATGACCGCCTATCGGGGATCGCAGAGTCAAACAGTAAGCTGGCCCAAATGTCCAGCAACAAGACAAGATATAAATAATTGCATAGTGCAATGCAAACAATGCTACCATGCGCAAAATGAATAACGGTGAGAGAAATGGAACATCCCTCACTGCCCAACGGCTTGCCTGCCAACGGGCTGCCTGCTCCTGCCAGCTGCTTGGCCCAAGGCTAGCCCGGCTCCAGCCGGCTGGCTAGCCCTGCGGTAGTTGACCGGCGACGGCCTGGCCCCAATCTGGCCCACGGCTGTTGAGGCCCACGGCGGCCCCAATCTGATGCTATAACCAGATTGGCGTGAGCAGCACTGTGCCATTAGCCGGGCGGTGTAAGTGACGAGGCACTTGTTACCTTTTGGTGTAAGCATCATGGCATTTTACTCCGTGGTTCTTCGTTTTTTGTTTGAAACCTTAAACAGGCACACGGGCAAAGGTATAGAAAAGCTCCTGATTTCCTGAAGTCCCACCGTAAAAGGATTTTAAAAGATGATAACGCGCATCACTGAGATGCACGACTCCTCATCGGGCCATGACAATGTCCTACTAAGCCTGAAGACAGACTCGGAACAGATTGAGAACCTAGGAGCCAACCTAAACATGCTTCTACGCTGAACGAAAATGTATGTACAGTTCATGCGATAAGGAAAGCAGTAACACGTAGGCATTTACGGGGTTAGATGCAAGTAGATCTTAACCTGTGGGTACCTATCCTAGTTTGGAGAGTTCTAATGCTCTGTATATGCAAAAGGCCGGTTTTGGTTCGTAACAGGTTCCTTGGACTAGGGCCACAGATATACCTCCCGTTACCCGCGTTTTTCACAGAATAACAGTCGAACGGTAGCATGACCCATCATCGTCGAAGGTTGTCAGTCATTCGGGGTCCCCGGGCTCCGGTAAACCCTGCCGGATTGCCAAAACGATCCAACGAGGCTTATCCCACATCGATGCAAATGAGATGCTAAAATTTGGTTAAAAGAAGAAGAATCACAGAGTCGTAAAAATGCCTTTTCAAATTTGGCTCACTTTATTTAGTCCATCTTTAGAAGAAACTACGCAAGCGAACAATCGAAAAAGCCCCAGATTAGAATGGCCGGACACGAGGTCCTGTTAAATCACCGTTCCAACCTTCGGCAGCGCGAAGCTCACCGTTTTGACAAGGCTTTTTAAGGGATTGTTCCCAAGCGTATTAAATCCTAAGTATTAATTAATATTGGTTCGATTTATCCCCAGCTGAGTCACCACTGTGGGCAGCATGCCCTGGAAATTCCGGTTTCCAAAAATGCAAAGGGCCCGGATCGAGGGAGCGCGAGCGCAGGTGGCAGGCGCTCAAAAATACAGAGTCGCCACTTGAGTTTTGAAGGTTCGACACTCAAGGAACCGTATTTCGAAGCACCTGTCGCGCTATTTGATTTGAAAAAGTGAAGGAAACCAGTCCGTCATAACCATATCTGAGTTCGGGAGCCAGGTTACGAGAGGGGAAGGGTTTTATGGCACCCTTCTCGCCCAATCCGGAGATCGGTCTCTACTTAGGCATTTTTATGAAAACCTTTGTGATTCTTCCTCTTTTAATTAATTTTTGCCAATTAGGGCGGGGGAACAGTTAGTCGGGGATTAAAAACAGTAACAGTTTGCAGGATGTGATCAAATGATAGCATGGATGGATAGCATGATGAATAATAAATGGAATGAACTTGAAACAGCGAACAGATGCCAAAACCAGGCTCGGGGCAGATTTGCCCTGCACGATGACCGACTTGCATGCATGAAAAGATCTGTATGCAAGTCAACCATCGCGCGAGTGTTGTCACCTCACCACAGTCCCAAAATCATCCCCTTCTGGGCTCTGGAAGGACCAGTGCACACCCAGGAAGCAAACCAAGCAGTTTATTGAAAGACTGTAAAATACTAATTATTACACAATACTCCAAGCAGGAGCCAAATGAATTGAAACACAACCCCTAAACAGTGGGGGTATCAAAACAGAGACCAAGGGCCTAGTTACCCATGCAAGGGCTATTCATGGAAATCACAGGACTGTCGCGCGACAGAGACTGAGTCTCGCGCGACATTCCTGACTGGACTTCCAGGAATTGCTTTGCATGCTTGGGGTCCTGAGACAGATTCAGGGGATCCCAAGGGCATTCCAAACTATTTAGAGCAAATAAACTAGCTACTGTATTTTGTTTTTGCATGCATAACAGTGATCTAAAAATCAAAATGAAATACAACAGGCATGAACATATTGCAAAACAGAAAAGGGCTAGCCTCCCTTCCCCACGAGGTCCATTCTCTTGCTGACACGAGTGTCGCGCGAGCATAGGGGACCGTCGCGCGAGGGTTTAACTGCCACGAATTCTTGTAACTTTGCTGGCTTTAGGACCAGGGCATGGTATTGATTACCAGCCTTGGTCCTGTCAGCCCCCCTCAGGGATCAAAACAGGAACAGGTTAAACATTATACCTTTGCTTGGAAGGGGTTTGGGAATGGATTGATTTGATTGGAATGGCCTTGCTACCAAGTGTGCATGAACACACTAAGTTCAGAAGATTAGGAAGTGGTTTGGGGGTTAATGACTTTGTGCTAGCTAGAGTTTGCCTTGCAAAATGACTTAGTGAATTTCTTAGTCAATTTTTTGGAACCCTTAACATGAAAGATGAAGGGGGGTATTTATAGGAGGAGTGTAAGGGCTGGTTAGGGGCCAAACAAGGCCTTGGGACCAGCCAACAAGGCTGGTCACAACTTGGTTGTGAGGCTAGCCAACAAGGTGGGTGGTTGGTTGGGAGGATTGTATGGGCTACAAACTGCCAGAACCCTGTTCAGCTGAGGAAAACGGGGTTCCAGCCCATGGGGACCATGGGGACCCATGTGCCAAGCAATCATCACAAGTCCAGCTGGATTCTGTGATAGGGATAGGAGGGAACCATCGCGCGAGGGTTCGGAAGTATCGCGCGAGGGTCAACAGTCAACAGTTTGACTTTGACTACACCTGGCAAGCTAAGTGTCGCGCGAGGGACACAAAGGCTCGCGCGAGGGTCAACTCTGGCTCTAGGGTTTGACTGAAGGTTCAGAAAGGTTCAAAAGGTTTCAATCAGGGTTCTAAGCGTTCCAAGCCTAATCCATTCCCAATCCATGCTCTGTTCGATCCGATTTCATCATCGGGGAAACAAGAAAATCGTAAAACGAAGTAAAACGATTAGGAGACCCAGATTGGGGTGTCTACAGACATAGTCATTGTCGTCGGCTATTGCCCAGCCTACAGCCTGCATGTCAATCTCTGGTTCTGGTTCAAGCAAAGCTGGCATCGTAGCCCTGAACCGGTTCCCAAAACTCTGAGAAGAGCTGGGATCAGTCATGGTGAAGATAGGGTTACGAATGGTGGGAGCAGGGTCGAGCCACCTGGAGGGTATAGGGTCAGAGGAGAGATCACCAATGACTGCATTGAGTGTAGCCATCCCCCTTTGTAAACGCTCTAGAGTTGCATTGGGATAGGGAGGCTGTCCATCCAGATGTATGAACGTGAGTTTAGCCTTGGGCTCCAGTGGCATGGCTACGACTGGTTTGGGTTGATTCACTGGGATTATATGGTTGGTAGAGTTAAATATAGTGGAGTTGGAGTTGATATGGGTGGAGCTGAGGGATATCTAGTTGATATGTGGGACAGCTTTGTGATTTGGCAGGGAGTTGGAGATAACATTTGGCTTTTGAGGTTGTGGGGGCACTGCAAGCTAGTGTGCCTTCATCATTGAGGTCTTGAATCGCATGACGGAGGCGATAACAAGAGTCAGTGAAATGGCCGGCCCCTTGGTGATAGGCACAGTAAAGATTAGGCTTGAAGTTGGCGGGTGGATTTTTGGGGAGTGGAGTTGTATCGAGGGACTTGAGATGCCCAAACTTGATCAGTTTCTCCATAATCGAGGACAGTGGTGCCTCGAAAGCAGAGAAGCTATGGGGTTGAGTGCGAGGCCGATTGTTCTGTGGTGTTTGCACCTGATTGACGTTAGCAATGTGGTTGGTAGTGTTGGAGGAAGAGGCGTTGGTCCACTGGTTTTTTTTTTTGGGGTAAAACATTTGAAATACAAAAAGAGGCTAAGCGAATATACAGCCTACAAGGGGCATACCCCAGGAGGAAAAGAAAAGGAAAGGGAAAAAGTAAAGAAAATATCCTAAGCCAAGTGGCTACAAGAGATAACTAACATGCAGTGTTTCCAATCCATCTGGAAAGGGAAGGAAAACAACGCCAATGCAGGACATTACAAAGCTTATAAAACTTATACCAATCAAACTGACTGGACTAATTACAAGAACACAATACAGAGCAACAAATAGCAAACAACCAACCCATACATCTACTTCTTCACAGCAAACTGACTGGACTATGAAAATAGTAGTATAACTGAACTCTTGGTAAGTATGGGACTTCATTTGAGCATCAAAATTCATGAGACAGTACTGGACAGCAACAGCAGCCATCAAAATTCCTGGGCTCATTTGAGCATAATCATGCAGAACTTGACCAAAACAGACCAGAACTTGAGCCTCAACTCTGGTCAAGCTCAGAACTTGACCAAAACTTGACCAGCAGCAACAGGTTCAGAATTCAGAACTTGGACAGGTTCAGAACTCAGCAGCAGCAGAAGGTTCAGAACATGCAGGTGCATACAGCAGACTAGCAGTAACACTAGCAGGAATAGCAATAGCAACATTCAGCAGTTTGCTGCTGGCAGATAGCAGGTAGCAGGGGCCAAAACAGATTCAGAACATCAGATTCTGAACCTTAGCACTTTCAGAACACAGATTTCATCACTATCACTTTCATCACTCTCAAACCATATTCCCTCACTTTCAGAAGTTTACCATTCTCACAACAAAACAATATGCAAAGGACGTCCCCCTCTGCGAAGGGAGATCCCAATGACAGCCCCTATTGGTTAGGCAAAACAATATAAAGCAGCTATACCTTCCTATAGCAATTAAGTAATCCAAAACATTACAATAAAGTCTGCACCTACAAAACAGACTGCACTATCAGAGCACACTGGTATTTCCGGAGTATGCCCGAGGCTTTGCTTTCAGAGGGTTAGAAGATTCCCCCTTGGTAGAATTCCACTCTGTAGTGCATCCTCGATGGCCAAGCTAGATTCGAAGAAGGTCTCAAAGTTGGCGGACGCTTGAACAAGCACCAGGTATTTGGCATAGTCCAGTTGGAGATTGCGGGAGATGATGCGGAGTTGGTCTCTCGTTGGGGCGCTCAATCATTAGAGCGGCCTTAGCCCTCCACCTTTTGACAAAATCCGCAAAGGACTCCTTAGCTTCCATCTTGGTGGATTCAAGCTCCTGAGTAGTCATCTTAAGCTGGGAGTTGTAACTATACTACGAAATAAACGTAGTCCCAATATCCTCCCAAGTCCTTCTCTTGGAGATGTCGAGAGACAGAAACCAAGGAAAGGCAGGCCCAGAGAGTTTGTGGGAAGAGCTGAGACATAGCCTCGCTTTCCACACCGAGCAATTTCATGGCGGCATGGTAACCATAGAGATGAGTCTAGGGATCTCCACTCCCGTCGAACTTGACCAAGTCAAGCATCTTGAACCTGTCCGGAAGCCTAGCATTGGGATATAAGCAGAGGCGGTCCAAGTCGATTCCCCCTGCACTAATCTTCTCGAATTTGAGACAGATTCTTCCAGCTTTGCCATTTTGGCCATAAGAGCAGCCATATCAGGGTTTAGGATAGGTCAGCCCTCCACGAGATTTGGGTTTGCAGCAGGCGCACGAGCCTCTCTAGGGTCAGGGAGGACAATGAGACGTCCTACATGATTTGGATCTTCGATCATGATAAGCTGTGCATGGACATCCTCATCGTCCTTGCCTTCCTCCTTGACTGCTGGTGGAAGACGAGTGTTGATGAGATCATTCGGGCGGGTGATGTTAGCATCTGTCTAAGTAGCCCTCTGTTGCATGGTAGCTATGTTGTTCTAAAGGTTCATGAGCATAGTTTCATGGTTGAGCGGTTGATCAGCCATGACGGATTTTTCCGAGGAGCTTGATATAGAAGTTGGGGATGCTGGCAGTGTTACTTCGCGGAAGACTGAAGATGAACCCGACTGTAAAACAGCCAACAAAGAGCGCGGAGAATCTTACGTTATGACTGACTGGGATTCGAGCCTGACAAGCCTTTGAATTGGATTCTAATGCAGACGTTCCCAAGCGGGTTTGCCTTTTTGCTTACGTGCTTTCTTGGATGGTGCAATGGTTCAGATTTTGCAACAAAGTAAAAAAGGCTCAATAGGGGTCTTGCAGCAACTTTAATCTAAAATAAAAAAAATGAAGTCAAATGCACTCAGTGCCGTCGTCAGTGACGCCCTAGACTCTAAAGCTAAAAGACGAGTCTGTCTCAAGGTGTTCGAACACTGCCAGAATCCTCGGAATTCTTTTCGATAGCGTGTCCTTGCTTGAATTGAGCAAGACTAAAGGATGTCAAAACAGTTCTAAGCCTTCGACTATTCCGTTCTTGAAGTTTTAACTTTTGAATTCGAAACAATTCGGTGTAAATGTAGTGATACTTGTACCAAAGTGGCATGCGCGGCACAATGCTGTTAGCCGGGCGGTGTAAGCATCACATCATTTTTCTCCGTTGTTCCTCGTTTTCTGTTTGAAACCTCAATTGGGTGTCTAGCCAAGGGGTTAGAAAACGTTGATTTCCCAAAGTCTTGCTATTCTAAGGACTTTGAAAATTGATAACGTGCACCATCGAGATGCACGACTCTTCATTGGGATTGGCAGTGTAGTAATAATCCTAAGACAGACTTGAAAGAATGAGATCCTAGAAAACCGTCCTAAACATGCTCCTATGCAAGACGGTATGTATGTACTGTGCATGCAATAGGAAAAGCAATAACACTTAGATAGTATATGGGGTTATATGCAAATAGCTCTTATCCTGTAGGTACTTGTCCTAGTTTGAAGAGTTCTAGTGCTTTGTATATGCAAAGGCTGGTTTTGGTTCGTAACAAGTTCCTCGGACTAAAGCCAAGATATACCTCTCATTGCCCACGTAACCGCAGAGCAATAGTCAAACGGTAGAATGATTTATCATCGTCGAAGGTTGTTGGGCATTCGGGGTCCTCGGGCTCCGGAAAACTGTGCCGGATTGCCAAAACGCTCCAACGAGGCTATCCCACAACAATGCAAATGAGAATGCTAGAAAATGATTAAGAAGAAGAAGAATCACAATATCGCAAAATGCCTTTTCAAATTTGGCTCACTTTATTTAATCTATTTTTAGAGGAAACTACACAAGTGAACAATCGATAAAGTCCCAGATCGGATTGGCCGGACACAAAGGTCCTGCTAAATCACCATTCCGGACTTCGGCAGCGCAAAGCTCACCATTTTGACAGACTTTTAAAGAATTGTTCACAAGTGTATTAAACTCAAAGTGTGGATCAATATTGGTTCGATCATCCCCAACAGAGTCGCCACTATGGGCAACATGCCCTTAAAAAGATTCCGTTCTTTCTAAAGAGGCCCGGATCGAGGGAGCGCCAGCGGGACGAGCGCTCGAAATACAGAGTCACCACTTGGGTTTGAAGGTCCGACACACAAGGAACCGTATTCGAAGCACCTTGCACGCTATTTGATTTGAAAAAGTGAAAGCACCAGTCCATCATAACCATATCTGGGTTCGAGAGCCAAGTTACGAGAGGGGAAGGGTTTTAAGGCACCCCTTTCGCCCAATCCAGAGATTGGCCTCTCTACTAAGGCATTTTGTGAAAATATTGTGATTATTCTTTTCTTATCAATTTATTAGCCAATTAGGGCGGGGGAACAGTTAAATGGGGATTAAAACTGTAACAGTTTGCAAGATGTGATCGAAATATCATGGATGGATGAAATGTTAAGCAATAAATGGAATAAAATCCAACACTGCCCAAAAAGATCAAAACAGTACACTACTTGGATTTCGACGTGAACATGAGCCAACTTGCATGCATGGATCTACGTGTAAGCAAGCTGACCTGCGCGCGCCTAACCCACATACACGCGCGTGTATTGATCTCTCTCACAAATAGGTTTGATTTTTATCCCCTTCTGGGCTCTGGAATAACCAGTACTCACCCAAGGGGCAAACCAAACAGTTTATATGTCAAGAAGTAAATATAATTTACAGACATAATGATTTAAATTGGAATACACCCCATAAACAGCGTGGGGGGAAAGGAAACAATTTTTTAAAACATCATCATGGCAAGGGAGCCTCTCTCTCTAGAGAGGCTCTCCTCCACCGCCCACCACTAAAGCCGGCCACCTCTGGTCCAGCCATTTATCCAGCCATGGATCGGCATCAAATTCGGTGCCTCTCAGGTCCGGCCAACCCACAGCCGGCCACCTCTGGTCCGGCCAAAGGGGATACCAACAGTCGGCCTTCGGTACAAATCAGATTCCAGCAGTGGATCTAGCTATCAACAACTGGGGTTGTCGATTCAGCCCTCCCCGTGACCGACTCGACAACGGGATAGAGGGGTTGTCTTCAACATCGACAACCAAGTTCCACTCACCAAACTCATCTCAGGCTTCACCACTTGCCGGAACCTTGAAGTGGGGTTTGGGTATTACTCGTTCCTTGAAGTATATGGGTTCTCCGAACTCATCTCAGGCTTCGGCACATACAGATCCAACCCTTCCCGGATCTGGTTCAAAGATAGGTTCTCCAGTCGACTTCATCCTGTTCTGGCTCAGGGTCCGATGACGGGAGTTTTGGGTCAAAGTCCGTCGACCGGAGGACGGCGTGAGCGTAGGTCCAGCATTGTGGGACTCGCCGGACCAGCATTGTGGTTCGGCGACCGGATTGCTTCAAGTTGGTTCTTTGGTGGGGGTCTACTCGCCGGACCAGCATTGTGGGACTCTTGGGTATCAATCACTGCCCAGTCTAGGATTCCGGCGACTGCGGCTGAAGGTAACAGACCCTGGATCTTGTATCTCGAACATTGAGTCGGAAATGTGCTTAATGGTATTGAAGTATGCTCGGCTGAAGAAACTGTGTTTTGGCAGCCGGCGGCTTGGCAGGCCAGCCACAAGCCAGGCCAAACAAGCAGCCAGCCTGGTATCCCCGGCTAGGCTACAAATCATAGTATCCATTTCTTTCATCGATATTCAATATGCGCTTTGCTATTGTTTAGTTACAGTCAAATTGTTGCTGGACCTATGGGCCAGTTTACTGTTAGTATTTGCGATCCCCGATAGGCGGTCACCTGTTGGACTGAAATCGGGGGTTTGGGCTCTTTGTTGAGCCTTCTTATATACCTAGATCCTGTACTTTTTTATCCCAATGGTTGTGCGTAGTAGTTGTGGTCGTGGCTATCGTTGATTAGGTTAGAGTCTGTTCTGATTGAAAGGGGTAGCTTTGCAGTAGCAGCAGCTGCAGCTGCCACTGATTAGATTGGTGGTGGATTCTGATTGAGCGAGGTAGCTGCCAGGGCTGTCATTGATTAGATTGGTGGTCGTTCACTGATCGAAAGGGGTAGCTTCGCAGGCTGTTATTGATTAGATTAGTGGCTTGCACTGATCGAAAGGAGCAGCCTGGTTCACCGGCGGTTAGGGTGCCCACTTTTTGTGGATACTCCTTCTGTTCCCCTTTTAGTCGTTAGCGAGCCTAGGGGATTGGGTAGAGGGAGTAGTAGTCTGGATGGAATGGGCGTGGTGTGCAGGGTACTGAGCAGGGTAGCCTTGTCGGATGCCGTCATCTCCAGTTCGAGCCTCTTCTCGGTTCCTGTCCCTCGATAGTAGTTGACCTCTGATGAGTGGGTATTATGCTTGCTTTGGGCTTGTTAGAGGTATTAGGTTCTCGGTTCTCTTAGCCCAGCTATAGTTGAGGAGGTTATTGGGTAGTGGGTTTTAGCAGGTGGTTTTGGCGAGCCTTAGGCTTGGATGAGGGAGTAGTAGGCTGGAAGGATTGGGCGTGGTGAGCAGGGTACTTGGCAGGGTAGCCCTGTCGGATGCCGTCAACTCTGGTTCGAGCCTCTTGATGCCTTGTTCCTCTGTAGTAGCCGTTCGGCTTGCTTTGAAGCCATTTTACTCGGTAGCTGTTCTCCTCAGTGTTGGTTATCATGTGGTCATCTCTGGCCGTGACTTTTTACTTTATTTACTTTATTTCCTAGCCTGGCGGGTTGTGCCAGGTAGTAGTTCTATTTCATTTATCTCAGTACACATGGCATTTTGATATGTATTTACTTTATCTTACTCTCCATGCGGGTTGTGCATGGTTTACCGCACTTTTGCCATTTTCCTCCTGGGGTATGCCCCTTGTAGGCTGTACATTCGCTTAACCTTTTTTAATTTCAAGCTAAATTAGCCAAAAAAAAACAGCGTGGGGAAATAAAACAGTGGCCAAAGGCCAAATTGCCCATACAAGAACCAATCACTGGAATTAAGTCGACCAGCACGCGCTGCACAGGGACAAGTGTGCGCCTGTTCTGACTGGACTTCCAGTAATTGGCTTTGCATGCCTGGGCTCTGAGACACATTCAAACGCAACCCAGGGGCATTCCAAAGGAACAGAATAGCATGCCGAGCAAGGAGCAATAAACAGATTTTAACATGCCTCAAGGTGATCTATAACACAATAAAAACTCAAAAATAACCAACACCCCTGTCCCCACATGGATCAGCGCGCGCTGCCCATAAGAGGCGCGCACGTACATTAGACCGCCGCGCACAAGTGTGTTGGAAACACGATTCTTGTAACCCTGCTGGCTTTAGGGCCAAGACAGGTATTAATTACCAGCCTTGGCCTTGCTAGCCCCCTCAGGGATTAAAACAAAAAAACAGTAAGGCTTTATACCTTTGCTTGAAGTTTGAAAATGAATTGAACAAAGATGATTAGTGGCTGGAAAATGGGGTTTGATGTTGTTGAGTGGTAGTAGAAAGTAGGTATATGTTTTTTTTGCTTGAGATTTGGTAACCCTTCACTTAAGAAGTAATGGGGTATATATAGCGGTGGAAGGTTGGTGGTGAATATGGTGGAACAGCCAGCCAACAAGGCTGGTTGTCCTTGCTTGGTGGAAAAGCCTCCCTAAAAGGTGATGGGAGTGGGAGTGAGGGGGTGCACCCCAAACCTGCCAGAATTCTATTCAGGCGACGAAATCCGGGCTCTACAGGTGTAATAGACCCCTGATCATCACAAAATCCGGCTGGCAAAAAGGTGAAAGGGACAGGTGTTGACCGGCGCGCGCGTGAGCCACCTACCACCGCGCTGGTCAATAGTTAAAGTTTGACCTTTGACCAACACCTGGCAAGTTGACTGGCGCGTGTGTGTACTAGATCAACGCACAGTGGTCAAACCCAGGATTAGGATTTTGAGGTTCAAAAGGTTCAAAAGGGGTTCCAAACGATCCAAGTTCAATCCTTTTCATTCTCAAGACTGTTTTTGATCTAATTCATCATCGGGGAAACAAGAAACCGAAAAATAAAGTAAATCAATTAGGAGACCCAGATTGGGGTGTTTACATAACCATTCAAAAAATGGAATTCTCTCTTACTAACTATTCGAACAACAGAATTTACTCTCGCAATATGAAGCCTTAACGATTCGAAAAATAAACTTCTCTCTCGTATTAACTATTCGAACAACGGACTTCTCTTTATTCTAGTTTCTTAGTGTATTTTGACATTTGTTGTATTTTTACTTTTCGGTTATTTCTGTTGCCAAAATATATTGGAGAATAGATGTTTTAAGTTTGGATATCAAGCTTTAACCATTCGATTAGGACTTATCTCTCGCATTATGAAGTCGTAAACATTCGAACAACTGACTTGTCTCTCTTATTAACTATTCGAAAAATGGACTTCGCTCCAGTATTAACTATTTGAACAACAGACTTCTCTCTCGCATTATCAAGCCTTAACTATTCGAACAATGGACTTCTCTCATATTACCATTCGAACAATGGACTTCACTGTCGCATTATCAAACCTTAACCATTCAAACAATGGACTTCTCTCTTGCATTAACCATTCGAACAACGAACTTCTCTCCCGCATTATGAAGTCTTAACCATTAAAACAAAAGATTTGCCTCTCGCATTTTTTTTTATCAAGAGTAACATTATGATTTCCTGATAGGCTTACCCTGTACTTTAAGTACAATTTATATGTTTATGTTTTTACTCATTTCTCTTGTTATTTATTGAAAATATATAGATTCTGCAATTGTTTTAGTTTTCTTGATTTTCTTTATATTTGCTTATTGTTTTACTTATTCTGCAATTGTTTTACTTATTCAACTTTTGTCTTTTTTTTAGGTAAATCAGCTTGAAATATAAAGAGGCTAACCGAATATACAGCCTACAAGGGGTATACCCCAGGAGGAACAACAAAAGAAAAGGAAAAGAAAAATAGAATAAAGAAATCCTACACCAAGCGGCTACATAGGGCTAGAAAAAATAGAGGACCTGCTTCCCGACCATCTAAAAGAGGGTATGAAAACAGGATACAAAAGATTACACAATGATCAATCAATTTACCATAAAAGAGCTAAACTCTACTGTACTTCCCTGAAACACACTTTGTACATTAAACCACATGAAAAGCCACATGAAGTGAGTGCAGTCCTGTATCCTCTGTATAAGTTGTGGTATCTCAAGATCAGCTGTGGAGTTCTGCTGCTCTGTAGTGCTTTGTCTGCTACCTTTTACTATGCTGCTGCACTGTTAATGGCTGCTGCTGCTGCATGTTCTGAACCTTACTAAGCTGCAGCTGCATGTTTTGAACCTTACTAAGCTGCTGCTGCATGTTCTGCACTGTTAATCCCTTGTTATGCTCAATACACCTACCTGATAGTTCCTCCACATCAGCTTTGGAACTGAAATTGGAAGCCTGCTAGAGGTGCTACTACCAGCTTTGGAAGTGCTGAAGTTGTGGTATGCTACTGCTACTACAAGCTGTATCTGCTGGCTTACTCGTGGCTGCTACTGCTACTGACTAGTCCAGCTGTATCAAACAATGATGGGGCCTTTGCTGTGCTGTGGTGCCTCAACAGCTTGCTGCTAATGGCAGCAAGTCCTTATGCTATTTTGATTATGTGTTGCTGATACTTAGATGTCCAGGCAGCCTTGTAATACTTAGATCTATTTTATTCTATCTGGCTACTGCCAGGCAGTTCTTGTTCTGCCCTTTACTTCCATGTCACTTTTGTAATACTTAGGTGTCCAAGCTATGGCTTTTTCTTTCATTAAGGCGTTGTTTTCCTTCCCTCTTACTAGATGGATTGGAAACATCGCATTTCACTTATCCCATGTAGCCACTTGGTGTAGGTCATTTTCTCTTTTTTTTTGTTTTGTTTTCTCTTTCTTTTCCTCCTGGGGTATGCCCCTTGTAGGCTGTATATTCGGTTAGCCTCTTTTCTATTTCAAGCTAAGTTACCCCAAAAAAAAAAAAAAGCCAAATGAATAGCAGATTTCATTGGTAGCCTTCTAGCTGAATTCTTGCAGCTAGAATAGGCCCCATTTTTGCAGCAACAGCAGCCAAGTTGCAGCAACTGAATGATACAGTTAGCCACAACAGAAAACAACAAAAACAACCATCTTGGAGGACTGCACATGAGTAGCAGCCATAACTAGAACAACAGCAAAATAGTAGTTGGCAACCACAACAGAAAACAGCAAAATAGCACCACCTTGACATGCCCCCTAGAAAAGCATAAACACTCCAAGGGACAACCCCCAAGGATAGGCCAACTAAATGAAAAACAGCAAAACCTGTTATAGAGTTCAAAATAGCATTTCTACTAGCAGAAAACAGCAGTCATTCCTGTTGTTCAAAACAACATCAGCAGCCGAAGTAGTACCAGCAGCTACAACAGAATTAACTAGAGTGGACCCCCTTTCCAGAAGCAGCAAAACAACAACCATTTGTGCTGTTCAACACAGCAGTTGTAACGCCCCTGATTTTTTGGGTACGTTAAATGGACAATTTTATTGCATATTTAAAGAGAGTCTGGCTCATTATTACATCATAATTCCCATCAGAGTGCATTCATTACATATAGCCAAGCACATTTGGTTCCTTGTCTCTGGTGGGGAGCAATCTATGTGGTGCCAATGGGTTAAGTCTTACTTACTTAAGGGCAAGAGCTTCTGGAGTGTAAAAATTCCTAGTGATTCTTTTTTTGGGTAAATTAGCTTGAAATTAAAAGAGGTTAAGCGAATGTACAGCCTACAAAAGGCATATCCCAGGAGGAAAAGAAAGGAAAAAAAATAAGAATGATAAAAGTACGGTAACCATGCACAACCCGCATGGAGAGTAAAATAAAGTGACATATGTGATACAAATGGATCTGAATAGAACCATGAAATGTACTGAAATGAAATTGAACTACTCCTGGCACAACCCGCCAGGCTAGGAAATAAAGTAAATGAAGTAGATAGTCATGGTCAACGAGGACCACATGATAACCAGCACTGAGGAGAGATCCTCCTCCTCCTAGGCTGGGCTAAGAAAACCAAGACCCGAGACTACCATCACCCCAAAGCAAGCATAATATCCACTCAACAGAAGTCAACTACTACAGAGGAACTCGGACTGAGAGAGGCTCGACCAGGGGATGACGACATCCGACAAGGCTACCCTGCTAAGCACCCTGCACACCACGCCCATTCCACCCAGACTACTACATCCTCGCCCAAATCCCCTAGGCTCGCTAATGACTCAAAGCAGAACAGAAAGAGAGGCCACCAAAAGTAGCCACTCGAACCTCAAGTGGACCAAGCTGCTCTTTTCGATCAGTGCAAACCACCAAGTGAACTATTCCTTGTCGGATGCCGTCATCCCCTGGTCGAGCCTCTCTCAGTCCGAGTTCCTTTGTAGTAGTTGACTTCTGTTGAGCGGGTATTATGCTTGCTTTGGGGTGATGGATGTCTCGGGTCTTGGTTTTCTTAGCCCAGCCTAGGAGGAGGAGGATCTCTCCTCAGCGCTGGTTTTCATGTGGTCCACGTTGACCATGACTATCTACTTCATTTACTTTATTTCCTAGCCTGGCGGGTTGTGCTAGGAATAGTTCAATTTCATTTCAGTACATTTCATGGTTATGTCACTTTATTTTACTCTCCATGCAGGTTGTGCATGGTTACCGTACTTTTATCATTCTTGTTTTTTTTTTCCCTTTCTTTTCCTCCTGGGGTATGCCCCTTGTAGGCTGTACATTCGATTAACCTTTTTTTAATTTCAAGCTAAACTACCCAAAAAAAAAAACAGACTGCAAAGCTACCCCTTACGATCAGTGAGGATCCTTCTTGGGTTTGGAGGAAGATTCTTAACCTTAGATCATGTGTCCAACCCCATATTAAGTATAACATTGGGGACGGCCAATCAACCTCTCTGTGGTTTGATAATTGGCATCCCCTTGGTCCCCTCCTGCCAAGATTTGGATCTAGAATTGTCTATGATTCAGGTCTTCCCAAAGATGTCACTGTGAAGGCGATTATTGGGAACAATCAGTGGGCCTTCCCAATTACTCAATCTCCTGATCTTAATGAAGTAAGATATGACCTACATTTAGTCCCCATCAATGACACCATTGGGGACACTTGCACTTGGACTCTCAATGCCTCTGGGAAGTTTACTATTTCCTCCCTTTGGGAACACTTGAGATCACATTACCCTGCCATCACTTGGTCTAAGGTGGTCTGGTTTCCCGGGCACATTCCTAGGTGTAGTGTGATCTCATGGTTGGCTATTCAGAATAGGTTATCTACGGAGGATAGACTTGTTCTGTTTGGCATGAAAGCTACCTCCTTATGTAGTTTGTGTATGGGTGTAGAATCGCACAATCATCTATTCTTTGAGTGCCCCATAACTACTCAGATTAGGGGAATTCTATCCCCTAAGACCCCCTACATGGTTGGATTGACCTCTTGGCAGCAGTGGGTTAGTAATTTATCCACCTTAAGGGATAAAGCCTTAGCAGTCACAATTGCTAAGCATGTATTTACAGTCTATGTGCACCAAATTTGGCTTGAAAGAAATTATAGGAAGTTTCAGAACATTAGTTGCCCTCCTAGAGTGGTTGCTACCAAAATTTCAAATGAAGTTAGGAGCAAGTTGCTGTCCTTAGAGTCCAAGGGACCTTCTCTGTTACTTTCTAAGTGGAACATTCACTCATGATTAATCTGTATATAATTGTTAATCTGAATGTTTACTCACATCATTTCATTGGTAGGTCACAGCTGAGAATTGGCCTCATACATGATCCCCCAGACCAACTCACTCAAAGCAGGGAGTCAGTGTGCCCAATATGGGCAGCACAATCAGAGATTATTGTTCAAGGGATATTTGCTGCTATTACTTCTATCCTAGCAGGTAGTTACCTTAATCCTTGTCGGATGTTGTGGTGACATGCAAATTTTGAGTGTCTTTACTATATTGTGTGTTGACCTTGTGAGTTGTGTGCTAGAGCCCCAACATTCCTTGAGAGAGGAGGTAATATTTAGTGGGGGAGTCTTGTGAAGTTCAGTGGAGGGAGTAAGGCTCCGTTCAAGGAACCTTCTTAAAAAATAAGCAGCTTATTTCACATTTTCAAACTCAAAAATAATGTAAATGAAAAATAATTTTTTGATTTTTTTTGCACCGTATTAAAGAACTTGATGAGATCTATCAAACTAGATCCATATCGGTAGGAAAATTATTTGCGTAAACACATTATTTTTGAGCTTGAAATTGCCTTCTTAAAAAATAAGGACTTATTTAAGGTTCCGGAATGGAGCCTAAGTGGTCTCTCAGCTTTGAGTCTGTTTGAGAGTGGGTGGTGTGAGGTTTCAAGGTTGTAGAGGTTGAGGTGGTGGTTTATTTAGTGCTTATTCAATGGTACTTACCTCAGTGCTTTGTTTTTAGTTTTGGTTTATTCCTTTTGGACTGTTATGTAACTATATTTCTGTCTGTGCTTCAGACAATCCAGTAGGGGTCCTTACTGATTCTAATGCTAGTTTGCTTGTAGATAACCACTAAATATGCTGATGCTGCTACTTTTGCTACATTTGTTGCGGCTGTTTTTCTGTCAAAATGTTTTGTGTCTCCTGCTGCTGTTAAGCTGTTTACTTTCCATGTAAATCGCCTAACCATCAGGGGCTGTCGTTGGGATCTCCCTTCACAGAGGGGGACGTCCTCTGTATAGTATAGTATTTTTTTTCTACATAGCCTGCTGCTCTGTGTGCTGCTACTGCAGTTGGCCGATTATGTTGCTGTTGAGTTCTGCTTCTTTTCTGCTTCTGTTTGTTAATGAACCGTGAGAATGGATGTTGCTATGTTTTGCTGATGAGCTGAGTTTCTGCTGCTGTTCTGTCAAGCTAAGGGCTGTCCCTAGTTGGATGTTCCCGTAGTCCATCAAGGAAGTTGAATCTATCCTTAGGGCCTTTTTATGGTCTGGCCCTGACCTTAAAAGATCAGGGGCTAAGATTGCTTGGGAGAAGTTATGCGCCCCTAAAGATGAGGGGGGTCTTGGCTTCAAATCTATGGAGGTGTGGAATAAGGCTGCGGTGGCCAAGCATATATGGTACTTGATCTCCGGGGGAGAGCAATCCATGTGGTGCCAATGGGTTAAATCCTACTTATTAAAGGGTAGGAACTTTTGGAGCCTTAAAATGCCTGCTAATCCCTCTTGGGTTTGGCGGAAATTACTTAATCTAAGACATTTAGTCCAACCCTTCATACGTCACTTAGTTGGTAATGGGGAGAACACATCCATGTGGTTTGACCTTTGGCACCCGTTAGGCCCTCTGTTGGATAAGTTTGGTTCCAGAATTGTTTATGACTCTGGCCTTCCATTGAATGCCAAAGTGTCCCTCATAGTTCACAATTCTGGTTGGACCTTCCCAATCACGCAAACATGGGAGTTGAATGAAGTTAGACGGCATCTTCCACCTTTGCGTGGCTCCAGGGACCAAGTTAGATGGACTCTGAATGCATCTGGACAGTTTAGTATAGCCTCTCTTTGGGAGGAATTGAGGGCTCCTTTCCCCAAGGTAAATTGGCATAAGGCTGTTTGGTTTGCTGGGCATATTCCTAAGTGTAGCTTCATTACATGGCTGGCCATCCAGGGTAGACTCTCCACGGAGGATAGATTAGTTCTCTTTGGGATTAAATCAATCTCCCAATGCAGTTTTTGCCAGGGTAGTGAAACCCATGATCATTTGTTCTTCAACTGTAGTTTTTCCACACGGGTTTGGAATGCTATGTTGGAAAAGATGGATACGAGTTGGTCCCCTAGGCCTTGGCCAGCATGGATTACCCACTTCTCCTCTTTTAGGGGAAAATCTCTAAGGAATATCGTCTCTAAGTTGATTTTTACTACTACAGTATATCATATTTGGATTGAAAGGAACTTAAGGAAGTTTCAAAATACAACTAGCACCTGGGAAGTGGTTGTTCACAAAATCTTTAACATGGTTAAGGGTAGATTGCTGTCGTTGCCAAAGTTGCCCGTAGGCTCACAAAATAATAGGTTTAATAGAGTGTGGGGCATCAATGGGTAATGGGGTAAATGTGTGTTAGTGTATTCATATTGTGGCATTAGATGTTGCAGGTTTGGTCAGCAGGATTGGGGTTCAAATGAGAATCCACATCACTCAAAGGGGGCCTGTTGTGGCTGCAGCCTGTTATGGCTTCTATTACTTCTATTCTAGCAGGTAGTTACCTTAATCCTTGGCATGAGAGGTCACAAAACCTACCTGTTGTTGTTCAGTTCTGAATCTGCCTATTCTAGCAGGTAGTTACTACATTGTGTGTTAACCCTGTGAGTTGTGAGCTAGAGCCCCAACATTCCTTGAGAGAGGAGGTAATATTTAGTGGGGGAGCTATGTGAGGTTCAGAGGAGGGAGTGAGGGTTCTCTTAGTGAGGAAAGTAGATGGTTCTCATAGCTGCTTTTGCTCATGAAGAATTGCATGTTCATTTTGTGCACCAGTAGACTACTTCAGTAGACTGTGCACCACTTTGTTACATATGTTACTATTGGGATCAGCATTCAAACTTTCAGCATTCCTGTTTTGACAGTACTTTTGGATGCTGAACTGTTGCTGAGTGAACTGTAGTGTGCTCTGACATGTGTAGCATACTTGTGACCTTGTAATACCAAAGTGTTGCTACAATTATGCATTTGGTACAGTAATTGACAGATGACTGATGACTGATTTTACTAAGGCCCAGTTCTGATTGTGTTCAGCTCTGAATGTTCTGAACCTGTTTTGGTAGCTGAAATGCTTTCTGTTGTATGGTTGTAGGAGGTTCAGAAGTTGTTTTGTTGCAGTTCTGCATATGTTTTGTTGCAGGAGGTTCAGAAGTTGTTAGACCCATATACTCACATGATAACACATGCAGGTAAATCTCAAGGGGTTTCCCCTTGATCTAACTTGATCCAGAGTTGTCTCTGAGGCTGCATCAGAAGCACTCAGGTGGTTGTACAGCAAGTCATTGGTCAAGGGGGATACAGCTTCATGCTCCTCCTTGGTCACAGAAACAGAAGCAGAAGCAGGGGAGTGCAGCAACCTGCCTGCTTGGCCTTCTATTACTACTAAGTACTCAGGTAGTTACCTTATCTCTTTTAGGTTCCTTGGTGCTTTGAGAGTTCCTACTATATTGAGTGCAATCCTTGTGAGCTGAGTGTTCTAGCCCCTTCCGTCTTTGTGAGAGGAGGTAATATTTAGCGGGGGCATTATGTGAGGTTTAGTTGAGGGAGAATAAGGTTTCCCTGTTTTGGCATTGTATAGAGAGTGGGAGTTGGGAGTTTTGGCTTTGTAATTTCAGGGTAATTTCACGGTGATCATTTATACTGCACCTGTTGTCTACTGTTGTTATGGTTCAGTAGTTATTTACTGTTGACTGATGGTTCGTTCAGTAGTTAGTTGGATTGGTGGAGTTCATTTATGCATTAAGTTACTGCTGCTAAGGTTTGCTATACCTGCTGCTGTAACTGCATAGTTTTGTTATACCTCTTGTTTTGCTGATGGAGTGAGTTTTCAGAGGGAATTGTGTGTTCTGTATCTGCTGCTGCCATGGCAGTTCTGATGTTATGATGTTATGATGTTCTGATAGGTCCTGTTTTGGCTGCTGTTCTGAATCTGATGTACTGTTTTGGCTTAAGAACTGCACCCTTTCAATATCATTGGGATGCACAAGGATGCTGATAAGAACCCTTGTGATGTCCATTGTCCAGTTCTATGTCAAGTGTCCATTTTCAGTTCAGATGTTGAATGTAGTTGTTGACTGCTGTATATTCAGAAGCTGTATTAAGTTTATTTAGTGGTTGTTCATTTATACTAGTCGCCTAACCAATAGGGGCTGTCATTGGGATCTCCCTTCGCAGAGGGGGACGTCCTCTGCATTTTGTTTTGTTTTGTGTGATGGACTGCTGCTGCTGTTCTGTGATTGCAGCAGTTCTGAAGCTGCATCAGATTGAAGCTTGTCTGTTCTGCTGCTAGCAATATCAGTTGAAGGCTTATTAGATGAAGGCTCAGTTGGGACTTGTTGTGCAGTTCTGCTGCTGTTTTATATGCAGTCCAGTAGTAGATACCTTAGTAGATTCTTTTGTTCTGATCTGCTAGTGATACATTGTACCACCTAGTTTGTATGCAGCATAACAAGCTATTGGTTTTACATTGTAATTGCTGTGTTGGATTTGTGTTCCTTCAGTTTCACCTATCCTCGGGGGGTTGTCCCTTGGAGCGTGTATTGCTTTGCTAGGAGGAGAACAAATCACATCACAGATTGTTTCACCTATCAAGCTTCAGCATATGTGAAGGGCAGATCACAGATTGGGGGCAGACTGTTCTGCTATATACGATGAGTGCAAGTGTGCAAGTGTCCTGCTTTCTGGAATCGTCCAGTTCAAGTGCTTGTCAGGAAACAATACTATTAGAAACCATGTGCTTGTAAAGTGTGTAAGTGTCCAGTTCAAGTGCTCTAAGGAAACAATACTATTAGATGCCTTTAATAGCACTTTTAGATGCCTTGGGCGTAATCTTTTTGTTGGTAACAATTGGCAGTGTTTCCGTTCCCTCTTACTAGATGGATTGGAAACATAGCTCCTCATCAATGTCTTGTAGCCATTTGGCGTGATCAATTTTCTTACTCTTTTTTGTTTTCTTTTCTTTTCCTCCTGGGGTATGCCCCTTGTAGGCTGTATATCCGGTTACCCTTTTTTCTATTTCATGCTATTTTACCCAAAAAAAAACCGTGAGAATGGATGCTGCTATGTTTTCCTGCTGAGCTGAGTTTCTGCTGCTGTTCTGTCAAGCTAAGGGATGTCCCTAGTTGGATGTTCCCGTAGTCCAGTTACTCGAAGTTAGCTGTTGATTAATGCTTTCTGCTACTGTTTTCTTGCTTCTTTTTGTTGCTGTTTGCTATGAGGCAGCTGCTGGTTGGTAGTTGTTGTAGATGCAATATGCTGTCTAGTTGTTGCTGCTGCTCCAATCCATTCCAGCAGGTGTATTGTTTTATTGCTGCTGCTGTTCATATATGTGGCTGCCCATTGCTGCTGAATGCAATGCTATTAGCCGGACTAATTTACAAGGATGGCTGTCCAAATCCAGCACCCGAACTGTGTGTTGCTCCTATAGTTTTGTTGCTGCTACTATCTTCTACGGCTGCTTCTGCTTTACTGCTATTTTCTGGTATTCAGTCCAGCACCTAAACTGCTCTCCATTGCCATGTGGAAATCCAGATGTTGTTGCTGTCACATATGAAGGGATTCACCTTTTGTAAATACTTTTGGCATGTGTTTCTCTACCATCTCTTAGATGGAATTGAAACATGTGATTCCATGTTTGCTTAAATTGTGCAAGGAAAAAGTTGGGGAGTTCTCTCTCTAACCTAGAGAGAGAAAGCTCCCCCCCGGTCCAGATCCAGCCGGCCCCGGGCTCCCACCTCCGGCCAGCAGCAGCGGCAACAGTAAGGACGGCAAGGGAGCAACCCTCCTTAGGGAGTGCTCTCCTCCATCGCCTCCATCAGTCTTCAACACCTATGGAGCAAAGCTCCCTCTGGCCACCTCTGGTCCGGCCACCTCCATCGCCGGTCTCTCGATTCCGGTGGAAGCAGCAGCAGGTCACGGATCTTCCGGCCAGCCACAGCCAGCCACCACCACCAGCCGGTCACGGCTCGAGCAGAGGCCAGGTCTGGACTTCAACCAGGTCTGGATCCAACTCCATCCCGCCGTGGTCCGGCGGCTACCTTTTTGGGATCTGCTATGGGCAGATCTGAAATCAACCCAGCCAATACCGGCCACCCACCTCCTGGTCCGGCCTCCGTCTGGTCCAGTCTGCACTTTGGTCCGGCCAAGGAATCATCAACCGCCGTGGCTCACAGCCGCCGGCCTCTGTCTTCAACCTAGCGCCGCCGTGGAGTGCACAGCCACCGTGGGCATGACCGCCATGCGGCTCAGCCGCCGTGGGGCTCAACTCCTCCAGATCCTGCTTGGCCACGCAGCAGGCAGCAGCCTGCCCAATGGGTTTTTTTTTTTTAATTTAATCAGTGCGGGTTGTGCACTGGCCATTATATTTTATGGTTTCTGTAGTTTGTATTGCGGGGACTTCGAGGGCCTCTTATTGTACCTTGTACCGACGGTTGGAGTCGGGTATTTACTGTTTTGCCACGCCCGTGTCCAGTCTCCCCGTTGAACTTTCTATTCCTTGGGATAGTTTGTTCGGCGGGGGCAAGGACACGGGCAACCCATGTAGCCACTTGGCGCTCTTTATATTTTTCATTTCTTTTTTTGTTTTGTCTTACCTGGGGTATGCCCCTTGTAGGCTATAAATTCGGTTAACCTCTTTTATTTTCAAGCTAACCGCCCTAGGGCATTACCCAAAAAATGTTTGCTTAAATTTGCCTAGTTATATAATGTAGTTAATCTTTTTTGGGTTAGATTGGTAGTTGATACCATAGCCCAATCAGTCCTTTTCATTGTAGCCTTGGCTTCGGTCAATGTAGCCACTTGGCTTAGATTAATTTTCTCAATCTTTGTTTTATTTCTTTTCTTTTCCTCCTGGGGTATGCCCCTTGTAGGCTGTACATTCGCTTAGCCTCTTTTTTTTATTTCAAGCTAAATTACCCACAAAAAAAAAACTACAGCTCCGTCTGCTCCTCCATCCTAGAAAGCTCTTCTGCTCCAAGAGCCTTCAAGGTGTACAGCTCACCTTGATCATCTACAAAATCTGACACATTATACTAGCGTCGCCACCGATATAATATGTCAGGGTCACCAAAGGTAACACCATGAGCTACGAGAGCTCAGCATAATAATCCTATGCCCACTAACCCTTAACTTACACATAGCCAGTCACATAGCACACATATATCCAAATAACAACACATGCATAATCATTACTCGACTAACGTAAGTGTCCGTGTCATCAGAGTTTCTCCTACGCAGCGTTTCGTAGACCGTGTCACCAATTTCCATTTACAAAACCAAGTCAACATTTTGAAAATCATTTTAACACACCCAACCTCGGTTCCGCCGTTCCGGGTTCCCGAGTATCCTCACAATGGTTCCGCTGCACCGGGTTCCCATTGGCACACATTAGCATTGGCTCCTCTCCGCGGATAACCAAGCCATACCTCACCATGGTTCCGCTGCTTCGGATTCCCATGGGAGCACACACCACCTCACAATGGTTCCGCCGCCACGGATTCCCATTGGAACATACACAGCCTCACAATGGTTCCGCCACCACGGATTTCCATTGGAACACACACACACATCTCCCATTGGGCAAACGGCCACAATGTAGTTTCAAAAATATTTTATCCAAGGTCATAAATCTTTCTTTTACACACGCACACCACACAATGGGCAAGTCCAGCCACATTGCGATTTTAAAACACTTTCTTTTTTTCCAAAAACACACCTTTTCATTAGCCACACCCTAGGCATCATGTTTCTATTTTCCTTGATTCTCGTGTCTCGTTATCATGCATAGACTCCGCGGCAGGACTTTTCACGCAAGAAATCATAAATCATTCATTGTAATCTTGAAACTAAACTAGCAAGATCATCCAACTCTATATCACTTAATCATACTCAAATCACAAATTAAAGCATAACGCCACATGTACGGACGCCTTTGGAGTGGATACCACTTATGCTTTATCACACAACCACAAGTAATGCAAGCAATCATACAAACAAGCTCATCACCATCCTTTGGATCAAAATACGAATACTTAAAGATAGAGTTAAGATTTATCTACATTCATTTCAACAACATAACTTCATACACATACTATTTATATTTAGAGTTAGAAAGCATAGGAAAAATCTACATATACTTAGAGTTAAAGGTCATAGGAAAAGTCTACATGATCATACAATTATCTATACTTAGGATTAGAAGGTATAAGAAAAATCTACCGTTCTTCTTGGTGGTAGTGACGACTACGGAAGTTAGAAGGTACGTCGGCTATCGGACGGAGTAACTTCCTACGGTAGGCTTCCGGTAGCTTCGAAAGAGAAAGGTTTCTCTCGAAACTAGATCTTGACTAATACTACTAAAACTTTTGGATTGAAAGGGTGGTCGAGTGGCGGTTTAGTGGCGGTCTTGGATGAGTTTCTTGAAGAACTTGGGAAGAACTTCAAGAACAAGCAAGAACACTAAGCTTTCTAGAGAGAGAAGTTGAAGTATGGAAGGTGTGAGTTGAATGGTGAGAATGAGTTGCTATTTATAGCCAAAGGGTGGCTTATTATCCAAGGGATAATTTTTCCCCTAACATTTGTTGTCCAATGGTTAAAGAATTGACTAGAGAGGAGCTTGGGAGCTTCTCTCTCTAGGTTAGAGAGAGAAAGCTCCCTCCGGCCAAGTCTGGCCTGGCCCCATCGACCCCAGTCCAGCCGGCTGCCGGGCATCCCACCTTCGGCCAGCAGCAGTGCAACATCAAGGGCAAGGGAGCCCCTCTCTCGACAGGGGTTCTCCTCCACCGCCCATACCACTACCAACCGGCTACCCGCGGGTCCGGATATAGAATCAAGGGTTGGAGCAGCGGCAACAGCTCCGGTTGCTGCCGCCATTAACACCAGCAGCGGCCACCGCCCACCTCTCAAACCGGCCACCTCTGGCCCGGCCTCCTAAGGTCCAGTCCTTCCGGCCATGGATCGACTCCCAACTGTGGGTCGCCGTGGTCCGGCCGCCGCTGGTCTTCAACAGATCCGGTGCTTCTCTCGCCGGCCATTCAACAACCGGTAACCCTCGGGCCCGGCCTCCTATCATCCCCCAATCGGAGCTCCACGGGTTCTCTGACCCTCTGCTCCCTCAGATCTTGTAGCCATGGCTACCCAAAGCGGGCGGCCACTGGTCCGGCCAGCCACAGCTGGCCACCACTGGACCGGCCAAACCACTCCGGGCTACTACGGCACGGTCTCTGCAACTTCCATCATCTCTCCTGTCCGGTCAACCTTCCGGCCAAGCAGCGGCTAGCAGCAGCGGGCCGTCGGGGCATCAACAGCCGTGCCAGCCAGCCCAGGCAGGCCATTTGTGAGTGGCTCGGGCGGGGGGGCAGCTTGGCTGCTAGTGATTGTTTTGCTCGGGCAGAGGCTAGGTAGCAGCTTCAGCCCGAGCGACTCGAGTCTTCCTCGTCCAGCCGCAGCGGGCCCGGGCAAACAGCCAGCCCGGGCCAGGCAGCATGCAGGCAGTAGCGGCAGCCGACAGCAGCAGCAGGCAGTGGGCAGCAACAGCAGCAGGCAGCTGCCACCCGATGGCAGGCCAGCCCGGGCAGGTAAGCCGGCTGGGTGGCCCGGGTAGTGGGGAAGGTTGAGCAGTGGGGAAATTTCTGTTATGCAATATACTGTTTTGCATTTATTTTGTTGCTGGACTTTGGGCCAGTTCACTGTTAGTTTTGCAACCCCCGATAGGCGGTCATCTGTTGGACTGAAATCGGGGGTCAGGCTCTTCGTCGAGCCCTCTATATCCCTTGAGCCTGCGCTTTTAGCTCTGAGGATTTGCGTAGTATTCTAGTGGTCGTGGCTATTATTGATTAGATTGGATTCTCCTAGTTAGGGGCAGTCTCGCAGTAGCAGCAGCTGTGGGTGCCGATGATTAGATTATGGTTGAATCTGGTTGAGCAAGGTAGTTGCCGGAGCTGTCTTTGACTAGATTGGTGGATTCTCACTGATTGAAAGGGGTAGCTTTGTTGTCTGTTTCTGATTAAATTTAAGAACAGCTTGGTCCGCTTGTGGTTTGGGGGCTACTTTTGGTGGTCCCTCTTCCTGTTCCGCTTATGTCGTTAGCAAGCCTAGGGGATTTGGGTGAGGTTGTAGTAGTCTGGTTGGAATGGGCGTGGTGTGCAGGGTGCTTAGCAGGGTAGCCTTGTCGGAGGCCGACATCTCCAGTTCGAACCTCTCTCGATCCGAGTCCCTCTGTAGTTGTTGACTTCTTTTGAGTGGGTATTATGCTAGCTTCGGGGTGATGGGCGTCTCGGTTCTTGGTCTTCTTATCCCAGCCTTGGAGGAGGAGGATCTCTCCTCAGCGCTGGTTTTCATGTGGTCACCGTTGACCATGACTATCTACCGTATTTACTTTATTTCCTAGCCTGGCGGGTTGTGCCAGGTAGTACTTCAATTTCACATTTCACGTATTACTGTACGCATAGCATTTTGTTATGTATTTACTCTATCTCACTCTCCATGCGGGTTGTGCATGGTTACCGCACTTTTTTCACTCTTATTTGTTTTCCTTTTCTTTTCCTCCTGGGGTATGCCCTTGTAGGCTGTACATTCGCTTAACCTTTTTTAATTTCAAGTTAAATTACCCAAAAAAAAAAAAAAGAATTGACTAGATTTGGTGGTACTTTGATGAGGTAAGAAATTGGTCAAAGATCTTGGACTAGAATGGTGAGTACACATGCACACATCACACAATCTCTCTCTCCCTCTCTCCCGGCCTCTTTCTCTCTTTCTCTCTCCCTCTATCTCTCTGGGCCACTCTCTCTCTCTCTCTCTCTCTCTCTCTCTCTCTCTCTTTCTCTCTCTCTTTGTACAATGTATATATATATATATAGTAAGGACAAAGGTTGGTGGTGGACTTGAGAAAGAGTAAGAGATTACCTTGTAAGAAAATCTTGTCCTTCCATATCTCTCTCATATCTTCTATATTTCTCCCTCCATAAATACAAGTACTTATATGTATATATAACTAGGATTTGGTAGAAGAAAATCTAGGGGCTAGTACATCAATCTCCTCCTCTCTCCTATCTCTCTCTCTCTCTCCCTCTCCCTCTCTCGGCTTCTCTCTCTCCCTCTCTCTCTCTCGGATTCTGTCTCTCTCTCTCCCTTGTTTAATATATGTATAAATGTCAAAGGATACAAAGTACACTAGTACTTACATGATCTTTCTAGATTTCTAAGTCAAAATTCCCTAATAAACAATGTCAAATTGGCACATGTTGTACTTATAAACAATATTATAGTACATAGAATCCTAGGGTGACATATACATATCTAATACTTTAAGCATTTAGGCACATGGTGGTCGAAGAAGTAAATAAACTAGTAAGACCTAGTACTTTGGCTTGACTTGACCTTATTATCCAATGGATCACAATTCTCCTAACTTTTATTATCCAATGGCCAAAGATGGAAGGTACTATCCATTCATAACTTGGCTTGATTGGTTTCTTTTTTTTTTTTGGGTAATTCAGCTTGAAATTGAAAAAAAGGCTAACCGAATATACAGCCTACAAGGGGCATACCCCAGGAGGAAAAGAAAAGAAAAGAAACCAATCAAATTGAAGATTTGCGATCCGGACTGGCTGGGAGCTTCTCTCTCTAGCCTAGAGAGAGGAAGCTCCCTCCGACCGGCCAACCCTCTTTCCGGTGATCTCAGCCGGCCATCATCATTTCCGGCAGCCGTAGCACCGGGCCAGCAAGGGCAAGGGAGCCTCTCTCTCGACAGAGGCTCTCCTCCACCGCCCATTCCACATCCGGTAACCCTCAGGTCCGGCCTTCTATCATCCTCCGACCGGAGCTCCGGTTCAAATGGAGATTCGATTCTCACACCAGGCATCTCAAACGGGGGTTCAAATGGGTGTCACTGTTCAACCCTTGGGAGCTGCGCCGTTCAGATCTGGAATCAAGCCGGCCATGGCTACCCACAGCTGGCAGCCTCTGGTTCGGCCAGCCCACAGCTGGCCATCGCTGGCCCGGCCAACCCACAGCCAGCCATCTACGGTCCGGCCCTCTACATCAGTTGGCGATTGTGGCTACGGCGACGGGAGGACTTCCCTCGGGGAGTTCACCGGGGTCCGACCACGGATCGGCAGCAACTCCGTTCATCTTTTTCGTCCGGCCATCTATCTGGCCAAGGGAATCAACAACCGCCGTGGGCCTCAACAGCCATCGGCCAGATTGGAGCCGCGGTGGTTCTGAGTTAGAGCCGCGGAGGCTCGCCGATCAACTCCGGCCAGATTGGGCCGAGCCAGGCTAGCCCTCGCAAAGCCAGCCCTGGCCAGCCAGGGCAGGCTAGCCATTTTTGGGCCAAGCAGCAGGTAGCAGCCAGCCCGATGGCAGGCCAGCCCGGGCAGGCAAGCCGGCTGGGTGGCTCGGGCAGTGAGGGATTCATAGTATCCATTTCTCTCATCGTTATTCAATATGCGCTTTGCAATTGTCTAGTTACTGTCAAATTATTGCTGGACTTATGGGCCAGTTTACTATTAGTATCTGCGATCCCCGATAGGCGGTCACCTGTTGGACTGAAATCGGGTGTTCGGGCTCTTGGTTGAGCATTTTTTATATCCCTTGATCCTGTGCTTATTTAGCCCTGAGGTTGTGCGTAGTATACTTGTGGTCGTGGCTATCGTTGATTAGATTAGAGACTGTTCTGATTGAAAGGGGTAGCTTGCAGTAGCAGCAGCTGCGGCTGCCGGTGATTAGATTGGTGGATGGATTCTGATTGAGCGAGGTAGCCATCGGAGCTGTCATTGATTAGATTGGTGGTTGTTCACTGATTGAAAGGGGTAGCTTCGCAGTCTTTCTACTGATTAGATTTGTGGTTTGCACTGATCGAAAGGAGCAGCTTGGTTCACTTGTGGTTTGAGTGGCCACTTCTGGTGGATCCTCTTACTGTTCCACTTATAGTCGTTAGCGAGCCTAGGGGATTAGGTTGAGGGTGTAGTAGTCTGGATGGAATGGGCGTGGTGTGCAGGGTACTTAGCAGGGTAGCCTTGTCGGATGCTGACATCTCCAGTTTGAACCTCTCTCGGTCCGAGTCCCTCTGTAGTAGTTGATCTCTAATGAGTGGGTATTATGCATGCTTTGGGCTTGTTGGGAGTATTAGGTTCTTGGTTCTCTTAGCCCAGCTTTGGAGGAGGAGGTTATTGGGTAGTTGGTTTCAGCAGGTGGTTTTGGCGAGCCTTAGGCTTGGATGAGGGAGTATTAGGCCGGATGGATTGGGCGTGGTGAGCAGGGTACTTGGCAGGGTAGCCTTGTCGGATGCCGTCATCTCTGGTTCGAGCCTCTTGATGCCTGGTTCCTCTGTAGTAGCCGCTCAGCTTGCTTAGAAGCCGTATTACTCTGTAATTGTTCTCCTCAGTGTTGGTTATCATGTGGTCATCTCTGGCCGTGACTATTTACTTTATTTCCTAGCCTGGCAGGTTGTGCCAGGTAGTAGTTCATTTTCATTTCATTTCATGTTATATCTACTCGTATCACTTCATATCATACCCCGTTGTACTATCCTTCTTCTAAAAATGGATAGTACAACGGGGCTATGATCTCTACACTTATGACACTTTGGTTATTTTATTTCCATTACCCTACTCTCCATGCGGGTTGTGCATGGTTATCGCACTTTTCTCAATCTTCTTGTTTTATTTTATTTTCTTCCTGGGGTATGCCCCTTGTAGGCTGTACATTCGGTTGACCTCTTTTAATTTCAAGCTGATTTACCCAAAAAAAAAATTGCCTACGCCAAATGGCTACATGATAAGCGATGTTTCCAATCCATCTAGTAAGAAGGAAGGAAAACACCGCCAAAAACTACACCTTAAGGAAGTACTGTCGAAGCCAACGCCTTGAGTACAAATGAGACATGGAAGAACCAGATAGTAGTAGTCGGAACCAAGTACATAGCTTTTACCATATGTAAAACATAGAAAGGTATACAGAGTAAGAGCAACAAAACATTGTTGGACAGTAGACTAGTGCCGTTGCTACCATCTTGGCTTGAGAAATTCTAACAGAAAAGGCAGTTGCCTTAACAAACAGCAGCGACAGCAACCACAAAAACAGCAGCAGTTGCTGGACAGCAGCTTGAAGCAGAACCCCGGTTTGGAACCTTACAAAAACTGCTGGACTGGACAGTTGCTTGCTGGTAGAAGTAGCAGAAGCCATACGGCACAACATCCGAAGCTGTGAATCTATACCAAACTGGACTGCACAACATTAAGCTGTGACAAATATCAGAAAACCAGCATCTATACATCATGCAGAGGACGTCCCCTTCTACGAAGGGAGATCCCAACGACAACCCCAGTTGGTTAGGCATATACTACAAAATGACACCTTCAAAATTCTAGACTAGTTAATCAGAGGAGTTAGCATCTTTGCTGAGCATAACAGTCATCAACACCACTTGGCATCCCCAAACAACCAAATGAGGAATAACAGAACTGCTAGCTGACTGCACAGTAGCACAAGAGGCCAAAACAGAACAAGAGTTGCTATCTGCCACCATAACAGCACTCAGCAATAGCAATAACAGCCCATAAGTAAATTGGTAAAAGCAGCTACACAAATAATCCAATGCTCCATCATACATTTCCCCATGACTTCAAGCCAAAACAGTAAATAGGAACCAGCACAGCAGCTATAGCAGTGCACAACAGAACAGTATAGCAACAGCAGCTACAACAATTGACAAAATTAATAACAGAGCTGCCACAGCCATGGGACAGTAGCAGCATCAGTAACATGGATGCAAAAGAAGCTAAGGACAAGGTTGAATCAAAGTTCTTGGTAAATATAGTACTCACACTACTACACCCTTGAAATCTCACAACTCCCACTCTCTATTACTATGCCAAGAACAAGGGATCCCTCTACACCCTCAACTAAACCTCACAAGATGCCCCCGCTAATTATTACCTCCTCTCACAAGGACGGATGGGGCTATAGCACACAACTCACATGGATTGCACACAATATAGTAAGGATTCTCAATTGCAATGGATACCAGGATAATCTACAAGGAATAAGGTAACTACCTGGATACTTAGCAGTAATAGAAGGCCCAGAATTGCTGAGTGAGGACTGACTCCAGCCAAGTATTCCTAGCAGCAGCAACACATCAGCCAAATCAGGTTCAGCACAATCAGAACCTGAATCTTAGTAGTCCAGTGATCACCTTTGAACATCATTTGAACCACACTAGCAGACATTTGTATGTCAGAGTTGGAAAACATAAACATTGTTTATCAAATACCAACCACAGGAACCAAATAAAGGAATTAACAACTACCAATATGCCATTCATTCACAATCCATTCTGCTTGAAGTTTAGGTAACGTTAGAATCCTTGTTCTCACCATTGAAAGTATTTTGTGAACAACAATTTCCCATGAACAGGAAATGCCCTGGAATTTTCTGGCATTCCTTTCAATCCAGACATAGTAAATAGTGACAGCAAAGGCCAATTTAGTGATAATAGCCTGTAAAGATTTCCCTTTAGTATTAGAGAGAAAAGAGACCCATTCGGACCAAGTTCTAGGGGTCCATGAGACATGGTGTTTGGTTTGAATAGAATCCCACACCTGCTTAGAAAATGAGCAATTAAAGAATAGGTGATTGTGGCTTTCACAGTCCTGACAAAAACTACATTGATCAGAAATACTAAGGCCAAAAGACACCAACCTATCTACAGTGGAAAGCCTTTTCTGAATAGCTATCCAAGTGATAAAACTACATTTTGGAATGTGTCCAGGGAACCACACCAACCTATGCCACAAAACCTTTGGAAAGGGAGTCCTCAGTTTATCCCAAAGGGAAGCAACTGAGAACTGGCCATTAGAAGTGAGAGACCACCAAATATGATCATCCCCACTCAACCTGGAAGAAATAAGAGGTGGTAAAGTATTTCTTACCTCATTGATCTCCAGAGTTTGGGTGATGGGAAAAGCCCAGCATGAATTTTGGATAATGTGAGATACAGTAGCCTCCTTTGGTATTCCTGAATCATAAGCAATTCTGGGACCAAATTTGGCTAACAAAGGACCAAGTGGATGCCAATTGTCATGCCACAAGGAAGTGGATTGGCCATTGCCTATTACACTAAGTATATATGGCCGTACCAATGGTCTGAGATGCAAGAGTTTCCTCCAGACCCATGTGCAATCCCCAGGTACTTTCAGATTCCAAAAGTTTCTACCCTGTATTAAGTAAGATTTGACCCACTGACACCACATTGATTGTTCCCCCCCAGAAATAAGGAACCAAATGTGTTTGGCAATAGCCGCCTTATTCCAAACCTGCATAGATTTGAAACCAAGGCCTCCCTCTTGTTTTGGAGAACACAGATGCTCCCAAGATACCTTAGCCCCTGTTTTCCTAAGGTCAGGTCCAGACCATAGAAAAGCTCTAAGTATTGATTTTGATTTTGACTGTGTGTCAAGTAATGTAGTGTGTTCTGAACTGCTGCTGTTGGTGTAATGTAGTGTGTTCTGAACTGCTGCGGCTGCTGTAATGTAGTGTGTTCTGTTGCTAGGAATCCATGTTGTGACTGTAGTGACTGTTGGCAGCAGCTGTGACTGTTGGAAGCTTCAGCAGTTCAGTTTTGATGGGCTGTTGATGTTCATGTTGTTGTGTCCAACTTAGCAGCTTGCTCCTTGTTCTGCACATCAGCAGCCTTGCTCCATGCTAGCTGCTTCTGCATCTTGCTGCTTCTGCTCCTTGTTCGTGTGTTGTGTCCCCAGCTAGCTGCTTCTGCATCAGTTCTGCTTAAGCCAAGATGGCTGTTCAAGTCATGCTCATGGAAGAGGCTGATCTGCTAGTACTGAGTGTAGATGTTATAGCATCTGACTGTTTTGGAAGACTGTTTATAGACTGTTTATAGTGACTCAAAGGGACTGCATCAGTTTTGAATGCTTCATCAGCACTATGCTGACCCAAACTGAATGAAGCTTCTGCGTTCCAAACTCTTTGGGAGATTCAGAGGATACACAAGAGTGAATTCCACTGAAAAAACCCAAGTTTAGTACTATGTAATGCTTAAGAGCCTTGAATGAAGCTTCTTTTGTAATGCTTAAGAGCCTACTTAGACGTGCTGTTTTCCCTCCCTCTACAAGATGGATTGGAAACAGCGCATTTCATTTCATTTCATATACTCCATGTAGCCTTTTGGCGTAGCTAATTTTTTCTTTCTCTATTCTTTGTTTTCTTTTCCTCCTGGGGTATGCCCCTTGTAGGCTGTATATTCGTTTATCCTCTTTTTATTTCAAGCTATTTTACCAAAAAAAAAAAACCTCCTTGATCACCTTTTGGGGGATGATAAACAAGGAGGACCAATAAGTTTGAATGGAAAACAAAACATTCTTAATCAACTGGACCCTGCCAGCATACGTGAGGTCTCTGTTAGTCCATGACTTAGTTTTAGCAATTATGCTATCCACTAAGGACTGACAATCAGAGGCTTTAAGTTTATTAGAGAGGAGAGGCACACCAAGATATCTGACAGGCAATGAGCCCTCCTTAAACTTAGGGACATCCAAGATGGCCAATCTAGTGCTTATGCTAACCCCAGAAAAGTAGACGCTACTTTTCCCAGGGCTAGGTGAGAGACCAGACAGGATTTGAAATTCAAAGAGGGCATCCTGGATATGACTGACGGAGGTCAGATCCCCTTTGCAAAAGATCATAAGATCATCAGCAAAGCATAGGTTTATAAGCTTAGTACGCCCACATCTCCAATGAAAATGAAAATCTGGAAGGAGGGATTTCTCTCTTAGGAGACAAGTGAGAATCTCCATCACAATCAAAAATAGGTATGAAGACAAAGGATCTCCCTGCCTAAGCCCTTTTTGTCCTAAAATGTAGCCTGTGACTTCCCCGTTGATGCTAAGGGAATAATTCGCAGTGGTAATACAAGCTTGGAGCCACTTAATCATTGTGGGATGAAAATTCATGGAGGATAGAACATCCCATAGGAAATCCCACCTAACATTATCGTATGCCTTCATAATGTCAACTTTCATGGTACATCGAGGAGATGATGACGATTTATGATATCCTCTCATTAGCTCCTGAGTTAGAAAAATATTATTAGCAATCCTCCTTCCTTTCACAAAACCTGATTGGACAGGATCAATTAACATTAGGAGGACAGTCTGCAATCTTCTAGCCAGTATTCTAGAGATGCACTTGTAAATGGTATTACAGCATGAAATGGGCCTAAAGTCCCCAACCTTAGATGGGTTAGGAACATTATGGACCAGTGCAACAATGGTAGAATTGATTTTCCTTAGCAATTTACCAGACCTAAAGAAAGTCTTAACTGCTGCAGTTATTTCATGACCAATGATAGGCCAAGCCTTTTTGAAGAACCCAGCATTATAGCCATCAGGACCAGGGGCTTTGCTAGGATTAAGAGCCCAAAAGGATTAAGAACCCAGCATATATAAGTATTTCAACACATGGTGAATCTATTAAACTAATTGGTGAATCTATTAAACTATCTTGTACTTGGTGATAAGACTAAGCTATGGACCAATGGGTGATATTTTCTCTAACTTCTATGGACCAATGGTTAAAAGAGTAAATTATATTATTGGAATAATATATCTATATACTTTCAAACATGTGTATATAAGCCTATTTATAATAATATAAGTGTACTTTGAACAAATCCAATAAGATATCTTAGGTAGAAAGCCTATTGCCCAATGGATAAAGATTTCCCTAACTTTTATCGTCCAATGGGTAAAGGTTCAAAAGGTTCAACTAGGGTTGGAAGTGTAATTGGTAGTTAGGTTACCTCAATGAATCGGTTATAAGCTAACTAGGCTTGCTAAGTAGGATTTCTAGTCAAGAAATATGATTCTAGCAATGGTTTGCTAATCATTAATACAAAAGAGTAAAGATAACCACAATGAGCTGCAACTAGTAAGATTAAGAGTGATGCACAAGAATTGGGCCTAAAACAGAGATCTAATCTTCCAGATAGGAGCAATGGCGATGGCGATTTGGGGCGATTTGGGGCGAGTTGTTCTCTGCTTTCTCGATTGCTAACCAAAAGGTGTAAATATGGCTGACGGTACGATTTCATTTGCTGAGGGCTTGAGCTCCAAAGCCCTAGATTCCAATGAACTTCGGCGACTACAACAGGTTTCAGAAAATACGAAACCTCAGCAGTCTCATTCGGCTTCGTCGGATCTAGAAACATCAAGGGTCACCATCTCAGACGGCACAATCTCTTTCTCGAAAGGGCTGGGTTGCAAGGCCCAGGATTCAAACGAGCTTCGTCGGAAGCAGAAGAACACACTACAACACGTGGAAAGCTCAGTTCTCATTGATCAAACCCCACTCTCACCTCCTCTCAAATCGGCTAAATCATCAGATCCCCAAACTAATTTTGGGGTTCACAGCCCCAAATACACCAAGACGAGCCCCGCTCGGAAATTGCAACAGGTGTTTCAAAACGAGCGCAGGCAACTAGATTCCGAAGCTCGAATGCTCGAAATTGTGGGTCATCTTGAGGATGAGCTCAACAATTCGGCAGATCCTTTTGTACTTGACGTTGTTACAGCTAAACTTCAGAGCATTCAGCAATCATGGAAGGATGATCTTCAGAAGGAAGCGGAAAAGCGAGTAGCTCGTCTTAATTTCATCGCATCTTCTTCTGAGGTCGGGGCTACCAGCCCTAAATCAAGAGCAAACCCTAACTCTCCATCGAAGCTTCAGCAAGCAATATTCGAAGAAGGCTTAGTTCTGGAAGCAGAGGCGAAAGCTGCAGTACAACGCCAAGGCCACTCTCATGAGGTACCTCCCTCCAATCTTAATCCAAAAATCTTTGTCAATACTAGAGGTATTCAGTACCTAGAAGGTGATCCTAACATGGGTTTTAGCGAAGTCAACTGTAAACCTAGACGACCCCAGAATTTCTCTCGGCAATTTCCTGATAAATCCAAACTGAATCCAAATACTTCTAAAGCCAAATCGAAAAATTGGACAGCCTTATTGCAGTCACAGAGTCCTTCAATGGACATGAAACTCGACTTCTATCCTGACCTCTTTCAAGGGAAACAAGCCCATGTAGAAATAGATGTTGAATTAACAGATGTTGGTAAATGGAACAGGTACTTAGTGGGCCATTTCCTAGATGGGAAAATGGCCTATCCATTGGTTGTTTCTACTGCTCGTTACCAATGGAAAGAATTGTTTGTGGCTGGTTGCTATCTGTTTGAATTCCGGGATGAGCAAGCCAAACAACAAATATTGGATGGTGGTCCTTATTTCTTTTCGCAGAAATACCTAGTTCTAAAGGACTGGCATCGCATGATGCAACCAGTTAAGGAACAACCCTCCCACATACCGGCCTAGGTTAAATTGCATAATCTGCCTCTTGAATTATGGAACCAAGAGTGTCTAAGTAGGGTAGCTAGTACAATCGGTAAACCACTACATGTAGACCATGCCACGGCTAAAACCTCTAAGCAACCAGGTTTTTTTTGGGTAAAATAGCTTGAAATAAAAAGAGGATAAGCGAATTTACAGCCTGCAAGGGGCATACCCCAGGAGGAAAAGAAAAGAAAGAAAATAAAAGATTAAGAAAATTGACCTAAGCCAAGTGGCTACATTGAGCATCATTTACGATTACAATGATTACAATGAAAAGGGATGTAAGCCACATGTTTCACTACCATCTAAGAGATGGGAGAGAAACACTTGCAAAAACAAAAGTTGAGCAGAGCAACAGGGATTAGCTGAAGCTTGATATAATCTGAATCACTTGAATCTGTGATCTGATCTTCACAGCAGTCGCAGCAGACAGGTCACCACTAGGGACATGCCTCCCAAGGAAAGGTGAAACTAAAAGCTTAACTATTAAACCTACTCAATCTAGAATGCAATACTGAACACAAGTCCAGAATAGCAATTACAATGTTGTCCATCCATTGCTGTCCATCAGAGAACTGCAATGGATGCTAATGGATGCCAATTCATTCCACAAAGATGCCAATTCATTGTATGGCAGAACAGCATCTTGCAACCCAGAACAGCAGCTTGCAACCCTAGTGGAGTCTGAGACAAAGAAATAGTGTTGAAACTGAACTAAATTGGAAGTGCCATCAACTGAACTGAATGCACCAAGCATCATTGGACTGCAGCTCTTCAAAACACTTGGAAAGGTTCAGAACATCAGAACAGGTTCAGAACGTCAGAATTTGAACTTGAACATCAGCAAAATCTGAACCTTTGCAGTCCAACAGAACAGCAGATTCAGGGATTCAGAACAGCAGCCTTTACTTCAAACAAAATCAACAAGTGCTAGAATCTGTATCGAGATTAGTGCTGAACATGACCTTCCAGAAGATGTCAGAATAACTGTAGGGGGAAACTCAGTGGTGGTGCCTATTGAATATCAGGTGCTGCCTCTCTTATGCAAACATTGTAAAGTCTTTGGTCATGCTACTGCCCAATGCTCCAAGAATGTACCCCCACAACCCAGTCAACCCACTCAAGAATGGACTCTAGTGGGTAATAGAAACATCCAATCTTCCCTCCTCAATTGGACACTGATGGAGCCCTAAATACCTCCATGAATGCTATTGTTACCCAAGCAGAAGTGGTTACTGACTCTGAGGAAGAGTTAGAGGAGGTACTAGTAGGAGTTGTCAGTAGTTCACTTGAAACACCGAGCCAGTTTCAGATTGAGGTCACCAATAAGCAGCAGCCTGTTCCGATCAACGTTGAGCAACATGAAGCTAGCAGTGAACAGGCTAACCCAATTTCCAGATCGGCAGCTAAGAAAGCTGCAAAAGTAGCTGCAAAACTTAGGAGCCAACAATCTCTGGATCCAGATGCATTATCAGATAGGAAACTATTGATGGGGGGCTCCTCCAATGCTGGGAAGATAGGGAAGCAAAAGGGCTATGCAAAAGGCTCTTTCCATAAATCAAGGAAGTAGCTCTCTTTATCTGTATTGTCCTTATATTTCTATATCAGCTGTTATTATCTATTTTCATTTCTAGTGTCCTGTATTTGTAGCTGTACCTAGTTTACTTTATGGATTGCTCACTTAGTAATTTTGGTTTTTGGAATTTGAGGGGCCTAAATGACCCCCTCAAGCAAAGGGAAGCAAAGAATTGGGTTCTTAAGAATAAATTATCTCTAGTTGGACTCATTGAACATAAAGTCAAAGAACCCAAAGTGTCTAGCATTGTCAGCACTATGCTCCCTCATTGGAATTTTGTTAGCAATCACTCCAGTTCTATAATGGGGAGACTTTTGATTTGTTGGAACCCTTTGGTTTTCCAAGTTCAGGTTCTGTGTCAGTCCAACCAGTATATCCATTGTAAGGTGATTACTTGTGATGGCCATTACTCTTTTGATGCTACCTTTATTTATGGGGCTACTTGTTACCTTGAGAGGCAACAGCTTTGGGCTGACCTTCAACAACTCAGTGTTGTTACCCCTTGGGTTGTACTAGGTGATTTCAACGCCATAAAGTCCCTCTCTAAAAAAGTGGGTGGGGATAGGACTTGGGCGCCTTGGATGGAGGAGTTCAATTCTTGTCTCCATTCAACAGAGTTAGTAGACCTCAGGTACTCTGGTTGTCAATACACTTGGTCTAATAAACAATTGGGGGAAGCCCACATTAGCACTAAGATTGATAGAGTCTTAGTAAATGATAGTTGGATCACAGATTTCTGTTGGTCCAATGCTCATTTTCTCAACCCAGGTGTATCTGACCACTCACCTGCTGTAGTGTATTTGACAGCTATTACCCCCCTTAGGAAGAGGCCCTTTCGGTTCTTTAATTTTCTGGCAGAGCATCCCAAATTCATGGAATCTGTCCAGCAGGTATGGAGAAGGGTAATTTTAGGTAATCCAATGTACTGTGTTTGTGAGAAATTGAAGCAATTACAGGAGGGCCTCAAACAATTGAACGCTAATGAGTTTAGCGATCTATCAGTCAGGGTGGCCTCTCTTAAACAACAATTGGAAGCCATCCAAAAAGAGCTTGGCTCTCATCCCAATGACCCCTCTAAACAAGCCACTGAACGTGATCTGTGTAAACAGTACCTTATTTTCGCTAGGGCAGAAGAAAGTTTTGCTAAGCAAAAGTCAAGGGTTCAGTGGTTAAAGTTGGGAGATCAATGTACTTCCTTTTTCTTCAAAACTATCACTAATTCCAGGAATAGGAATAGAATCTCTAGCTTGGTACTGGAGGATGGCACTATCACACATGACATTGGGTTAGTGAAACACACCTTCATCAACTACTACACTAATTTGTTTGGCTCCAAACATCTGACCGATTATTCTGGATCCTCCAGAGTTGACCAACTTATTGCTAGGAGGCTCTCACCTTCTCAAAGTTTGGATATGGTGATGGAAGTGACAGATAAAGAGATCAAGGACACCTTCTGGTCTCTTAATCCTCAGAAAGCACCAGGTCCTGATGGATACAATGCAACCTTTTTCCAAAAAGCATGGCCAGTGGTTGGCCATGAAGTGACCTCAGCTGTTAAACTTTTCTTTAGATCTGGCCAACTTTTGAAAAAGGCTAATGCTACCTCTGTAGCTTTGGTGCCTAAAATCCCCAACCCCTCGAAGGTGGGGGACTACAGACCAATTTCATGTTGCAATGTAATATATAAGTGTATTGCTAAAATTTTGGCCAATAAAATCAAACCTGTATTATCCTATCTCATTGATCCTGCCCAGTCTAGCTTTGTACAAGGTAGAAGAATCGCTGATAACATATTCCTCACTCAAGAATTAATGAGGGGATATCATAAACATTCCCCATCCCCTAGATGTGCCATGAAGGTAGACATCATGAAGGCTTATGACAATGTCCGATGGGAATTCCTCTGGGATGTTCTTGCTTCCATGAATTTCCATCCAAAGATGATTCAATGACTGAAAGCCTGTGTCTCCACAGCAAACTACTCCCTGTGCTTTAATGGGGAGACAATAGGATACATTCCTGGACAGAAAGGTTTAAGACAAGGTGATCCCTTGTCTTCCTACTTATTTGTGATTGTAATAGAGGTCTTGACTTGCATTCTTAGGGAAAAAACTCTTCTCCCTGACTTTAAGTTCCATTGGAAATGTAGTTCCACCAAACTTGTCAACCTATGCTTTGCAGATGACCTGATGATCTTTTGCAAAGGTGAGGTCAGTTCTATCAATCACATTAAACAGTCCTTGGCTGAGTTTGAGGCCTTGTCTGGCCTTTCTCCTAGTCCTACTAAGAGTGACATCTTCTTTTCTGGTGTCAATCCGGCCATCAAATCATCCATTCTCAATTTGTTGGGCTTTCGGGAAGGGACTCTACCTGTGAGGTACTTGGGGGTACCTCTTCTTTCCACTAAGCTCAAACACACCGACTGTAAAGGTATAGTGGATAGGATTGTAAACAAAACCAAATCTTGGACCCATAGGTATATCTGTCTTACGCTGGAAGGATACAATTAATAAAGTCAATACTTTTCTCAATGCAAACTTATTGGTCATCTCTTTTTATCCTCCCTAAAAAGAATATTACAGAGATTGAATCAATCCTTAGGGCCTTCTTCTGGTCTGGTCCTGATCTTAAGAGGACTGGGGCCAAAGTCTCATGGGAACACCTTTGCTCCCCTGTCAAGGAAGGTGGTTTGGGTTTTAAATCCTTGGAGATATGGAATAAGGCAGCTGTGGCCAAACACATTTGGTTCCTTGTCTCGGGAGGGGAGCAATCCATGTGGTGCCAATGGGTCAAGTCCTACTTACTTAAGGGTAGGAGTTTTTGGAGTGTAAAGATCCCAAGTGATCCCTCCTGGGTCTGGAGGAAACTCCTTAATCTTAGACCTCTCATCCAGCATCACATAAAGTACAAAATTGGTAATGGCCAACTAACTTCTTTGTGGTTTGACAACTGGCATCCCCTCGGTCCCCTTCTGCCTAGGTTTGGTCCTAGAATTATGTATGATGTTGGTCTTCCCAAGGATGTCACTGTGCAGGCTATTATTAGGAACAACCAGTGGGCTTTCCCAATAACTCAATCTCCTGATCTTAATGATGTAAGATCTGATCTTCAGGATGTCCCCATTAATCTAGACATTGAGGATACGTGTTCTTGGACTCTCAATACTTCGGGAAAGTTTACCATTTCCTCTCTTTGGGATCATTTAAGAACACAATTTCCTACTATAACATGGCACAATGTGGTGTGGTTTTCAGGACACATCCCTAAGTGTAGTGTGATCTCCTGGATGGCCGTTCTTAATAAGTTATTTACTGAGGACAGATTAGTCATGTTTGGCATGAAATCTTCCTCTCTTTGCAGTCTGTGTTTGGGTGTTGAATCACATGAACACCTCTTCTTTGATTGCCCTATGGCTACTAGAATTAGAGCAATCCTGTCCCCTAAGACTCCTCATATGGTTGGAGTGGCTACTTGGTCTCAGTGGGTAAGTAAATTATCCACCTTAAAGGGTAAGTCTTTGGCAACCTCAATTGCTAAGCTAGTTTTCACAGTGTATGTGCACCAAATTTGGCTTGAGAGGAATCATAGGAAGTTTCAGAATCTTAGTTGCCCTCCTGGAATGGTTACTAACAAAATCACAAATGTAGTTAGATGCAGGTTATTGTCCCTTTCCATTAGAGGGCCTTCTCATTTAGTTTCTATGTGGAACATTCATGTTTGAATTAGGTATATGTGTTAAATTGAAGGGCACTACTTCTCATGTGCTTTTACTTGCAGGTCATGGCTCAAAGGGGAAGGCTTCCAAAGTTTCCCCTAGCTGTATTAATCCACCACTTTCAAGAATGCAGGACTTCAACAAGAGTCAGCAAGAACTAGCAACAGCTGCTGGCTTTTACATTAGTTAACTGATGGAACTCCTATTTACTTCTAGTACTCAGGTAGTTAACTTATTCTCTGTTGACTGTTGTGGAGAAATACAGATTGTGAGTGTCTTTACTATATTGTGTGTTGACCTTGTGAGTTGTGTGCTAGAGACTCAACATTCCTTGTGAGAGGAGGTAATAAATAGTGGGGGAGTAATGTGAGGTAAAGTGGAGAGAGAAAGTGGGAGAAAATGGATCCTTAACTCTTCGGCTTGTGTGTGAGTGGGAGGAGGGAGGTTTCAGTTCCTTAACTGCTGTGTATGATGGATACTTAACTGTGCTATAGTTTGGTTTCCCTTTGCTTGCACTTGAATATATGCAGTTGCTCAAGAAGTGTAATGAGTTAGTTTCTTGCTCAAGTTTCAGTTTGTTGCACTTGAATATCTGTACATAGTTGCTGTCCAGATTTTGTTAATCCACACGACTGATATGGCTGTTCAGCTTGTTGTTACTGTACCAGGTTTCTGCTATAGTACAGCTTAAGCTGTATGGATGTCCAGTTCCTACTTTCTGTTATGGCTGTCCAGTTTATACATACTGAGTTCTGCTCTGTTTAGCTCTACTGAACTGTGATGGGGATTACTTTCTGTGTAGCTGCTGTGTCCAGCTCTGAGTCTAGCAGTTATACAGTAGCTGTGTCCAATCTTTGTTGTTCTTTCTTGTATGGGGGGATGTCCCTTGGAGCTGTGGTAGCTTTACTTAGATATGCCTAACCATCGGGGGCTGTCAATGGGATCTCCCTTCACAGAGGGGGACGTCCTCTGTATAGTATTGTATATGTTCTACTTAGTGACTGTGGCTGTGACTGTTATGATTCAGAATCTGGCTGTCTATTCTGCTATGATTCAGAATCTGTCCTGCTACTAGTTTGAGTTGGAGTTAGTTTCTTTTCAAGTTAGTTCTTTAGAGTTAGTTCTGTGGTTGCAAAGGAAGGAGGTGAGAGATGGAAGTCTATGGCAGATGAAGAGAAATGGCACTGAATATGGGAAGGCACTGAATCCTGATAATGCAGATGTGAGTTCCTTCTTGATGGTTAAGTATTTTAGCAGCACTACAAGAGTACAAGTATTTCAGCCTTGTCTTCCTTCTTGATGGTGTTCTCAATGGAATGGTGTTTTTTCCCTTTTGTAGATGGTTAGGAAAAAAAGTCACTTGTTCAAAAGTAATCAGTTAACTAGTCTATTTTGTTGCTTTCAATAGGCGTTGTTTTCCTTCCCTCTTGCTAGATGGATTGGAAACAACGCTCATCATTTAGCCATGTAGCCACTTGGCGTTGACATTTATCGCACTTTTTTCATTCTTCTTTTTTCTTTTTTCTTTCCTCCTGGGTTATGCCCCTTGTAGGCTGTACATTCGATTAGCCTTTTTTTATTTCAAGCTATTTTACCCAAAAAAAATATATGATTCTAAGACTTCTCAATTAGAAGGAAAATATGGTAGACACTTATCTTTAGAAAATGACCTTATTGCCCGGAGTGAAGAATCTTAATTATGACGGATTACTAAAAGAAATTTTAAAATTCAAATTTTTAACGAAATTTTTATTTACCAAAAATCAGGGTCGTTACAGCAGTAGCAGCCGTAGTAGCAATAGCAGCTACATCAGAAAACAGCAGGCAACATCAAGATATAACTACAATAATTGAACTACCTAATAATAGCCAAAAAGGCCAACCCAGGTAATACAATTAATGACTAGCCCAACAACATGAAATCCCTTTTTGTAGCAGTTAAACCTGATGTAGCAGGGCATAGAATGAGGAAACCTGCTCAAGACAGCCTTCCATAATTCCTGCTTGGGTAAAATTTCATGATTTGCCTTTTGAATTATGGAACCAAGAGTGCTTAAGCAGAGTCGCTAGCACAATAGGGAAACCTCTCCAAGTGGATTAAGCCACTGCAAAAACTGCTAGGCAACCGGCCTCCTACAAACCAAAACTACAAAAGCAAGGGTATGTATTAAGATAAATGCCAAACATGATCTTCCTGATGAAGTTACAGTTATTGTAGAAGGGGAATATGTAGTTGTCCCCATTGAATACCAAGTCCTCCCTCCCATATGTAAAACCTGCCAAGTATTTGGACATTCCACTGAACTATGTGCTAAAAAAGCTGCTGTCAATTCTATCTCACCAAAGCCTGAAGGTTAGAGTTGGATTTCAGTTGGGAATGGGAAGCAAAAAGGTATCCTACAGCAACCATCAAGTAGCTTACATCAAAGGCAGCTCTTAACTGCAACATCAAATAACCATCAATCAACTCAAATAGAGGAGTCTTCTGAGTCTGAAGATGAAATTCAGGAGGGTAAAGTTGAAGCAGTGGTCAGTCAGCAGCAAACAAAGGAAACAATGACAGTGGGGGATGATCCAGCTAACTCCCTCATCCTCTCAGTTAACAAGGAGGACCCCAGTCTCTCAGAGGTCAGTTTCCTCAACTGAATCAACCTCCAACTCCCAAACCACCTGATAACCAAAGTGCTAATGCTAAGGAAAAAGCTACAAACTTAGCCCTTCATGGTAACTTTGATACAAATAAAGCACTCTCCAAGTCTGCCCAAAAAAGGCTCAGGAAGTTCACAAAGGAGTAGTCAGTCTGTTTCCAAGGAAGTGAGAAGAATTAGCTCAATCATATCCTTTTGTCAGGGCAATATTCTAATTCTCTAATATTCTGCCTTTTTGCACTTCCATTTTGCACTTCCATTCTGATACGAAACAACAACAAAACGGACGAAAAACTTTTACACAACTGTCTGACATTTAGGGCGATATTGGCGATTTCTGACAAAGGCCATGGAGAACCTGTAACTTCCATGGCTGACGGTACTATCTCTTTGGCTGATGGGCTGGGTCTCAAAGCCCTGGATTCAAATGAAGTTCGGTGTAAACAACTCGACTCTGGGAAATCTTCTCATGTACCGCAAGCATATTTGGGTAACCCTAGCAGCCCGATCATGTTTGAGCTTCAAACTCCACAAAACACTAGCACAGGTGTAGATCCCGTTTCATCCTCAACTAGGTTCGGTATCCACAGCCCCAAATCAATCAAGAACACAAGCCCTTCTCGGAAACTTCAGCAAGTTTTCATGGAGGAAGGTAAGAAGCTCGAAGCTGAGGAACGAGCTTCTCACATCAACGGCAACTTGTACCAATCCGACTGTGATGAGGTACAAAACTGTAACCCTAACCCTATGATTTTGATTAATACTCGTGGGATCCCATACGTACAGGGTGACCCAAATATGGGGTATCCGATTGAGGACACTAAACCCAGACGACCCCCCTTCCCATTTCTCTTCAAATCCAGGTGCCGAGGCCTCTAAACCTAGGGGTGTCCACGGTCCGGATCGGATCGGATTCTTATGAATCCAATCCTAATCCGTATCTCACGGTTTTTAGAAAATGTAATCCAATCCTAATCCAAAAGTCTCACGGTTCGGTTTGGATTCCGAACCATGAGTCACGGTTCGGTCCGATTTTATCCACAGATTTCCTTCCAAAAACATTAAACACTAAAAAACGCAAAATTACTTCAACTACTGAATTACATATCATTCCAAAAGCGGCCACCGCCCCAGATGGTTTGTAAGTTTCTAATGCAACAATCTAACAACATATTATTCAAAAAGGTTGGAGCAAAAAGATACAACCTCAACACCGAATACTCAGAGCACATGATTAAGAGAGGAAACAGTAAGGAACAAAATCAAAATCAGGAGGCACTCAAGTAACTTCACGGTCCTTGGACCAGATAGCAACTTTTGGATCAGTGGCAACAGTTGAGAGTTCACTGCCGAGCAAAAAAAAAAAACAGTTGAGAGTTCACCACAAAAAACATCCTCTTCTGGTCCTCCCAAAACTGAGTCATTAAACATAGTTGGTCTATTCCAGTCCAGGTTTCATCATTCAAGGCTCCAGAAACCAGATTCCATCAATCTTGAATTGGATTAAGAGAAACATTTTGTAGAGCTGCAATGATATCAATGAAGCTAAGTTAGATCATAATAAAATGGAACTCTTGCACAAAAATTAACTAAGCTATGGAAGTGAAATACAATTAGCACAATAAAATTAAATATTACCTAATTCAAGCTCTTGCATTTCTTCAATATTCTCTTCCACTTCAAATGGCAATGGAGTAGCACGCAACCAATCTTGCATACAAATTAAGCACTCAACAAGCTTTGGAGAAAGAGAACTACGAAATTGGTCAACAACACGACCTCCGGTACTAAAAGCAGCTTCAGAAGCAACTGTTGAGACAGGTATGGCTAAAGCATCTCGAGCAATTTCAGAAAGAATCGGATACTTAAAAGAGTTCACCTTCCACCATTCTAAGATGTTGAAGTTTGGAGCTTTCTTCTCACAACGTTCTTCCAAGTACCTATCTATCTCTAATTTCCCCCCATCATCTTCTTCTTCTAAATGTTTCTGAAACTTGGATTCAAATGATACTCCCTTGTCACTTCCTTCGCTATATGGTTGGTCAATCTCCATCCCACTCCACTTTTGGCTAGAAACGGGTGCACTTAAGTTGAACTTTTCGTACTCAACAAAGGCACGATCCAACTCTCCCCTTATCATTTTTGTCAACTCTTCCACCACATCAGAATCAAAAAGTTCACTAAAACAGAATTTGACATACCTTAACTTGAAGCGGGGATCCAACACAATAGCGATGAACATCATCATGTTCATGCTTTCCACTTTACCCCAATATTTATCAAACTTTTTCTTCATTTTTTTAGCCATATCAACTAGTACTGCACGACTCCCAACCCTCACATCACCCACATACATCCCATGAACATCTTTTAAATAATCTGATAAAAACTTATCAATTACCATAACTTCATTGAAATACAAATTAGAAAGCATATGAAGAACCAGACAAGTGTAGTGTGGTCTCATAGAACTTCTCCAAAAATTCAGAAAAATTCCTAGCATCGTCGCAATCTTGAGTGGTAGGAGGCCCCATATGAAGTTCAACGAGGAAATGAGGATCCTCCTCTTCAAGCCTTTCAAAAGCTTTTTGAAATATTAAAGCAGTGCTCAGCATGAGGTAAGTTGAGTTCCACCTAGTTGGAACATCAAGGCATACAAAGTTTTTATCAGTTATTCCCTCGCTCACTACACATGTCTTGAACCGTTGCTCTCTTGAGGAGAACTCCTAACATACTTCACCACATCACGAATTCGGGAAATTGACTGTTTAATCTCACCCAATCCATCTCTTACAATTAAGTTTATGATATGAGCACAACATCTCATGTGAAGAAACTCACCCCCTAAGATCAATGCACCACTCTTCTTGGACAATTTTTTCTTTAAATATGAAACCGCAACATCGTTGGCTGTTGCATTGTCCACTGTAACTGTACACACTCTCCCCGCACCCCATTCAATCAAACAGGCTTCAAGGGCCTTACCAATTGCCTCACCTTTATGACTCGAAATCACACAAAAGTTAAGAATCCTTTTATGCAGTTTCCAATCCTTATCAATGAAATGGGCAGTAAGACACATGTAAGATAGATTCTGAAGGGAGGTCCATGAATCAGTGGTAAGGCATATCCTTTGATTTGATTTCTTGAACAAATTCCTTATTTTGGTTTTTTCGCTAGCATAGAGGTCGACAATATCCCTCGCCACTGTTTAACGTGAGAATGTTTTGAAAAGAGGTTGCAACACACGACAAAAAGAACAAAAGCCCTCGCGCTCAACAAACCGAAAAGGTAACTCATCCATGATAATCATTTTGGCCAAAGCATCTCTACAAGTCTTCTGGTCAAATTTCCAAAGCCCAATTCCACTATGAGGTTCTCCTTTTACTTGGGCATATGATGCTAGTGTTGTCTGTTTCTTATGTTTCTGAATGTTCGGATTTTTTGAGCAACTTAGCATGTGTTTTTTCAAGGTACTAGTCCCATTCCCACTCAACCATTTATACATTTTTCTGCAGTACTTACATTTAGCACGATCAGGTTTCGTTTGCCCTTTCCTAGTGACTCTATCAAAGTGTTTCCACACAACAGACAAAGGCCTTCCTTTGGATTTAGAAGCAGTTACCTCATCTTCCTCATCAGACGATATATTGATTTCTGGTTCAGACATAGCATCTGCATCACTCTCCATGATCTCATCCGCAGTAGCAGTTTCTGCCTCTCCCGTGCTTGACATACCTATGAAAATGGGTGACATAAATAAAAAATCATACACTTGTGTGTGATTAAGAGTAAGAAATGAAGTTCGATTATGGGCTAGATTGAATCAAAGAACATTGTGATGCACTGATGCAGAATCGCAGATAGCCAGATACGTAGTCTTGAACAAAAGTGCTACAATTAATTGACCAATGGAATAAGGATTACCTCTTGGTGATTGATTCAAACTAGAAGTGTAGTATTTCTTTTCTCTAGTCTTGAACGTTGAGAGAGAGAGAGAGAGGGGGGCGCCACTTCTGAGTTCTGTTCTGTCTCAAAAACGATTTTAGTTTAGGGGTGTGGATGGCAGTATGATTTTAGGGTTTGGACATTTACAGTTTACCCCTTAAATTTTAGAGTTTGGACAGTTTACCCCTTAAATTTTATATATTGTCACGTTAATGTAAAATTGTTAAAAAAAATTCATAGCAATCCAATCCTAATCCGTATATATACATATATATATATATTTTTTATTTATTTTTTTATTTTTTAAATATCTCACGGTTCGGTTCGGTTAATCCACGGTTTTGAAATAAAAATCCAATCCTAATCCGTATCTCACGGTTTTTTAATTTTCAAATCCGTGTCCGGACCATTAATCCACGGACAAAATCCAAAAGGCATGGATCGGTTCGGTCCGGACCGGCTTCACGGTTTTCGGTTTTTCTTGGACAGCCCTATCTAAACCTGGACAAGACCCTTCTCACTTTAACTCTAATACCTATACCAATCCTCCTCAAACTCACCAGTCTAATCCCAAACCCAACACTGGACAGAACAGGCCTAAACCTAGAAACTGGGCTGCTCTACTCCAATCCCAAAGTCCATCTCTAGACATGAAACTTGACTACTTCCCAAACCTTCGAAAAGGGAAGGAATCTCAAGTTGAAATAGATGTGGAACTGACTGAGGTGGGGAAGTGGAATAGATATCTAATAGCCCACTTCCTGGACGGAAAAATGGCTTATCCCCTGTTGGTCTCCACTGCGAAATACCAATGGAAAGAGTTATTTGTGGCTGTTAAACCAGATGTTTCAGGTTTCTACCTATTTGAATTTAAAGATGAGCAAGCCAAGCTGCAGGTTTTAGAGGGAGGTCTCTACTTTTTCTCTCAGAAATATTTAGTTTTTTAAAGAGTGGCACATAATGATGAAGCCTCTCCAAGAACAACCTACCAAAATACCTGTTTGGGTGAAGTTTCATGACCTGCCTCTTCTTGAGCTGTGGAACCAAGATTGCCTCAGCAGGGTTGCTAGCACAGTAGGTAGACCTATCCATGTGGATCAAGCTACTGCTAGGACATCCAAGCAACCAGGGCTTCTACAAACCAAGACCACTAAAGCAAGGGTATGTATTGAAATTAGTGCAGAACAAGACCTTCCTGATGAGGTTGCAGTGACTGTTTAAGGGGAGACAGTTGTGGTACCCATTGAATACCAAGTCCTCCCTCCTTTGTGTTCTTACTGTCGTGTTTTTGGGCATAGCACATCCAATTGTGTCAAACACCCTGTTGCCGATTAGATGGGTGGTTTGCACTGATCGAAAGGATCAGCTTGGTCCACTTGAGGTTTGAGTGGCCACTTCTGGTGGTTCCTCTTTCTGTTCCGCTTTTAGTCGTTGGCGAGCCTAGGGGATTAGGTTGAGGGGGGAGTAGTCGTGGTGTGCAGGGTACTTAGCAGGGTAGCCTTGTCCGACATTTCCACCTCTCTCGGTCCGTGTCCCTCTGTAGTAGCTGATCTCTGTTGAGTGGGTATTATGCTAGCCTTGGGTTTGAAAGTTTTAGGTTCTTGGTTTTCTCATCCCAGCTTTGGAGGAGGAGGTTACTGGGTAGTTGGTTCAGTGGGTAGTTTTGGCGAGCCTTAGGTTAGGATGAGGGAGGGTTAGGCCTGAAGGATTGGGCGTGGTGAGCAGGGCTCTTACAGCGGGGCATTGTCGGATGCCGTCATCTCTGGTTCGAACCTCTTGATGCCTTGTTCCTCTGTAGTAGCCGTTCAGATTGCCTAGAAGCCGTCTTACTTCGTAGCTGCTCTCCTCAGCGTTGGTTATTATGTGGTCATCGTTGGCCATGACTATCTACCTTATCTACCTTATTTCCTAGCCTGGCAGGTTGTGCCAGGTAGTAGTAGTTCACTTTTATATGTCTCAGTACACATGGCATTTTGTTATGTATTCACTTTATATTACTCCCCATGCGGGTTGTGCATGGTTACGTATTTACTTCATCTTACTCTCCATGCGGGTTGTGCATGGTTTACCGCACTTTTATCATTCTTGTTTTTTTTTTTCCTTTCTTTTCCTCCTGGGGTATGCCCCTTGTAGGCTGTACATTCGCTTAACCTTTTTTAATTTCAAGCTAAGTTACCCAAAAAAAAAACACCATGTTACTCCTTCCCCTATCATGCCTGTTGCTAAAGATTTGGAGTGGCAGCTGGTGTCTCATGGGAAACTGAAGATGGGGGAACAGCCATCTCCTCAAAAGAGTGCCCTAGGCCTTCAGGCTCCTCCCTCCCCTGTCTTGCAACATGTCCTAGAGGAGGATTCTGATGATTCAGAAACTGAATTATTGGGAGTTCTGGAGGGTGTTGTAAGCTCTGTGAGTATCCTTCTAATCCCCAAAAGGTCATCAATCCACCCACTAGCAATGATAACAATCCAACTGAGAATTCACCTTTTAAGTAGTCCAATAAAGCAGCAAATGAGGATTCAAAAGCAGCATGGTCTGACAAGAAGATCAGTCGTCAAATTCAAAAGCCAGATGGTGATGAAAAAGAACCTCTTGACTTATTGCATCAGTCTGATATTAAGTAGTTGTTGGGAGGTTCCTCTAAGGCTGGTCATAATGGCAAACAAAGGAGTCACTCCAAGGGCTCCCAGAAAAAAAGGAAGTAACTCTACTTTCCTACTTTTTGTCCACAATTATCTAAATAATACTCAACTTGTGCCTCACTCTTACACTCATTAGTTGTAGCTCATTGTGGTAGTTATTTTGTGTGAAGAACTAAATGGATAGTACACTGCTGCATTTTGGTTGTTGGAATATAAGAGGTCTCAATGATCCTATTAAACAAAAGGAGGTCAAGAAATGGGTTCATAATAATAAATTGTCCCTTGTTGGGCTCATTGAACATAAACTCAAAGAGCCCAAGGCCACTAGGATTGTTAGTCTTATCCTGCCTCATTGGAGTTTTATAAACAACTATGTTCACTCCCCCATGGGTAGAATTTTGCTACCTTTGTTTATGGATCTAATTGCTACCTTGAAAGACAGGCACTTTGGTCTGATCTGCACTCCTTGGCTCTTGCATCCCCTTGGGTAGTCCTTGGTGACCTTAATGCTATTAGGTCTCCATCTGCGAAAGTGGGAGGTGTTAAGCACTGGCTCCCTTGGATGGATGATCTTAATGTTTGTCTTCAATCTGTAGAACTGGTCGACCTTAGATACTCTGGTTGCCAATTTACTTGGTCCAATAAGCAAGTTGGGGATTCCCATGTTAGCACCAAATTGGACAGAGTCCTGGTCAATGAGAGTTGGATTAAAACTCTCTGCTGGTCCAATGCCCATTTTCTGAATCCAGGAGCCTCTAATCACTCTCCAGCATTTGTGTCTCTGGCCCCCACCACCACCCCTAGGTGTAGGCCTTTCAGATTTTTTAACTTCCTGGCTGATCACCCCAATTTTATTAACATTGTGCAGCAAGTGTGGAGGAGAGTGGCTTTCACTGATCGAAAGGAGCAGCTTGGTCCACCGGCGGTTAGGGGGGCCACTTTTGTGGATTCTCTTTCTGTTCCTCTTTTAGTTGTTAGCGAACCTAGGGGATTGGGTTAAGGGAGTAGTAGTCTGGTTGGAATGGGCGTGGTGTGCAGGGTACTGAGCAGCAGCAGTAGCCTTGTCGGATGTCGTCATCTCCAGTGCGAATCTCTTCTCGGTTCCTGTCCCTCTGTAGTAGTTGACCTCTGATGAGTGGGTAGTATGCTTGCTTTGGGCTAGTTAGTAGTATCAGGTTCTTGGTTATCTTAGCCCAGCGTTGGAGGAGGAGGTTATTAGGTAGTTGGGTTCAGCAGGAGGTTTTGGCGAGCCTTAGGCTTGGATGAGGGAGTAGTAGGCCGGAAGGATTGGGCGTGGTGTGCAGGGTACTGAGCAGCAGCAGTAGCCTTGTCGGATGCCGTCATCTCTGGTTCGAGTCTCTTGATGCCTTGTTCCTCTGTAGTAGCCGATCAGCTTGCTTTGTAGCCGTCTTACTCGGTGGCTTCTCCTCGGTGTTGGTTATCATGTGGTCATCTCTGACCTCGACTATTTACTTTACGTACCTTATTTCCTAGCCTGGCGGGTTGTGCCAGGCAGTAGCTCTATTTCATTTAGCTCTATTTACTTTACTTATCGTATGCGTGGCATCTTGTCATGTATTTACTTTATCTAACTCTCCATGCGGGTTGTGCATGGTTTACCGCACTTTTGTCATTCTTGTTTTTTTTTTCCTTTTCTTTCCTCCAGGGGTATGCCCCTTGTAGGCTGTACATTCGGTTAACCTTTTTTAATTTCAAGCTAATTTACCCCCAAAAAAAAAAGTGTGGAGGAGAGTTATCATTGGTAACCCCATGTTTTGTGTTTGTGAAAAGTTGAAGATTCTACAAAAGGATCTCAAACAGTTAAATACCAATGAGTTTAATGACCTATCATCTAGAGTTGCTTCTTCCAAGCAACACCTAGATGATATTCAGAGTGCTCTGGGTGCAAACCCTAGTGATGTAGCTAATCAAGCTACTGAGAAAGTATTGTGTAAACAGTACCTTACTCTTGCAAGAGCTGAGGAGAGCTTTGCTAGACAAAAATCTAGAGTTCAATGGCTAAAGCTGGGAGACCAATGTACCTCACTCTTCTTCAAATCAATCAGTAATTCTAGAAATTCAATGGCTAAAGCTGGGAGACCAATGTACCTCACTCTTCTTCAAATCAATCAGTAATTCTAGAAATAGAAATAGGATTACTAGTTTGGGCGTGGTGTGCAGGGTTGGGCCCTCTGTCAGATGCCGTCATCTCCGGTTCGAGCCTCTTGGTGCCTAGTTCCTCTGTTGTTGCTGTTCAACCCCCCCGATGCCGAGGTGCTTTGTAGCTGCTTTTATTCAGTAAAGGTTATCATTTGGTCATTTCTGATCGAGACTATTTATTTTATTTCCTAGCCTGGCGGGTTGTGTCAAGCAGTAGTTCGCTTTCATGTTATTTATACTCGTATCACTACATATCATACCCCGTTGTACTATACTTCCGCTTAGATGGATAGTGCAACCGGAGGATGATCTCAACACATATGGCAATTCTATTATCTTATTTACTATACCACACTCTCCATGCGGGTTGTGCATGGGTTATCGCACTTTTTTCAATCTTGTTTTTTTTTCCTTTTCTTTTCCTCCTGGGGTATGCCCCTTGTAGGCTGTACATTCGGTTAACCTTTTTTTAATTTCAAACTAATTTACCCAACAAAAAAAAGAAAAGGATTACTAGTTTGGTTTAGGATGATGGGTCTGTCACCCAGGATATTGAATTGGTAAAATCTTCTTTTATCAATTATTACTCTAAGCTACTTGGTTCCCCCCACCAAAGCAGCTATGCTGGTGCATCTAGAGTTCAGCAACTCGTCACTAGGAAACTGTTTGAGTCTCAGAGAATTGATATGGTTATGGATGTCTCTGACAAAGAAATTAAGGACACCTTTTGGTCTCTTAATCCACAAAAAGCCCCTGGGCCTGATGGGTATAGTGCTTCCTTTTTTCATAAGGCATGGCCTGTGATTGGCCACGAGGTCACCTCTGCTGTCAAATCATTTTTTAGATCTGGCCAACTGCTAAAGAAAGCCAATGCAACTTTGGTTGCTCTTGTGCCTAAAGTTCCTAATCCTTCAAAAGTTGGGGACTATAGGCCAATATCATGTTGCAACCTCATCTACAAGTGTATTGCCAAGATCGTGGCTAATAGAATTAAGCCTGCTCTTCCTCACCTGATTGATCCTGCACAATCTGGCTTTGTGCAGGGTAGGAGGATTGCAGATAACATCTTCCTCACACAAGAATTGATGAGGGGGTATCACAGGCAATCCACCTCTCCCAGGTGTGCTATGAAAGTTGACATAATGAAGGCCTATGATAATGTTAGGTGGGAATTCCTCTGGGATGTCCTTGCATCTATGAACTTTCATCCACAGATGATTAGGTGGTTAAAGGCCTTTGTAACCACTGCCAACTACTCCCTTAGCTTCAATGGGGAAGCCATTGGGTACATTCCTGGGTAAAGGGGTTTGAGGCAGGGTGACCCCCTTTCCTCATACTTATTTGTTATAGTCATGGAGGTTCTTACTTGTATTTTAAAGGAGAAAACCTATTGCCTGATTTCAATTTCCATTGGAAATGTGGATCCACAAAACTGGTGAATCTGTGTTTTGCAGATGATCTCATGATTTTTTGCAAGGGAGAGGTAAGTTCTGTATCACATGTCCAGTCCTCTTTAGAAGAGTTTGAGTCATTATCTGGGCTTTCCCCTAGTCCAAACAAGAGTAATATCTTCTTCTCAGGTGTCAACTCATCCACCAAAGCATCAATCATGCAGATTCTTGGTTTTCAGGAGGGATCTTTGCCTGTTAGGTATCTGGGTGTGCCTTTTTTGTCCACTAAACTTAAGCACTCTGATTGTAAGATCATGGTGGATAAAATCACTACAAAAACAAAAGCATGGACCCATAGATACCTCTCCTATGCTGGGAGAATTCAGTTAATCAAGTCCATTTTGTTCTCTATGCAGACATACTGGTCCTCTCTCTTCATCCTTCCTAAGAAAGTCATTAAGGAGGTCCTTTTCCTCCTGGGGTATACCCCTTGTAGGCTGTATATTCGGTTAGCCTTTTTTATTTTCAAGCTGATTTACCCAAAAAAAAAAAAAAGTCATTAAGGAGGTACAAGCCATTTTGAAAGCCTTGTTTTGGACCGGACCTGACCTCAAAACGTCTGGAGCCAAAATCTCTTGGGAGCATCTTTGCTCCCCAATTAAGGAAGGGGGTCTGGGCTTTAAATCATTGGAAATTTGGAACAAAGCTGTTGTTGCTAAGCACATTTGGTTCCTTGTTTCTGGTGGAGAACAGTCCATGTGGTGTCAATGGGTTAAATCTTATTTACTCAGAGGCAGAAACTTTTGGTGTGTTAAGGTCCCTTGTGATCCATCTTGGGTATGGAGGAAAATTCTATCTTTGAGGCCTCTTTTTTTTGGGTAAAATAGCTTGAAATAAAAAGAGAATAAGCGAATTTACAGCCTACAAGGGGCATACCCCAGGAGGAAAAGAAAAGAAAGAAAATAAAAGATTGAGGAAAATGACCTAAGCCAAGTGGCTACATTGAGCATCGTTTACGATTACAATGAAAAGGGATGTAAACCCCATGTTTCCCTACCATCTAAGAGATGGGAGAGAAACACTATCGAAAATAAGAGTAGAGCAACAGCAATGACCACATGCTGAACTGACGACCTGCTTCTGTTGGTGTATCCTCTAACAACAGGTGTATCCTCTACCATGATTAATTGGCCCTCTGAAGCAGCTGTGTAGACTTGGGGACACAACCTGGAGCAACTTCTGAAGCTCCCAAAATGCAGACACAGCTGTGTCTTCCAATCTTCACAACAGTCAGAACAGTTAGAACATGGAGTCAACTAGCAGCTGTGTATCCTCTGAAGCAAGCTTAGCTACTTCTGAAGCTCCCAAAATGCAGACACATCCAGTAATCAGAACATACATTAATGTGCAGAGGACATCCCCCTCTGCGAAGGGAGATCCCAACGACATCCCCAGTTGGTTAGGCATAAATAAATGCAAAATAGCACCCAAACAGGTTGTGCACAGCACTAAACTGGTCTGCCTTAATACTAATCAGCAAAATACAGCAACTAATCAGCAAAACAGAATCTAGACAGTAAATCAGCCTGCTAGAATGACCCAAAACAGGAGAAAGGCAACTAAAGTGAGCCATAACAACTAACAAACAGGACCCATCAGTCAACAGTCAACAGTCAACTAACTACTTTGGTGCATGACCATAGTAGTCTCTTACTATGGTTAGGACTGATCTAACAAAAGGTATCTACTTCTACAAACATACAAAAGCAGTTGTGGATGCTGGACTGCACAGAAAACAGCAGCAGAATCTGAGAGAACAACTATACATCAAGCAGAGGACGTCCCCCTCTGCGAAAGGAGATCCCAACGACAGCCCCTGTTGGTTAGGCCTAAACAATAAACTAACTAGCAGGTCAGATTCGGATACATGCTACCATCAATACAAGCTACCACAATGTTACAACAATTACTGAACCACAATGTTACAACAATTACTGAAACCAACAACTGGAACCAATACTGAAACCAACAACTGGAACCATAACAGTAGATATCAGTCAACAACTGAACCATAACTACTAATGAATCAACTACTGAACCTCAATTGACCACCAGCAGAATAGGACAGCAGACAAAAGAGACTAAGCAAGCTGGTCTAACAACAGGACAGAACTGCCCTGCTGAACCAGACAAAACATGTTTTAAATGTACAGATAAGCAAGCTGGTCTAACAACAGCTATCAGAACTCTGCTGGAGCAGTCAAGGGAAATGAACAATATCTGGAGACTAACACCTTCAGAATTCTCCCTACACACTATCAGAACTTTCCCTCACACACCTTCAGAACTCTCCTTCACACACCAAAGTATAAGATAACTACCTGTGTAAGTAGGAGTAATAGCAGACTCACTTTGCTGAGTCCCTTTGCCTAATTGAATTTTTGGCAGCTGAACTTCTGAACCCTTCTGAAACTCCCTTGGGAAAAGGGAGCTCAATGTGGATACTCATTTGGACTCCAACTTCTTTGAATGGAATGGGACCATATAGGTTCAAGGGGTCAAAGCTTTGAAGCTGAACCCCTTGAATCTGGACCTGCAAATGAAATAATATGAGTAGGGTTTTGTCCCAATATAACAAATCTATTTAGTTCAAGCATGAATATTCCACAAAGATAGTAAATGAGAGGGTCCTTTAACAGACAAAGACAACAATCTGCATCGAACCTCATGTGAAATTTTGTTAGCAACCACTCCCGGGGGGCTACTAAGATTCTGGAACTTTCTACGATTCCTCTCGAGCCACAATTGGTGCACATAGACTGTAAATACTAGCTTGGCAACTGTGACAGCCATGGATTTACCTTTTAAATTGGACAATTTACTTACCCACTGCTGCCAAGAAGACAACCCTACTATAGAAGGGCATTGAGAGGAAAGAACACCCCTAATCTGTGTAGCTATGGGGCTCTCAAAAAATAGGTGATCATGGGATTCAACACCTGTACAGAAACTACAAATGGATGTGGATTTCATGCCAAACAGAACAAGTCTATCCTCAGTAGATAATCTATTCTGAATGGCCAACCAAGTTATCACACTACACTTTGGAATGTGCCCTGAAAACCAAACCACTGTAGTCCCGGAGATAATTGGGAAATGAGGTCTCAAATGCTCCCAAAGAGAGGATATAGTAAATTTCTCAGAGGTAGTGAGAGTCCAAATGCATCTATCATCTATGGCAGCACTAATTGGGACAGATTGTAGTTCAGCTCTTACTTCATTAAGATCAGGAGACTGAGTCATAGGTAAGGCCCACTGATTATCCCTAATAATTGCCTGCACAGTGACATCCTTTGTAAGCCCAGAATCATAGGCAATCCTAGGACCAAATCTTGGTAAGAGGGGTCCAAGGGGGTGCCAATTGTCAAACCACAGAGAGGTTAATTGGCCATTCCCAATTTTGTATTTAATGTGAGGCTGAACATATGGTCTAAGGTTGAGGATTTTCCTCCAAACCCAAGATGGGTCACTTGGAACTTTAACACTTCAGAAACTCCTGCCCTTAAGCAAATAAGATTTGACCCATTGGCACCACATAGATTGTTCCCCCCCCAGAGATAAGGAACCAAATGTGTTTGGCCACAGCAGCCTTATTCCAGATCTCCATAGACTTAAAGCCTAATCCACCTTCCTTGACAGGGGAGCAAAGGTGTTCCCATGAGACTTTGGCACCAGACCTCTTAAGGTCAGGACCAGTCCAAAAGAAGCCTCGAAGGATTGATTCAATTTCCTTTATTACCTTTTTAGGGATAATAAAGAGAGATGACCAATAAGTTTGCATAGAAAAGAGGATTGACTTGATCAATTGTATCCTACCAGCATAAGACAGATATTTAAGGGTCAATGATTTTGTTTTGGCAACTATCCTATCCACCATGACTTTACAGTCTGTGTGTTTGAGTTTGGTAGATAGAAGTGGTACACCTAAGTATCTTACAGGTAAAGACCCTTCCTGAAAGCCCAATATATTGAGAATGGAGGTTTTGGTGGTAGAGTTGACACCAGAGAAGAATATGTTACTTTTGGTAGGACTGGGAGAGAGACCAGACAAGGCCTCAAACTCAATTAAGGATTGCTTAATATGACTGACAGAGTTAACTTCACCTTTGCAGAAAATCATAAGATCGTCTGCAAAGCAGAGGTTGACAAGTTTGGTGGAGCTACATTTCCAATGGAACTTAAAGTCAGGAAGAAGAGACTTCTCCTTTAGGATGCAAGTCAAAACCTCCATTACAATCACAAACAAGTATGAAGACAACGGGTCACCTTGTCTTAGACCTTTCTGCCCAGGTATGTATCCTATAGCTTCCCCATTGAAGCATAAAGAGTAATTGGCAGTGGACACACAGGTTTTCAACCAATGGATCATCTTAGGATGGAAATTCATGGAGGCTAAGACATCCCAGAGGAAATCCCATCTGACATTATCGTAAGCCTTCATGATATCCACCTTCATAGCACATCTAGGGGATGAGGAATGTTTGTGATATCCCCTCATTAATTCCTGGGTAAGGAATATGTTATCAGCTATCCTCCTACCTTGTACAAAGCCAGATTGGGCAGGGTCAATGAGGAATGGTAAGACAGGTTTTATTTTGTTGGCTAGGATTTTAGCAATACACTTATATACCACATTACAACATGAGATTGGTCTGTAATCCCCAACCTTGGAGGGATTGGGGATTTTAGGCACTAACGCTACCGAGGTAGCATTAGCCTTTTTCAAGAGTTGACCAGATTTAAAGAATAGTTTAACTGCTGAAGTCACTTCATGGCCAACTACAGGCCAAGCTTTTTGGAAGAAAGCTGCATTGTAGCCATCTGGACCAGGTGCTTTCTGAGGGTTGAGGGACCAAAAGGTGTCCTTGATCTCTTTATCTGTTACCTCAATCACCATATCCAAACTTTGAGAATGGGATAGTCTCCTAGTAATAAGTTGGTCCACTCTGGATGATCCAGAATAGTCAGTCAAATGCTTGGTTCCCTACAGGTTAGTGTAGTAATTTATGAAGGTGTGCTTCACTAAGTCAATGTCTTGAGTGACAGATCCATCCTCCAACACCAAACTAGAAATTCTGTTTCTATTCCTAGAATTATGGATAGTCTTGAAGAAAAATGAAGTACATTGGTCCCCCAATTTTAACCACTGAATTCTTGACTTTTGCTTGGCAAAACTTTCTTCAGCCCTAGCAAAAACAAGGTACTGCTTACACAATTCTCTTTCAATGGCCTGTTTAGAGGGGTCATTAGGGTGAGAACCAAGCTCTCTTTGGACGGCTTCCAATTGTATCCTAATAGTGGCCACCCTTGTTGACAAGTCACTGTACTCATCAGTGTTCAATTTTTTGAGGCCCTCCTGCAAGTGCTTAAGCTTCTCACAGACACAGTACATAGGATTACCAAGGATTACCCTCCTCCAGACCTGCTGGACTGTTTCTATGAATTTAGGGTGTTCAGCCAAAAAATTAAAGAACCTAAAAGGTCTTTTCCTTGGAGGAGTGGTAGCTGACAAATACACAATAGCAGGGGAGTGGTCAGACACTCCGGGGTTGAGAAAATGAGCATTGGACCAACAGAAATCTTTGATCCAATGCTCATTGACTAGAACTCTATCAATCTTGGTGCTAATATGTGCATCTCCCAGTTGCTTATTTGACCAAGTATAGTAACAACCAGAGAATCTAAGTTCAACTAGTTCAGTTGATTGGAGGCAAGAATTGAACTCCTCCATCCAAGGCGACCAAGACCTATCCCCACCTACTTTTTCAATAGGAGATTTTATGGCATTGAAGTCACCTAATACCACCCAGGGGTTGACAGTACAAAGGTGTTGCAAGTCAGCCCATAGCTGTTGTCTCTCCAGGTAACAGCTAGCCCCATAGATAAATGTGGCCTTTGAGGCCTCTTGTCCAACCTTTTATTAGATACAAGCTGGGTGATGGAATGTCTACCTCTTTATGGTATGACAATTGGCATCCCCTTGGTCCCTTGCTCCTTAGGTTTGGCAAGAGAGTTGTTTATGACTCTGGGCTCACTAAGGATGCCTCTGTTCATGATATAACCCACCACAACCATTGGGCTTTCCCTGTCACTCAAACTTTTGAGCTCAATGAGATTAGAGCTGATTTGCATAAGGTTGCTTTCAATTCCACTACCAAGGACTCGTGCACGTGGACTCTCAATACTTCTGGGAAATTCACTATCTCATCCCTTTGGGACAATCTTAGAACCCACTTTCCCATAGTTGCATGGCATAAAGTTGTTTAGTTCCCTGGTCATATTACAAGGTGTAACCTTATTACTTGGATGGCCCTATGGAATAGGTTAAACACTGAGGATAGGCTTGTTCAGTTTGGCCTCAAGTCCTCATCCCACTGCACATTTTGCACAGTTGTAGAGAACCATGACCATCTTTTCTTTGAATGCCCCATGGCTTCCCAAATCAGGAATATCCTATCCTCTAAGGCTCCCTTCATGAGTGGACATTAGGGTTGGCAGCCTTGGGTGGAGTGCCTCTCTAACCTGAGGGATAAGTCTTTGGCCATCACCATAGCAAAACTGGCATTCACAGTGTATGTCAATCATATTTTGCTTGAAAGGAACTATAGAAAGTTCTAGAACTCTTGTTGCCCTCCCACTGAAGTTTTTTTTTGTTTTTTTGGGTAAATCAGCTTGAAAATAAAAAAGGCTAACCGGATATACAGTCTACAAGGGGCATACCCCAGGAGGAAAACAAAACAAAGAAAAGAATGGAAGAAAGAGAAAATGGAAAGGTAGGCCAACTGGCTACATGGGGAGGGTAATACCAGTAGGTAACATACTAAATAGATGGAAACAAAACAAAAGGGTATACATTGTTTCCTATCCATCTACAAAAGGAGATAAATATGGCTAGACAAACTGAGATAATCTAAGTAAATGTACCACAGATTGGCACCATATGAAAACAGGACCTTCTCCTAAAGTAGCAGCTGCAGCAGCTTCAGAACTGGACAGCAGCTTCATAACTTGACTTGAATTGAAGTAGGGACTCATCAGGAAGCCACAAAACAGTTCAGATCAGTATGCAGCATAACAATGGAAATGGTAAATGGACTATCAGACAGAGCACAGTCAACAGTTCAGCAATAGCAGAACAGCCGTTGGTACAACACTATGCAGCATAACATTGGGACTACACTACAGAACACTATGCAGAACTAATGCAGAACTGATGCAGCTTGAACAAATGCAGCAGCAGAATCAGCAGTTCAAATGCAGTCCAGAAAACAGCAGTAGCCAGAAACTTCTGAAGCTCCCATTTCCATTCACACACAGACAATTGAAACAAAACAATATGTATGCAGAGGACGTCCCCCTCTGCGAAGGGAGATCCCAATGACAGCCCCAATTGGTTAGGCAAAACAATATAAAGCAGAAGCAGTCCAAAACATAACAAAAAAGTCTGCACCTTCATAACAGACTGCATTTTCAGAAGTTTGCTGTGTAAGAGATCATTGCACTCTCTCAGCATACCTCATTATAACAGCTGTATCTTCCTCACAAAATACTTAAACGAATTACCATAACATAACAATGGGGAGGGAGTGAAGTTGCACAACCACAACCATCACAATACTAACAGCAGCAGCAACTAACATCAGTCAACTAACTACTGAAATTGCTTCAGAAACAAGCTTGTAGCTGCTTCAGAAACATGGATAGTCCATCACAGAACAGCAACAGGGGCTGTGTAGAACAAATGGTTACAATACAACAAATGGTTACAAGCTTGTGTCCTGCAATACATCAAATGGTTTTCAGAAAAACAGAACATGCAGAAACTGAATAGCAGGGCTGTAGCTGCTGGTAGCAGTAAACCACAGCAGCATGCAGAAACAGAACATCAGGCAGAAACAGAACAGGTTCAGAACATCAGGCAGAAACTGAACCTTAGCTGACTTGGGAATATCTGAACCTTAACACCAAATGAGGAACAACAGTCCCAACAGTCCCATACGTACATTTCAAAACTGATGCTGCTAGTAATGAAACCATGAACTGGCTGTGCTCTCTGTGCTCTAACCACACTGCAATCTACTACAAAGCAGACAGCAGCAATGGGGACACAGAAGTAGAACAGGCCCCCCAAACAATGGGGACACAGAAGAAAAAAGGGAGAGCCAAGAACTTTACTGCTCACACTACTACTCTAGGGTCCAAACTCCCTCCACTCTCCCTCACAAAGAGACTCCCACTAATTATTACCTCCACTCACAAGAAGAATGAGGCTCAAACACTCATCTCACAGTTGCTACATATACTGGAACGCTCAAGAGATCTGAGGCAATCAGTAAATATGAGCTTAAGATAATTACCTTGTATATAGAAGTACTAGCAGCCAATACCTCTCAACCTGCCTTATGAGACACAGAACCACTGAAGAAAGTCAGGTCCAATAGATACAGTAATGAATCAGTAACTGATATGAATAAGCTTAAACAGTGTTCCACACATGTACAATCCAATCTGCTTGAGAGTGCGGCAAATTAGAAAGTGATAAAATCCTAGCTCTTACCATCATGGAAATTTTGTGAACAACTACCTCTCGGGAACAGGATTGATTTTGGAACTTCCTCAAATTCCTTTCAATCCAAATATGGTAAACAGTTACAGTAAAGGCCAATCGAGTTATCACACTTTTAAGGGATTTACCCTTAACACCTGACAACAAGGTCACCCAGTCTGCCCAAGGTCTAGCAGGCCAAGAGACTCGGAGTTTAGCCTGAATGGAATTCCACACCTGATTGGTAAATGGACAATTAATGAAAAGATGGTCATGGCTTTCACTCCCCTGACACAAACCACACAGAGGGGAGACGTTAAGACCAAATGACACAAGTCTATCTGTGGTGGATAGCCTGTTTTGAATGGCAAGCCATGTGAGAAAGCTACATTTTGGGATGTGAGCCAAGAACCAAACTACCTTATGCCATAATACCCTAGGAAAGGGGGTTCTCAATTTGTCCCATAGAGATGCAACTGTGAACTGACCATTGGAATTAAGAGTCCACCTTGCTTGATCAGCCCCATTCAACCTTGCTTGAACAAGAGGAGGTAGAGTGCTTCTCACCTCATTTAGATCAAAAGTTTGAGTAATGGGAAACACCCAATTTGAGTTATTAATAATGTGAGACACGAATGCATCCTGTGGAATACCAGCGTCATATGCAATTCGGGGACCAAATCTATCCATTAAAGGACCGAGGGGGTGCCAGTTGTCATGCCACAAGTACGTGGAATTCCCATTCCCAAGTATATTAAGCACATATGGTTTAACCAAAAGTCTGAGATTCAAAAGTTTCCTCCAAACCCATGTACAATCACTAGGTATTTTCAAGGTCCAAAAACTCCTACCTTTTAACAAGTATGACTTGACCCATTGACACCACATGGACTGCTCTCCCCCAGAGATGAGAAACCAGATATGTTTTGCAATAGCTGCTTTGTTCCAAACTTGCAACGATTTGAAACCAAGACCCCCTTCCTCTTTAGGGGAACACAAATGCTCCCACGAAACTTTAGCCCCAGTTTTTTTGAGGTCGGGTCCGGACCACAAGAAAGCCCTAAGTATTGACTCAACCTTCTTGATTACCTTTTTGGGAAGGATAAACAGGGAGGACCAATACGTTTGAATGGAAAAGAGAACATTCTTAATTAACTGAACCCTACCAGCATAGGTTAGGTCTCTATTAGTCCAAGTCTTAGTCCTGGTAGTGATGCTCTCCACCAACCGTTGGCAATCAGAGGCCTTGAGTTTAGTAGAAAGGAGGGGCACACCAAGATATTCGACAGGAAGTGTGCCCTCCTGAAATCCTAAGACATCCAGAATAGCCAATCTAGTGGTGCTGTTGACTCCAGAGAAATAGATGCTACTTTTCTCCGGGCTAGGAGAGAGACCAGACAAGGTTTGGAACTCAGTGAGGGCTTCCTGAATGTGGAAGATTGATGACAACTCACCCTTACAAAAAATCATGAGGTCATCGGCAAAGCAGAGATTGATGATCTTAGTATTCCAGCATCACCAGTGGAAGTGAAAACCAGGTAGCATGGATTTCTCTCTAAGTAAGCAGGTGAGAACCTCCATTACAATGACAAAGAGATATGAGGACAGAGGGTCACCTTGCCTTAGACCTTTTTGCCCTATGATATAACCAGTGTTTTCCCCATTCAAGCATATAGTGTAGTTAGCAGTGGTAACACAAGCTTGAAGCCATTTGATCATTGTAGGATGGAAATTCATGGAGGACAAAATATCCCAAAGAAAATCCCATCTTACATTATCATAAGCTTTCTTTATATCTACCTTAAGGGCACATCTTGGAGTTGATGAGGATTTATGGTAGCCTCTCATTAGTTCTTGGGTGAGGAAGATATTGTCAGCGATCCTCCTCCCTTTAACAAACCCTGATTGAACAGGGAGGACATGCTGCAATCTTTTAGAAAGTATTCTAGCTATGCATTTGTATATGGTATTACAACATGAGATTGGCCTAAAATCCCCAACCTTGGACGGGTTAGGGACCTTAGGAACAAGAGCCACCACAGTAGAGTTGGCTTTCCTGAGCAGCTTCCCAGACCTAAAAAAGGTCTTGACAGCTGCTGAGACCTCATGGCCAATGATAGGCCAAGCTTTCCTAAAAAACCCAGCATTGTAGCCATCAGGACCAGGGGCTTTGCTGGGGTTGAGGGACCAAAATGTGTCCTTAATTTCTTGGTCTGTGATCTCAGCAATCATTGCCAACTTTTGATTATCAGAAAGTTTTCTATTGACAAGTTGCTGAATTCTGCTATGCCCATTGTAAGAATCAGGATGGGCAGTACCGAGCAGCTCTGTGTAAAAGTTAACAAAACTTGACTTAATTACCCCAAAGTCATGGGAGAGAGTCCCATCCTCTAAGACCAAACTGGTTAACTTACTTCTATTTCTCCTGTTGGTCACAGATTTGAAGAAATAAGAAGTACATTGGTCACCCAACTTCAACCATTGAACCCTAGATTTTTGCTTAGCCAAACTTTCCTCGGCTCTAAGCATTGTGAGAAGTTGATTGTAAACCACTCTTTCCTGACTAATCAGAGAAGGATCAGGGTTATGAGAACTCAAAGCATGCTGCAAATTTTGTAGGAGTTGTCTAGTGTCAACAACCCTAGCAGAGACATCACTAAAATCTCTAGTATTAATTAACTTAAACTCACTTTGCAACATCTTGAGCTTCTCACATACAATGAACATAGGATTCCCAATAACTACTCTTCGCCAAACCTTTTGTACCACAGCAAAAAACTGTGGGTGGTCAGCAAGGAAGTCAAAGAATTTAAAAGGTTTGCTAGAATTCCTATGCCCAGGAAGGATGGTTGTAATGGCCGGGGAATGATCAGATATCCCAGGAGTGGGAAAATGAGCAGAGGAACAACTGAAGACCCTCATCCAATGCTCATTAACTAACACTCGATCCAGCTTTGTACTGACAAAATGAGTGGGGTCCTGTTTGTTGGCCCAAGTGAAGAAGCAGCCAGAGTACCTAAGATCATCAAGCTATAATGAATACAAGCAATTATTAAACCCATCCATATAAGGAGGCCAAGAAACAGTGCCCCCCACTTTTTCTCTAGGAAATCTAATTGTGGGCAGCATGCCCTGGAAATTCCGATTTCCAAAAATGCAAAGGGCCCGGATAGAGGGAGCGCGAGCGCAGGTGGCAGGCGCTCAAAAATACAGAGTCGCCACTTGAGTTTTGAAGGTCCGACACTCAAGGAACCGTATTTCGAAGCACCTGCCGCGCTATTTGATTTGAAAAAGTGAAGGAAACCAGTCCGTCATAACCATATCTGGGTTCGGGAGCCAGGTTACGAGAGGGGAAGGGTTTTATGGCACCCCTCTCGCCCAATCCGGAGATCGGTCTCTACTTAGGCATTTTTATGAAAACCTTTGTGATTCTTCCTCTTTTAATTAATTTTAGCCAATTAGGGCGGGGGAACAGTTAATCGGGGATTAAAAACTGTAACAGTTTGTAGGATGTGATCAAATGATAGCATGGATGGATAGCATGATGAATAATAAATGGAATGAACTTGAAACGGCGAACAGATGCCAAAACCAGGCTCGGGGCAGATTTGCCCTGCACGATGACCGACTTGCATGCATGAAAAGATCTGTATGCAAGTCAACCATCGCGCGAGACACACTGACTCTCGCGAGTGTTGTCACCTCACCACAGTCCCAAAATCATCCCCTTCTGGGCTCTGGAAGGACCAGCGCACACCCAGGAAGCAAACCAAGCAGTTTATTGGAAGACTGTAAAATACTAATTATTACACAATACTCCAGCAGGAGCCAAATGAATTGAAACACAACCCCTAAACAGTGGGGGTATCAAAACAGAGACCAAGGGCCTAGTTACCCATGCAAGGGCTATTCATGGAAATCACAAGACTGTCGCGCGACAGAGACTGAGTCTCGCGCGACATTCCTGACTGTACTTCCAGGAATTGCTTTGCATGCTTGAGGTCCTGAGACAGATTCAGGGGATCCCAAGGGCATTCCAAACTATTTAGAACAAATAAACTAGCTACTGTATTTTGTTTTTGCATGCATAACAGTGATCTAAAAATCAAAATGAAATACAACAGGCATGAACATATTGCAAAACAGAAAAGGGCTAGCCTCCCTTCCCCACGAGGTCCATTCTCTTGCTGACACGAGTGTCGCGCGAGCATAGGGGACCGTCGCGCGAGGGTTTAACTGCCACGAATTCTTGTAACTTTGCTGGCTTTAGGACCAGGGCATGGTATTGATTACCAGCCTTGGTCCTGTCAGCCCCCCTCAGGCATCAAAACAGGAACAGGTTAAACATTATACCTTTGCTTGGAAGGGGTTTGGGAATGGATTGATTTGATTGGAATGGCCTTGCTACCAAGTGTGCATGAACACACTAAGTTCAGAAGATTAGGAAGTGGTTTGGGGGTTAATGACTTTGTGCTAGCTAGAGTTTGCCTTGCAAAATGACTTAGTGAATTTCTTAGTCAATTTTTTGGAACCCTTAACATGAAAGATGAAGGGGGGTATTTATAGGAGGAGTGTAAGGGCTGGTTAGGGGCCAAACAAGGCCTTGGGACCAGCCAACAAGGCTGGTCACAACTTGGTTGTGAGGCTAGCCAACAAGGTGGGTGGTTGGTTGGGAGGATTGTATGGGCTACAAACTGCCAGAACCCTGTTCAGCTGAGGAAAACAGGGTTCCAGCCCATGGGGACCCATGTGCCAAGCAATCATCACAAGTCCAGCTGGATTCTGTGATAGGGACAGGAGGGAACCATCGCGCGAGGGTTCAGAAGTATCGCGCGAGGGTCAACAGTCAACAGTTTGACTTTGACTACACCTGGCAAGCTAAGTGTCGCACGAGGGACACAAAGGCTCGCGCGAGGGTCAACTTTGGCTCTAGGGTTTGACTGAAGGTTCAGAAAGGTTCAAAAGGTTTCAATAAGGGTTCTAAGCGTTCCAAGCCTAATCCATTCCCAATCCAAGCTCTGTTCGATCCGATTTCATCATCGGGGAAATAAGAAAATCGTAAAACGAAGTAAAACAATTGGGAGACCCAGATTGGGGTGTCTACAGTAGTCCCTCTTTGACGGCACGCGGAGCACCATTGACTGGTACGGGTAACGTCAAAGATTTCCAGACACCCACCAAATCCGCCCAAAAGCCGATTAAATGGAAGATGCAGACAAGTATATAAAAATACCGTGCACCAAGGGGGAATTGAAGACCGGACGGATAGATCGCCGCTGATTGATGATCGGACGGATGTATCGTCGCTATCGATTGATCGGACGGATAGATCGTCATTGATTTGATCGGACGGATAGATCGTCACTGTTGATCGGACGGATAGATCGTCGCTGATTTGATCGGACGGATAGATCGTCGCTATTGATGATCGGACGGATAGATCGTCGCCGTTGATTGATCGGACGGATAGATCGTCGCTATTGATCGGACGGATAGATCGTCGCTGATTTGATCGGACGGATAGATCGTCGCTATTGATGATCGGACGGATAGATCGTTGCCGTTGATTGATCGGACGGATAGGTCGTCACTGGTTTGATCGGACGGATAGATCGTCGCTGATGATCGGACGGATAGATCGTCGCCATTGATCTGATGGATAGATCGTCGCTGTTGATCGGTTTGATTGGACGGATAGATCGTCGCTGTTGATGATCGGACGGATAGATCGTCGCCGTTGATTGATCGGATGGATAGATCGTCGCCATTGATCGGACGGATAGATCGTCGCTGATTTGATCGGACGGATAGATCGTCGCTATTGATGATCGGACGGATAGATCGTCGCCGTTGATCGGTTTGATTGGACGGATAGATCGTCGCTGATTGAATTTGATTGGGGACGGATAGATCGTCGCTGTTGATGATCGGACGGATAGATCGTCGCCGTTGATTGATCAGACGGATAGATCGTCGCCATTGATCGGACGGATAGATCGTCGCTGATTTGATCGGACGGATAGATTGTCGCTATTGATGATCGGACGGATAGATCGTCGCTATTGATGATCGGACGGATAGATCGTCACTGGTTGATCGGACGGATAGATCGTCGCTATTGATGATCGGATGGATAGATCATCGCCGTTGATTGATCAGACGGATAGATCGTCACTGGTTGATCGGACGGATAGATCGTCGCTATTGATCGGACGGATGGATCGTCGCCATTGATCGGACGGATAGATCGTCGCTGTTGATTGGTTTGATTGGACGGATAGATCGTCGCTATTGATCGGACGGATAGATCGTCGCTGATGATCGGACGGATAGATCGTCGCTGGGGATACAAAAATCTTTGGGTTTTGAAGACAAAACCTTCAAAATGACCCTCAAATTTATTGTACAACATAACGAAAGGTCACGGACCCAAAAAGAGTGTAATTGAGATCGGGCCAGACTCAGAATCTGGATTGGGCCTGAGGCCCAAAATAAGTGTCGCGCGACATTCACGAACCGTCGCGTGAGGGTCTGAAGTTAGGGCTTGGGTCTGAACAGGCCCAGACCCGTTCCAATCGTTTAAACGTCGCGGGGACGTTACAGAAACAGTGCCAAAACAGTTTCAAAATTTCGAAACTCTCTCAAACCCTCTTCTCTCCCCTAAAACTCCTCTCAAATCTTCTCAAACCTTGATTCCACCCACTAAACCCTACGAACTCAAACTTGATCGTCCACTTATGGCAGACCACGGCAGTGAGGAAGGCGGAGGAGAAGTTGTCGATCAATTGGAGGATCGGGGAGGTCCAACTAGCATCGAAACAGGAGATCAGGCATCGGCGGAGGCCACCGCAGGGGCCGGTGCAGTGGTTGCAGGCGGCGGAGACGGCGAAGAGGGTCGCGAGCAGGCGACTGGTGGTGACGAGCACAGTCGCGCAACGGAGCTGGACGCTCGCGCGACTGTTGATACTGGGGCTGAAGGCTACAGCGTTGAGCGGCTGGATCCTGTCACGACCGTGGAAGGGTCAGTGGTGGCCGGAGTGAGTCCGGTGGACACAGGGGATATTGTTGCTGGAGAGCACCATCACGCGACAGAAGAGGAGCCTCGCGCGATGGTTGATGCTGGAGGAGGCAGTGGCAGTGGGGAAGGAGGTGACACTGTTGAGCCGTCCGGGTCCCCGCCGAAGGATTCGGCGAAGGGCAAGAGCGTTGTAGATGCAGAGGCGGAGGTCACAGAGACTCCAGTTGAGGTCCGAGAGGAGGACATCTTGTTTCGGCCCGCGGTGACGTCGTCGAGCCATAGGCCGATCACCAGACACGACGTCGCCGAGTACTTGACCGACGAGGCATTGACGAGACTCCTTGAGGACAATCCCCTGGTTGGGGAGTTGGTCCTAAAGGCTAGAGAGGACCGCGCCCGGGCCATTGAGGCGTCAGAGGCCGTGGAGAAGGCCGAGAGAGAAAGACAGGGGAGAGAGGAGCTTTTGAGAGACGCAGAGGCCGAGGAGCGGGTGAGAGCAGAGGCACAGGGGCCCAGGGTTACAGCCGTGGAGGAGGCAAAAAATACGAGTCGGCCGGGCTTTTCAGCGGAGGCATACGTGCTTCCCACACCGCACCTCTTTGTGCCGTCGGGCATTGCGGCCCGCGTACCGTCGCGGCGAGACTACGACGATGAGTTGGTGTTGAGAGATCCCCGGGCCCACATTGCAGCGACATGGACAGAGGTATGTTCCCAGAAAACACCCTTCGCAATTTGATTTCGATATTTTGCTTTCTACAGTTCAATTTCGATACTTGCTAGAACATGCTTGAACTTAGAGTTGCATAGATAACTCACGAGCCAGAGTATGCTAAAACCATGTACTTCTGTAACACTGGCCCAATATATAATAACTTGAACCAACCATCCGTTGTAGGCTTTATTGATTTCCTAGAACTTGAAAATGATTTCCCTGTATACTGATAAACCCTTTGCTGCTTGTCTTTGAATCTGAAACAGGCGGGAGCAGAACAGATGAAACAGGCGGGAGCAGAACAGAGGGACATCCGCAGCTTCGGGGGCGCGTGCATGTCCTTGCAGCTGTACGAGGGGCTGCCGGAGAGGGTGAGGCGGCTGGTAGACGAGGCAGGCTTCGGGGAGTTCGTGCGGACTTTGACCCCGGCGAGGATTGATCATGCCGTCCTTGTTGCACTTGCTGAGAGGTGGAGGGATACCACCAATACCTTCCACCTACCTCCTGGGGAGATGACAGTGACGCCTGCTGACTTCGTAGCGATCACAGGCCTGAGGGTTGGAGGTGAGCCCATCCCGTTTGACTCGGGGATCCAGGAGGATCGGGTTGCTCTGGAGTGGTTTCTGGGCAAAGTGCCCAGGATAGAGGGGGGAATGGCGAGGTATGACCAGTTCAAGGGCTACCTGAAGAAGAAGGTGACGAGTGACCGGGAAGCGGAGCAGATGGCCCGGGCGTTTCTGCTATACCTGTTTGGTGCCACTCTGTACCCAAACAGGCGAAGCAACGTCCACCTGTCCTACTTGCCAGCGTTGAGGGACTTGAGGACAGCCTCGCGCTTCGACTGGGGTGGAGCTGCTCTTGGGACGGCCTATCACTTCTTTGGCCACTCGTCGAGGACGGGTAAGAGCACGGCTGGCTACTGGAGGGTCTGGGAGGTACAACTCTAACCCTTTTAAGCACAATTTGATTATGCTTGTTCATTGTTTAGTTTGCTTGACTGTTTCGCTTTCGAATGCCGTATGCCTTGACTAATGCTTGAACTTGTCTAAACATTGCAGCTTTGGGCCTACGAGGTTTTGCGGATGTATCCGCCGGAGTGCAAGCATCCAGACCTGAGCACTCTCCCTCGCGCGCTGAAGTGGAGCAAGGTGAGCACCGAGAAGAAGGAAGGGAGAGGTGAGCTCAACGCCTTCAGGCTGTATCTAGACGAGCTTAGGGCCTCACAGGTATGAACACGTAACTGTAAGCTTTAGATATGCATTCATTTCCTTGCTTTAATGCTGTCGCTGATCAATTGTTTGCATTGCCCGTTTACTTTGAATCGCAGGTCAATTGGGATCCCTGGAGGAGAGCGGGGTCAGAGCCTGAGTACTTGGCCCGGAGTAGGGCTGTCACGGCTAGCAGGGTGTTGTTGGAGTCTGCCTTCGGTTGGCAGTGGTACCTAGGGGATCGAGTGACGCGCCAGTCGCTTGGCTACCCTGAGTTCTGGGTGCCAGGGCCGCTCCCACCTCGAGCTTCATATACGGGGGAGTACACGCGGGCTGAGCTGGAGAGGTATACAAGGCCGGACACTGAGCTTGAACGCTACCTGCGTCCTGGTAGGAACTATGCAGTCTACCAGAGAGACTTCCTGGCGGGTCCACTGGGGATCCTTGGCCTGAGAAAGGTGCGAGGCCAGGCCGCAGGGGCCGCTGAGGAGAGGAGAGCAGCCGGAGAGGGACGGAGAAGAGGTGAGAGCCGGGCAAGGCGAGCCCCGAGCGGTCCGGCAGTTGGTGGACTTCCCGCGCTGCTTTGGAGGATCCCTATGGTTGACAGCCAGGGGAATCCTGCAGAGTTACAGCTAGTGCCCGCGAGAGCGGAGCCTGCTCCTGTGACTGTCTCGGTGAGACCTAGCTTCCAATATTGCTTTTGAATTCCAAATACTTGAATTATCTGCTGAATAGCCTGATGAACTTGAATTGCATACAGGTGCCAATTGAGTGGGTGAACGAAGCCGTTCGACGCATGCTGGCGTTGGAGAACGTAGTGAGAGTACCAGGCGCCGACACTACAGCCAGCTCAGCCAGCCGTTGCTCAGAGGACCCAGGTACGAAAACGATACATTCCAGCTTTCGATACATTCCTACTTTTGATACATTCCTGCTCTCGATACATTCCTGCTTTCGATACATTCCTGCTCTCGATACATTCCTGCTTTCGATACATTCCTGCTCTCGATACATTCCTGCTTTCGATACATTCCTGCTCTGATAGCTTGATAGACTGTACCTGTTTTCAATACAGAAATACAATATGTGCAAAAGATACTCATGTTTTGAAATGTAATGACAATGCAGGTGCAGGGGAAGATGAACCCTAGGCGGAAGAGTGCGCGAGATCCGTCACCGACGAAGGAGGTGGCGGCACAGAAATCCACGCCTCCGGCCATCACCACGCGGCGACAGACGAGGGGCTCACAGATGGCGCGCGCACGCGAGGAGGAAGCCAAGCAAGCCGCGAGGCAAGCTGAGCTCCGATACCAACTCAAGAAGCGCGAGAAGCCAACATTGGAGAAGCTGGGCCCGGTTCGCAGGCCGAAACTGATCATGAGTCCAACCTCCGAGGATGAGGAAGAAGAGGGAGAAGAAGAAGGGGCAGGAGAAGAGGGTGAGGAGCACTCGTCCACCAGCAGTGGCTCTGACGACTCCATTGATGATCCGAGGTATAGAGATGATCCCCGGGAGCTGCAAGACACTTCAGACAGCGATGACGGACTTGAGGGGCGCTGACGAGGCCTCCGTTACCCTTTTTGCACACTGTTTTCGCTTTTGATTCCGGGCCTGCGTGCCCAAGTAGATAGCTTTTGATAGATAGACATTTTAAGGGCCTGCGTGCCTTTTTTGATTGACGGGCGCATGTGCCCTGACTTGACTTGGTAGCTTCTGATCGGCCGAGGGCCATAGATACAGTAGTTTTTTTTTTCTGACATGGATAGACCATGGTTTAGTATAAAAGTCGCATTTTGAAGTTTAATGCTTCTCATTGTGCATAAGAAACAATAAAACCTGCCACTAATACCGAACTTGCATTGACAACACGTCGAGACTATACACAGACACATATGAGTGTATAAATCAGCCTAGCTCTGAAAGAAAAAGGCAATATACCCTAAGACACAATCAGGATACGAGGATACGGGAAATAATGAGATTTAGGGCATTGATACGTCAAGACTCACAATATTCTGTTAAAGACAAAACTGACACTACAGATAGGTCAAAGACGGTCAATATGACCTGTATCAATCAGCGGGACTGAACAAAACGCCCCCGGAAAAGACTTATACCGAAAAAACGCACAAAACGACGCAAAACGTCATAAAATGCCCAAGAACGACTCAATTATGTCCCGGACTGAAACCGACACCTCCATATAGTCACTTAAGGCCTAGGCAACCTGTATGGCATGACCAAAATGGGCTAGAGCCCCCACGGCGAGGTTTGACCTCCCGAAACCTTGATTTGAACTTGAAACGGGCCCCCGAGGGTCCAAAATCTTCGTTGAGCACGGCATTCGGAATCCGATGCTTGGATACAGTCACATATGTCCATAATGACCTGCCGGAACCATCAAAAGTGCCAAATGACCTTTGGAATGAAAAACGACCAATTTGGACAGTAGCTGTTGAAATCTGTCAAAATTGCAGACCAACCGTCGCGCGATGGTCTGGAACTGTCGCGCGAGAAACATCTGTCACGCGATGCTTTGAGAGTGTCGCGCGCGGGTCAATCCCTGCTAAGCTGCCTTTGTTTGACCAAATTATTGCCATGGACCTGTTCATTGTTCCACGTCTTGAAAGTTCTTCTGGGCTTGCAGAAGAAAGGCTGTTCTTCCATGCAAGGTGGTAGGACACCTATGCCTTGATCTCACCAACTCCTTGGATATTTGAAGAAGGGTTTTAAGACTTAATGAAGTGTACACCCCTCCAACTTGTCTAAGATGGGAGATTCACTAATGGGAGCCCTTGATCCTTGGCTAATGAGAGACGAAACCATAAATTGGGCGAGCCCCCGGTCTCGCTGTTTATCCTCGATTCGGGATCTCCGATTTGCTCGACCGTGCGTCGAAATCCTCCAAGCAGCATTGCCTTTCTGGGACCCCATAGTGCATGTCTTCCGATTCCGTGAAGACGGGATGTGCCCCACAATAGAAGAGTTCGAGGCATACGCGCCAGGGTTCGCCAACCTAGATGTTCTCGCCGTGCCGCCCGTCCATGAAGACATGGAACAAATCCTACGGGCAAAACTCAACATTCCGGCGGCTCTGTCAGCCAGCATCATTCGAAACGGCGAGCTCAACATCCTTCGCCTAATTGAACTGTATGGCCCGGAGGGTGGCCTGGGAGACTATGTTGTGGAAGCTCACAGGCGCTTCGTTTTGTCTATATGCGCACTGGCCGCGTACATGCTGGTTCCTATCGACGGAGGGGTAAATCCCAAATTGGTGAGTATCGCCTCACAAATGGATAACGGGAAAAACATCATGCCCATGGTTTTAGCGGAGACGCTCACGGGTTTGGACATGCTGAAACTTGAGCAAGCCGACTCTTTCAGCGGATGCCCTATCTTGCTCCAGGTAAATACACATTCGACATACTTTTCTTGCACTTTCAGCTTCACCCCAAACGCTTGGGCTGTATTTGATTTCTGACCTGTCCTCTGTTCTCATGCAACTCTGGCTGGCGGACAAAGTGGGGGTTTTAGAAGAGCCACAGGCTGGATTTGAAGAGTTTCCCAGATTGTTGGTCGCAAGACCGATGATATTCCCCGACTTGCCGGTGGACATATGGTTTGCCTTCCTGAACGATCTGCTATCTGAGGACATAGTCTGGAGGTGTCTCTGGTTAAACCTTCCGGCAATGACGCTCAAATCAGCGGGATACAAAAGAGTGATAATCGCCGGCCTGTCAAGCTTCACATTTTACGTCCCTGGGCGTACGCTCCGCCAGCTCGGAAGAAGCCAAGGATATAAGCGATATGGAGCGGAAGATTTCGACCTCCCTGCATTCACCTCGTGGGACCTGCGCTGCTATAGAGACAACTGGGGTGATAGGACGTTGAAGGAATCAACTCCAGAGTTCAGGACATGGCTGGAAAATCGTTACATAAGGTGGCTCCGTGTCGAAGTTGAAGCAAGATTGAGGGGATATTTCTGAATCCCGTGGGAAAACGAGTTGTAATTAGTAAGACCATTAGGCTAAGTTTCTGGCTCCGCTCTTCAATACTCGCTTTGTAAAATGCATGCCACTTTGCCCGGCTTGACCGGCTAAATAACAACCTTGAATTATCTGGCCGTTATTCCTCCGAGGGACCGAACTTGTCATTGAACGTGTAATTTGAACAAACAACGCTTCGACGTAGTCATAAACACTCATAACGACCTACTGGAAGCATTGGAATTTCAAAATCCGGCCCGAGTCAAAATCCGGAAAACAACCCCAAAAAGGCAGTAGCCTGCCCTACTGTGCCGAATCAAACTGAACACTCGCGCGAGCAAACAAAACTGTCGCGCGAGCATCAACAGTCGCGCGATACTTCATGACCATCGCGCGATAGGGAATTCCTGTTACAGTGGCCAGCCTTGACTCATTCGGACAAAAAGGGGTGGCAGGCTTTGTCAGCAGGTTTGGGCGTGTAGGGGCTTCTGGCTTTCCCCAGAGGTGTTCCCTTGATCTTTAGCAAGTGGAGGGACACCTTGCAAGGCCACATCACTCAAAGGAAAGGCATTACCTCCTTTCTTGGCCTATAAAGAGGAATGAGTCCCTGAATGAAGGGTGTGCTTCCGTGGAAAACCTCTAGCACTGTTCCCCAAATGGTAAATCATCTCCCCACCTTAATCAGCCCGTGGCTCGAAGAATTTGTCGCGAGCGATTGGCTATGCTTCCGTTCTCACGGGTTGGCGGCCTTTCGCTTCTTAAAAAGTGTAAGGCTCCGCCCCGAAATTCTAAGAGCAGCCCTGCAGTTTTGGGACCGGGACGTCCATGTGTTCCGATTTGGCGACAACGAGCTGTGCCCGACCGTTGAAGAATTCCAAGCCTATCTCCAAGGCTTTGCTTCGAGCGTGATTGTTGTGCCACCTTACAGGCAAAGCATGTCAAAGCTGTTGAAGACGTGTCTGAACATTTCCAGGGGCGCAGCGGAAGGCCTGTTATCTGGCGGACAGATAAACATCGCACGCTTAATGGAATGGTACGGGCCCGACGGCGACCCAGCGGATATGGTTCTGCAGGCTCGACGTCGATTTGCCATGTCAATTGGCATACTGGCCGCGTATTTGCTGGTGTCTCCGCATGGGCGGCCCGACCCCTCGTTGGTTCACGTGGCTACGGAGATGGGTGCTCGGAAGAACGTAGTTCCCCTAGTACTTGTTGAAACGCTCATTGGTTTGGATTTGGTGGCCACAGGTCAGACGAAAACATTTAGTGGCAGTCCAATCCTGTTACAGGTAAACTCTCACTCAGCTCACCTTTTTCCGGCTTCCACACAGTCTGTTTTTACCTCAACTCTCGGCTAAGGCTATATGGTAGCTCCTCACTTGTTTTCTTTCGCTCGGGCTTATGTGGCTCCTTACTTGTCTTTTCGCTCATGCAGTTGTGGCTATGTGACAAACTTGGACTAATCTCGGTTCCTGGAGCGGACTGGCCCCGTCTGCCCGGGCGAATGCACCAAAGGGGAATGTTGTACCCGGAAATGTCTGAGGAGGAGTGGTACACCTTCATGAGAGAGATGTCTCCGCGCGAGATCGTTTGGCGGCATAGAGCCCTGAACATCCCGGATATGGCTCTGCACTCTGCAGGTTTCGAGAGAATGGTGATTGCTGGGCTGTCCAGTTTCACGTTCTACATTCCAGGTCGTATCCTACGGCAACTGGGCATGAGTCAAGGCCTTCATCGAGCTGGGATAGAAGATTTCCAGATTCCAGCTTTTACAGCCCAACATCTAACAGGGAATGAACACAACTGGGGTTTGAGAGAACTTGGAGGAGCGGAAGACGACTTCAGCACAAGACTCAAACATCGCTATGTAGCATGGTTAAGAGAAGAGGTCGCAAGGAGACAAAACGCAGACTGACTCCTGACTCAACTCCAATGATCTAGAATAAACTGTGAGCCCGTGAGGGCCTCTTAGCATTTCGTTCTGCTTTTGATGCTTTACTATTTTTCTTAGGACTTTGCTCAGCCTATGTAATAGAAATAATAGTTTTGAATAAAGGTGAAAGATTAAAAATTTTCCCCTTTTTGGTCCAAGCGTTGAACACCACGTCGTTTGAATGTTGAGGTACGCTCCGGAATAAAAACCCTGGATCGAGTTGATTGATTGTGACCGAATCTCACAGAGAGATTGCCTACGTATCCCAAGCTAGGGAATCAGGTCAAAACGTAGTTCAGGCTACGGTTCGACAGAGCATGACCGAGTCCCAAAGAGAGACTGCTTACGTATCCCAAGCTAGGGAATCAGGTCAAAACGTAGTTCAGGCTAAGGTTCGCTCGTGTGTTTTGGCTCTCCTTTTGCGCTCTAAATTTTGCCTAGGACTGCCCTTGCAGGTTTCCAACCTAGCGAGCTTTGATTGAATACCTATTTATTTTTGCCTAAACTGCCCCCTTAGGTTTTCAGTCTAGCAGGCTTGCTCTAATTTTTGCTTGGGACCGCCCACCCTTGTGGTTTTCGGCTCAATGAGCTTCTCTCAAGGGTAGTAACGTTTAAGTTGATCCAGGTTGACCAGAGTGTTGAACTCGTTGCCGTCCAGATCAATGAGCTGAGCTGCCCCACCCGAGAGGATGGTCTTGATAATGTAAGGTCCCGCGCGTTTCGGGCGGAACTTGCCGCGTAGATCGAAGATGGGAGCCCGGATTTCCTTCGTGACCATGTCCCCTTCAGCTAAGTCACGAGATTTCACTTTCTTGTTGAATGCCCGAGCAATCCTGCGCTGATACCCCTGAACGTGATACAAGGCACGGAGCCTCCTCTCATTAAAAAGCATGAGTTCGACGAACCTCCCGCTAAGCCATTCGGACTCCGCGAGCTCACATTCAGCCATAATCCTCAAAGTTGGCACTTCAAGCTCGATGGGAAGGACTGCTTCCATCCCATAAACCAGAGAAAAAGGGGTTGCCCCTGTTGATGTACGAATTGACGTGCGGTACCCCCAAAGAGCTAGAGGCAGCTGCTCGTGCCAGTCCCTGGCAGACTTTTCGGACTTTTTGATGATAGTCTCAATATTCTTGTTGGCTGCTTCAACCGCCCCATTCGTCTGAGGGCGATAGACCGTTGAGTGATGAACCTGGATCTGGAATTCTTCGAAGAGCTCCAGCACCCTGCCTTTGAAATGGACCCCATTGTCAGAAACAAATGCCTGTGGAACCCCGTATCGATAAATGATGTTCTTCCGGATAAACTGAGCAACCTAAACCGCCGTCAGGGTCTTGTAAGATTCAGCCTCGACCCATTTGGTGAAGTAATCTATTGCCACCAAAATGAACCGATGCCCGTTCGAAGCAGAAGGCCTGATCATGCCGATAACGTCGATACCCCAAACAGAAAAGGGCCAAGGCGATGTCATGTCAAATAGTTTAGAATGAGGGACATGCATGAGATTGGCATGGATTTGACACCTATGGCAGCGGCGTACATAATCCACACACTGAGACTCCATGGTAGACCAAAAGTATCCCTGTCGTAAGATTTTCCTGGCGAGCATGACCCCGCTCATGTGACGGCCACAAACTCCTTCGTGAATTTCCTCCATGATTTTGATGGCTTCAGTGCCATTGACACAGAGCTTATGCATTCCGCAGTGAGATCTCCGATACAGTCTCCCGCCACAGATAATGTATTGAGCGGCCATTCTTCGCAGTGCCGCTCGATCCTTCTTAGTGGCATCGGCCGGAAACTGACCACTTTCGACGAAGTTCCAGATATCATGATACCAGGGTAGGCCGTCATCGACATCATCGACAGCGTTGACGTAATGATAAGCAGGCAAGTCCCGCTGCTCGATTAGAATGGGACGAAGCTTGATACCAACCGGAAGCTCGACCATGGAAGCCAGAGTTGCCAGAGCGTCGGCGAACTGGTTCTTCATCCGAGGGATGTGCGTGAACGTGACTCTGTTGAAACGAGGAATGAGGTCCTCCAGGTCTTGGTGATAAGGCTTTAATCTGTCCTCCCGAACTTTCCAGTCCCCGTTAGCCTGAGAAACGACAAGGTTGGAGTCACCAATGACCTCGAGCTTTTCAACACCAAGTGTAAGAGCAGCTTCCATGCCAACAATGCAGGCCTCATATTCAGCTTGGTTGTTCGTGACATCGAAATTGAGTTTGAACGCGAGCGGAATATGAGCACCATCAGGGGTTATAAGCAAAACCCCAATCCCGTATCCCTTCTGATTAGCTGCCCCATCAAAATAAAGAGTCCAGGTGTCTTCGACGACCGCCATCACCCCTTCATCTGGAAAGGCAAAATCTGAGTCCTCCGGTCCATCGACAGGATGATCAGCCAAAAATTCGGCGACCGCGCGCCCTTTGACAGATTTTCTAGTGACATATTCGAGGTCAAACTCTGCGAGCAAAAGCAACCAACGTGCTAGCTTACCAGTAAGCGCAGGCTTCTCAAATAGATACTTGAGATGATCCATTCGAGAGATCAACTTCACTGGGTAAGCCAGCATGTAGTGTCTTAATTTTTTGGATGCCCAAACAAGAGCCCAACACGTCTTTTCGAGAGCGGTGTATCGTTCTTCAGCGCCAACCATCTTCTTACTCAAGTAGTAAATGGCCTTTTCGACTCCCTTTTCTCCTTCTTGAGCCAGCAAACACCCCATAGACGAAGGATTTACAGACAAGTAAAGTATCAAGGGTTTCCCAGCACTGGTGGCATTAAAACCGGAGGGTTTGAATGGAGGTGAAAGCTGCCTGGCACTTGTCTGTCCAAACGAATGGAGTATTCTTCTTCAATAGACGAAACATCGGCTCGCAAGTTAGTGTCAACTTGGCGATGAATCTGCTGATGAACTGTACTTTTCCCAAAAAGCTCCGCACCCCCTTTTCAGAATCCGGTGGCTTCATCTCAAGGACTGCTTTGATTTTAGACGGACCGATCTCGATTCCACGAGAAGTGATCATGAAACCGAGCGTCTTACCAGCTGTGACCCCAAAGGTGCATTTCTGAGGGTTTAGACGCATGCGAAACTTCCGTAATCTCTCGAAGAATTTCCTAAGCACAGGAACATGACCATCTCGAGTTTTGGACTTGGCGATCATGTCATCGACGTAGACCTCGACTTCTTTGTGCATCATATCGTGTAGAATAGTGGTAGTGGCTCGCTGATAAGTGGGCCCAGCGTTCTTCAATCCAAAAGGCATGACCAGGTAGCAATAAGTCCCCCACTCGGTGATGAACGTGGTTTTCTCGCGGTCCTCGGGCGCCATGAGAATTTGGTTGTAGCCAGAGAAGCCATCCATGAACGAGAGCAAAGCGTGCCCCGCAGTGTTATCCACAAGCACATCGATGTGTGGCAAGGGAAAATCGTCTTTGGGGCTCGCTTTGTTCAAGTCCCGAAAATCAACGCAAACTCGGATTTGGCCATTTTTCTTAGGAACAGGGACAATGTTGGCCACCCATGTGGGATACTGAGAGACCATGAGAAAGCCAGCGTCAATCTGCTTAGTAACCTCCTCCTTAATCTTCTGAACCCAATCTGGCCTCATCCGTCGGAGCTTCTGCTTCACAGGCTTGGCATCCGGAAACAAAGGAATGTGATGCTCCACGATCTCGGGATCAATCCCGGGCATATCTCGATGAGACCATGCAAAAACGTCACTGAACTCGGTGAGTAGCTCTTTGAAATCACGATGCTCCTTTGGTGAAAGTGTGGAGCCCACTTGAACCATTCGGGGATCGTTTTCATCTTTCAAATTTATAGAAACTATTTCTTCTTTTAACGGCTGAGCATGCCTTTCGTCTTCCCTTTCGATGAAGGCACGGATTTCCTTGGGGATGTCCCCATCGAAATCTATCCCTTCATCGTCAGGGTCGACACAGTTTATATAAAGATCATTGAAATAGTCAGAAGATGCTTCGTTCATTTCACAAGCCCCTGAAGGGTCACCAAGTACAAGAGAGTCAAACTCGAAATAAAAGCTATGACGTGGAGGGCCTAGAGGCACAAACTCCGACTCAGAGCTAGACTTAGAGGACGGGACAGACTCTGACTCAGACTCAGACTCAGACTCGGACTCAGACTCAGACGTGTTGTCAATACAAGTCAGGCGTGGCCTGAAAATGCAATTATTCAAAGAGCCCTCGGCCTTCACAATGAGAGAGGTGGGATCCTTGAGGGCGTCGGGCCCGAGCATGAGCACTTCGGCCTCTTCAGCTTCCCCAGCCAAACCCACTTGGGAGAATTCCTGGAATAGCAGCTCCAGATTTCCCTGATTGATAGATCCTAGCCAGCCAGTCTTGGTTTTCACCTGATTAAACTTCCTCTTGAATTCTTCCTTTGCTGGTTCATCATCACTGCTTGACCAGGTGTCATCAGCGAAAACCTCAAACCCAGGCAGCAGCTCCCCGGTCTCGGAATGAATGAAGGGCTCAGCCTACCCAGTGTAAGCGGCATTTCCTACTTCACGCACAAATTTGGGACCGCTGCAAAGGGTCCGAGGTTTTCCCATATATTTCCTTCGTTTGGCATCTTTGGCAGAGGCGATATACCCCAAACCAAAGCGGCCCTCGTTGAAAGGAAAAGTAGGGAACTCCGGGACCCCTTGACGGCGAGAGCCCAAACCAATGCCCGGAAAATAAGACATCCTTCTCATAATGTCCAGCGCGACAGAGCTTATGAGAAAGTTCCCGTCCACATTGATGGCCATTACTGTGCCCGAAGTATCAAAAGAGAAGCCCCCGAGATCAACGTCTTCTTCACCGTGTTGAATTCCCAAGACGGGAGTCCCATCCTCCTTGAGCGGGCGGATGCCAGAATCCCCGCAGATGGTTAGAGTACCAGTAGGTAGTCCCAGAATAACCTTTTGGTGGAGGGTGGATGGCACAGCCATGATGTCGGACCGATGAAGCCATGGCCTACCCAGCAGAAGATTGAAAGTTGCAGGGATATCCACGACATGGAACTCCACATCCATCTCAAAACCCTCGGCATCGAGTTTGAGCTTCAGAATACCTTTGACTACGCGACGGGTGCCGTCATATGCCTTGACAGCCAGATTGGAAGGTGCAAGGTCCTTTTTGGTGAGTCCCAAACGATAAGCGACCCTCAAAGGGCAGACGTTAATGGCAGAGCCGTTGTCAATAAGAACAGTCGGGACCCAGAGTCCTCGACACTTGACGATAATGTGTAAGGGGCGGTTGTGGTCGACTCCTTCAACTGGCAGATCCTTGTCTGTGAAGATCACCGTATGCTTGGAGGTTGGAGGGAGGATGAGAGATATCATCACCTCTGGTGTGACGTCGGCTTGGACTTCGAGGCGGGATAGGGCGTGACACAGCCTCTGACGATGCTCCTTAGATGAACAGATCAAGCCCCAGATAGAAATAGCGGCGGGAATCCGCTCCAGCTGCCGCTGAACCAAGTCAGGAATCGGATTGCCAGCTGATACCTCAAGAGGTGCATACCTTGGGAAAGAAACAGGCTCGTTCCTTTGATTAGCAGGATTGGAGGAATTCCCGGCCTGCAGATTAGCAGGCTGAAAAATCCGTCCACTCCTTGTAACATTGTGAACGTTCCCCAAAGAGGGCACGACCTGAGTGTTTTCCTTCACATCCCAGAGATCAGCAGGGACATCTCCCAGTTTGCGCTTCCCCTTGTCAGCAGTCGGTGCAGAGACGGGCACTTCCATGCCTAAGCCCAAATCTTCAGCCAGATCTTTCATCAATAAGGAGTCCTAGAAGCTCAAATCTTTCACAACAGCAACTTCAGCAACGGGCTCTGGATTTGTAATAAAGGGAACATCCTAAAGACCAGTGTCAGCCAGGGTACGATTGACGGCCCAGACTTCATTCCCAACTTGGACGTCCACTTTGTCGTTAACTTCCCACAGATTAGCGGGCGGAGCGCGGTCCGTGACAATGATGCTGCAGTCCCTGTTGTTGGGGTAAGGCACCTGAGGGCGCGGATTTTCTTCGTCGACAATGTAGGAACAGGGGTCATGGTCAGTGTCGGGGTTAGTGTCACAAATCGAATTAAAGACCGAACCAAAGAGGGAAATGTGGTCTCCCAAAGCCCGTGGATCTTCCTGGACAAGTTCATCCTCCACGTAGTGAAGCATGTAGTCCGGCGTGGCATAGCCTTGCAGAGGGTTAGGGTCAACATCCATGGGAGCAAACCAGGTTGGCTCAGGATCCCAGCAAAATTCCCCTTCGGGAACTGGAGGCTCGATTGGGTTGAATAGCATATACAAGGAGAAACCGTCTAAAGGGTCAAGCAAGGCCGCTTCATAACCGGCCAACCAGCCATCATACCAGGCTTGATCAAATGGGACATTTCCGGGCTGCGGAGGAATCCCGTCCATCTCAAGGCTCGACCCTTCGTTAAACAGAGGAGTGGAATAGTCCCAATGGTCCGCTATGGCCCAGCCAGTAGCTTGCATGTTATCATCTGAAGGAGGCACCCAAGGCTGGTAGGGATCAGGAAACGGGCCAGCGATGGTTGCGTACGGGCTGTCAAGCGACGAGGTAGAGCTGATTTGCACAGCAGGGATTGACTGATGGAAGAGGGAGCTGACAGATTCTTCGGAGATAGGTGATCCGGCTTGTAAAAGTTCCGAAGGTGCATCTGCATCAACAAGTTGGCCTTCAACCAATTGTATATAAGAAACCTCGGTGGACGGCTTGAGCGAGAAAGGCACGATGGGCCTGGGTTGATCGGCTGAGGCTATATAGTCAGTGGGGTTAAATATGGTGGAGCTAGGGTTGATATAAGTGGAGCTGAGAGATATCTGGTTGATATGTGGTACAGCGTTGTGCTTAGGGAGAGAGTTGGCAATGACATTGGGTTTCTGAGGTGGTGGAGGGGTCTCCAGCGTGCCATCGTCAATGAGATCCTGGATCGCATGACGGAGGCGAAAGCAGGAGTTAGTGAGATGACCCGCTCCTTGATGGTAAGCACAGTAAAGGTTGGCTTTGAAGCCGGGTGAAGGGTTCTTGGGTAAAGGAGATGGATCCAGGGGCTTCAGATGCCCTGATTTGACCAATTTTTCCAAGACCAAGGATAGAGGTGCCTCGATAGTGGAAAAGCTACGGGGTTGGTTCCGAGGTCGGCTGTTCTGTGGATTTTGGACTTGATTGACATCCGCAATGTGATTAGCAGCTCTGGAGGAAGCGGCATTGGTACCGGCGGTTGCCGTGTTGGAATAAGTCCCTGTCCCGAACAGCGCATTGGCGTTTCCAGAGTAAGCCCGAGGCTTTGACTTGGGGGCATGCGAGGATTCCCCCTTTGATAGAATTCCACTCTGCAGAGCATCTTCGATGGCCAAGCCAGAGTCGAAGAAGGTTTCAAAGGTAGCAGAGGCCTGAGCTAGAACCAGGTGCCTAGCATAGTCCGGTTGAAGATTGCGGGAAATGATGCGGAGCTGGTCCTTCTCACTCAGGCGATCGGTCATCTGCGCAGCTTTAGCTCTCCACCTTTTGACGAAGTCTGCAAAGGTCTCCTTAGCCTCCATCTTGGTGGATTCAAGTTCCCGGGTAGTCATTTTCAGCTGGGAGTTGTAATTGTACTGCGAAATAAACGCAGTCCCAATGTCCTCCCAAGTCCTCCTTTTGGCAATGTCGAGTGACAAAAACCAATGGAAAGCAGGGCCCGAAAGGGTCTGAGGAAAGAGCTGTGACATGGCCTCTGGCTCGACAGAAAGAAGTTTCATGGCGGCGTGGTAGCTGTAGAGATGAGTCCTGGGGTCGCCGCTCCCATCGAACTTAGCCAAGTCCGGCATTTTGAACTTTTCAGGAAGCTTGGCGTTGGGATACAGGCAAGGCGATCCAGATCGATCCCTCCGGCACTGATCTTTTCTGTCTTGGCAATGGATTCCTCCAGTTTGGCCATCTTGGCCATGAGTGCGACCATCTCTGGATTCTGAGCTGGTTCTTCTTGATTCGGAGGCAGTCTACCGCCTGCAAGATTTGCAGCGGGCCTGCGGCCTTCCCTCGGGTTCATCACTATAAGACGTCCTACGTGAAGCGGATCTGGAACCAAGATGGGCTGCTCCTGGTCAGACTCATCGTCCTCACCTTTTTCCTCGAGAGGGGGCGGAAGGCGAGTGTGAATGAGGTCGTTCAGGCGAGCAATGTTAGTGTCGGTCTGAGCTGCCCTCTGTTGCATGGCGGTGATGCTGTCCTGAAGGTTCATGAGCATGGTCTCCAGGGTAAGGGGTTCTGGTTGTGGCCGTTCCATCGTGACGGGTGGTTCAGAGCTGCTTGATACGGATACCGGGGTAGTCGGACGCCCTTCCTGTAAAACTGGTGGTGAAACTGACTGAGAACCTGACTGAGACTCTGAGTGCTGTGCTGCCGGAGGTGAGCGCAGAGAGTCTTCCGTGATGACTGACTGGGACCGTAACCTGACAAGCCTTTGAACCGGACTCAGATGCAGACGTTCCCAAGCGGGTTTGGCAACTGGCCTCGATACTTTCCTCGGCGGTGCAATGATTCAGATCTTTGCTTGCAAGGCAAAAGGAGGCTTAATAAGGGTCCTGCAATAACTTTAATCTAAATAAAAGACTAAAGTGGAAACGTCCAATCGCGGCTCAAGCTTGGCGTTAATGCCAAGGGGATTGGCAGCGGAGACAGGATCAGGTGCTGCACTTCTGAGAGTGGAACCGAGACCTGAAGGAGGTGAATCCAGGGAAAAAGCACCTGGGCAAAGATCGAAAGGTTTGTGAAGGGTCTTGGTAGGAGAGGACCGACTGGTAGTCAAAATTACTTGAGGACCGTGAGTAGGAGCAGAATCCACGGGGTTCCTCTGCTTCCTTCTCATTTCGTTAGAGTCAACAGCTTTGCCACCGAGCCCTTCCAACATGGTGGTTGAATCATCGGCTCCAAGATCGAGTCGAGATGAGTTCTCAGGTTTCAAAGAGGTTGAGATGCTTTGTGGCTTAGCTGTAAAATGAGACCGCTGATAGTGGCGATCTAGGGCTTGGAGGCCCAACCCATCTGCAATCGAGATCGTACCGTCGGCCATGGCTGTCTGCTTCAACAGGCTAGTGAGCGGAGGAAATCGCCCCAAATCGCCATGAACAGTAACTTAATCGCCATACACAACTTAATCGCTCGTATGGGAGCTTGTTTCTTCTGTTGTTGACGAGGTAGGATTTTGAGAGGGCAGAATCGTCAAAATGGCACCCCGCTTCACCAACGACAGGCCTAATCCGGGAAGAGGTGGATTACAAATCCGGGAGAGCCTCAAATCCACCTTCCCATTTTGAGAGGTCTTGGCTGCTAGTGCTTCTACTTATGAGAGTTGTGGAGCTAAACATTGTGGTTCAAGATTTGAGAGGTCTTGGCTGCTAATACTTCTACTTATGAGGTAAATATCTTAATCTTAAGCTGGTTTTGTGACAGCGACTGCTTTGGTTTCTTCTAGAATCTGAAAAGTCTAGGTCTGGTTAAGGATATTTCAGTTTGCCTCTTTTTGTGTGAACCTGTGAGTTGTGGGTTTGAGCCTTATCTTTTTGCGAAAGGAGGTAATAAATAGAGGGAGGCATTTTGTGAGGGAGAGATGAGGGAGTAGTAGCTCACCCTTTTACTTTTAGAGTGTTGGTGAATTAGGCTTCGAGGGAGGAGTAGAGTGAGGGGATATAGGCTTTGTGAGGAGTGGACTTCTTAACCAAGTGGTTGTCTTTGGGTTGTATTATTAGCTGATCATGCCATGCTGCTGTGGCTGCTGTCAGTAACTTTAAAGCTGCTGTTATGTTTGTGTCCCTCATAGATAGGCAACTGTCTGTTGTGGAAGCACATAAATTTGCATACTGGACAGATTCTGGACTGAGGTTCATTGGCCTATCCTTGGGGGGCTGTCCCTTGGAAACTGTTATGTTTCGGTTGTTGTTACTTTTCTGGTTATAGCTGTTGTTCTCTTGCTGTTTCCAGTTATAGATGCTGTTTATTGTTTTGCTGCTGCTGTCCAGTTAGCATTTTTGATGCTGTTGTTTTACTGTCTATAGTTATGTGTGGCTGCAATCTGGATGTTCGTATAGAATTTTGAAAGTTTCAATTGTAGTTTATGCCTAACCAATAGGGGCTGTCGTTGGGATCTTCCTTCGCAGAGGGGGACGTCCTCTGCATTTTGTTTCTCCGTTCAACCGATCGTGTGGAGCAGTAGTTTTGGTTATCTGCTGCAAGCCAAGATGGTTCAGATTACCTGCTGCTGCTGCTCCGCCACAACATTGGCGACTTGCTCCGAGCGAGGCTCTTGGCACGCGACCTCGCCTGGGATAGGCCTCAGACCTTAGTTGCTGTCCAAGATTAGTTGCTGTCCAGGATGGAGCAGTTGCTGTCTCTGCTGTTCTGCGTGAGGAACAGCTCCAGAAATGGGGCCGCATGCATCAAGGCATTAAGTGAATTAGTTCTATATTTAGGCATATCTCAGTTGTATGTAAATGTTTAATCATTGTGTCTTCTTGTCTCTTTCCTTTTAGTCAGGTTACACTACGTGTAACCCTTTTGCCATCTGTTTCTTATCCCTCTTCTAGATGGATACGAAACAGATGATCCATTTTCATCTAGTCCTATGTAGCCATTTGGCGTAGGCTTCTCGGTTTCCTATGTTTTTTAATTTCTTTTTCTTTTTCTCCTCCTGGGGTACCCCTTGCAGGCTGTATATTCGGTTAGCCTCTTTTAATTTCAAGCTGATTTACCCAAAAAAAAAAAAGAACCCCTTAATCTTGGTTTTTGGAACATCAGGGGACTTAATGACCCAATCAAACAAGAAAAGGTTAAGTGTTTTATAAATAAGAACAAGCTCTCACTTGTGGGTTTATTAGAGCATAAAATAAAGGAGGATAAAGCTTCTAGAGTGATAAGACATGTTTGTCCAAAAATAGAACATGTAACACCGAAGATACATAAGAAGTAGGAGGCTGGGAGCTTCTCTCTCTAGGTTAGAGAGAGGAAGCTCCCTCCGGCCAAGTCTGGCCTGGCCACCTTCGGCCCCATCCAGCCGGCGGCCGGGCATCCCACCTCCGGCCAGCAGCAGTTGCAACATCAAGGGCAAGGGAACCCCTCTCTCGACAGGGGCTCTCCTCCACCGCCCGTACCATAACCAACCGGCTACCCACGGGTCCAGCCATCTACCACCATCTCCTGTCCAGATCTGGAATTTCTGGCAGTAGCAGCGGCAGCAGCTTCGGTGGCTGCCACCATTAACAGCAGCAGCGGCCACAGCCCACCTCTCAAACCGGCCACCTCTGGCCCGGCCACCTCTGGCCCGGCCTCCTAAGGTCCAGTCATTCCGGCCATGGATCGACTCCCAACTGTGGGTCGCCGTGGTCCGGCCGCCGCTGGTCTTCCACAGATCCGGCGCCTCTCTCCGCCGGCCATTCAACAACCGGCAACCCTCGGGCCCGGCATCCTATCATCCTCCAATCGGAGCTCCAGATCTCGTAGCCATGGCTAGCCAAAGCGGGCGGCCACTGGTCCGGCCAGCCACAGCTGGCCACCACTTCCGGGCTTCTACGCCACGGTCTCTGCAACTCTCTTGTCCGGTCATCTTTCCGGCCAAGCAGCGGCCAGCAACAGCAGGCCCGTCGGGGCATCAACAGCCGAGCCAGCCAGCCGTGGCTCGCCGTGGCACGGCCCGACCCGGCCATAACTTCATCAATGGACAGCGCGGCTGGTGGCTCGGGTACCACGGCTCACCGGGTGCTTGGCACTACCGGTGGTGGCTCGGGCAGCCCTTGCGGGCCAGGACCTTCCAGCCCAGCAGCCCAGCAGGCAGCAGCCTGCCCGATGGGCAGTCACTATATCCTTTATGAGCTTTGCATTGCTTATCTGTGATCAATTGTTACTGGACAATAGGGCCAGTTTACTGTGATTACTATCAAATTGTTGCTGGACTCTTGGGCCAGCTTACTGTTAGTATCTGCAATCCCCGATAGGCGGTCACCTGTAGGACTGAAATTGGGGGTTCGGACTCTTTGTTGAGCCTTTTTATATCCCTAGATCCTGTGCTCGTTTAGCCCTGTAGTTGTGCGTAGTAGTTGTGGTCGTGGCTATCGTTGATTAGATTAGAGTCTGTTCTGATTGAAAGGGGTAGCATCGCAATAGCAGCAGCTGCAGCTGCCGTTGATTAGATCGTTGGATGGATTCTGATTGAGCGAGGTAGCTGCCTGGGCTTTCATTGATTAGATTGGTGCTCGTTCACTGATCGAAAGGGGTAGCATTGCAAGCTGTTATTGATTAGATTAGTGGCTTTCACTGATCGAAAGGAGCAGCTTGGTCCACCGGCGGTTAGGGGGGCCACTTTTGTGGATTCTCTTCTGTTCCTCTTTTAGTTGTTAGCGAGCCTAGGGGATTGGGTTGAGGGAGTAGTAGTCTGGATGGAATGGGCGTGGTGTGCAGGGTACTGAGCAGCAGCAGTAGCCTTGTCAAATGTCGTCATCTCCAGTGCGAGTCTCTTCTCAGTTCCTATCCCTCTGTAGTAGTTGACCTCTGATGAGTGGGTAGTATGCTTGCTTTGGGCTAGTTAGTAGTATCAGGTTCTTGGTTATCTTAGCCCAGCGTTGGAGGAGGAGGTTATTAGGTAGTTGGGTTCTGCAGGAGATTTTGGCGAGCCTTAGGCTTGGATGAGGGAGTAGTAGGCCGGAAGGTTTGGGCGTGGTGTGCAGGGTACTGAGCAGCAGCAGTAGCCTTGTCGGATGCCGTCATCTCTGGTTCGAGTCTCTTGATGCCTTGTTCCTCTGTAGTAGCCGATCAGCTTGCTTTGTAGCCGTCGTACTCGGTGGCTTCTCCTCGGTGTTGGTTATCACTACAAGAAAAAACACCATTCCCGACTAACGGTTTAGTCGGCAATTGTAGACATTTTAGTCGGCAAAAGTCTTCCCCGACTAAAAAACTTGGTCGGCACATTAGTCGGTGGAAGAAGGTCGGCAAAGGTTATTGCCGACTAAAAAAGGTTAGTCGGTAAAGATTGGACTATTGGCCGACTAATTGTTTAGTCGGGGAATATGCAAACTATTTGCCGACTAACGGTTTAGTCGGGGAATGGTAATCTATTTGCCGACTAAATGTTTAGTCGGGGAATTTGTGCCCTATTTGCCGACTAAATAGTTAGTCGGGAAATGTGTGTGCACCATTTGCCGACTAAGCGTTTAGTCGGGGAATGTGTGAACAAATCAACAATGAATTCCCTATTGGCGACCAAAAGTTAGTCGGGCAATGCATTATCCGTACCAATTGCTCAAAATCCCATAATTTTCTACAAAATTTTTCTCCATTCATTTCCTGTAAAAAAAATTTTCCCTCCATTTTCATTACATCCACAAAATTGCAACATAATGTATTTAATAAAAAATAAAATTCCAAGAAATAAATCCAAACTTCCATAAATACTTAAATAACAACTTGTATCCAAATTCCTAAAACACAAAATAACGACACGTCCAACCACGAGGGAGAAATTATAAAAAAAAATCCAAGCTCAATAAAAAAAAATGTATCAAAACCCCTAGAAAATACTAAAAAGTTCAACCTCGACAAATGGATAACCTAAAAACACCCAAGCACGTCCACAACCAAAATCCAACTTTGATCTTCATAGTCAATAACCAAAAGTAGAACTGCGGGATACTCCATTAAGCGTCGATCTGTAAAAATAAAAAACAAAAAAAGAACAATCCACCATTAGTATTTATGAACTAGTGTATCCTATTGCTCAAAGCATAAACATAGGTAGATACTAACTAATTACAAGCCAAAACGAAAAATTATCTTGACATTTTGCACCTCTTAATGCATAAAAAGCTAATTGAGTCCACTATATCAAGACGAAAGAATGGAGACCGTACAAAAAAATCAAGTAATAAGTCTCTACTCTAGAAATTCTCTGAAAGAAACTCCTGCATTAAGGCAAACAAAAAACAAAATATGACAGCCTTCTAAACAGAGCATTCAATTTCCTATGTTCACTTTGTTTGTATTCGAAAATTTTCAAAATTCATTCTCTCCACATGGAACAGAATGTGCAACATGGCCCAACTCAATGTGGGAACAGAAAGATCGTGTAATTCAAGACAACTAGAGGAGCATGTAGATGAAAACACAATAGGAAAGATTCGAAGATATAGGCTTAGTTATGGTCAGTGTTCCCAGCATTGAAAGAGATCATTTAATCCGAATTTTCCATCACCTTTACCTACCTAAACAGAGGAAGTATATCCAGGGATGGCCAATTGGCCATCAAGGTTCCTCTTAGAAAGCATTCTCTCATAATTATTTACATGAAAATCCTTAATCCCCATGCATATCAACATACTCTCCCCCCAGCTACCCCACCACCCAAACGAATTTCTATTGACGAAAACAACCCGTCATGGTAAACTAATAGGAGATGAGTGAACTTATCCCACGCACCTAATATACTGGACGATTACAATTCACATCACATGCATTTGAATAGTTACTATACAATCAACACATTGCACGATCGAAACCACCTAATTCAAGTGTGCACAAGAATGTATTGTCAAGATCTAGCGCACATGTAAGAAAGCAATTGTGAAGACTCGAACATAGCATATACACATAAAACAAGAATCAACCAACTAAGCAAGTGGTAGTCAATTCCAAGGAAATTTACTAGCAAAACAGAAAAAAGTAAGGGACTACGAGATAATACAAAGCAGAATTAAGAATGCAGAAAGTTCATGCATAACAAGGACATTGAGTAGTTATATCACAACAGAGTCGTACTTGCACAAGTACAATGTTCGAAACTTTTTACAGAAAGTAGACAGTTTGGAGAAATACCTCACAGTGCTTCCTTAAATCTTCTGCTCCCAGTGAATCTGCAATTTCAAGAAGCTGCATAGCATTTCGTGGCTCCACTAAAAAATCTGCTGCTACTTTCTCACATAGGCTTTTTAAGGTCGGGATGGACCCACACCTAACATCATCCTTTTGCACAGTAGATAGTATTCTATCGGCGTCCATGTCGTTAAACATAAAATCTTCCTCTAATTCATCCAATTCGCACGTAACTTTTTCCTTGAGCTTCTGAGGACTATGCACGACACTAGGAGGATAGACGGGATGGTAGAGAGAACCAATAATCAAAAGATGTGTTTCTCCAACTGCAACCCAAGTAGCCCTCTTGATGCCATGCAAGCGAGCTGCAATTGGTGGCTCATCCTTTCCTTTCTTCCCATCCCACATATAAACACTGCCTGTTGCTGTAACTGCAGCAGTCCAGTGCTTCCCAGAAGAAACGCTTACTATTGCGCTTCCACATAGCGAATATAGCTAGAAAACAAGAAAAAATAAAAATGATGAATACTCCGTTACATATTTCAAGTGGGTAGTCAAGACCTCAAGAAACCCTCCAAGTTAAGTAAAATGAAACCTGTCGGCATCGAAGGTCAGGATCTGATGACACCCAGTAAAACAAAGCCCCATCATCGGTCAGAGCCAAGCTATGTACCATTCCAGCAGCTATAGAAATCACATGAAGCCGTTCCTTACTATGAAACTTCAACTGTGTGTTCCCCATTGTTTTGATATTTCTAGCAATGACAACACGTCTAGGGGTAACAAGTCGATGACCCCATGTGAATACCTGTCAGTCAAGTCAACTCGTATAACGGTCGTGTTTCATATATATATATATATTTTTTGTATCATCAACATAATAAGTACTCCTACATCAATGTATAAAAAATGCATCTCTTAAAAGTTTTAGCATTTTTTGGCTTGTTTTCGTCTTCTCTGAACTTTTGTTTGTTGAGTCCAAATTCTTTACTTCTCCAGGCAAGACTCATTTCAAAATAAAAAATTATGCACCAAATTTGAAAAAAGTTACTACTAAAGACTAAAATAAGCCAAAACTTTCAGCTTATATTGGTTTTTCCAAAAACATACTTTTTCGATTCCTCTCATCCACGAGACGAAAAACCTCAACGTATTGCTAGACACGCTTAACCTTCAAATGTTCACAGAAGCTAAAAAGAGATTAACTAAGGGCGTAAAATTACAGTAAGTCAAAAAAAAAAAATTAGCCAAAAGCTAGGACAGCAAAGACATGCCAAGTAATTAGGTACAAATAACAAAGGAGGACAAGTAGTCTGCCAAAGCCAATGCAAAAAATTGCACAATGCTCTCGGATCTCTAGAAATCAGGAACAATAAAATCCCGTTAAGTTGTTACCAACTTAGTTGCAATAGCACGACTAGTCCTAGTAGCGATACTCAAACTGTAATTCAGAAATTACATACCTCTCCATCAGCTCCCAAGACAATTGTGTGATATTTTGCAGCCACAACTCCAACGAAAACCTTGCCTTTCAAGTACTCAATCAGCCTTGGAGTGTAATTTGAAGCAGAATTAGATGTGCCATAACCAAGCTGACCCTCTTTATTGCATCCCCATGTGAAAACCTCACCAGAATCGGACACAACAGCAGTATGTTTGTTTGCTGCAGCAACAGCTACTATTTTTGACCTCAGCGAACTCACTCTTCGAGGTGTGGGTTGGGTATCCACAGACGTGTAGCCTAGTTGACCCTCTGTGCCATATCAAAGGAACAAGTAATGTTTCCTCCTCTCTAGTATTCATATATTCAAGCAATTAGTCGCAGCTTCTGGAATTATACAGGAATAATAATGAACTGCAGAAAAAGTTGTCATTCCCCTCTTCATTTACATTCTCTACATTATACTAGAATGCAAAACTGTCTTTTACCTTCCTATCAAGAAAATAAGAGTAACTTTAGAGTGTGCTTATGCAGCACAAAACAACATTAACAAAGTCAATATGCAAAGGAATCCAATGGCCAAATTAGAAAAAGTTACCCCTATTGGAACCCCAAGTGAAAACGTCACCACCCTCTGTTGCAACAACAGTGTGATGTTTAGCTGCTGCAATTGCCTTAACCTTTCGAGCCCCTAAACCAGAAGTCACCAGTCGGGGAGTAATAACAGCAGCTTGACCGCTGCAGCAAAATGAGATGAAGAGCATTTGATTTATGGTATGCAAGTTCACCCCGACCATGTTCATGACAAAAAAACTTAAGACTACTCAAAAATTGCAAGCAAATGGACAGTAAATCTAGAACCACGATCGAGTTCAAATTTCAAAATCAAGCTACAACTTCATAAGGTTTATGGACAACCCCTCACCTGTGAATATCGAAGTCAGGGTGCCCAAGCCGGCCACCCCTTCCAAATCCCCAAGTGTAGACTTCTCCTTTACTCAGAAGTGTTTTTGGTGGCAACTTCTGTGTCTTCTTGAGATACATTAGGCAAGAAAAATCTAATTAGATTTTTATTTATAGACAATGGAGGGCCATAGGAATTATTTTATAAGTAAATTTCCTATTCAGCACTTACTAATTGTAAATGGGTTATTGCTAATTTATATCACATATAAATCATTAGTCCGTTTAAAGAACTAGAACTCTACAAGAACTAGTCCGTTTAAACTTTAAACTAGTGGACGTGCAAGTATCATCTTCTCTTTTGTTTCATAGCAGTATCAAAAACACGTGGTTTATAAAACATAGTCAGACTATTATCATCGTGTACCACGTATGCAGTAAACAAAAGGGAAAAACAGAGTACTTATGATATTGTGCCTATTTGCGGAATAAACGAAGAATCGAAAAATAGGCAAACATCACACATCTATATCAGACAAAAAAAAACTATTGTACATTTCTGTACAGCCACTGTCAAAACTTCAACCATACTCCCACCTTCTAATCAGAAACTAGAACTGAAAACCCAGCAGCCAAATTGGAAAACCCATAAAACCCAAATTGATTTTTTCGTTTGGAGCACTAAAAACCCAAATCGATTTGTTCATTTGGAGCACTGAAAACCCAAATTGTAGGGGGGGAACCCAGAAAACCCAAATTGATTTTTTCGTTTGGAGCACTAAAAACCCAAATCGATTTGTTCATTTGGAGCACTGAAAACCCAGATTGTACGGGGGGGAGAGAGAGAGAGTACCTAGCAGGAGCGAGCGAGAGAGAGACATAGCGGCTCGACCACGGCTGGAGATGCAAAGTCGGAGGAGAGGAGTTTTCGTCGGGGGTTTGATTGAGAGGAGCAGGAGGATCTGAGACCACAGTCGGAGGAGAGAGGGGTTTTCGTCGGGGGTGTGGCAGTGGCGGCGGTGCTGAACTGTGGAGACCGCGGCTGGAGAGAGGGGTGAGCGACCACGGCTGGAGAGAGGGTCAGAGGGTCGATTGGGAGGGGGATGGACTGATTGACGATGTGAGGGAGATGGGGGAAGTGTATAACTAGATGGGTTTGATAAGGCGTAACGGCGCCGTTTTGTATTATAAAAGGATTGCCGACTAAATAATTAGTCGGAAATTACCTAAACCCCGCCATTTTTTTGGCGAAAATTTTAAATTCGCGCAAAAAATTGTATCATTCCCGACCAAACATTAATTAGTCGGTGATTTTTTTTCTTGGCCGACTAAATATTTAGTCAGGAATAATTCTCTGAGTCGGAATGCCTTCCACTGCGCCCAAAAACATTAAAGTCTTATAAAACACCACCCGAGCCTCACTTGAGATTTTTTTGCTTGATCAGAACCATTTATCTTCTGTAATATTATCAATTAGATCATTCTAACTAATATTACAGTTGATCGTTTTCTGTTAGACAATTGATCGAACAAAAAATATTAGTTTTCTAATTAATTCACGTCTCGATAAAGGGATATCCTAAACCTGATCGAGCCGCAAATTTACGGGAATGAATAATTCAACAAGTGCAAGAAAATCAACGATCTTGATCGTCAAGATTGTCTCGCGATCTTGTGGCTACTGTAATAACAAGTACAACATAAGAATTAGTTAACTATCAAATATATCAAACATATATATAGTTAAGGTAACTGCCAAGTCATTTTTTATAATGATAGATCTGAATCGTTAGGATTTCACGTCTTACTTATTATAGCATTGTCACTAAAATCGGAGATCATTTGGTATTGGCGACCACATTATCGAAAGACATTTAATGCGTTCGGAGACGTTTAAGTGTTATAGTGAACTAACCGAGCCCCGCCTGAGGTATTTTTTCACGATCGAAATCATCTATCTTTGACGTAATATGAATTTAAACATTCGTACCAAGAATCAAGTTAACCGCATATGGATAGGCACTTAATCGGACAACAAAATTCTTTACATTTAAGAATTTCTGTGCCGATAAACGGGCTTCCTTGGCCCGATCGAGCCAAAATTTTACGAGAATCTTATGATTAAGAAGGAAAAAAAATGAGCGGTAGTGATCGAGAAGGTTGCATCGTGATCAATGTTGTTGGAACAAATATTTCCTTTCTTTGAAATTTTTAAAAAGGGGGAAAAATTGATATTTCATGACTAAATCTATTAGTTGGGAAATGTATTTGATTTTTTAATTCGGATTAAATGATATTACCCGACTAAAATATATTTGGTCGGAAAATGTAATTTAATTTTCTATTTTATTTAATTCAAAAAAATGATATTTCCAGACTAAATTAAAATTTAGTCGGCAAAAATAGAAATTACCGACTAAATGTAGTTTAGTCGGCATTAATTTTCTATTTTATTAAATTCGAAATAATGATATTCCACGACTAAATTTACATTTAGTCGGCCAAAAAGAAAATTCCCGACTAAATTTTGTTTAGTCGGCATTAATTTTCTATTTTATTAAATTCGAAATAATGATATTCCACGACTAAATTTAAATTTAGTCGGCCAAAGAGTAAATTTCCGACTAAATTAATTTAGTCGGAATTAATTTTCTATTTTATTAAATTCGAAATAATGATATTTCACGACAAAATTTAAATTTAGTCGGCAAAAATTTAAATTCCCGACTAAATTTCGTTTAGTCGGACTTAATTTTCTATTTTATTAATTTCGAAAAAATAATATTTCCCTACTAAATTTAAATTTAGTCGGCAAATATATGTTTTGGCCGACCAAAATAGTTTAGTCGGCAAATATTTTATATTTTACCGACTAATAATTATTTAGTCGGTGATTGGCTTAAATTTGCCGACTAAATAATGTTTAGTCGGGAAATTTTAGTCGGGAATTGTGTATTTTGTTGTAGTGTATCATGTGGTCATCTCTGACCCCGACTATTTACTTTACGTACCTTATTTCCTAGCCTGGCGGGTTGTGCCAGGCAGTAGCTCTATTTCATTTAGCTCTATTTACTTTACTTATCGTACGCGTGGCATCTTGTCATGTATTTACTTTATCTAACTCTCCATGCGGGTTGTGCATGGTTTACCGCACTTTTGTCATTCTTGTTTTTTTTCCTTTTCTTTCCTCCTGGGGTATGCCCCTTGTAGGCTGTACATTCGGTTAACCTTTTTTAATTTCAAGCTAATTTACCCAAAAAAAAACAAAAACAAAAAAAAAGACATGTTTGTCCTCAATGGAATTTTGTGAACAACTATCCCCAAGCTCCCATAGGCAAGATTTTTGTGTGTTGGGATCCTAATGTTGTTCAGATTCAGGTCCTTGATCAATCTGACCAATTTATACATTGTGAAGTGCAACCTAAATGTGGTGAACCCCCATTATTTGCAAATTTTGTTTATGGGGAGAACAATTATCTTAATAGGCAGGCACTGTGGTCTAGACTTCATCTCCTGAGCACTACATCCCCTTGGATAGTACTTGGAGATTTTAATGTCATCAGGTTCCCTAGAGAGAAGGTTGGGGGAACTGCATCTTGGCCTCCCTATATGGATGAATTCAATAATTGTTTGTTTGATTTGGGGCTTGATGATCTTAGGTACACTGGTTGCTTTCTCACTTGGGGCAACAAACTGGACCCTACACATTTTGTCAGTACAAAACTGGATCGAGTTTTAGTCAATGAGAATTGGATGAAGGTGTATAATTGTTCCTATGCTCATTTCCATAATCTTGGGATATCTGATCACTCCCCTGCCACTACAACTATACTTCCAGGTCCTAGGAAATCAAATAAACCATTTAAGTTTTTTGATTTCCTAGCAGACCACCCTCAGTTTCTGGATGTAGTTTAGAAAGTTTGGAGGAGAGTGATCATTGGGAATCCAATGTTTTGTGTCTGTGACAAGCTCAAGTTGTTACAAGGTGACTTATTAACAATAGAGATTTTAGTGATGTCTCTGCCAGGGTTGTTGACTTCAGACAACAACTAGAAACTTTGCAACAAGCCTTGAGTACTCATAATCTTGATCCTTCCTTGATTAGTCAGGAAAAATTAGTTTATAAACAACTTTTCACAATACTAAGGGCTGAGGAAAGTCTGGCTAATCAAAAGTCTAGAATTCAGTGGCTGCAGTTGGGTGATCAGTGTACTTCTTATTTCTTCAAATTTGCGACTAACACAAGAAATAGAAGATAACTAGTCTGGTCCTAGAGGATGGGTCCATCACACATGACATTGAGGTAATAAAGTCCACTTTTGTCAACTTTGACACTAACTTGCTAGGTACAGCCCATCCTGATGCTTATCAAGGCCATAGCAGAATTCAACAGTTAGTAAATAAGAGATTAATTGATTCTCAAAAGTTGGCAGTGATTGTTGAAGTCACTGATCAAGAGATTTAAGACACATTTTGGTCTCTCAATCCCAGTAAAGCCCCTGGACCTGATGGCTACAATGCTGGTTTCTTCAAGAAAGCTTGGCTTATTGTTGGTCATGAGGTCCTAGTAGCTGTCAAGACCATTTTCTGGTCAGGTAAGTTACTTAGGAAAGCCAATTCTACCATGGTAGCTTTGGTTCCAAAGGTCCCTAATCCTTCCAAAGTTGGGGATTTTAGACCAATATCATGTTGTAAAACTGTTTACAATTGCATAGCTAAAATACTTGCTAAAAGATTGCAAAATATCCTCCCTATGCTAATTGATCCTATTCAATCAGGATTTGTCAAGGGCAGGAGAATTGCTGATAACATCTTCCTTACTCAAGAGCTCATGAGAGGGTACCATAAATCTTCATCCTCCCCAAGATGTGCAATGAAAGTAGATATCAAGAAAGCTTATGATAATGTTAGATGGGATTTTCTCTGGGACATTTTATACTCTATGAATTTCCATCCAACAACGATAAAATGGCTTCAAGCTTGTGTTACCACTGCTAACTACTCTCTTAGCATCAATGGGGAAGCCACTAGATTTATCATTGGGCAAAAAGGTCTAAGGCATTAGATGAAATTTGAAGTATTGGCAAAGCAAAACGTGACTGACATATGAACATGAATCACATGTCTCAGAGGTTGGGAGCTTCTCTCTCTAACCTAGAGAGAGAAAGCTCCGGTCTGGCCACCACCATTTCCGGCGGGATGTCGCCGGTAACAATAGCAGGACGGCAAAGGAAGAGATCAGCTGGGCAAGGGAGCCTCTCTCTCTAGAGAGGCTCTCCTCCACCGTCCAATCACAACCGGCACTTGGGTCCGGCCAACTATCATCTCCGGCCACTTCCGGACATCTAATCAGTCGTCATCCAGCTCTCAGCTGGCCTCCTCTGGCCCAGTCAAATCTCAGCCGGCCTTACGGTCCGGGCACTACAGCGGCGGCACGGCGGTTTACTTCTTGGGATCCGCGTCGTGCAGGTCTGGAACCTCCGACCAACCCTTTGGGTCCGGCGGCTCAACAGCCGTGGGGCTCAACGCAGTGGGGCTCACCAGCCGTCGGCTGTCGGATTCAGTCCGGCCGTCACAGATCGTGGTCCTACTCCGGTTCTCACTGGACCAGCAAGGGCAAGGGAGCCTCCACCGCCCACTCCACATCCGGCAACCCCTTGGGTCCGGCCATTTATCACCTTCCAGCGGCCTCTGGTCCGGCCAGTTCTGGCTCGCTCAACAGCCGTCGGCCAGGGAGATCTCCTCTCTACACGGCTGCCGGAGTCATTTCCAACTGCCGGGTAACTCCAACTATGGTCCGGCCACCACCCAGTCAGCCGGCCTAACGTCTTCGGGCAGTCCTTGCGGGCCAGGGCCTTCCTTCGTTGGACAGCCTAGCAACTTGGGCCTTCAGCCCCAGCCAGCATCAGCGCTAACCCGGGCCAGGCCAGTCAACATCAGGCTGCCATCAGCCCGGGCAGGCAAGCCGTCGGGCAGTGAGGGATGTATCCATTTCTCTCACCGTTTTTCATTTTGCGCTTTGCAATTGTCTACTTACTGTCAATTTGTTGCTGGACTTATGGGCCAGTTTACTATTAGTCTCTGCGATCCCCGATAAGCGGTCATCTGTTGGACTGAAATCGGGGGTCGGGCTCTTGGTCGAGCCTTTTATATCCCTAGATCTTGTGCTTTTTAGCCCTGAGGTTCTGTGTAGTATTCTTGTGGTCGTGGCTATCGTTGATTAGATTAGAATCTGTTCTGTTTGAAAAGGGTAGTTCGCAGTAGCAGCAGCTGTGGGTGCCACTGATTAGATTGGTGGATGGTTTCTGATTGAGCGAGGTAGCTGCCGGAGCTGTCATTGATTAGATTGGTGGTTGTTCACTGTTCGCAAGGGGTAGCTTCGCAGTCTGTTGCCGATTAGATGGGTGGTTTGCACTGATCGAAAGGAGCAGCTTGGTCCACTTGAGGTTTGAGTGGCCACTTCTGGTGGTTCCTCTTTCTATTCCGCTTTTAGTCGTTGGCGAGCCTAGGGGATTAGGTTGAGGGGGGAGTAGTCGTGGTGTGCAGGGTACTTAGCAGGGTAGCCTTGTCCGACATTTCCAGGTCGTGCCTCTCTCGGTCCGTGTCCCTCTGTAGTAGCTGATCTCTGATGAGTGGGTATTATGCTAGCCTTAGGTTTGGAAGTACTAGGTTCTTGGTTTTCTTTCCCAGCTTTGGAGGAGGAGGTTACTGGGTAGTTGGTTCAGTGGGTAGTTTTGGCGAGTCTTAGGTTAGGATGAGGGAGGGTTAGGCCGGAAGGATTGGGCGTGGCCGGAAGGATTGGGCGGCGGGGCCTTGTCGGATGCCGTCATCTCTGGTTCGAACCTCTTGATGCCTTGTTCCTCTGTAGTAGCCGTTCAGATTGCCTTGAAGCCGTCTTACTTCGTAGCTGCTCTCCTCAACGTTGGTTATCATGTGGTCATCGTTGGCCATGACTATCTACCTTATTTACCTAATTTCCTAGCCTGGCAGGTTGTGCCAGGTAGTAGTAGTTTACTTTTATATATCTCAGTACACATGGCATTTTGTTATGTATTCACTTTATATTACTCCCCATGCGGGTTGTGCATGGTTACGTATTTACTTCATCTTACTCTCCATGCGGGTTGTGCATGGTTTACCGCACTTTTGTCATTCTTGTTTTTTTCTTTTCTTTTCCTCCTGGGGCATGCCCCTTGTAGGCTGTACATTCGCTTAATCTTTTTTAATTTCAATCTAAGTTACCCCAAAAAAAAAAAAAAAAAAAAAACGTGACTGACATGTAGGCGATTTGGGCGGAATCTGACAGGGTCGTGGAGAAGCTGGCTCTCCATGGCTGACGGTACGATTTCCATGGCGGAGGGACTCGGATGCAAAGCTCTTGATTCCAACGAAATCCGTAGAAGACAGAAGAACATCCCAGATCCCAATGGCTCACTTCATCTATAGCAGCCGCGCTCTGTAAACCCTAATAGTGGTAACCCGTTGGAACTGGAATTTCCGCTCTTGAGCTCCTTCAACGAACCCACACTTGGATCCTCTCTCCAGCAAGCTATTCCCACGACGTCTACATCTGGGTTTGGGTTGTACAGCCCTAAAGAATCAGATCCCCAACCTAATTTCGGGGTTCACAGTCCCAAATACACCAAGTCGAGCCCCGCTCGTAAACTGCAACAGGTGTTTCAGAACGAACGAATGCAGCTGGATTCCGAAGCTCAAATGCTTGAAATTGTGGGCCATCTTGAGGATGAGCTCAACAATTCGGCAGATTCTTTTGTGCTTGATGTTGTTACAGCTAAACTACAAAGCATTCAGCAATCATGGAAGGAAGCGGAAGAGCGAGCAGCTCGTCTATCTCACACACGTGAACAAGAACAGGTACGTAGTCCTAAAACTTCACCTACGATCCTGTATAACCCTAGAGGTACTCCATATGTGGAAGGGGATCCTAATATGGGTTATAGCCTAGAGGATACCAGACCTCGGTATAACAGTCGGGGTTCTGGTTCTTCTCCTAACAAACCTGAGCTCAACCCTTCCCACATACCACATCAAATAAACCCAAATGCCAATCCTCTAATTCAACCTCATCAGCCCCAAATAATACCACGGCAACACCAGGCAGTTATCGAAGGTGATCCAAATCTGGGATACCCAGTTCAGGACACTAAACTGAGAAATCCCCCTTCCCATTTCTCCCAAAAAAGTGGCACGGATTCCAAGCATAATTCCAAGCCTAATACTGGACAGAACAAGCCTAAACCTAAAAACTGGGCTGCTCTCCTGCAATCCCAAAGTCCATCATTGGATATGAAGCTTGAATACTTCCCTGACCTTCAGAAAGGCAAGGAAGCTCTAGTTGAAATCGATGTAGAATTGACTAAGGTAGGAATATGGAATCGTTATCTAGTTGGTCATTTCCTGGATGGAACAATGGCGTATCCCCTCCTTGTTTCCACAGCTAGATATCAATGGAAAGATCTATTTGTGGCTGTCAAACCCAATGTCTCTGGCTACTACCTATTTGAATTCAAGGATGAGCAAGCTAAGTTACAGGTCTTAGAGGGAGGTCCCTATTTCTTCTCCCAAAAAGACTTGGTTCTTAAGGACTGGCATAGAATGATGAAACCACTCCAAGATCAACCTACCAAAATTCCTGCATGGGTGAAATTTCATGATTTGCCTCTTGAACTGTGGAACTCAGAATGTCTTAGCAGGGTTGCTAGCACAGTGGGTAGACCTATCCATGTGGACCAAGCTACTGCAAAGACATCCAAACACCCTGGCCTTCTGCACACCAAGTCCACCAAGGCTAGGATTTGTATTGAGATTAGTGCAGAGTAGGTACTACCTGATGAAGTTACTGTTAGTGTTCAGGGGGAGACAGTTGTGGTGCCCATCGAATACCAAGTTCTCCCTCCCATGTGTTCATATTGCCATGTTTTTGGGCATTCTACTCCCAAATGTGTCAAGCACACTGTTATTGTTCCTCCTCCTCCTCCTCCTCCTCCTCCCATAGAGCAGGAATGGAGGATTGTGAACCATGGAAAACAAAAGGGGGTTGATCAGTCATCTCCTCATAAGCATACTCATACCCCTCAGAACATATCTCCTCCTAACCTGTCATCAACCCCACTTCCTGATCCTTCCATCCTGGAGGAGGATACTGATGATTCTGAAACTGATCTTTTGGAAGTACTGGAGGGTGTGGTTACATCTGTTAAAGTCACCACTCCTCCTACCAGCATTGATAGTAAGCTGACAGAGAACACAGTTCATGAGCAAACTACAGTTGGTGCTGAGATAAAGGAGGAACCACCTGACTTACTGTCTCCAACCATCTCTGATGTTAAGTTGATGTTGGGAGGTTCCAATAAGGCTGCTCACAATGGCAATAATAGGAGTCATTCCAAGGGCTCCTCACAGAAACGAAGGAATAAGCATAAATGATTTCCTTTTTGATATCCTTTTGAGTATATGCAGTACTACTACTTTCTATTTCTGCATCACTTGTTACCTTGTGATTTTGTTCCCTATGTCTTTACAAGCTTTCAATTTAGGTTTTTGGAACATTCGAGGTCTTAATGACCCCATTAAGCAGAAAGAAACGAGATCCTTTGTGAGATCTAATAATCTTAATATTGTAGGCTTTCTTGAGCATAAAATTAGGGCAGTTTGGGCAGATAGGATCACTCAATTCATATGTCCGAATTGGAGTTTTGTGAATAATTACTCCCGTGCTTCTTCTGGGAGGATTTTTGTGGGTTGGGACCCAGGAGTTTTGTCCCTTACGATGTTAGATGAGTCTGATCAATTTCTCCACTGTGAGATCTAACCCGAAGATGGGAGTGCACTCGTTTTGGTTACTATGGTTTATGGAGCAAATTCTCATTTGGATCGTAAGTCTCTATGGCAAAGTCTAACTCAGTTTAGGACCTCTTCACCTTGGGTGGTCCTTGGTGATTTTAATGCTATTAGACATCCTAGAGAGAAAGTTGGAGGTACTATTCAGTGGTCTCCACACATGGATGACATCAATCATTGTTTGTATTCCTCTGAACTTGATGACCTTAGGTTCACTGGGTGTTTATTCACTTGGTCCAATAAACAGGTCCCTCCTCATTTTGTGACCTCCAAGATTGATAGGGTCTTAGTAAATGAGCACTGGATGAAATCATTTTCTCAATCCACAGCTCATTTCTTGGTTCCTAGTATATCTGACCACTCTCCAGCTGTGGTTTATGTCCAGCCTAATCCAAGGAAGTTAATCAAACCTTTCAGGTTTTTTGACTTTCTTGCTGACCATCCACAATTCCTTGCAATTGTTCAGAGAGTCTGGAGTTCTATTGTAATTGGTAATCCCATGTTCTGTGTGTGTGAAGCTAAAACACCTTCAACAAGAATTGAAGCAGCTTAATAAAATAGAGTTCAGCAGCATCTCGGAGAGGGTGTGTACCACTAAGCATGACTTAGAAAACATTCAAGCTATTATTGGCTCTCATCCCAATAATAGCTCTGCCATTGAACAAGAGAGGTTGGTTCATAGACAATATATCTCTTTGCTTAGGGCGGAGGAAATCTTCGCCAGGCAAAAGTCAAGAATTCAATGGTTGAAACTTGGGGATCAGTGCACTTCCTATTTCTTTAAAGCCGTGAGCAATAGGAGAAACAGGAGCAAAATAACAAGTTTAGTGCTGAGTGACAACTCTATCACTCATGATACCAAGGTAATTAAAGAAGAGTTCGTTAACTTTTACACAACTCTATTTTGGTACCCCCCATCCCGCTCCTCACCTGGGACCTAGTAGAGTTGAGCAATTAATTAGGAACAAGCTCAGTCTTGAGCAAAGTCAGCACATGGTCTTTCCAGTTTCAGATTTGGAGATTAAAGAGACCTTTTGGTCCCTTAATCCCTCCAAGGCTCCTGGCCCTGATGGGTACAATGGAGGGATTTTTAGGAAAGCCTGGTCTGTCATAGGGAGGGAGGTTACTTCTGCTGTCCAGAACTTTTTCAGGTCTGGACAAATGCTCACCAAAGCTAACTCCACTATTGTGGCACTTGTCTCTAAAGTTCCAAACCCTTCCAAGGTGGGTGACTTCAGACCCATATCATGTTGCAATACCATATACAAATGCATCTCTAGGATCTTAGCCAAGAGATTGCAATCTGCCCTTTCTTCGCTTATTGATCAGGCCTCCAATCGGGTTTTGTGAAAGGGAGGAGAATAGCAGATAACATATTCCTCACCCAAGAACTCATGAGAGGTTATCATAAGTCATCACCTTCTCCTAGGTGTGCCATGAAAGTTGACATTATGAAAGCTTATGATCACGTTAGGTGGGAGTTTCTATGGGATGTTCTATCTGCAATGAACTTTCATCCTACCATGATCAAGTGGCTTCGTGCTTGTGTATCCTCTGCTAACTATTCACTATGTATCAATGGGGAAGTGACTGGTTACATTAAAGGTAGGAAGGGTCTGAGGCAGGGGGATCCTTTGTTCTCATACCTCTTTGTTATTGTGATGGAAGTTCTTACGAATTTGCTTAAAGAGAAATCTCTCCTACCTGATTTTCACTTCCATTGGAGATGTAAGAATAATCAATTGATAAATCTCTGCTTTGCTGATGATCTAATGATATTTTGCAAAGGAGAGCTTCCATCTATCAAACACATCCAAAATGCTTTGTCAGAATTTGAGGCTCTTTCTGGTCTTTCCCCTAGCCCAGGGAAGAGTGGCATATTCTTCTCTGGTGTCAGTGTGGGAGTTAAAGAGTCTATTCTTCAGGAGCTTGGATTTCAAGAGGGTTCCCTCCCAGTGAAATATTTGGGAGTTCCATTACTATCTACCAAACTCAAAGCTGTTGACTGTCAGAGATTGGTGGATAGTATCACTGCAAAAACTAAAAGTTGGACTAATAGGGATCTTACTTTTTTTTTTTGGGGGGTAAAATAGCATGAAATAGAAAAAAGGGTAACCGGATATACAGCTTACAAGGGGCATACCCCAGGAGGAAAAGAAAAAAAGAAAAACAAAAAAGATAAAGAAAATTGATATCGCCAAATGGCTACAAGGCATTGATGTGAAGCTATGTTTCCAATCCATCTAGTAAGAGGGAAAGGAAACACGGTCAATTGATAGCAACAAAAACTATGTCCAAGGCATGTAGAAGTGCATCTAAAGGAACTGTTCCCCTTCAGAACATGAATTACAGCAAGTCAAGTGGGCAGCACCAACAGTCCAAAACTATACAGCAAGTCAAGAACATGAATCCAGCTTATCAAGAACATTTTGTTCTCCATGCAAACTTTTTGGTCCTCCCTCTTCATCTTACCTAAAAAGGTCATTAAGGAAGTTGAATCTATTCTCAGGGCCTTTTTGTGGTCTGGCCCTGACCTTAAAAAAACTGGGGCTAAGGTTGCTTGGGAGCATTTATGTGCTCCTAAAGATGAGGGTGGTCTTGGTTTCAAATCTATGGAAGTTTGGAATAAGGCTGCAGTAGCCAAGCATATCTGGTTCTTGATTTCAGGTGGTGAACAATCAATGTGGTGTCAATGGGTTAAATCCTATTTATTAAAAGGGAAGAACTTTTGGAGCCTTAAAATGCCAAGTAACCCCTCATGGGTTTGAAGGAAGTTGCTTAACTTAAGAACATCTGTCCAGCCCTTCATTCTTCATATCATTGGAAATGGGGACAACACATCCTTATGGCATGATCATTGGCATCCTTTAGGCCCTTTGTTGAATAGGTATGGGCCCAGTACTGTTAATGATTTTGGCCTCTCCTTGAATGCCAAAGTGTCCCAAATCATTCTCAGTTCTGATTAGGCAATCCCAATCACACAAACTTGGGAGTTGAATGAAATCAGACAACAGCTTCCCTCTTTGAGAGGTTCAAGGGATCAAATTAGATGGGCTCTTAACTCAAATGGACAATTTAGCATTGCCTCTCTGTGGGAGGAATGGAGAGAATCATTTCCCAAGGTAACTTGGCATAAAGCTGTTTGGTTTTCTGGCCATATCCCAAAGTGCAGCTTCATTACATGGCTTGCCATTCAGGGTAGGCTTTCCACTAAGGATAGGCTTGTTTCTTTTGGGATTAAATCTAATTCTCAGTGCAGCTTCTGCCATGGTAGTGAAAGCCATGACCATCTGTTCTTTAATTGTGTATTCTCCAAGCGTGTTTGGGAGGCTATTTTAGCAAAGACTGATGAGAGGTGGTCTCCCCGGTCTTGGGCAGATTGGATTTCTCACTTCTCCACTTTTAGGGGGAAATCCCTTAAGGCTGTTGTTTATAGATTGATATTTACTGGTTCAGTCTATCAACTTTGGCTTGAACGAAACATGAGGAAGTTTCAAAATACAACTAGCACATGGGAAGTAGTAGTTCACAAAATCTATAACATGGTTAAGGGTCGACTTCTGTCTCTGCCCAAATTGCCCAATAGCTCACATGATTCTAGATTTATTAGAGAATGGGGTCTAACTATGGAATATTCATCTTTGCATGGATTATCAGCTGCTTGATTTTGAGTTTTGTTTTCCAAGTTCTATCTTGCATATATGTTTTGTTTGGCAGGTTGTGTGTGGGCCATTCTGTTGGGAGTTACAGGATTCAAGAGTTGAGAGGTATTAGCTACTAATACTTCTACATATGAGGTAAATATCTTAATCTCAAGCTGGAGTCTGAAGAGTCTGAAGAGTCTAGGTCTGGTTTTGGTTTTTGTCTTAGCCTCTTCTTGTGTGAACCCGTGAGTTGTGGGTTTGAGCCTTATCTTTTGCGAGCGGAGGTAATAAATAGAGGGAGGCATTTTGTGAGGGAGAGGTGAGGGAGTAGTAGCTCACCCTTTTACTTTTAGAGTGTTGGTGATTTAGGCTCCGAGGGAGGAGTAGAGTGAGGAGATATTAGCTGTTCATATCATGTTGCTGTGGCTGCTGTCAGAAACTTTAAAGTCTGTTGTGGAAGCTCTTTGTGTTGTACAGATTACTATATTGCTGTTCTGCTACCGTTGTTACTGCTTTCTTGCTAACTACAGCACTTAGCTACTGTCTTTATTGGCTTGGACTATATGCAAATGTGTTGGCACCTAGTTGCTACTGCTTCACTTGTGGCGGCTGCTGATATGGCAACTGCCCCAGCTATTTCTGCTATCTCACGACTGCTGCTGTTCTGCTGCTGTTATTGTACTTCCTGTTCTGCTGCTGTTCTATTTTCCTGTGTAGTCCAGCTGCTGCTGTTGTCTGATTAGTCACGATTGGTTTTCATTTACTGCATCGTGAAGTGCAACTGTCTAGCATGTGGCTGCTACTTCTTTTGGCTGCTGCAGAATGTATAGCTGGTTTTGGATTGGTTTGGTTTGCACTTGTATTCTTGGTGCAATCTATTGTCATTTTGTTGGTCAATTGTATGTTGTTTACTGCTGCTATAGCTCTTCTCGGTGCAATCTAGTCGTTTTGATTTTGTATTGTCCTATCCTTGGGGGGTTGTCCCTTGGAGCGTTAATGCTTTTCTAGGGGGCTGTCCCTAGCCTACTTTCACACCATTTATCTGCTGGGCTGCCCAGTACTTTGGCTACCTAGCTGCTGCTGGAGTTGCCTGTTCTGATTTTGCTGCTGCTGCTGGTGTCCTGTTCTGATGTTCAGTTTTAGTGGACCAGCTAGCTGTTATGTTCTGTTATGGTATTGGGAGCTTCAGAATCCTGCTAGTGGCTGCTTCCTGTTGTTAATTCTGATATGTTTTTTGTTGTGCTGTTGTCTCTGATGGACTGTTGCTGCTGTTCTGTGCTGGCTGTTATGTTGACCACCAACATAGCAGCCTTGCTCCATGTTCTGTCCCAAGTCAGCAGCTGTTTTGTACCTCATTCAAGCTGCACCAGTTCTACTAATTCAAGTTGTGCTATTTTGTTATATTTTGTGTTGTACATAGTGCTTCTACTGATTCCTTTTGCATGGTTTCACGTTGTGCAACCCTATTGCCGTTTGTTTTGTATCCCTCTATTAGATGGGTAGGAAACAAATGTTTCACTTTATCTTAGTCCTTTGTAGCCGTTTGGCGTAGGCTTTCTCTGTCTTTTCTTTTCTTTTCCTTTTGGGGTATGCCCCTTGTAGGCTGTATATTCGGTTAGCCTCTTTTTTTTTTGGGTAAATTAGCTTGAAATTAAAAAAGGTTAACCGAATGTACAGCCTACAAAGGGCATACCCCAGGAGGAAAAGAAAAGGAAAAAAACAAGATTGAAAAAAGTGCGATAACCCATGCACAACCCGCATGGAGAGTGTGGTGAAGTAAATAAGTATGATATGTAGTGATACGAGTAGAAATAACATGAAAGCGAACTACTGCCTGACACAACCCGCCAGGCTAGGAAATAAAATAAATAGTCACGATCAGAAATGACCAAATGATAACCTTTACTGAATAATAGCAGCTACAAAGCACCTCGGCATCGGGGGGGTTGAACAGCAACAACAGAGGAACTAGGCACCTAGAAGAGGCTCGAACCGGAGATGACGGCATCTGACAGAGGGCCCAACCCTGCACACCACGCCCATTCCATCCAGTCTTGCACACTCTCATCCAAAGTCCAAAGATCGCCAACAACAACCCACCCTCATCCAAAACCCAAAGCCACTAGTCTCCAGAGAAGGATTAAACAGACCAAGATTCCAATACTCCAACCTAGCACAGAAAAAAAATAGCATAGCACCCACTTTTAAGGAACAGATATTGCAGAGGACCGGGCTCCGAGAAGAGGCTCAAACCGGAGATGCTACATCCGACAAGGCTACCTCCCCATTCCAGCCGGTCTAATACTCTCTCGACCTAGTACACAAGGCTCACTCTAACCTAAAAGCGGAACAGTACAAGGGCCTCGAAAAAGTCCGCCATTAACAGAGCATTACCTCCGAATCATCTGGCATCACAAATGAGGCACACAAAACTGCAGAAAGAACCATAACCATCCTTTTCAACCAGTGCATTACCACCAATCTAATAAGAGCTATCACAGTCACAGTCATACTACGCTATAACAAACGGCCCAGAGGAGCAAGGAAACTTGGATTATAAACAGACCCAGCATAGATGCTACAGCCATAGCCCCGAAATTGGGCAAAAAAACTATCCACATCGGTTAGCCTCTTTTTAATTTCAAGCTGTTTTACCCAAAAAAAAAAGGTCTAAGGCAAGGAGATCCTCTGTCCTCATACCTCTTTGTTATTGTGATGGAAGTTCTCACCTGTCTACTTAGAGAAAAATCCCAGCTTCCTGCTTTTCATTTTCATTGGAGGTGTGGGAATAATAAGATCATTAATCTTTGTTTTGCTGATGATCTTATGATTTTTTGCAAGGGTGAGTTGTCTTCAATCAACCATATTTAGGTTGCTCTCATTGAATTTCAAGCCTTGTCAGGTCTATCCCCTAGCCCTGAGAAAAGTAGTATCTATTTTTTTGGGGTAAACAGTACCATTAGACTGAGCATTCTACATGTTCTAGGGTTTAGGGAGGGCACACTTCCTGTAAAGTATCTGGGAGTGCCCCTCCTCTCCACTAAACTCAAAGCCTCTAGTTGTCAGCGTTTAGTGGAGAGCATGATTGCCAGAACTAAGACTTGGACGAATAGGGACCTCACCTATGCTGGTAGGGTTCAATTAATAAAGAATGTTCTTTTCTCCATTCAAACTTATTGGTGATTGTACATGGGTTTGGAGGAAACTTTTGAATCTCAGACCTTTGGTTAAACCATATGTTCTTAATATACTTGGGAATGGGAATTCCACGTACTTATGGCATGACAACTGGCACCCCCTCGGTCCTTTAATGGATACATTTGGTCCTCGAATTGCATATGACGCTGGTATACCACAGGACGCATTTGTGTCTCACATTATTAATAACTCAAATTGGGTGTTTCCCATTACTCAAACTTTTGATCTAAATGAGGTGAGAAGCACTCTACCTCCTCTTGTTCAAGCAAGGTTGAATGGGGCTGATCAAACAAGGTGGACTCTTAATTCCAATGGTCAATTCACAATTGCATCTCTATGGGACAAATTGAGAACTCTCTTTCCTAGGGTATTGTGGCATAAGGTAGTTTGGTTCTCGGCTCACATCCCAAAATGTAGCTTTGTCACATGGCTTGCCATTCAGAGCAGGCTATCCACTACAGATAGACTTGTGTCATTTGGTCTAAACATTTCCCCTCAGTGTGGTTTGTGTCAGGGGAGTGAAAGCCATGACCATCTTTTTTTTTTGGGTAATGCCCTAGGGCGGTTAGCTTGAAAATAAAAGAGGTTAACCGAATGTACAGCCTATAAGGGGCATACCCCAGATAAGACAAAGCAAAAAGAAAACGAAAATAATAAAGAGCGCCAAGTGGCTACATGGGTTGCCCGTGTCCATGCCCCCGTCGAACAATCTATCCCAAGGAATAGAAAGTACAACGGGGAACGTAGACACGGGCGTGGCAAAAGCAGTAAATACCCGACACAACCCGTCGGTATAGGGTACAATCAGAGGCCCTCGAAGTCCTCGCAACTCATAGAGCAGCATAACAATAATAGAAATTGCAAATCGCAAATTGAATAACGATGAGCGCAATGGATACGATGATTTTCAGTCTAGCCGGGATACCGGGCTGGCTGCTTGGGATTGACTGGCCCAGCCTGGGTGACTGGCCCTTTGCTGCCCGGGCTGGTGCGTGACTGGCCTGGCTGGCCTGCCAGGATGTTGGCTGGCCCAGTTGAACCCGGGCAAAAGCCCGGGCTGTTGACTGGCCGACGCCTTTGAGCGGGCCAGATCTGGCCAGAAGGTGGTAGAAGGCTGGCCCAAGGGTTAGCCGGATGTGGAATGGGCGGAGCCACCGGAAAGGGGGTGGCCGAGCTGCTGCTGCTGCTGTTAACGGCGGCACCCACCGGAAAGGGGGTGGCCACCGGAATGGGTTTGGACGGGCCGAAACCTCCTCCGCATGCCCCTGTTGTTGAACCAGTCCACCGCGTGGACACCGCGTGGACTGAGACCGCCGGACTGTGGACTGTGGGTACCAGATCTGGCTTGAGCTTTGGTCTAGTGAGCATCCAGTCGGGATACCTGTGAGTAGAGAACCTCCGAGAAGACCCTGTTGTTGAAATCAGTCCACTGATTCAGGAGTGAATCGGTGGCTCCGAGAGGAAACTTGTTGAAATCGGTCCACGGGGTGGACTTTGGTCCAGATTCAAGAGTGAATCGGTGGGTTTGTCCCTTGGAATATGAGAGTACCCAAACCGAGATACCTGGTTCAGAGATACTCTAACCTGGTACAGCACCTTCACCGGCAGCCATGGGAGCACTCCGGTGCTGGTTTGAAGGAAACCCATCCGAAACTTGGGTGTATAGAAACCTCCGAAGAAGAGTTTGATCGAGAAAGGATCAACCCCTGAACGAAGCAGTGATAGATGGCCGGACCAGAGGTGGCCGGATATAGGTTGGCCGGACCAGGATTGGCCGGATATGGGTTGGGCGGTGGAGGAGAACTTCTCTAGAGAGAGAAGTTCCCTTGCCCTTCCATTCCCAATTGACCGTATGACCATCTTTTATTTAACTGTCCATTCACCAATCAGGTGTGGAATTCCATTCAGGCTAAACTCCAAGTCTCTTGGCCTGCTAGACCTTGGGCAGACTGGGTGACCTTGTTGTCAGGTGTTAAGGGTGAATCCCTTAAAAGTGTGATTACTCGATTGGCCTTTTTTTTTTTCGGTTATCGATTGGCCTTTACTGTAACTGTTTATCATATTTGGATTGAAAGAAATTTGAGGAAGTTCCAAAATCAATCCTGTTCCCGAGAGGTAGTTGTTCACAAAATTTGCACGATGGTAAGAGCTAGGATTTTATCACTTTCTAATTTGCCGCACTCTCAAGCAGATTGGATTGTACATGTGTGGAACACTGTTTAAGCTCATTTTATATCAGTTACTGTTTCATTACTGTATCTGTTGGACCTGATTTTAACTTTTTTCTTTAGTGGTTTTGTGACTCATAAGGCAGGTCAAAGGGGGATACTTAACTGCTATGAAGTTGTGGAGCTAAGCATTGTGGAGCTTCCCATACATTTCAGCAGATTTGGGAAGTAATTTTCAAGTGCAAGAGCCATCAGTTTGGAGAGGCTTGCAGCTTGGCCAGGCTTCTACTACTTCTATTCTATCAGGTACATATCTTATTCATTGGTGGAGATTTTGGAGCTTTGTGTATCCCCTCCTTTTATTGTGTGGTTACCCTGTGAGATGTGTGCTAGTACCTCATTTCTTTGAGAGAGGAGGTAATACGTAGTGGGGGCATTTTGTGAGTTTTAGGGAGGGAGTTGGTGGAGCCCTGTCCTAGCACATGAGTGAAAAGTTGAGTGGGAGCTGTGAGCCTTCCGAGGGAGTTGTAAGGTGAGGACATAGTGCTATGGACATCATCTTCAACTTATACTTATACTTCTTAGCTGTGGTGTACTTGTACATACTTCTTATATCCCTCGGATAGCCCAGGTTTCAATGTTTGGCATGTATAGCCTCATTATTGTGCTGTCCAGGTTATTTAACCTGTTGTAGCTGCTACTATTGTTGGGGAGCAGAAAAAGCAATAGGCATTTTTCTATTTCTGTCTGTGCTGCTGACTGTCAGATTGGCCCTGTTTTGGCTGTCTGTTGTCATCTTTTGCATTCTGTGAAGTTAAGTCAGTTGTTAGACAATAGCTTTCAGTTGTTTAGTTGTTGGATTTCTTGTGTATGAGCATTCAGTTTAGATATTGTAATCTGTCCAGATTTCAATGTCTGCTACTGTTTCCACATTGTTGCTTAGTTCTCTTCTACTGTGAGGTGCACTCTCTCTTTCTGAACTGGACTGTGTGCAGCTCCTTGTATTTACCAGGGTTTTTGTAAGGACCCGTATTTTTTCGAAAATTATTTAAAGGTTTATTAATATTAGAAATTGAGGAAAATGTAAAATTCGTGGAGTTATTTGATTTGGGGTTTGAGCGATAGTATTGCAATTAGAAGGGTGTAGAGTGTAATTAGTAGATATTTGGGTATATATAGGAGGGTGAGAGAGTATAGAATTATTTTTCTCCTCCCTCTCTCACCGGCGTCTCTCTCCCTCTCGGCTCCACTCTCTCTCTCCCTCTCCCTCTCGCTCCCAACCAAAACCCACTCAAACCAACCTCCATTCCACCTTCCTCTCGTGCTTTTGAGCTTGTAGCTTGCCCGGTTCGGCTCGGAGTATTTTGGACGTATTTCAAAGTTGGAGTTCCGGGGCTTGCGTGGCCCGATCTCCTCGTGTGTTTGCTCTCCGACTTCGAGGTAGGGATTTCTTGCACTTGTTATATGTTTATGTGTTGGTTTTGCATATGGATCGTGCTCTAGAATGTTGATTTTTGGTTGGGGTTTCGTTATTGTAAATCTGCAGAAAATCTGTTCGTAACCCCTCCGTATCGATACACGTTTTTTGCTGTATCGATACCCGTTGAATACAGAAGCTTCAGGAATTTCTGATTTGAATCCCGTATCGATACAGCGTTTTGCTGTATCGATACCCGTTCGTAATGGACTATTTTTCAGCTTTTGCCCGAACTTTGATTGTTTGACCCCCCGATCACTTCTAATACCCTTTATGTACCATTGAACCATCCTAATACTTGGTTCTTCGTCCTCCAATGACTTGTTGCTCGATTCCATGTCTTAGGCACTCATTAATCGATGTCTTAGTGTCGTAGTAACGGAGGATGTATCGTATGATCGTTTAGGGGAGTCTTAGGTTATGCAAGGTCTTGTGGTAAGTATGATTGGGTAGATAAGTGTTCGCCTAGTGATTTGAAAGGTAATATCGAAAGCCATGTTCTCATGATCCGTTTGAGGTTTCCCTTTTAATTCCTTTGGTACTCTTCCCATGAGGTTTAGGTGTCGGTGTTAGTGAGGGGTATGTCGTAGGATGGTGACGGGTTCGTACGTTACTTGGGGTATAATTAAAGGGAATGGCATGTATTACTTTATTAGTTGAAGTAGTGTTATGGTTGACGATTTGGAACGTTTGAAATATAACCAATGTGGTGGATTGGTAGATTATCTAGGATGCTCAAAGTGAAATCGAGGTTGTGAAGAATTGTTTGGGATGATATTATAACTTGAGTCCTTTTGACTCGTCCTATGAGGTTCAAGCGTAGAAAGCAAATAAGTAGAGTATTGTGGGATTATACGTATAGGCTTAATACGTTATGTAGGATGTGGATTTGTAAACTAATGAAAAGACACGAGCATGTATGTCTGTAGAGTTAAGTAATGACCGATAGATTGAAGATGAAATTGATTATGAGAAGATGACGAATGTGAAAAGTGTGAGAGATGACCCAAGGGGTTGTTGTTGCGGGAATAGACTCGGGGTGACCCTACGCTCGAGGGGATAGACCCGAGGTGACCCAAATGATTATTGTTATTGAGGGAAAAGACTCGGGGTGACCCTACGCTCGAGGGAATAGACCCGAGGTGACCCAAGTGATTATTATTGTTATTAAGGGAATAGACTCGGGGTGACCCTACGCTAGAGGGAACTAGACCCGAGGTGACCCTAGTGATTATCGATGGGAAATATCTGACTAAAAGAAAGGAAAGGAAAAAGGATCTTTTAATAAGAAATGGGATTTGGTTATGAAATGAGAAACGTGAGAGATTGTGAAATGAGAATGAATGTTGAGATAGATGTGATGCGAAGTATCGACTGATAAACTAAATATTGATTAATTGTGTTTGAGATGGGAATGTTAGTGACATTGGTATGGCGTGTGAGGTGATAGGTAATGTACATAGGATTGTCTAGAATCCTTTGGCCGTTGTGAGTTGCCTGTTGATAGTCATATAAACCTTGGGTATATATGTCGTTTCTCATTCACTCTAGATGCATCACTTGACATATTTTCCTATAACTTGTGCATAGATTTCTCTACTGGGCTAGTGTAGCTCAACCTATCATTTTCAGGTTTATTGCAGGTCACTGTCATGGAGTGCATGCTGATGTCATGGTTTAAAGCTATTTTCGGAAGCACTTTTCAATCTTTGTAAAATAAAATTTCATTGTATCGCATTTTCTATTGTGGAACATTGTAAGTATTGGGCCGGTTTGTGGAATTGGGAATTAAACTATCTTTGGGGTTATTTATGGTAATGTCGGTGAGGATTTTAATTATTAAATGTTATTATTGTTTATGTTGAAAATCGAGGGCGTGACAGTTTTCTGTTTTGCCTATCCTTGGGGGGATGTCCCTTGGAACGTTTAGGCTTTTCTAGGGGGCATGTCCCTAGTTGTTGCTTTTATTCATTGCTGCTTACTGCTTCACTTGTGGGGGCTGCTGATATGGCAATTGGCCCAGCCATCGCTGCTATCTCGCGACTGCTGCTGTTCTTTTCCTGTTCTGCTGATGTTCTATTTTTCTGTGCAGTCCATCTGCTGCTGTTGTCTGATTAGTCACGATCATCGTGAAGTGCTATTGTCCAGCATGTGGCTGCTACTTCTTTTGGCTGCTGCAGTGGATGGAAATCGTCCAATTGGCAGCAAACTGCTGCTGCTGTTCTGCTGTTGTTTTTTGTTAATTCGGTTATCAAGTGAAGTGTTTTGCTGCTGGTTGTTGCTGTACTGTGTAGTCCAGCTAGTGAAGTGTTTTGCTACTCCTGTTCTCTGCTGTTCTATACTGCCGTAATTAGTCCAGCAGTTAGCTATATGACTGGGAATTGCTTCTATTGCTATTGTGCTTCTATTGCTATTCTGGTTAGTCCTGTGTAGGCCAGCATCTATGGTGACAACAGAAGGTTTTCCCGCTGCTAGCAGTTAACTGTTGTTGCTGTTAGTTGCTAGTTCTGCTGCTACTTTTTTTCCATCCGAACTGCTATGTTTTGCTGCTGTGTTCTGCTGTTTTTCAAGTCCCAGTGTAATGGCCTACGGCATATTCATGTGTAATAGGTTTTGTATAGGCTTGTGGCATTCTAGTTTCAGTTGTTCTCGACCTGTTTTGCCCTTGGTTTTCTCCTTCATCTTGTAGATGGACTAGAAACCCATGGTTAGGTCATTTCTATTTCCCTCTAGCTCTTTGTAGCCACTTGGCACAGGCATCTCCCATTTTTCCCTCTTTCTTTTATTTCTTTCCTTTTCTTTTCTTTTTCCTCCTGGGGTATGCCAAGGAGCATACCCCAGGAGGAAAATAAAAGGAAAAAATAAAAGTGAAAAAAGTGCGATAAACCATGCACAACCCGCATAGAGAGTAAGGTAGATTAAATTAAATAAAAAGTGCAATGTGATTGGTTATCTTACTCCGTTGTATTATCCATCAGAAAGCACAACGGGGTATGATACAAAAGTGATACAAAGCGCCAAAAGTAAGGATGACATGAAAGCTAACTACTGCTTGGCACAACCCGCCAAGATAGGCTATAAGATAAAGTAGTCGTGGTCGAATAATGACCATCTGATGAACCATCACTGAGGAACTGCAGCAACATAGCAACTCGGCATTGAGGGAAGGCTGAACAACTACTATAGAGAAACTAGGTATAGACAAGAGGCTCGATCCGGGGATGACGGCTTCCGACAGAGGGCCCAACCCTGCACACCACGCCCAATCCAACCAATCTACTACTCCCTTGACCAAATTCCCAAGGCTCGCCAAAAAACAACCTGCCCTCAGCCAAATACCAAACACTACAGTCGCCAGAGATGGGATATGAAGACCAAGATTCTAATACTCCAATCTAACCTAGTGAGTCGAACGCAATACCCACATCTAAGAGAACAGCTACTACAGAGGAACTAGGCATCGAGAAAAGGTTCGAACTGGAGATGTCTGCATCCGACAAGGCTACCCCCTTTAGTACCCTGCACAACACGCCCAATCCTTCCAGACTACTACTCTCTCAACCTAATCCCCTAGGCTCGCTATAAACTAAAAGTGAGACAGCACAAAGCCTCAAATCTGACCGCCATTAACAATGCAAGACCACCGAATCATTTGGCTCAACCATTAACAGTGCAAAACCACTGAATCATCTAGTACGAGAGGAGACAAAATACTGCAGGAGAACCAAAGCTGCCCTTATCAATCAGAGCTCAGGACAATCTAATCAATGACAGCCATGTAAGCTACCCCTTTCAATCGGCCCACACCACCAATTAGACAAAGACAGCCCCGGAGGCTACCCCTTTCAATCAGAGACCAAGCACCGAACTATTCAATGACAGCCACGAAGGCTGCCCCTTTCAACCAGTGCAAGCCCCCAATCTAATCAATGATAGCCACGATTACAACCATACTACGCACAACCTCTGGGCTATTGAAGCAAAGAAACTAGGAATTTAAAGACGCTCAACAAAGAGCAAAATCCAAACGAATAACCTGATCTCAGTCCAACAGATGACTGCCCATCGAGGTTCTCAATCTGAATCTAAATGTCTGTATAAGTAAGGAACACTAATCAAGTAAAACTACTAGATCCATATCCCACTACCTTCGGCCGGTTCTGTGAAATTTGTGAACCTAACAACCTGCCGCGGTCGCACCGGAGCAGGCTGATATGGCCACACATAGCAGGTTGGGTCCAGATCTATGGAAGATGAAATCCACGGCTGGAATTGGGAATAAGTAATTGCAAAGGTCGTGTATACCTGAGGTGTTTGTGAAATAATCCGACCCACACGACAACCCAGATTGGGTAGTCTGATAATGGTACTGAGATCCCCTTTGGAAGAGGTAGCAAAACCCCTTTGATTAGGATGAACCCAGCTGGAAATCAACCGGAAATCAGCCGTGAGAACCCGTTCGTTCCACATAGTTCGGGTGACACGATGTGGATTTGGTGCTTGGAAATCAACCGAAAACCAGCACAAACCCACCTCAGCTTCGGCCATGGCTGATGCTCAGTTGAGATGAACTCACGGCCACGGCTGTGGTGACTTGGCTGTTAAGATGAACTCGCGGCTGTTAAGATGTACCCATGGTGGAGACGAACCCTTGATGAGGACTGAGGTGAGATTAGCCGTTGAAGAAGAAACCACGGCTAGAATTTGTGATGTACCCACGACTGGAATGGGTTCTTGAGAACCGAATAGAGCAGAAATGACCTCTAAATCGGAAGGATATGGTGGGTTTGATTGGGGAAAACCCCTTTCTCTCTCTAGAGTTTCTAGAGAGAAGGCAGAGCCCCCTCGAGGGGTTGCCGCTATAATCTTGGTCACCCTCTTTCTTTTATTTCTTTTCTTTTCTTTTCTTTTTTTTCCTCCTGGGGTATGCCCCTTGTAGGCTGTACATTCGGTTATCCTTTTTTCTATTTCAAGCTAATTTACCCACCAAAAAAAAAAAAATTATTGGTCTTGTTTTTTTTTTTTTGGGTAAATTAGCTTGAAATTAAAAAAGGTTAACCGAATGTACAGCCTACAAGGGGCATACCCCAGGAGGAAAAAAAAGAGAAAAGAAGAAAAGTAAAAAAAGTGAGATAAACTATGCACAACCCGCATGGAGAGTAAGGTAGAATAAAGTAGATAACAAGGTACAATGTGATTTGTCATCATACCCCATTGCTCTATCCAACTAAGAGAAGGAAGTACAACGGGGTATGATACAAAGTGGTACAAGAAGTAGAGAAAATATGAAATCAAACTACTGCCTAGCACATCCCGCCAGGCTAGGAAATAAAATCAAAAGTCATAGTCAGATTTGACCGAATGATAAAAAGTGCTCACCTGTTTGTTGAGAGAGAAATCCCTCCTTCCTGATTTTCAATTTCATTGGAGATGTGGTAATACCAAGATTATCAATCTCTGCTTTGCAGATGACCTGATGATTTTTTGTAAAGGGGACCTGTCCTCTGTCAGGCATATTCATGATGCACTCATTGAGTTTCAGGAGTTGTCAGGCCTTTCCCCTAGTCCGGGGAAGAGTAGTATCTTCTTCTTTGGAGTCAATGCCACCTCTAGAGTAGCCATTCTGAATATCCTAGACTTTAAAGAAGGCACGTTACCTGTTAGATATCTTGGAGTACCTCTAATCTCCACTAAACTCAAAGCCTCTGATTGTCAGCGCTTAGTGGATAGCATTACTGCCAAAACTAAGTGTTGGACAAATAGAGATTTAACGTATGCTGGTAGGGTGCAGTTGATAAAGAATGTTCTGTTTTCCATGCAAACCTATTGGTCCTCCTTATTTATCATCCCTAAAAAGGTGATAAAAGAGGTGGAGGCTATACTAAGAGCATTTCTTTGGTCAGGTCCTGATCTCAAGAGAACGGGTGCTAAGGTCTATTGGGAACATTTGTGCTCTCCTAAGCAGGAGGGAGGTCTTGGGTTTAAATCCATGCAAACGTGGAATAAGGCAGCCATTGCCAAGCATATTTGGTTCCTCATTTCTGGAGGGGAGCAGTCCATGTGGTGTCAATGGGTCAAATCCTACTTAATAAAAGGGAGGAATTTTTGGAATCTGAAAATTCCTGGAGGATGCTCTTGGGTTTGGAGGAAGTTACTGAACCTCAGACCTTTGGTGCAACCCTACATTATTAGTGTGTTAGGTGATGGCCACTCCACTTCATTATGGTATGATAATTGGCATCCACTTGGCCCTTTGATAGCGAAGTTTGGTGCCAGGATTGCATTAGATGCTGGTATACCTCGGGATGCTACTGTATCCCACATTATCCACAATGCAAATTGGGTTTTTCCTATTACACAAACTATTGAACTTAATGAGATGAGAAGTACATTACCACCACTTCTCTTCTCCAGGTTGGATGGGTCAGATTATGTTAAGTGGTCTTTTAATGCAAATGGTCAGTTCTCAATTACATCTTTGTGGGATAAATTGAGAATTTCATTCCCTAAAGTTGGTTGGCACAAGTTGGTGTGGTACTCAGGCCACATACCAAAGTGTAGCTTCATTACTTGGTTGGCTGTGCAGCAAAGACTATGGTTGTGACCGTGGCTATCATTGATTAGATTGGGGTCTTGTGCTGATTGAAAGGAGTAGCTTTGTTGCTGCCTTTGACTAGATCAGTGGTAGGGCTCTGATTGAAAAGGGTAGCTTTCGGGGCTGTCATTGATTAGATTGGTGGTTGAGCACTGGTTGAAAGGGATAGCTTCGCGGGCTGTCATTGATTAGATTGGTGGTAGTACACTGATCGAAAGGGGCAGCTTGGTTCTCCTGCAGTTTTGTGTGACTCGGTTTGTGTCTTGCCAGATGATTCGGTGGTAATGCACTATTAATGGCGGCTGGATTCGAGGCCCTTGTACTGTCCCACTTTTAGGTTATAGTGAGCCTTGTGTACTAGGTCGAGAGAGTTTTAGACCGGATGGAATGGGCGTGGTGTGCAAGGTGCTTGAGGAGGTAGCCTTGTCGGATGTCGTCATCTCTGGTTCGACCCTCTCTCGGAGCCCGGTCCTCTGCAGTAACTGTTCCTTAGAAGTGGGTGCTATACTTGATACTTCTGTGCTAGGTTGGAGCATTGGAATCTTGGTCAGCTTATTATGCATTGGAATCTTTGATATTAGCTATTTATCTTATTTCCTAGTCTGGTGGGATGTGCCAGGATATAATTAGTTCTTGTTATTTCTTTTCGCTTCATTTCGCTTCATTCATACCATACCCCGTTGTGCTATCCTTCCTTACAGATGGATAGTGCAATGGGGTATGATATCAAATCACATCGCACGCTTGTTGCATTCCTTACTTTATCCAACTCTCCATGCGGGTTGTGCATGGGTATCGCACTTTTTTCACTCTTCTTTCTTTTTCTTTTTTCTTTCCTCCTGGGGTATGCCCCTTGTAGGCTGTACATTCGATTATTCTCTTTTAATTTCAAGCTAAATTACCCAAAAAAAAAAAAAGACTATCCACGGCAGATAGACTAATGCTGTTTGGTGTTACCAACTCCTCTCAATGTAGCTTTTGTCAGGGGAGAGAAAGTCATGACCACCTCTTCTTTAATTGTCCATTCTCCCAACAGGTGTGGGACACTATTCTTACTAAACTTCATGTAACTTGGCACTCTCGACCATGGATTGAGTGGGTCACTTTCCTCTCAAACAAAAAGGGCAAATCTGTTCATGTAGTACTTACTAAACTGGTATTTACAGCAACAGTTTATCATGTGTGGATCGAGAGGAATGTAAGGAAATTTCAAGGCACATCCTGTTCTGGGGAGGTAGTTGCTCATAAAATTTATTCTATGGTGAGGGCAAGACTACTTTCATTACAAACGCTGCCACCATCTCAAGCTGACTGGGTGGTAAATGAATGGAATCTTAGTGGCCAATAACATTTTGTTGTGGTTGGTAACTTAACATGAGTACTTCATTTGTTTTCCTACCTTTTCTACTTAGATTGTCATATACCATTGAGCTGAATTCTGATCATCCTGTTTTTGGCTCCTATTACTGCTACGTATCCAGGTTAACTTTTTTTTTTTTTTTGGGTAAATTAGCTTGAAATTAAAAAAGGTTAACCGAATGTACAGCCTACAAGGGGCATACCCCAGGAGGAAAAGAAAATGAAAAAAAACAAGAATGACAAAAGTGCGGTAAACCATGCACAACCCGCATGGAGAGTTAGATAAAGTAAATACATGAAGAAGCCATGTGAACGGTAAGTAATGAAATATACCAAAGGAAGAGTTTATGGGGTTGAGAGCTTCTCTCTCTTGGTTTAGAGAGAGAATGCACTCCCCCCTTTACCAAATCAGATTTTTGAACAAGACCCATCGATTCACCTCTGAATCTGGTGCAAAGTCCACCCTGTGGACTGATTTCAACCACAAATTCCTTCTTGGAGGTCCTTCTTGGAGGTTCTATTTCACAGGTATTTCGACTGGAGGTTCTATGGCAGCAGGTTGTACATTCATGGAGAGGTCTATGTTCAGATCTACAATCATGTTGGTTGGTCGGTTTACCTCAACAACCGATTCCATTGCAAGCTACGGGGCAGAATTGCTGGAGTACAGAACATCAGAGCTTCGGTCTTGCAAGGCAATAGGTTCGGCTGAGAGCTTCTCTCTCTAGGTTAGAGAGAGAAAGCTCTCTCCTGCTCCGGCCATCACCATTTCCGGCGGGAAGTCGCCGTTAACAACAGCAAGGACGGCAAGGGAGGCAAGGGAACGTCCCTCCTTAGGGTTAGTTCTCCTCCAACGCCTCCCACTCTCTTATCCAAACTTACCTCGTTCTCTCCGTCATCCACGGCCAAGAGTTCATCTTCAACGGCAAAGCTCACCACAGGCCGCATATCAGTCGTGGGTACAACCGTGGGCCATCCTAACGGCGAAGCCCCACAGCCGCGGTTCAGGTCAGCCATGGCCGAAGCTGAGCTTCACCTTCCATGGTTGCGATTCAGAGGAGGATTTCTCGGCTGGGGTTTTCGATCTACAACAGTAAAACAGTAGCAGATCTGGATGCCAGTCGTCCGGGTGATCGACCAGGCGGTCGTCCGGTTGGTCGCCCGGTGCGTGGTCCGGTTAGCCGATTGGACCTTAGTTCACCACTTAAGGCCGGAGGCCTTCGATTCCAGATTCAGTGGGCTCGACGGCGACCTTGGGGCTTCCCGCCGGCGACGGCGACCTTGGGGCTCAACAGCCGTTAACAGCAGCAGCAGTAGTCCGGTCTCTGGTCTGGCCAGACCTGGCCCGCTTAAAGGCCGTCGGCCAGTCAACAGCCCAGGCCCAATCGGGCCAGCCAACATTCTGGCAGGCCAGCCAGGCCAGTCACGCGCGGGCAGGCAGCCCAATCAGCAGCCCAGGCCGGTATACCTGGGTCAATTCATTATCAATATTTGCACAATATGAGCTTTGAATATGGCTATCTACAATTACATTGTTGCTGGACTAATGGGCCAGTTTACTGTTAGTTTTGCAACCCCCGATAGGCGGTCATCTGTTGGACTGAAATCGAGGGCCGGGCTCTTCGTCGAGCCCTCTATATCCCTTGAGCCAACGCTTTTAGCTCTGAGGATTTGCGTAGTATTATTGTGGACGTGGCTATTATTGATTAGATTGGATTCTCGTAGTTAAGGGGCAGTCTCGCAGTAGCAACAGCTGTGGGTGCCGATGATTAGATTATGGATGAGTCTTATTGAGCAAGGTAGTTGCCGGAGCTGTCTTTGACTAGATTGGTGGATTCTCACTGATTGAAAGGGGTAGCTTCGTAGTCTGTTTCAGATTAGATTTAGTGGTTTGCACTGATCGAAAAGAACAGCTTGGTCCGCTTGTGGTTGGGGGCTACTTTTGGTGGTCCCTCTTCCTATTCCGCTTATAGTCGTTAGCGAGCCTAGGGGATTTGGGTGAGGTTGTAGTAGTCTGGATGGAATGGGCGTGGTGTGCAGGGTGCTTAGCAGGGTAGCCTTGTTGGATGCAGACATCTCCAGTTTGAGCCTCTCTCGGTCCGAGTCCCTCTGTAGTAGTTGACTTCTTTTGAGTGGGTATTATGCTAGCTTCGGGGTGATGGGCTTCTCGGTTCTTGGTCTTCTTATCCCAGCCTTGGAGGAGGAGGATCTCTCCTCAGCGCTGGTTATCATGTGGTCACCGTTGACCATGACTATCTACCGTATTTACTTTATTTCCTAGCCTGGCGGGTTGTGCCAGATAGTAGTTCAATTTCACATTGCATTTTGTTATGTATTTACTCTATCTCACTCTCCATGCGGGTTGTGCATGGTTTATCGCACTTTTTTCACTCTTATTTATTTTCCTTTTCTTTTCCTCCTGGGGTATACCCCTTGTAGGATGTACATTCGCTTAACCTTTTTTAATTTCAAGCTAAATTACCCAAAAAAAGTAATGAAATAGAGCTACCACCTGGCACAACCCGCCAGGCTAGGAAATAAGGTAAGTAAAGTAAATAGTTGAGGTCCGAGATGACCACATGATAACCAACTCTGAGGAGATGCCACCGAGTAAGACGGCTACAAAGCAAGCTGATCTGCTACTACAGAGGAACAAGGCATCAAGAGGCTCGTACCAGAGTTGACGGCATCCGACAAGGCCCCGCTGCAAGAGCCCTGCACACCACGCCCAATCCTTCCAGCCTAACCCTCCCTCATCCTAACCTAAGGCTCGCCAAAACTACCCATTGAACCAACTACCCAGTAACCTCCTCCTCCAAAGCTGGGATAAGAAAACCAAGAACCTAGTACTACAAACCCAAGGCTAGCATAATACCCACTCATCAGAAATCAGCTACTACAGAGGGACACGGACCGAGAGAGGCACGACCTGGAAATGTCGGACAAGGCTACCCTGCTAAGTACCCTGCACACCACGACTACTCCCCCCCCAACCTAATCCCCTAGGCTCACCAACGACTACAAGCGGAACAGAAAGAGGAACCACCAGAAGTGGCCACTCAAACCTCAAGTGGACCAAGCTGCACCTATCTAATCAAAGACAGCACCGGCAGCTACCTCGCTCAACCAGAAACCATCCAACAATCTAATCAGTGGCATCCTCAGCTGCTGCTACTACGAAAACCCTTTTCGATCAGGACTGAATCTAGTCTAATCAACGATAGCCGCGCCACAAGAATACTACACCCAACCTCAGAGCTAACAAGCACAGGATCTAGGCATGTAAAGGCTCGCCAAGAGCCCGACCCCCGATTTCAGTCCAACAGATGACCGCCTATCGGGGATCACAGAGAGTAACAGTAAACTGGCCCACAAGTCCAGCAACTAGTTGACAGTAAATAGATAATTGCAAGACACATTGCATAACGATAAGAGAATTGAATATTATGAATCCCCCACTGCCCGGGCTGGCCTACCAACGGGCCGCTGCTGCCTGCTACTGCTGCCTACTGAAGCTGCAGCCTCCTGCTGCAGCCTGCCCGGGCTGGCTATTTGCCCAGGCTGGATGGCAGCTGCTTGGCCCGAGCGGGGTTGAACCACCGCAGCTCCCATGAGGCCGACGGCTGCACGGGCTAGCCTGCCATCGGGCGGCTACTGCCAGCCAGATTGAATCTAATCAGAGGGCAGGCCTGGCGTGGCTGCCCTCTACCTGCTGTTGAGCCCTACGACTGACGGCTGTTGAGCCCCACAGGGCCAGCCCAAATGTTACACGACTAAATCCGGCAATCAATCCAAGGTCGCCGTCGCCGGAGAGCCCTGGACAACAACCCCAAGGTCGCCGTCACCGCCGGTACCTGTGTTCAATAACCCAAGTTGAGAGCCCACTGAATCTGAAATCGAAGGCCTCCGACCTAGCTAACCCCATCACCCGCCGGTACCTTGGGTTTTGAGACTGACCCATGGTTGGGCTTTGACTCCGATGGTGGTTATGGAGGGAATCGGACAGCGTCCACCTTGACGGGTATCAAGACCCCTGGCCGTTGACGGGGTATCAATGCTGGATTCAAGAACCCAAGTCGAGAACCCACTTCCGGCCGGATTGAATCTAAGGAAGGTGACCCCATCGCCTTGCAGAGCGGCGGTGATGGCACCGCCGTCGCTGAGAAGACTGACCCTGTGGCCAGTCGATGAGATCGGGTGTTGAGATGAGTCGCGTGGTGAAACCCAGCTGTTGAGAAACCCAGCTGGTGAGTGATGAAACCCAGCTGTTGATGTGTATCGAAACCCATGTCTGATTGACCACCGAACCACTATGAGAAGTTCGATGATGCCCGCGACTGTGTTACTGTCTTCTCCGGCGAGATTAGCCAACACAGTGCAATACGGTGGTAGTGGGTCCAACCACGGCTGTTGATGATTCCCTAGGATGGATAGATGGCCAGACCGGAGTACTGGGTTTGATGCCGACCCGTGACCAGATAGGTGGCCGGACCAGAAGTGGCCGGCAATAGTAATGGGCGGTGGAGGAGAGTTTCTCTAGAGAGAGAAACTCCCTTGCCCGAGGCCACCCAGGTTGTTAACTTATTCATTGTAGATTATCCTGGAATCCAAAGCAAGTGAGAGTCCATACTATATTGTGTGCAATCCATGGGAGCTGTGTACTTTAGCCCAAACTGTCCTTGTGAGAGGAGGTATTTTTGGTGGGGGCTAGTGTGAGGTGAGGTAGAGGGTGTGGAGGGTTTCATTGTTCTTGGCAGTGTTTTAGAGAGTGGGAGGTGTGAGATTTCGAGGGTGTAGTAGTGTGAGTACTATATTCCCCAAGAACTTTGTTTCAATCTTGTCCTTACCCTTTTATTGCCTACTTGTTCTGCTGCGGCTGCTTTCCCGTGGCTGTGGTAGCTGTGGAGTTTAGTTTAGTCTCTTTGTGGCAGCTATGTTTCTTTTTCTGCCATTTGTTACAGCTGATGTTCTTTTTACTTCTGCTGGTGGTTCAGTAGCTGTGGTTCAGTAGTTGTTATGGTTCAGTAGTTGACTGATGTCTGCTGTTATAGTTCAGTAGTGGGTGTTATTGCTGCTGTTCTGTTCTGCTAGTGGTTCAGTAGTAGTGGTTCCAGTTGTTGGCTTTTTCTCTGACTGCTAGGGCTGCTGCTATTGGCCAGCTACAATCAGTAGTAGTGGTTCCAGTTGATGTGTATCATTTTGGTGGTGTTCCATTTTGAGGTCAAGGGGAAGCTGTTACTTATGGTTCAGTAGTTGACTGATTTTTACTGCTGCTAGCCTGTTTTTACTGCTGTTTGTCTTTGGGATCCCCCCCTTTTTTGTATTTACTTATGTAGGGGGCTGTCTTTTATATTCGCCTAACCAATAGGGGCTGTCATTGGGATCTCCCTTCGCAGAGGGGGACGTCCTCTGCTTTTTGCTGTTATGAACTGCTTTCTGCTATGATCTGTTATGTGAGAGCTAGCAGTGCTGTAGCTGCTAGAAGTTGTAGCTGTTGCTGACTGTTGCTCCTGAACCTGTCCAGCTGCTGATTGTAGCAGCTAGCAGTGATTGTGGCTGCTGCTGTGCAGAAGTGTAGTGCCTGCTATAAGTAGCTCAGTCATTGAAGACCCCCATTGAATCTGTCCAGTTCAGGCACAGCAGGTCAGGCATTGAACCTGCTGATGGAATTCAGAAGTTGTAGCTGCTGCTCAGTCATTGAAGACCCCCATTGAACCTGTCCAGTTCAGGCACAGCAGTTCAGGCTCAGAAGTCGTTTTGGTTGCTGTCATCATGCTTCCAAGTTCAATCCACCTCATGTGCCATTATTTGGTTATTTGGTTATTTTCAGGGATATGTTATTTTTTGTCTTGTATAGTCAGGTTGCACGTCGAATAATCCTTTTGCACCATGTCTCTTTTGTAATATATAGTGCAGTTATGTGCTAAGCAAAGATGGTATTCTACTATTAGTGAGCTGTATTCCTAAGTTCACTGTGCAGACCAGCTAGTGTAGTTTCATACTATTATGATTTTGATGGTATCTTCTAGGCGTTGTTTTCCCTCCCTCTTACTAGATGGATTGAAAACATCGTGTATCTTCTAGTCCATGTAGCCATTTGGCATTAGCAATTTTCTCTACTCTTTTTTGTTTTCTTTTCTTTTCCTCCTGGGGTATGCCTCTCGTAGGCTGTATATTCGTTTAATCTCTTTTCAATTTCAAGCTGGTTTATCCAAAAAAAAAAAAACACATAGAACAAGCAGAGCATAGTAAATTGGCATCAAGGGAAGGTTGAACAGGTACTACAAAAGGAACAAGGCACCAAGAAGTGAATCAAACCGGAGATGTCAGCATCCGACAGGGGGCCCCACCCTGCACACCACACCTAATCCATCCAGCCTAATACACCCTCAACCAAGCCCAAAGGCTCGCTAGAAAACAACCCGCCCTCAGCCAACAACCAATCACCAAAGTACCAGAGTTGGGATAAGCAAACCATGAAACTAAAACTCCAACCGAACCCAGAGTGACAAGCAAAGCACCCTCTACTAAAAGAACAGCTACTACAGAGGGACCAGGCACTGAGAAAAGGCTCGAACTGGAGATGTCGGCATCCGACAAGGCTACCCTCCCAAGTACCCTGCACACCACACCCATTCCATCCAGACTACTACACCCTCAACCTAATCCCCTAGGCTCGCTATAATCTAAAAGAGGGACAGAAGGAGGAGCCACAAAATGAGCCCACTCGAACCGCAGGAGAAACCAAGCTGCCCTTTTCGATCAGAGCACTACACCACCAATCTAATCAATGACAGCCTGGGAGGCTACCCCTTTCAATCAGAGCACGGCCACCAATCTAATCAATGACAGCCCGAAGCTACCCCTTTCGATCAGAGCACTACTACCAATCTAGTCGAAGATAACCCCAGTCTCACCACACTAAGCTAAAGAACTAGGCCAGTGAAACAAAGAATCAAGGAATTAATGGAGCTCCACAATAAGTTATACAGCATTTGAGCCCCACACTGGGCAATTTGTGCCCAGTAGCTAAACTGGGCGTGATACAGTGTCGAGCAACAGTTCATTTGATGTTGGTGTTTGTAATACCTGGATTGATACCCCAAATACTAACAGTACACTGGCCCATAAGTCCAGCAACAATTTGACATGATATAAGCGACTACACAGCTCTAATTTACAAAAAAAAAACTGCATAGCTCTATAATGAACAAGGAAAACCCCTACTCTTTTACACAGAAATAATCTGTGAATTCCAGCACAATCCAAACATACTAGTGGCTAGAGAGCACATTCCTGAAGGCCGAATTAGGATGCCGGACAACCTGTCGGACCTCCATTTACAGATGACGGCCAACAGAACTTGGCCTATTTGACTGTCCGGCCGCTCGCGGCTGAGCTGCCACCAATCCATTTGATGTCTTTGAAATACACAGATCCATACTAAGAGATCATACCTTCGATGTACAACTCTGTACATCCAGATGCAATAGATGATCTTCATCTTCGCCGAGGCGCAGAAACGAACCCATAAGGTTCCAATCCATGAGGCTCCAAACTCAAAGCTACGGCCATGGCTGACCCTATGTAGCTCCGACTTGGGAATGAAGACAGCCCATCCGGCAGCGAGTTGAGCTTGAAGAAATCAGGTAAGTAAGAGAACCACCTGTTGGAGCTAATACAAGATCTGAACAATGTGGCTCCTACCATGTTCGTCGAGCCACTGCCCTCTGCCGTGTACCACAACCGAGCAACTCTGGCCCAGATCTGTTGAGTAAGAGTACCCACTGATGGCAGCAATGGATACACGTATGTGAGTATGCGTACAATCCGAATCCAAACCCGAACAATGGAAGTCTGAGTTGTATTCTTTGATTGAGGGTACGAAATCCCCTATTAGATCGCCGGCAACCATATGTGAAAACCCTTCCACCATGCCTCGTCAAAAGGACTGAAGAATGGGGATGCTGACTTGCAAGAGCACGCCATCACTGGTCTTGAGAGCACTCAATCCGAGATGCCGCCGATTCTGAGCTTTGTTAACCTCAATCCGAGTTGTATTTCTTGATTGAAGATCTGCTGTTGACAGATTAGGTTGGGACAGAAATTATCCCATGTTTGTGAGTGTTGATACATCTGAACAAAGCTTAAATTACCTCCGGATCAGACTGATTTTGAGAAAGTTGGATGGGGAGTGCATTCTCTTTCTATAATGTAGAGAGAGAAGCTCTCAACCCACCAGCCCGGTCTTCCTTGTTTATCATTCCCAAAAAGATAATCAAGGAAGTTGAGTCAATTCTTAGGGCATTTCTTTGGTCTGGTCCTGATCTGAAGAAATCGGGTGCTAAAGTCTCTTGGGATCATCTATGCTCTCCAAGAAAGGAAGGGGACCTTGGTTTCAAATCAATGCAAATCTAGAACAAGGCTGCCATTGCGAAGCATATTTGGTTTCTTATATCAGGGGTGAACAGTCTATGTAGTGCCAATGGGTCAAATCATATTTAATCAAAGGGAGAAGTTTTTGGAATTTAAAAACTCTTGGTGATTGCACTTGGGTTTGGAGAAAACTTTTGAATCTTAGACCTCTGGTGCAACCATATATTCTTAGTGTTTTGGGAAATGGGAACTCCACATTCTTGTGGTATGACAATTGGCATCCTCTTGGCCCTTTAATGGTTAAGTATGGATCTAGAATTGCATATGACTCTGGTATCCCAAAAGATGCGCTTGTGTCACACATCATTCATGATTCAAATTGGGTTTTCCCCATTACTCAAACTTTTGAGCTTAATGAGGTGAGAAATACTATACCCCCACTTGTCCAGTCCAGATTGAATGGGGATGATCAAACTAGGTGGGCTCTTACCTCTAATGGACAGTTCCTGATAGCCTCTCTTTGGGACAAGTTAAGAACTCCCTTTCCCAAGGTCTTGTGGCACTAGGTAGTGTGGTTCTCAGGCCACATTCCAAAGTGCAGTTTTATCACATGGCTAGCTATTCAGAATAGGTTATCCACTACTGATAGACTTGTGTCATTTAGACTACATCATACTCCTCAATGTAGTTTGTGTCAAGGGAGTGAAACCCATGATCATCTCTTCTTTAATTGCCCATTCACTAAGCAAGTGTGGAATGCTATTCAGCCCAAACTTCATATGTCATGGCCTGCTAGAACTTGGGCTGAGTGGGTAACATTGTTATCAAATTTTAAAGGAAAAACTCTGAAAAATGTTATCACTAAACTGAGTTTCATAGTAGCTGTGTACCATATTTGGATTGAGAGAAATGTGAGGAAGTTCCAAAATCACTACTGTTCTTGGGAGGTAGTTGTTCATAAAATCTGCACCATGGTGAGAGCAAGGCTTCTATCATAATATAGAAGCATGCCTTGAGTTCTCATAATCCTGATCCTTCTTTGAGTAGTCAGGAAAGAGTGGTTTATAAACATCTTCTCACCTTGCTTAGAGTAGAGGAAAGCCTGACTAAGCAAAAGTCTAGGGTCCAATGGTTAAGGTTGGGTGACCAATGTACTTATTTCTTCAAATCTGTGACCAACAGAAGAAATAGAAGTAGGATAACCAGTTTGGTTTTAGAGGATGGGTCTCTCACCCATGACATTGGGGTCATTAAGTCAAGTTTTGTTAACTTCTACACAGACCTGCTAGGTACTGCCCATTCTGATTCTTATCATGGGCATAGCAGAATTCAGCAACTAGCCAATAGGAAACTTACCGATATTCAAAAGGTTGCAATGATTGCTGAGATCACAGATCAAGAAATCAAGGACACATTTTGGTCCCTCAACCCCAGTAAAGCCCCTGGTCCGGATGGCTACAATGCTGGATTTTTTAGGAAAGCTTGGCCTATCATTGGCCATGAGGTCATTGGAGCGGTTAAGACCTTTTTTAGGTCTGGTAAGCTGCTCAAGAAAGCCAACTCTACTGTGATAGCTCTCGTTCCAAAAGTCCCTAACCCTTCCAAGGTTGGGGACTTTAGGCCTATCTCATGTTGTAATACTATATACAAGTGCATTGCTAGAATACTTTCCAAAAGACTGCAGAATGTCCTCCCTGACCTAATTGATCCTGTTCAATCAGGGTTTGTTAAGGGAAGGAGGATTGTTGACAATATCTTTCTCACCCAAGAGCTAATGATAGGGTACCATAAATCCTCATCAGCCCCAAGATGTGCACTGAAAGTAGATATAAGGAAAGCCTATGATAATGTTAGATGGGATTTTCTTTGGGATACCTTGTCTTCTATGAATTTCCATCCAACAATGATCAAATGGCTTCAAGCTTGCGTTACCACTGCTAATTACACAATCAACTTGAATGGGGAAAATACTGGTTACTTTATTGGGCAAAAAGGTTTAAGGCAAGGTGATCCGTTGTCCTCATATCTCTTTGTCTTGTGATGGAGGTTCTCACATGTTTACTTAGGGATAAATCCATGTTACTGGATTTTCACTTCCACTGGAGATGTGGGAATACTAAGATCATCAATCTTTGCTTTGCAGATGACCTCATGATTTTTTTTAAGGGTGAGTTGTCGTCAATCATCCACATTCAGGAAGCCCTTACTGAGTTCCAAGATTTGTCTGGTCTTTCTCCCAGTCCGGAGAAAAGTATCATATATTTCTCCAGGGTCAACAATACCACTAGAGTGGCCATCCTAGATGTCTTAAGATTCCAGGAGGGCACACTTCCTGTCAAATATCTTGGGGTGCCCCTCCTCTCTACTAAGCTCAAAGCCTCCGATTGCCATCGTTTAGTGGAGAGCTTAACTGCTAGGACTAAGACTTGGACCAATAGAGACCTCACCTATGCAGGCCGGGTTCAATTAATTAAGAATGTTCTCTTTTCCATCCAAACGTATTGGTCCTCTCTGTTTATCATTCCCAAAAAGGTAATCAAGGAAGTTGAGTCAATTCTTAGGGCCTTTCTTTGGTCTGGCCTTGATCTAAAAAAAACGGGTGCTAAAGTTTCGGGGGAACATCTGTGTTCCCCTAAAGAGGAGGGAGGTCTTGGCTTCAAATCTTTGCAAATTTGGAACAAGGCATCTATTGCAAAACATATTTGGTTTCTAATCTCTAGGGGTGAACAATCCATGTGGTGTCAGTGGGTTAAGTCGTACTTGTTACGTGGTAGGAGTTTCTGGACTCTGAGAATACCGGGTGATTGTACATGGGTTTGGAGGAAACTTTTGAATCTCAGACCCTTGGTTAAACCATATGTTCTTAATATACTAGGGAATGGGAATTCCACGTTCTTGTGGCATGACAACTGGCACCCCCTCGGTCCTTTATTAGATAGATTTGGTCCACGAATTGCGTATGACACTGGTATACCACAGGATGCTTTTGTGTCTCACATTATCAATAACTCAAATTGGGTGTTTCCCATTACTCCAACTTTTGATCTAAATGAGGTGAGAAGCACTCTTCCCCCTCTTGTTCAAGCCAGGTTGAATGGGGCTGATCAGACTAGGGGGACCCTTAACTCCATTGGGCAGTTCACAATTGCGTCTCTATGGGACAATTTGAGAACCCCCTTTCCTAGGGTTTTGTGGCATAAGGTAGTATGGTTTTCTGCTCACATCCCTAAATGCAGCTTTATTACTTGGCTGGCCATTCAGAACAGGTTATCCACTGCAGATAGACTTCTGTCATTCGGTCTTAACATTTCCCCACAGTGTGGTTTGTGTCAAGGGAGTGAAAGCCATGACCATCTTTTATTTAACTGCCCATTCACCACACAGGTGTGGAATTCCATTCAGGCCAAACTCCAAGCTTCTTGGACAGCTAGATCTTGGGCAGACTGGGTGACCTTGTTATCAGGAGTTACAGGTAAATCCATTAGGAGTGTGATCACTCGGTTGGCCTTTACTGTAACTGTTTATCATATTTGGATTGAGAGAAATTTTAGGAAGTTCCAAAATCAATCCTGTACCTGGGAACAAACTGGGGGACCGAATGTTGAAGAAACTGGGAGCTTCTCTCTCTAACCTAGAGAGAGAAAGCTCCCTCTGACCCAGCCAAAATCAGCCCGGCTCAATTTCCTTCGGCGCCGGCAAGGAATAAAGGACAGCAAGGGATCATCCCTCCTTAGGGAATGATCTCCTCCATCGCCTCCCATTAACAACAGTACTGGAGCAAGCAGGAGTTGGGACAGCTCCATCGGCCCAGCAACAGTGGCAGCAGTTGCCTGGCAACCCACCGGCCAACATCATTCCGGCAGCTGCAGCGCCGGGACAGAAAGGGCAAGGGAGCCTCTCTCACGACAGAGGCTCTCCTCCACCGCTCACTCCTCATCCCGCAACCCTCGAGTCCAGTCACCTATCACCGTTCGATCGGAGACCCGATTCAAATGGTGATTCGTTTCCACTCCACAAGATACACGATCAACTCACTCAGTGGGTTAGCTCTCACAGTGGGTTCATCTTCAATCTCCAGCGTCGGACCCGCCGTGGGGCTGACCAGCCGTAGTCCATTATCAAACATCAACGGCTGCCGGAGTCCGTCTCCGGCCAAACAACATCAGACCGCCGTTCACAAGTCCCCGTTGGGGTTCAATCACAGATCCTGAGGTGGGGCTCTGCCCTTCGAGGGGGCTTTGCCTCATTACCCCTTATCAAAGTCCAATCCGGCAGCAGCAGCGGCCGGCCACCACTGGTCCGGCCAAATCAGATCCCAGCCGAGGATCTAGTCATCAACAACTGAGTGGTTACTGGATTAGCACCGGAGTACCGTACCTGAGCCAGATCCCACCACGGCTCCGGCAGTGGCGGCCCTACCTACATCACCTGGTGCTTGGCATTGTCGGTGGTGGCTCGGGCAGCCATGCATCCTTGTGAGGCAGGGCCATCCAGCCCAGCAGCCTGGGCCATCGGCCTGGGCCATCAGCCAGCCCAACAATCAAGCCAGGCAGCCAAGCACTGCCTGCCTGGCAGCAGACAGCTCGAGCATTTTTCGGCCCAGCCAGGAGGCCAGCCTCCTCGGCCTGCCTGGCACCAGTCAGCCCGAGCAGCAAGCAGCAAGCACAGTTGGCAGCAAGCTGGCCACAGGCTAGGCCAGCCAAGCAGTCATCCCGGTACCCCGGATAGGCTGAAAATATCGTATCCATTGCGCCTATCGTTATTCAATATGCGCTTTGCACTTATTTATTTATTGTCAATCTGTTGCTGGACGAACGGGCCAGTTTACTGTTAGTTCGGCGATCCCCGATAGGCGGTCATCTGTTGGACTGAATTCGGGGGTTAGGCTCTTGGTCGAGACTCATATCCCTAGTTCCTGTTCTTTTAGCCTGCGCTTTTGTGTAGTATTCTTGTGGTCGTGGCTATCTTTGATTAGATTAGATTCTGTTCTGGTTGAAAGGGGTAGTCTTGCAGTAGCAGCAGCTGCGGGTGCTCTGATTAGATCTGTGGATGGTTCTGATTGAGCGAGGTAGCTGCCTGAGCTGTCTTTGATTAGATTCTGTTCTGGTTGAAAGGGGTAGTCTTGCAGTAGCAGCAGCTGCGGGTGCTCTGATTAGATCTGTGGATGGTTTCTGATTGAGCGAGGGGCAGCTTGGACAACTTGGGGTTTGAGTGGCCTCTTATGGGGTTCCTCTTACTTTCCGCTTATAGTCGTTGGCGAGCCTAGGGGATTAGGGTCAGGGGGGAGTAGTCGTGGTGGGCAGGGTGCTTAGCAGGGTAGCCTTGTCCGACATTTTTCTGGTCGTGCCTCTCTCGGTCCGAGTCCCTCTGTAGTAGCTGATCTCTTTGAGTGGGTATTATACTAGACTTGGGTCTAGAAGAACTAGGTTCTTGGTTTTCTTAGCCCAGACTTGGAGGAGGAGGTTTCTGGGTAGTTGGTTTCAGTGGGATGTTTTGGTGAGCCTTAGGTTAGGTTGAAGGAGTGTTAGGCCGGAAGGATTGGGCGTGGTGAGTAGGGTTCTTAGCAGGGGACCTTGTCGGATGCCGTCAACTCTGGTTCGAGCCTCTTGATGCCTGTTCCTCTGTAGTAGCCGTTCAGACTGCCTGGAAGCTGTTCTACTTGTAGCTGTTCTCCTAAGTGCTGGTTATCTTGTGGTCATCACTGACCGTAACTATTTACTTTATTTCCTAACCTGGCGGGTTGTGCCAGGAAGTAGTTCATTTTCATTTCCATTTCATTTCACCACATGTTTGTACTCTTATCCATCCATATCATACCCCGTTGTGCTATCATTAGTACAACGGGGCTATTATCTCTACACATATGTCATTTACCTTACTCTCCATGCGGGTTGTGCATGGTTTACCGCACTTTTATCATTCTTGTTTTTTTTCCTTTTCTTTCCTCCTGGGGTATGCCCCTTGTAGGCTGTACATTCGCTTAACCTCTTTTAATTTTAAGCTAATTTACCCAAAAAAAATCCTGTACCTGGGAGATAGTTGTTCACAAAATTTGCATGATGGTAAGAGATAGGATTTTATCACTTTCTAATTTGCAGTATGCTCAAGCAGATTGGATTGTACATGTGTGGAATACTATTTAAGCTAATTTTGTACCAGTTACTGTATCATTACTGTATCTGTTGGATTTGGATTTAACTTTTATCCATAGTGGTTTTGTGACTCAAAATGGCAGGTTGTTAATTGTATTGGAATGCATGGTGGTGGATTCACTTGATTGACAGGTTCTGCCAAGTGCAGGAGCCACAAGGTTCAAGATTTGAGGGGTTCTTGGCTGCTAGTACTGCTAATTATGAGGTAAATATCTTAATCTCAAGCTGGTTTGTGTGACAGCTACTGCATTTGGTTCCTTCTTGGAATTTGAAAGGTTAAGGTCTATTTTGACTTTTTTGTGTGACCCTGTGAGTTTCTCTATGTATGGTTATTTGAGAAACTAAAGGTGTGGGATGCGCCAGAGCGACTTCCTTATAATCCAGACCAATGTACGGAGCATCGCATGATTAAACAGTTCCCAACTGAGGCTGCTTGGGAAGCATGGATGAAAACTTGCAGAGGTGATTGGATTCAATGGGTTTGCCCCTGGTATGGTGTTGAGAGCATGACTGCGAGTACCATGAACCATTTTGGTGTAGCAGTGATCGGTATTACTCGAGTCGTCTTCTACTTTCCTGCTCGATTTCAAAGGCAGTTCGGGGCTGAACAAACCGCAATCCTGGGTGACCCTGAGTACACTGTTTCCAAGGTCCACGATGCCAACTTTTGTCACAATGTGCTGCGTTTTTGGCCGAATAGAGTGATGCAGGAGGTTGCTGAGAACTTTGCTGTCAAGCTATCAGGTTCTTACAAACGCTGGTTGAAGAAAAACCTTTTGGAAGATAGTAGTGCGAAGAGAAGGAAGACCTAAAGATTGACACTTTGCTTATGTTTTTCAAAAGATGTTATTTAATTCTAGCTTTCATGGATTAAGAATTGTTTAGGTTTACTTTGTCCTTTTCCTTTGGAAATAATAAAACATTTGGTCGTTTTATTTGAAGATGTTATTGCCATGGTTTGATTGTGAACATGCTTTAGGATAGACCTAGAAATTTTGGAAGTGATGATGATAACAGTGGCCGGATCTCAAACTTAGAGATTGCCTCCCATGGAGGGAATCAGGCCATAAACGTAGTTCCAACAAAGAGGGTTTGTTTCGTTTTTAGTTAGGGTCCACTCGGGTATTTTCCTCTCCTTTTGTGCTCTTTTTTGGGTAAAACCGCCCTTGCGGGATTTCGGTCTAGCGAGCATTTTATTTATGCCTTAGTTTTTGCCTAAGCCGCCCTTGCGGGTTTTCGACCTAGCAGGCTGCTCTAATTTTTGCTTGGATCCGCCCACCCTTGTGGTTTTCGGCCCAACGAGCATCTCTCATGGGTAGTACTTCCTCAGCTTGTCAATGTTGACTGGCGTCGCGAATTCCATTCCATCCAAGTCTGCAATGTAAGCTGCTCCTCCAGAAAGTATGCGTTTGATAAGGTAGGGGCCTCCCCAGTTTGGTCTAAACTTGCCCCTCGGGTCTGAAATGTGGCGACGGATCATTTTGAGCACCATGTCTCCTACTTTGATATCTCTAGGTTTTACCTTTTTGTTGAATGCTTGTGCAATGCGGCGTTGATACCCTTGTACATGGTATAACGCTCTTAGCCTCCTTTCGTCTAGTAGTGCCAACTCGTCGTAGCGGTTTTGAACCCAGTCTTCTTCGATCATTCCAGTCTCAGCTAGAACCCTTAACGAAGGCAACTCCAGCTCGATAGGCAAGACAGCTTCCATTCCATAAACCAGAGAGTAGGGAGTGGCCCCAGTTGAAGTCCTTTCAGTTGTTCGATAACCCCATAGTGCCAAAGGTAGCATTTCTGGCCAGTCTGTGTAAGTGTCGGTAGTCTTCCGCAGAATCCTCTTGATATTCTTGTTCGCAGCCTCAACTGCTCCATTAGTTTGAGGTCGGTAAGTAGATGACCGATGATTTTGTATCCCAAATTCGGCAAAAAGCTTCTTTGTCGCTCCTTTGAAGTGCGATCCATTGTCACAGACGAACTCGTGAGGTACACCATATCGATAGATGATATTAGTGCGAATAAATTTGGCCACATGGTCCAAGATGGGGTTGAGAGCTTCTCTCTCTACACTATAGAGAGAGAATGCACTCCCCTTACCAAAACTCAATCACAAATCCACACTAAAGTCCTGAGGCAGAGGTAATCTTAGATCTACTCGGCACTATTATCACCATGTTGGCTTGACCCACCATCCCAGTTCGTGGAGTCTACGCCAAGCTCACAATCGGTACATCCTGGAACTGATTTAAACAAGTTCACCATCTGGAACTGATTTTGGGGAAAACAAGTTCACAATGACTGTTCAAGCCACTGCACAAGACCCCGATGGGCCGTGTCTGTTATGGTTGAGGGTCAACCACAAGAATCGATCAGAAGTGAAGATCTGTTCAACCAAACCCAGTCACGGATTCTGGAAGATGTGCTGTGATGGGTCCTTCATCGCCGGATCTGCTAACTCCTACCGGAGACTTCAAGCTGCCGGTGGGTCCTAGTTCACTTGCTGCCGGCAAGTAAGGCTCACTTGCTGCGTACCGGCCGGAGTAACCTGAGGTGGACCTAACTGGGCGAACCGGGCGACTGGGTTACTCAGAAACCCAATAGATCTGGTTCAAAGAAGATGCCATTTATGGTGACTGCATATCTGGCCGTACAGGGTCAGCTATCTCACCGGCGACGGCGGCCTTGGAGTTGGGCTTCATTGAGCTTTCTGGCCATGGTGGTGTCCCTTTTCTATTCGGGCCGGCCCGAGCTACTCCTGTGAAAGTCCAAACTATCCCAGTCTCGGATTTCCGGCGACTAGGCTTAAGGTAATGGACGAAAAATTCGGTATTCCATAAGGGATTTCAATCAGTGATTAGGGAAGTTTTTTCTTCATGGTATTGAACATTATCTGGTTGTGGGTTTTGCAAACCCGTGAGCTAGTTAGATTATCTGTTTATTGTCAAATTTGTTGCTGGACTGTTGGGCCAGTGTACTAGTAGTATTTGAGGTTTCAACCTATATTCTGCAAACACCTATATCATAGCTCATGATTCTTTGTTGAGCTTTTTTAAATTCCTAGTTACTATGCTTCTCTAGCCCGATTGTTGTGTGTAGTATAGTTGTGACCGTGGCTATCATTGATTAGATTGGGTCTTGCTCTGATTGAAAGGGGTAGCTTTCGCAGTTGTCACTGATTAGGTCGGTGGTTGGGTTCTGATCGAAAGGGGTAGTTTTCGAGGCTGTTGTTGATTAGATTGGTGGTTGTTCTCTGATTGAAAGAGGTAGCTTCTGGGGCTTTCTTTGATTAGATTGGAGGTTGATTGTTGATTAGATTGTGTCCTCTTTTTGTGTCTTGCCAGATGATTCGGTGGTTATGCACTATTAATGGCGGCTGGATTCGAGGCCCTTGTACTATTCCACTTTTAGGTTATAGTGAGCCTTATGTACTAGGTCGAGAGGGTTTTAGATCGGATGGAATGGGCGTGGTGTGCAAGGTACTTGGGGAGGTAGCCTTGTCAGATGTCGTCATCTCCGGTTCGACCCTCTCTCGGACCCCGGTCCTCTGCAATAATTGTTCCTTAGAAGTGGGTGCTATACTTGATACTTCTGTGCTAGGTTGGAGCATTGGAATCTTGGTCAGCTTATTATGCATTGGAATCTTCGACATTAGCTATTTATCTTATTTCCTAATCTGGCGGGATGTGCCAGGATATAGTTAGTTTCTTGTTATTTCATTTCGTTTCATTTCACTTCATTCATATCATACCCCGTTGTGCTATCCTTCCTTACAGATGGATAGTGCAATGGGGTATGATATCAAATTACATTGCACGCTTGTTTCATTTCGTACTTTATCCTACTCTCCATGCGGGTTGTGCATGGGTTATCACAATTTTTTCACTCTTCTTTTTTCTTTTTTTTCTTTCCTCCTGGGGTATGCCCCTTATAGGCTGTACATTCGATTAACCTCTTTTAATTTCAAGCTAAATTACCCAAAAAAAATTTGGCCACATGAGTGGCTTTGAGAGTAGCATAAGAAGCTGCTTCTACCCACTTGGTGAAGTAGTCGATAGCCACTAGAATGAACTGATGCTTGTATTTTCCCTTTGGATTTATACTTCCAATGACGTCTATCCCCCAGGTGGAGAATGGCCAAGGGGATGTCATGCTATACAATTCCGTAGGGGGAATACGCATGCGATCAGCGTGAGTTTGACATTTGTAGCATCGAGGGACATAGTCAGCACAATCGGCCTCCATTGTGGTCCAGTAATATCCCTGACGCAGGATCTTTGCCATTGTTGCCCCATTCATGTGTGGCCCACAAATTCCTTCGTGTATTTCCTTCATTACCTTATGGCTATCCTCCGTTGTGACGCAAAGTTGACTTGGACCCAAGTGTGCCCTTCGATACAATGCTACTCCACAGATTACAAATCGGGCGGTAAACTTCCGCAGAGCCATTTTGTCTTTCGAGGTGGCCTCGGATGGGTATTCTCCTTCTTCCAAGAATTTCTTCACGTCTTCGTACCATGGCTTGCCATCGTCTTCACCATCCTCGGTGAAGGTACACTCGCATGCTGGTTTGACCTTTTGTTCGATCATGAGAGGCCGCATTGTGAATCCCAGGGGTATTTCGACCATAGACGCCAATGTTGCCAGTGCATCTGCAAATCTATTGCTCACTCGGGAAGTGTGCGTGAAGATAACGGAATCGAATTGCAGAATTAGATCTTCCATACAGATCCATATGACCAAGGGGTTGAGAGCTTTTCTCTCTAGAGAATGCACTCCCCCCCTGTCATTCTTTCGGCACACACCACATCTGAGGTAATCCAAGCTCAGAGTGGCCATCAAGAAGGTCATCTAGTGATTCCAACTTCACATCTTTGTTACATCTATCACACTCTGATTCGCTCAAACCAATACACCGAAGCCGTGTAGAAGTCTGGCGATTCATGAACTTCTTTGTATTCCTAGTTTCTTTGCTTCATTAGCCGGTGGTAGTGCGTAGTATGGTTGTGACCGTGCCTATCATTGATTAGATTGGGGTCTTGCGCTGGTTGAAAGGGGTAGCTTCCGTGGCTGTCTTCGAATAGATCGGTTGTTAGGCTTTGATTGAAAGGGTTAGCTTCTGGAGCAGTCATTGATTAGATTGGAGGTTGTGGCCGGTTGAAAGGGGTAGCTTCCGTGGCTGTCATTGATTAGACTGGCTTGAGCTCTTATTGAAAAGGGCAGCTTTGGTTCTCCTGCGGTATTTTGTGTCCTCTTTTCGTGCCAAATGATTCGGTGGTCATGCACTGTTAATGGCGGCCTGAGGCCCTTGTACTGTCTCACTTCTTGTTTATAGCGAGCCTAGGGCGTTAGGTTGAGGGTGTAGTAGTCTGGATGGAATGGGTGTGTTGTACAGGGTACTTTGGGGGGTAACCTTGTCGGATGCAGACATCTCCAGTTTGAGCCACTTCTCGAATCCTAATTCCTCTGTAGTAGTTTTTTTTTGGTTAAATCTTCCTCTGTAGTAGTTGTTCTCTTAGAAGTGGGTATTATGTTCGACTCACTAGGTTAGTTTGGAGTTTTAGAATCTTGGTCTTCATATTCGATCTCTGGCGACTGTGGTGATTGGTTTTTGGCTGAGGCAGGTTGTTTTCAGTTGCTGTTCAGCCTCCTCTCGGTGCCGTGTTGCTATGTTGCTGCTATTACTCAGTGATGGTACATTATCTGGTTGTTCGACCGTGACTTCTTTATCTTACAGCTTAGCTTGGCGGGCTGTGCCAAGCGGTAGTTAACTTTCATGTTATTATTACTTCTTGTATCACTTTGTATCATACCTCGTTGTGCTTTCTTCTTGATGGATAGTACTATGGGGTATGATACCGAATCACAATGCACTTTGTTATTTACTTTATTCTACTTTACCCTCCATGCGGGTTGTGCATGGTTTATCGTACTTTTTTTTTCACTTTTCTTCTTTTCCTTTTTTCTTTTCCTCCTGGGGTATGCCCCTTGTAGGCTGTACATTCGATTAACCTTTTTTAATTTCAAGCTAATTTACCAAAAAAGAAGAAGAAAAGAATTAGATCTTCCAGCACAGAGTGATACAGTTTCAGTATGTCTTCCTTGACCTTCCAATCTCCTCTTGCTTGAGATACCACCAGGTTTGAATCCCCAATGACTTCTACCCGTTTTGCCCCTAGCTCCAAGGCTGCCTCCATTCCAGCAATGCAGGCCTCATATTCAGCTTGGTTGTTGGTGGCTTCAAACCTTAGTTCATATGACAAAGGGATATGAGAGTCGTTTGGGGAAATTAGCAATACCCATATGCCATATCCACATTGGTTTGATGCTCCATCAAAGTAAAGCTGCCAGGTGTCGCCTAAGAGACATAAGATGTCCTAGTCGGGGAACATGAAGTCTTCTGCCTCGGCTTCTGTCATAGGATGATCTGCCAAGAATTCTGCCACAGCTCTTCCCTTTACTAATTTCCTTGTCATGTATTTGAGGTCGAATTCTGCTAGCACCAATAACCACCTAGCTAGCTTTCCGATAAGTGCTGGCTTTTCGAAAAGATATTTGATTGGGTCTAAACGAGAAACTAGCACCACCGGATGTGCTAACAGGTAGTGCCTTAGTTTCTTTGTGGCCCATACTAGCCCCCAACAGGTTTTTTTTTTGGGTAACTTAGCTTGAAATTAAAAAAGGTTAATCGAATGTACAGCCTAGAAGGGGCATACCCCAGGAGGAAAATAAAAGGAAAAAAAAACAAGATTGGAAAAGTGCGATAGTCCATGCACAACCCGCATGGAGAATAAGATAAAGTAAATAACATAATAAAAAATGCCATGTATGCTGAGATCATATCCCCGTTGCACTATCAAGGATCATACAATAGGGTATGATATTAAGTGATACAATTAGTAATAATTGTAAATGATCTACTACTACCTGACACATCCCGCCAGGTTAGGAAATAAAATAAGTAATCACAGTCAGAGGTGACCACAAGATAACCAACACAGAGGATAAGCAGCAACACAGTAATACGGCTTCAAGGGAAGCTGAACGGCTACTACAGAGGATCATGGCACCAAGAAGAGGCTCGAACCAGAGATGACGGCATCCGACAAGGCTACCCTGCCAAGTACCCTACACACCACGCCCAATCCTTCCGGCCTAATACTCCCTCATCCAAGCCTAAGGCTCGCCAAACAACCAGCTCACAACCAACTACCAAAACCACAACCTCCAGAATTGGGATAAGCAAACCGAGAACCTAAAACTTCCAACAAACCCGGAGAGCAAGCATAATACCCACTTCTAAGAGAACAGCTACAGCTCCTACAGAGGGACCAGGGACCGAGAAGAGGCTCGAACTGGAGATGTCGGCATCCGACAAGGCTACCCTGCCAAGTACCCTGCACACCACGCCCATTCCATCCAGACTACTACACCCTCAACCTAATCCCCTAGGCTCGCTACCAACTAAAAGGGGGACAGAAAGAGGATCTACAAGAAGTGGCCACTCGAACCGCAGGTGAACCAAGCTGCCCCTTTCGATCAGTGCACAACCACCAATCTAATCACTGACAACCTGCGAAGCTACCCTTTTCAATCAGTTCACGACCACCAATCTAATCAAAGACAGTCCCGGCAGCTACCTCGCTCAATCAGAATCCAACCACTAATCTAATCAATGGCAGCCGCAAAGCTACCCCTTTCAATCAGCACAGACTCCAATCTAATCAACGATAGCCACGACCACAACCATACTACGCACAACCACCGGGCTAAAGAAGCAAAGAAACTAGGGATATAAGGAGGCTCGACAAGAGCTTGAATGAACCCGATCTCAGTCCAACAGGTGACTGCCCATCGAGGTTCTCAGAGAAACAGTATTGCGCCTAGAACAACGGCCCAGAGAAGATAACCAATCTACTGCATTTACCCAACAGCCGGCAACACACCGGGGTGCTCAATTGATACCAGAAGATAACCCGATCTCAGTCCAACAGATGACTGCCCATCGAGGTTCTCAATGATGATTTTCAAGGCTAAGAAATGATACCTGCCGATTGGAGGTCCAACGAATTACTGACTCATCCACCACTGCTCAAGCACATCTATCATCACCGGCGAGGCCCGATAGAGCAAAACCAGGCTTCGCTCCATTAGGCTCCGAACCTGGGAATGATGACTGCTCCGAACCGAATCTGTTGAGTAAATGGACCCACCACCAGTAGCAATGGGTAATCGATTGCAGTTTGGTGAAGACAGCCGTGGACAATCAGATTATGCCCCACCGCCGTGCCACCGAGAATGGGGAGATCTTGACGAGCTTTGGCCGTGACCCGTACTTCCCCCTTTTACATGGGTTTTGAACAGTACCCATTTCCGGCGAGTAACTACCCTCCGATGATTTCTTGTTCCGTAATAGGACCCATGAGCTAGGACTCGGGGTCATCTCTCTAGCCCGTTGTGGAGTCGGTCCACGGGGTGGACTGAATCGATGGAATTTATTCTGATTTACCAGAGCTTGAACTGAACCCAGCCAGAAACCCTCAAAGACAGCACCGGAACCCACAACCCATACCAGAACCCACAGCTCCGACGCCGTCCACCGCTGTGAAGACTTAGGAGCTACCTGCAATGGTCGGGACCTGATCTTTGATGACCAAGCCAGAGAAACGGGGCATGGATCGGTGGATTTTGGAATGCAGAAATTTTCTGTTGTAGTAATGGATCCAAATCGTCCACCAGACGAAAGTAGTGGGTTTGGTTTCAGAAATTTGATTTTGTAATGGTTCCGAATTTGGATAGGATCCTCAGAGAATCGGATCAATGGAGGAATATGTGGATTGAACGGAGATAACCCCTTTCTCTCTCTAGAAATTCTAGAGAGAAGGCAGAGCCCCCTCGAGGGGTTGCCGCTACTCTCTCTTGCTCTCATCACCCCCCCCAACAGGTTTTCTCGAGGGGAGTGTACCTTGTTTCATAGTCCATCATTTTTTTGCTGAGGTAGTATATGGCGCACTCTACTTTGGCGTCGTTCTCTTGCGCTAGAATGCATCCCATGGATGTGTCCGTTACTGAGAGATACAGAATCAACGATTTCCCAGGAATGGGCGGCGATAGTACAGGTGGATTCTGAAGATATTCCTTGATTGCTTCAAACGCTTGCTGACAGTCTTGGCTCCACTCAAAATCAGTACCTTTCTTCAGTAGCTTAAAAAGGGGTTCGCAGGTAGTTGTGAGCTTGGAAATGAACCTGCTGATGAATTGTACCTTCCCCAAGAAACTCCTTACTTCCTTTTCTGTCCTAGGCGGTGATATTTCCATGATAGCCTATATCTTGGAAGGGTCTACCTCGATTCCTCTTTGAGTGATGAGAAATCCCAACATTTTTCCAGCCGTTACCCTAAAAGTGCATTTTTGAGGATTAAGACGTAGTTTGTAATTCCTAATCCTCTCAAAGAACTTTTGGAGTGCTCCATAGTGTCCTTCCCTTTCCTTTGATTTGACTATCATATCGTCGACATATACCTTGACCTCTTTGTGCATCATGTCGTGCAGTAGTGTTGTTGCCATTCTTTGGTAAGTGGCTCCAGCATTCTTTAACCCGAATGGAATCACTCGGTAACAGTAGGTTCCCCAAGGTGTAGTGAAGGTGGTTTTCTCTCTATCCTCAGGGGACATAAGGATTTGATTATACCCAGAAAATCCATCCATGAAGGATAGCAATGCATGGCCTACGGTGTTGTCTACTAGCTCGTCTATGTGGGGTAATGGGAAGTCGTCCTTTGGACTGGCTTTGTTGAGATCTCGGAAATCTACACAGACCCTGATTCCTCCAGTTTTCTTTGGTACGGGAACGATGTTAGCTACCCATTGTGGATATTCGGTGACTATGAGAAAACCCAATCAGGGCGCATACGTCTCAGTTTTTGTTTAACTGGTTTTGCATCAGGATGAAGGGATATTTTATGCTGAACAATTTCAGGGTCTATTCCAGGCATGTCCTCGTAAGACCAGGCAAAAACATCTTTGTATTCTTTTAGCAAAAGGATTAGTTTTTCACTTTCTGTAGAGGATAGTGTGGTACCAATTTTAACCATTTTGGGCTCGTTTTCAGAGCCTATGTTTGCTGTGATTATTTCCTCAGAAAAAGGTTTAGCGTGCCTTTCTTCTTCTCTCTCGATAAATTCTAGAATTTCTTCTGGAATTTCTTCCTCAAAATTTGGTGTGTCAGAATCCATACAATTGATTATAGGCCAAATACTCTAAATCTTCCTTCTCATTGCTAAGATTGTCAAAAGACATTTCAGAGTCAAACTCAAAGTAAATGTTATGCTTTGGTGCCTTGACCAGGTTTCCCTTACTAGACTTAGTAGTTTCAAACGATGAAAAGCTTGACTCGGACTGAGTCGACTCGGAGTCGGAATCGGAACTAAGATTAGCGCTTTTCATTTTGCATTTCAGAGAATGTTCCACGGTCCAGTTAGGGTAAGCCCCTTTTTCAGCATCCACAATCAGTTTAGAGCAGTCTTTTTCATCACCAAAGTTGATCATCAGCACTTCACTGTCACCTTGATTCGCACTTTCATCATTGTCACCCTGCAAGTCTTGGAGGGCCATTTGATTTGCTATTACTGTTATCTCTTCCAATTGAGCTTCAATCTCTGCTTCGTCGCTGTCCGGAGTGATGTATTCAGAGGGATTGAAATCTTCAACAGCAGAGTGGAGCGGACCAGACAGCTCGGTGACAACTTGAAAGTGCGAATCAAACGTGGATAGTGATGCAGTCATTTTTCCTGAAAGATTTTTGGTTATAGTTAGATTGATTCATCTTACCTACTGTTCATTTGACTCAGAGAGACTCCTAAGGTTTAACCTGCAAAAGAAGACTTTACAACATACATATATACAATGGGTGTGAGGAAGAACTTTTGCAAGCAAAATGCAAGTAGGTTCCTGTCTTAATTTGATAAGTTCTATGGCTTTCTAATACATGCAAGGTTTTGGTAGTCTCAGGGTGCTCCGTTGTCAAAGGGCACCAATCCTCTCACCAGTCCATCATAGGCGGTGATTGGGTGATTCCCTTTTTGATATACCACTAGGTACGCGTGACTGTGGAGTTTGCTGGAACCCCCAACATAGCCCGTGTCATGCCGGGATATCAGGTGAACTCAACGGGTTGCCCACTCGATGCATTTGATAGATGAATTAAACAAGGCATGTATTAGTCTTATGTTGAACTTTTTGGTTATGGCTCTCATGTTCCCCAGTAGAGTCGCCAAAAACTGTAGACACCTCCCAGACAGGGCATCGCCATACAGATTGATTGTTTGTTGCTCGATTGGTTGCTTGCTTCATAAACCAAGATCGTGGACATTCCCATGGCTAGGAACATCGCCACACGATAGCGGTTATCATCAAAACAGAGTCGCCACCCAGTTTATTAAAACTAGGAAAACAAGTAGAGATTCTGGGTACGAGAGCCAAGAGTACAGTAAGGGGAAGGTGTTAGGCACCCCTCTCTGCCCAGCCGTGAGACTGGCCCATAGTTATTCAACATAAGACATGTAGATGCTTTATTTAATTCTAACACATAGTCTGTTTAATTATGCCTTTAAACAGTAAATAAGGTGAGCCAATGCGATGAATAAAGCATGCATCAAAAAGCAGAACAAACAAAGCTGTCCCAGGGTAATGGATCCCGCGACCGGTGAATGGATGTCACGGCCGAGGGATCCTCCTGGTTTGATATATCGGCCGAGGGATCGAAGCCCCGGTCGATGTTCTTCCTCACACCAGACAGAAAGGTTAGTAGATGATCAAAACACTACGGTTAGTCATAAATACAGTAAGTAAAACAAACCAGAGGCCGTTGGGCCTCACCACCTTGATCCCTCAGTTGCTTGATTGCTTCGGATTGAGTGTGATTGACTGATTGCTTCTCAGAAAACCCTAGGGTTAGGGTTTGAACTTCGTGGTCTGATCGTCGGATTGATGGCTGCCTTCGGGAGGTTAGGGCTTTTGAAGAGGGGATTTGAGAGAGTATTTGTGCAGAATTTCGAGGCTTGAGAGAGTGTATTTACTTGTTAAGTTCGTGGTGCAAAGGCCTCTTTATATAGGCAATTGGTGACTCACTCCGGCCAATCAAATGGCACGATTGCAATTGCAATGCAATTCAAACTCTTCGTTGCCATCTCTGAACGTAGCCCGAACGCATCGGAGAGGTAGTGTAGTTGGATCAAACAATCGACAGAACATTCCAGAGTCTGGAAAAAGGACGATCTGGCGGTCGTAGAAAGGATCTGGCGGCCGAGGAATGGATGTTACGACCGAAGGATAGATCTTGCGGCTGAGGGATTGATCTCTCAGGGAGATTTTCTAGCAACAAGTTTTTTTTTTTTGGGTAAAATTCTAGCAACAAGTTGCTCGGGTGAGGAAATGATGTTAAGGCCGTGAGATCGATGTTACGGCCGACAGATGGATTCTCCTAGGCTTCTGTATTTTCTGTCTGAAAGGCTGTATGGCTCTAGATGGGGTCCTCTAAGTGACTCAAAGTTCTTACCGAAAGTTCTAAGGTTCTTGAGAAGGCAATCAGCAATCACTGTATCCATTTCATCATCGGGATGGTCCCCAAGGTGGGACTTGAAATAATCGTTAGGCCAAATTGGGGTGTCTACAATGACCCACGGAAAAAGGAGTGGAGGAGGCCCACTAACTCTCAACTGCCCATGTTTAGGAGTTAACTTGTGGGTAATTAATTTTTCACTCCCAGTAACTTCCCATAATAAGAACACATGGGCAATATGCTTATAACTTCTCTCAACCGCCCATGATCTCACGCATGATGGAAAAATCATGGGACACTTGTCAACGCAGGAGCAAGGTGGGGAAGTTGCTTTGCATGCAAAACCGTGGATGCTGTGGCCTATAAATACTAGAGTCAAGAAGAAAAAAGGGTCGACACACCAATCAAGCTCAACGCTTAAAACCAAAGCCTTCCCAGTGAAGCAACTATCTTACTTTTCTCACCTTTACTCGATTGCTTCATCAAGTAATTCGTGTTTTCTTTCTCTCTTGTACCCCAACTTTATTATTATGACATAATAAAGTTATTCCTATCTCTCTTGTATCCCCTACTTTATTATTACGACATAATAAAGTTATTCTACGTTGTTACTTCTTTTCCTACACGGTTAGGAAATTATTAAGTCATCGCTCGAAGAGGCAAAACCACGAGATAACATTGCAATCCAGCCCTTAGGTTGCAGCACCTCGCCCTCACAGATCTAGAAGTCAAATAAGGGACACCCAGTCCTTCACGTTGGACGGGACAAGTCCTGGCACGCCTGCTCAGTCCTTGAGCCGTTTTGTGACCAAACACTCTCTAAGTAGACATGTGAGAATTTCCATTACAATGACAAAGAGGTATGATGACAAAGGGTCTCCTTGACTTAGACCTTTTTGCCCTATAATGTAACCAGTGGCTTCTCCATTCAAGCTAATAGTGTAGTTAGCAGTGGTAACACAAGCTTGAAGCCACTTGATCATTGTTGGAAGGAAATTCATAGAGGACAGAATATCCCAAATAAAATCTCATCTGACATTATCATAAGCTTTCCTAATGTCTACTTTCATTGCACATCTTGGGGATGTTGAAGATTTATGATACCCTCTCATTAGCTCCTGGGTGAGGAAGATGTTGTCAACAATCCACCTCCCTTTAACAAACCCTGATTGAATAGGATCAATTAGAACAGGGAGGACATGCTGAAGTCTTTTGGCAAGTATTCTAGCAATGCATTTGTAAATGATGTTACAACATGAGATAGGTCTAAAATCCCCAACTTTGGATGGGTTAGGGACTTTTGGAACAAGAGCTACCATGGTAGAATTGGCCTTCCTAAGCAGCTTACCAGACCTAAAAAAGATCTTGATAGCTGCAGTGACCTCATGGCCAATGATAGGCCAAGCTTTCCTAAAAAAGCCAGCATTGTAGCCATCAGGACCCGGGGCTTTGCTGGGGTTGAGGGACCAAAATGTGTCCTTGATTTCTTGATCAGTGATCTCAGCAATCATTGCAAACTTTTGGTTATCAGAAATTCTTTTTTTTTTGGGTAAAATAGCTTGAAATAAAAAGAGGATAACCGAATATACAGCCTACAAGGGGCATACCCCAGGAGGAAAAAAAAACAAAAGAAAAGAGAAATAGAAAATTAGCTATGCCAAGAGGCTACATGGAGTAAATGAGTTATCAGAAATTCTCTTATTGACTAGCTGCTGAATTCTGCTATGCCCTTGGTACGAATCAGAGTGGCAGTACCTAGCAGCTCTGAATAAAAGTTGACAAAACTTGACTTAATGACCTCAATGTCATGAGTGAGTGACCCATCTTCTAAAACCATACTGGTTATCTTACTTCTATTTCTTCTGTTAGTCACAATTTTGAAGAAATAAGAAGTACACTGATCACCCAATTTCAACCATTGAACCCTAGACTTTCCTCTACTCTAAGCAATATGAGAAGTTGCTTATAAACCACTCTTTCCTGACTAATCAATGAGGGATCAGGATTATGAGAACTCATGGCATGTTGCAAGGTTTCCAGGAGTTGTCAAGTGTCAACAACCCTAGCAGAAACATCACTAAAATCTCTATTATTAATTAATTTGAACTCACCTTGCAACATCTTGAGCTTCTCACATATAGAGAACGTTGGATTCCCAATGATCACTCTCCGCCAAACCTTGTGTTCCACAGCAAGAAACTGTGGGTGGTCAGCCAGGAAATCAAAAAACTTAAAAGGTTTGTTAGATTTCCTAAGACCAGGAAGGATGGTTGTAATGGCTGGGGAGTGATCAGATATCCCAGGAGTGGAAAAATGAGCAAAGGAACAATTAAAGACCTTCATCCAATGCTCATTAACTAACACTGGATCCAGTTTTGTACTGACAAAATGAGTGGGGTCTTGCTTGTTGGCCCAAGTGAGGATGCAGCCAGAGTACCTAAGATCATCAAGCTGTAATGCATATAAACAACTATTAAACTCATCCATTTAAGACGGCCAAGAAACAGTGCCCCCTGCTTTCTCTCTAGGGAATCTAATTACATTGAAATCACCAAGCACTATCCAAAGGGATGTAGTGCTTAGGTGATGTAGACTTGACCATAGGGCTTGCCTACACAAATAATTTTTTTTTTTTTTGGGTAAATTAGCTTGAAATTAAAAAAGAGGCTAACCGAATATACAGCCTACAAGGGGCATACCCCAGGAGGAAAACAAAACAAAACAAAGATTGAGAAAATTGGAGACCTAAGCCAAGTGGCTACATGAAGGACAATACAAATGAGATGAAGACAAAACAAATAACATCCAGAAATACATTTGTTTCCTAGCCATCTACAACGAGGGAGTAGCCCAGATAATTAACATCAACAAAACAGCCTCCATTTGCTGCAGAGCAGCAGCCAGTGAACAATGCATAGCAGCAGCCGAGTAAGAGCAGCAGCCTAACAACTTCATAAACTGAACAATGCTTGCAGTAGTAAGTAACTATAGATCAGATAATTGTTCTCTCCATACACAAAAGTTGCAAGGAAGGGGGGGTCTCCACATTTAGATTGCACCTCACAATGGATAAATTGATCTAACAGATCAAGAACCTGGATTTGGAGAACATTAGGGTCCCAACACACAAAAATCCTGCCCAAGGATAATTGAGGGTAGTTGTTCACAAAATTCCTTCGGGGGCAGATATATTTCATCACCCTAGTAGCCTTTTCTTCCTTTATTTTATGCTCTAATAAACCAACAAGTGAGAGTTTGTTATTATTCACAAAACATTTAATCTTCTATTGTTTGATTGGGTCATTTAGACCCCTGATGTTCCAAAAACCAAGATTAAGGGGTTGTTTAGCCGTAAAATAAACTTAAAGAAGAATGAAATATGTAAATGGCAGAATATGAAAGAATTAGGATACTGCCCTGACAAAAGGATGTGAGTGCATTAATGCTTCTAATTATGTTGGGGACAGACAAGCTGCTCCTTATTATTCCTCCTGAGTCTTCTTATGGCAGGCTTGGAGAGATTCTTATTAGCCTCAATGATGCCCTGGATAGCTATGCTTGCAGCTTTCTCCTTATCTCTAGAACTCTGAATGTCTGGTGGTTTAGGAGTTAGAGGTTGGCTCATCCCAATTATGGTGTTCACCCTTACCTCCATCTCTGAAGTTGTGGAATTCTTCTTATTGGCTGAGAGAATAGAGGTGAGAGAGCTAGATAATTCATCCTCCCTTGTACTTGTGTAGCAGGCCGAACCTAGGTACCCGCGTACGTATGAGCCGTACCCGGCCCAAGTCACATGCCGATCGGCGCTCGGCACTCCACCGACGACCTTCGTCGCCGCATCTCCCGCTACAGGCACGGCGGAAGATAAGTCCATACTCGGTCGTTATCCTCGGCGAGATTCCCTGCGACGTGTCCTCCCCCATCGGTCACATGCCAGGTTCGGAAAGGCACGTGCTCGGCCACCCGCGGAGTACGGCTGCTGCCGACGTCGGCTGGCTGCTGAGTCATACGTCTCCCCACGTGCCGAAGCGGTTATAACAGAAGATGATCACGGGCGCACATGGGTGTGCCAGCTCAGCCCTGAAAACGGTTACCAAATCTATTTCATGATGTCACCATGACATCACTTGGCTCGTGGAAGGCACGCGATCGTACTTGGAGAGCAAGCCAGGAAGGCTCTATAAATATCCAGTGATGGTAACCCTAAAGAGGTAAATGCCACTCCATACTCAGACCTACATACTTTCCAATCTTCTGCTACCTCTCTCTGCACAATACTTATCCTCTTGCCGGAGGGCTTTGCCGGGACAACCCCCGACCAGGTCTTAGTCGTGCGTTCACTGTGCAGGCTAGGGGAAAAAGGCTCCACAACCATCGAACCACCAGCGGAGGAACGGGGATCAAGGATCGCGGGCCACACAATTGGTGAACCCGATGTGAAACGCTTCTGATTCAAACGGCTCTCACATCCTCCAAACCCCCTCACTCCTTCGCGAAACAACGACCAAACCACTCACCATGGGCGGAGATCTGGCGGACGCATCCATTTTGGGGGCCAAAGACGCTAGTGGAAATGTCATCTCCACAACTCCCCCCGAAAGGCACATGTCCATCTCCCTTGCCCCTGGATCCGGACTCTCACCAGTTTCGGACGACTTGACGGCGGCCTATATCGTCTACTACAGCGTTGCAACGACGAACGCGACAACGAACTGGCCGCATTAAGGGCGGAGGTGGCCCAAATGAAGCAACGTATGCAACAAGACGCTACCCCTGCCGCATTAAGATCTGGTAGAGGCGGGGGTAGAGGAAGGCAAACACCACCTCCACCACCACCACAAGGACGTCAGAACGAGGGAGGCCAACGCGGATCCGTGAAAGACCGCCTAGGCTTCACCCCGGCACCAGGCGACGCCAGAGAAATAATCCTCTACAAGCAACCCACCGCATCTGGAACACATCATTCTAGAAGCCATCACGAGCGAACCAGGACGAGGGATACCGAGTCATTTACAAGTACGTACTCGACTGGTCGTGCGGAGTTCTCTCGCACAATGGTCTCGCACCATAGCCGAGATTCCGCACGGACCAAACCCCATGTCTCTGAATGTCTAAGGAACATTCCGCCTGAGAACCTAGACGACGAGCACCATGCACGTCGAAACGGGAAGGGCGTACGCACCGAGGGTGCGAACAAAGACAACAAAATCCACCGTAACAAGGACAAAACCGTCGACGGCCCACGCCGAACAACGACAGACCTTCGAGACAAACTTCGGCGTAGGGACGCCGAGAAGGCATCAGCAAAGGAGAACAAGGAAAGGGATTCCAAGAGATCAAAGACGGACGAGCACGGCAAACCGCCGCACCCAGGATTTGAAAGACAACTGAAGGTTCTCGGCGTCTCTCCCTTCACCTCCCACATCATCAACACGCCTCCGGAATCCACTTTTCATCTACCCAAATTCACGAAGTTCAACCCGGCGACCTGCGAAGCTTACACTCACCTAATCCACTTCCGGCAGACCATTGAGCTCTGCACACTAAAGGATGAAGTAAAATGTAAGGTGTTCCCGTCCAGCCTCGGCTCCCTAGGACTCCAGTGGTTCAATAAGTTGCCCGCTGGATCCATACGGAACCTGGCCGACCTTGAACGCGCTTTCAACACACGCTTCATCACGAGCAACAAAATAGCTAAAGAGCCTGAGTCTTTATCTCAGATGAGGAAACTCCCGTCCGAAACTCTCAAACAATATGCCGAGCGTTTTTTTTTTGGGTAAATCAGCTTGAAATTAAAAGAGGTTAAGCGAATATACAGCCTACAAGGGGCATACCCCAGGTAAGACAAATCAAAAAGAAAACGACAAAAATATAAAAAGCCAAGTGGCTACATGGGTTGCCCGTGTCCAATCCCCGTCAAACAAACTATCCCAAGGAGTAGAGGGTTCAACGGGAAACCTGGACACGGGCATGGTAATAGCAGAAAATCCACGACACAACCCGTCGGGATAGGGGTAAATTAGAGGCCCTCGAAGTCCTCGCAAGCACAGTAATAACTAAGTAAGTCAGCTACTGCTACCAGAAGCAACCAGTAATACTAAAAGTAAACAGTAGTAGACTGTATGATAGATAAATGCCCGAGCCACACTGCCCGGGATGGCAAAATTTGTTGGCCAAGCCTGTGGTTGGCTGGCCTGGCTGGCCTGGGCTGGCTGGCCTTGGCCTTGCCTGGCTGGCCTTGGCCTTGTCGCCTGCTGCTGCTGCCCGCTGCGTGGCCCGGGCTGGCTGATGATTGCCCAGGCTGGAAGGCCAACTGACCCCCGCGGCGGCTGACTGGATGAAGGCCGGGCCAAAAAACCACGGCTGCTGAAGTGGCCAGAGAGGGCCTTGACTGCCCGGGCTGGCGGCCCAGGCTGATGGCCGCCCCACTGCGGCGGGAGATGGTGGCCGATGGCTGCTGATGAAGGCCGACGGCTGACTGGCCGGACAGATCAGGCCGGAGAGGGCCCTGACCGCCCGGGCTATAAGGAGAGCATTGGCCAGGCCTGGCCACTGAGCCACGGCAGTTGGTGTTCCAGAGCTCCATGAACCTTTGCTGTTCAGATCTGAACTTGTAGACCTCAGTGGTGACTTTGCTTTGCCGTTGTGCCACTGTACGAGCACAATTGAAGCAGCAAAGGTATCTCCGGCAAGGCCTGGCAGTACAGTAACGAAGAGCTTCGATCCATGGGGTTCCGGACCCAAGGGTTGCCGGATGTAAGATGGGCGGAGGAGGAGACGCCCTAAAGAGGGAGGTTCCTTGCCCAAGCTGTAGCTGTGGACTGCTGCGGCTGTCCAGCTGGGTTGGTCGTTGAAGACGATGAACAGTGCCGCCTGACATGGTCAGCGCACTTCCAGATCTGGAATGGCCGGTGGGTGAAGTGGATGGAGATGAGGGCAACTCAGCCACGGCTGAGCTGCTGTACTGGCCAGGCTTGGACGGCCGGCTGTGGGTTGAATCGACCTTCGAGAGCCAGCTAAGGGCTGGCCGATTGGAAGGGTTGGAGATGTTGATTCCCGATCTGGGATGTAGAAGGGGCGGTGGAGGAGAGCCCCTTTCGTGCGAGGGGCTCCCTTGCCCGAGGACGGCTGCTGCTGCCATTGGAGAGGGCGGCCGGCGAGGCTGGGCTGGGCTGGGTCAGACGCAGCTGACTGCTGCCGCCTGTAAGTGGCCGGATGGGAGCTTTCTCTCTCTAGGTTAGAGAGAGAAGCTCCCAACGCTTACACTCATTGGTCCTCATGCCGAGCGTTATTGGCAGTTGTTCAAAGAAATTTCGGGAATCGATGAATATTGGGCTGCGCGCACCTTCAAAATTGGCTTCGAAACCGGCAGCAAAATCCTGGACGAGCTCGCCATCCGACCACCCCACGGCATGGGAGAATTGATGCGTGTCGTAGAGAGGTTTTGTGCTCTCGAAGAATTTTATGCGGACAGGGCGGCCTAGGGAATCCCGAGCTCAACCAACCCATTTTCCTCGGCCGCACACCAGCTGCCGGCACCAGTGGTAACCCAATAGTCGCAGCCCAAGAAACAGGTACACAACATCAAGGAAGGAAAGAAACGCCCGCCGAAGGTACACGACTATGTGGCCGAGACCACGCACTTCAAGGAACCAATATGGTCTTTTCTAAAAGAGATAATGAGACATCCTTGGTTCGAGTGGCCGACAGGCAAGCTCGGAACCGACACCGGTCAACCAGATCAAAATCCGAGGAAAAAGTGCTCTTACCACAACGAGCTCGGCCACTACACGACTGACTGACTGCGTACCATACAAAGCCCTCCTGGAAAGGCTTGCAGCTCAAGGTCACCTCGATCAATCAAAGACACCCGCCCGGCAACCAAATAACAATCCCAACGAACAACGCCCGCTGATACACGTCATCCACGGTTCAGTGACGAAGGCATCCGAAACTGCCCTCAAGGCCGACATCGATCACGCCTCAACATCCAAACAGATACTCTCAGTCGGTTGTGGATTCAAGCGTCAACGACCACAAGAAGTGCCCAAGTGGACGATAAGCTTTACCGAGCGCGACCTCGAACATGTTCAAACTCCACATTCAGACGGCCTCGTCGTCACCGTCCAAATCGGCTTTCACGACGTCAAGCGCGTCCTCATCGATCAAGGAAGTTCAGCAGAGGTCATGTATTACGACCTTTTCAAGAAGTTGGATCTACCAGAGTCGGCCCTACAACCTACCGAAGTACCCCTCATCGGCTTCAACTGTGCACCTGTCTGGCCACTTGGCCGAATCTTCCTCCCAGTCATCGTCGGCTCAAAGACTCTAACTGTCGAATTCATCGTTGTCAACGTGCCAAGCCCATACAACGCCATCCTTGGCCGGGCTTGGCTCCACGGAATGCAAGCCATTGCTTCCACCTACCACCAGGTCGTCCGCTTCATCGGCGCCACAGGAAGACAAGAAGATTTGCGAGGTGACCAAGTAGCCTCCAAAAAATGCTACGTCTCTGCCATCCACAATTCAACCAAAGCAAAACAAGTGCAATGGGTTGAAGTCCCAGACATGACCATAATCGAAGACGTCGGCCAAAAGGCCGAAGATAAAGCGCAAGAAGACCTTGTGAAGATGCCAATCAACGAGGACAGTTCACGTTTTTTCTTACTTGGCTCTTCCCTCAGCGACGCCGAGCGAGATGAGATGTTCTAGTTCCTCAAAGCAAACATAGAAGTCTTCGCTTGGACCCCCAACGAGATGCCAGGGGTAGACCCAAACTTCATCTGCCATTCTCTCAACATCAAGCAAGACTCCAAACCAGTGGTACAGAAAGCTCGACGCTCGGCGCCTGAACACGCCGACGCCGTCATCAAAGAAGTCAAACGTTTGTTGGAAGCCAAAGCCATCCAGGAAGTGCAATACCCGACTTGGCTCTCCAACACCGTGGTTGTCAAGAAGAAAAATGGTAAATGGCGAGTCTGTGTCGACTACACCAATCTCAACGACGCCTGTCCAAAAGACTAGTTCCCGCTAGCAAAGATCGATCAACTGGCTGTATTTCCTTTCCCTCTTCTAGATGGATTGGAAACATAGCTTCTCATCAAAGCCTTGTAGCCATTTGGCGCTACCAATTTTCTTTATCTTTTTGGTTTTCTTTTCTTCTTTTCCTCCTGGGGTATGCCCCTTGTAGGCTATATATCCGGTTACCCTTTTTTCTATTTCATGCTATTTTACCCAAAAAAAAAAACAGCAGGACACGCTCAGCTTAGTTTTCTCAATGCCTACCGCGGATATCACTAGATAGCCATGGGCCCAGATGACATGGAAAAAACGGCCTTCATCACACCACATGGCATTTTATGCTACCGTGTCATGCCATTCGGCCTCAAAAACTCAGGTGCCACCTTCAACCGAGCAATCTTCAAGATGCTTCATGCACAGATAGGCCACATCTTGGAAGCCTACATCGACGACCTTGTTGTCAAAAGCCAGTTGGAACAGAACCACCACACAGAACTCGCCGAAGTGTTTGCAGTACTCAAGCTCCACAAGCTCCGCCTGAATTCAAAAAAGTGTGCGTTCGGCGTAAGTGCGGGAAAGTTTCTTGGCCATCTGGTCACAAGACACGGCATCGAGGCCGACCCTACGCAAATCAAGGCAGTGGCAGACCTACGGCCACCACGAACAATCAAAGAAGTTCAAAAGCTCACTTGCATGGCAGCCGCTCTCAACCGTTTCATTAGCAAGTCATCTGACAAGTGCCACGCCTTCTTTCACGCCTTAAAGGGCAAGAGCCTGCGAAGCTTTGAATGGACGCCGGACTGCGACAATGCTCCGACCGAACTCAAGAACTATCTGGGCTCGGCACCTTTGATGGTCAAACCGAAAGAGTTCGAAACTCTATACCTTTACCTTGCAATTTCGGCTCATGCCGTTAGTTCTACTCTTGTTCGGCGAAAGGGAACCGACGACATGCCAGTTTATTTCACAAGCAAAACCCTCTTACCTGCACAAACACGTTACCTTCCTCTCGAAAAACTGGCACTCGCTCTTGGGTCAGCAGTTAGGAAGCTCCTTCAGTACTTCCAGGCACATACAATCACTGTCCTCACGGAGTACCCTCTCAAAGCTCTCTTCCAGAAGGCTGACCTCTCCAACAGGGTCTCCAAATGGGCAGTCGAATTAGCAAACTTCGACATTCGATTCGAACCACGGACGACAATCAAAGGACAAATTCTTGCCGACTTCATTGCCGAATTGACTCCGGACGATACTGAGACTCTCAATGCTCCCCCACCCCTCAACCCGTCGCCGAGCATGAAGCAAACAAGCAACCTTGGCTCCTTTTTCAAGGAAACACTTGGCGACTTCAGGTTGACGGTGCCTCTAACAGTAACGGAGCTGGAGCAGGGGTTGTCTTAGTCTCCCCTTGTGGGACCTTGCATGAAAGCGCCATCAGTATCAACTTCCCCGCCACTAACAACGAAGCCGAGTACGAAGCCCTCCTTGCGGGCTTGCCCCGCAATTGCAATGAAGGTCGACGAGTTAGCCATTTTTTGCGACTCTCAACTCATTGTCAACCAGGTTTTAGGGGATACGAAGCCAGGGATCCAAGGATGATGAAGTATCAGGCCACAGCAGCAGAACTCATCCGGCAGTTCAAAAGTTTCAAGATTGAACAAATCAACCGTGAGCACAACGCTCATGCCGACGCCCTCGCGGGCCTAGCCTCAGCTTCCATGGCATCCGAATTCCGGACTATCAACTTCGGCTGTATTGAAAACCCAAGCTTTGACATAGCTGCAGAGATACTCAATGTGGAACTCGGGCCAAGTTGGATGGAGGAGATCGTCACATTCCTCAAAAGTGACACTCTTCTGGACGACAAGAAGGAAGCTCATCGCATCAGGAACAAGGCTGCCTATTATTGGCTCTCTGACAGCGGCCAGCTTTACAGAAAATCTATCACCGGCCCCTATCTCCTCGTTGTTCACCCTACTCAGGTACCCACAATCCTCAACGAACTTCACTCAGGCAGCTGTGGCTGCCACTCTGGAGGTCGTTCACTCTGCCAGCGAGCATTAAGTCAGGGTTATTTTTGGAAGAACATGAAGAAAGATTGTGAGGAAATCGTCCACAAATGCCGACCATGCCAACTGTTTTCCCCAATCCCAAAATAACCCGCTCAGAACCTCTCCCCCATCACTAGTCATTGGCCCTTTGCACAATGGGGGCTCAATATTGTGGCCAAGCTCCCAACAGCCCCAGGAGGCTTCAAGTTCTTAATCACTGCAACGGACTACTTCTCCAAACGGGTGGAAGCTGAAGCACTTGTCACCATCACCGAAGCAGATGTTCGACGATTTGTTTGGCGAAATATTGTCACCAGGTTCGGTGTCCCCTATGCCATCGTTTCCGACAACGGCACACAGTTTGTTGGAAACGGCCTCACAAGTCTCTGTGAAGAATTCGGCATACGCTTCTTCAACTCAACTCCAGTTTACCCCCAAGGAAACGGCCAAGCTGAAGCCACGAACAAGACTGTCTGCGCCGGGATAAAACACCGGCTTAACTCCAAGCGCGGCAAGTGGGCAGAAGAACTCCCAAGGGTCCTATGGGCCTACCGTTCCATACCACGACGCTCCACTGGCCAAACTCCCTTCTCAATGGCTTTCGGCATGGAGGCCGTCATCCCACTGGAATCAAGGTTTCCCACTCTAAGGACGGAGACTTTCGACCCAAAGACGAACGACGAAGCAGTGGAACAGGAGCTCATACTTGCCGAAGAGAAGTGCGACGACGCTCGGCTGAAGCTAGCCGAATATCAACAACAAGTGGCCAAGGGGTACAATCGAAGCGTGAGAACCAAGAAATTCAAGCCAGATGACTTAGTTTGGCGAAAGGTGGTGCAAGCAAGCAAGAAAACAAAGTTCAAGCCCAACTGGGAGGGACCTTTTCGCGTCGTCAAGATTGCTGGTGAAGGTGCCTACGTGCTGGAAGACATGAATGGGAAAGTGCTTACCAACCCATGGAATGCACAAAACCTAAAAAGGGCTTACATGTGAACAACTTTTCTCCATGCGGTGCTCATCCACTCACTATCTTCGGCTAACCTCCGTCTTTATTTGGCTTCAGCCTTCATGCTCATGTTTTTTATTTCAAAAGAATGGCTTTGGCCTGTAGTTTCCCATTTTACCTTGTAATCCTACAAGTTTTCAATGAAAAAGACAACTTTTGACAGTCAAATTCTTTTAAGTATTTTTTCGTACTGATCTACATTAAGTCTTACTCACATAACCCACTCTCGGCAAATCTGCCAAACACAAACGATGACTTCGGTCACACCCACAAACGGCTCCTAAAAACCCTTTTGCTTCGGCCACTATCACCGCCCTAAGAAGCAAACAAAGGACTTAAGGTCCGCCGAGCCTAAAACACGCATCTCTGATGAAAAATAGGCTTCGGCTCGGATTGGCAAGACGTTATGGTCGGCCACCGAAAGTTTACACTCGCGTTCTGGTGAGCCAACCACCCACGAACACTTGACAACTCTCAAAGTGGCCTCATCCCCCTCGGTCAGGATCTGCCATTTTGGCCAACTCCCTGACAAATATTAAAAGTTGCACCAAGCATATCCATCCATGTTCAGGTAAACTACAATTCTACTTTGGTCAAGGCTCGGCATCTACCACCTCATATCAAACATTCAACTACTCAGCCGAACCCAGACCAAAGTGGGGGCTACAGATAACCACACATTCAAAACAAGCAAGACTATCAAAATTTTATGACGACATGAAAGCAACCAATCAAGTTCGGCAATAACAAAGACGCAGTCCAAAAAAAGAAAAGAAAAAAAGAAGCCTCGCATTCAACGCTGAAAAGGAGAAAACAACTGTTTCAGAAAACCCTAAGCTGGTAGGTTCGGCGGGGTAAACCGTTCGGCGCCAACCACCAACTAACTATTACATCTGGCACGGTAAAACTACCTAGTTCGGAGTCGTCCAGTCCAACAAAAATTTCAAAGTTCAAACAAAAAAGCAAAAAGAAATCCTAGTCTTGAGGAACATCCTCAGCAGCGACATCAGCAGCCTTTTCAGCCTCAGCCTCGGCAACTTTGTCATCATTCTTAGGGACCTGCTCGGTGTCCTGCTTAGCGTCCTCGGCCACATCTCCTGTCTTCTTCCCACCTGAGCCATCCCCACCACCGTCGGCGTCGGCATCAGTGAGATCGTCAACATCATCCTCGCTCTCTGGAAATTCCTCGGGAGGAAGGGGCGCGCACTCCTCGTCGGTATACGGAAGCACGAGCTCGGGAACGACCGCCGCAGGGATTGACTTAGTGAAGTTGAGATCAGGTTCCAGTTGCATAACCGCGCAGACAGCCTTCACCCCTTCCTTGTACCCCGCTCGGAAGGAAATTGGGACCCTCAGCTTGACCGCATCATTGACCATTGACCGAGCATCCCGCATATACTCGGCACCTGCCCGGTCGTAGCCAGCCTGGTAGGCCTTTTCATCCACTTCCTTCATCTTCCTTTTTTCCCTCCTCAACACCTGATCGAGCTCGCGGTCAGACTTTTTGGCCCTTTCAAGAGCGTCATCCCTCTCCTTCTCAAGCTCGGCAATCTTAGCCTTTGCGAGCCTCAAGCCGTTCTTCGCAGCCTTCATTTTCTCACGCTCGGCCTTGGCATTGTCACGGTAGCGTGTCCTCTCAGCGGCCAACAGATCGGCCTGGCTGGACACTCGCAGCGCAGCCTGTCTAGCCTGTAGAGGACAAAGTGATCAGGCTCGATGACAAATGAAAGAAGATAACATCAACTCAAAAAGGAAAAATACAAAGTAGGCCAATACCTGAACAAGGTAGGCGCTCAAGTGCGCAATGCTCAGCTGGAGCTCCCCAGGAACTCTGTCCATATCCCTCGGCAGAGCGAGGCCATGAAGCATGGTGACAGCCAACCCAGGCTCGACCTTGACGCTGTCTTCAATAGTGACGACCCTGCCGTCGGCCATCGCAAAGGATGGCGCGAATTCTTGCACAATCGATTGGCCACGAGCCAGCCGCCGTCTCCACAGCCCTAGAGCCACCCGCAGCTGATGACTCGGTCTGGTCCTTCTCCTTTGGAAGCGGCATCGGCGGACTCGTCGGGAAAAAGTCTCGTGTGACTCTCTGCTTCTTAGCAGCAGGCTCGGACAGCTCCGCTTCCTTCTGTCGAGCAGCGGCGCCGTCCCTAATGTTAAGTTTAACCCCATTTCTCCTCCCTATACCTTCGGTAAATTCGGGGATGAGGGTTCGGATGGGAGGAACGCTGATACCTGGGAAATCGGATGGTTGACTATCTTGGAACCAGAAGTCCGCTGACTTTTTAAGACTTTTTAAAAGTTGGGAACCTGACTTGAGGTTCCTTCTTGCTCGGCTTGGTGCCTCCCACCTGCTTCTCAGCAACTTTCTTCTTGCCCCCTGCCTTCGTGCTCGGCCCCGCTTCTTTTGCCTTCCTCTTCAACTTCCCCTTGTACGAAGCAATGTATCCAAGCAACGTCGGCGCGTCGCGGCAAATTTGAGCCCTCAACGTCTCCACGTTATTTTCAACGGCCAAAGATTGTTGTGTCTTGGTTATTGCTCGGTGATCTGCAAGAGAAAAGTGTTAGCAAAATATCAGGAATACAATGGAGGGGTAAGTCATGCTCGCCAAATTAAGGAAACAACATGAAACCTCGAAAGTCTTTTATCTTCGGCACGGAATGTAGGCGCACCGACTGATCGCCGAATTCATAATTCCCACTAACTTCAACATAGAAGTTAGCCCACTTGTCAGTATCAGGAAGCCCATCTATCAGGGGCTCCTTACCGCTGTGCGTCGACAAATACCTACGATTGGTCTTGCCGTGCCTAGACATGATGTACGTGTGGAAGAGGTCGGCAACCGAGAATTCAAGGTTGTGTAGCTCCTTCAGTTTGATTACGGACATCACTATCCTATAGCTGTTGATGGCGAAGAAGTGAGGTACTATGCCGAACCTAGTCAGCAGCTCCCTCAAGAATGGGTGTAGGGGGAAACGGAGCCCAGCCTCACAGATGGCCATGAGGGGAACCGTTATGTGTTCGGGACGGTCCTCCCTCTTATCCCTTATCTTGTTGCTGGCCACCTGGCTAACAACAACATCGTCTGGGATGTTGTATGCTCGGCAGAAATCAGCGTACTCATTGGGACGGCCGCTAAAGTAACGGGCGTGAGGACAAACCTGCCCTCGCTCGAAAAGGTCGGCGAATTCCCTGTTCTCAAAAGAGGTCTCGGCTGGAATGGAACGAGAGGAGGTTGTGGCTCCGGCCTGTGAATGAAGCCTAGACTCGGCCTCGGGCCCAAGTTCATGCTCGGCTTCGGATTCCGTGCTAGTGGAGAAAGTTATCTCGGGCGCGGTGTTGTACCCGCCGTCGTACTCATGGTCGCGTTCGGCATTGGAGTCACTGGAACCTGACATGTTGGAAGCAATCGAGGAAGCCTGGCGTCGGCCTCTGTGTCTCTCCACGTACTCTCGGATTACGAGTTCTGCGGAATCGTCCTCTGAACTTTCAGAGTCGGATGAGATGACAATGATTGGGTGAGCCAGACCTAACAAAGACAAAAATAAAACAATGAGACCTCGTCGTCGGCCAAAAGGCAAGGATCTCACTACGCTCGGCAACCTAATTGGCCCACCCCATCGTCGTTTTCAAGGCTCGGCCAAACCCGTGTTTGGCCAAGACTACCGACGTCAGAAATTGGGGCTCGACCAACTCCATCGATGGCCAAGCCCTGACACCATCAAGGACCTATGCTCGGAAGAACACGTTAAAGATGGAGATGAACAGTTCGTTCAGCTCCAGTAGTGCACTATTCACTCAGAACAAAATCCCCCAAAAAAAACCCAGGAAAATGAACAGAAAATGCAGAAAACTTGCATAAACAACAAGAGGAAAGGAAAACGAACTCATACCTGGGATTTGGAGCAAGATTTGGTAGCAAAATCTACTAGCGATCGGAGTTGGAAGATGAACGGTCGCATGGAGGAGCTTTGACAATGGAGTTTCAGAGAGAGAAAGTTTGTAACCTTCTCTCTCCTCACCTCACCCCCTTTTATAGAACTAGGGTTGGGAGTTCAAAATTCCCGCCCATAATTACACCGCCGAACCAATGACCACTCAGCGCGTGACACGTGGCATCGATAGGACAACCTGCAGAAACTCACGTTTGCCAGACGTCCTCTCACCAGCCGTGCCCAGCTATGAAATGACATCTGGCGCTCCACCATTGGGGCTCTTCACTGACGGCTGATGTTGTTCCAGAAAGGACGAAGGTGATTGGGGCTCGGCCAAATCTTACTTTATCAACAAAGATCACGCTCGGCATTCGACATGTTCGGCCAAGACTCGACATCAATCCCTGCCACGCGTTCGGCATTGGCAGAGATTGAGGGGCTATTGTAGCAGGCCGAACCTAGGTACCCGCGTGCGTATGAACCGTACCCGGCCCAAGTCACATGCCGATCGGCGCTCGGCACTCCACCGACGACCTTCGTCGCCGCATCTCCCGCTACAGGCACGGCGGAAGATAAGTCCATACTCGGTCGTTATCCTCGGCGAGATTCCATGCGACGTGTCCTCCCCCATCGATCACATGCCAGGTTCGGCAAGGCACGTGCTCGGCCACCCGCGAAGTACGACTGCTGCCGACGTCGGCTGGCTGCTGAGTCATACGTCTCCCCACGTGCCGAAGCGGTTATAACAGAAGATGATCACAGGCGCACATGGGTGTGCCAGCTCAGCCTTGAAACGGTTACCAGATCTATTTCATGATGTCACCATGACATCACTTGGCTCGTGGAAGGCACGCGATCGTACTTGGAGAGCAAGCCAGGAAGGCTCTATAAATATCCAGTGATGGTAACCCTAAAGAGGTACATGCCACTCCATACTCAGACCTACATACTTTCCAATCTTCTGCTACCTCTCTCTGCACAATACTTATCGTCTCACCGGAGGGCCTTACCGGGACAACCCCCGGCCAGGTCTTAGTCGTGCGTTCACTGTGCAGGCTAGGGGAAGAAGGCTCCACAACCATCGAACCACCAGCGGAGGAACGGGGATCAAGGATCGTGGGCCACACAACTTGTTACCATTAACTATTGGTTACTGCTCACTGGTGCATCTTTAATCTCCAGAACTTCTTCTTCAGACTCATCAGACTCCTCCATTTGATTAGGAGCAAATGTAGCAGGTAAAGCAAACAATAAATCCTGTTGGAAGGAGCCTTCTAAATGTTGCTGATGAGTGTCTTTCTTTCCATTCCCAACTGGAATCCAGTCATGATCTTCATGCTTGATTGGATGTGAGGATGTAGCAGCTTTCTTTGCACATGAATCTGTGGAGTGCCCAAATACATGGCAGATTTTACACATTAGAGGGAGGACCTAGTATTCAATGGGGACAACTACAGATTCCCCTGCTACAACAACTGTAACTTCATCAGGGAGGTCTTGCTCGTCACTAATCTCAATGCATACCCTTGCTTTTGTGGTTCTGGTTTGTAGTAGGCCAGTTTGTTTAGCTATTTTTGTAGTGGCTTGATCCACATGAAGAGGCCTCCCTATTGAGCTGGCCACTCTACTTAAGCATTCTTGATTCCATAACTCAAATGGTAAATCATTAAAGTTAACCCAAGCAGGAATAATGGAGGGCTGCTCTTGAGCTAGCTTCATCATCCTATGCCAATCCTTAAGCACAAGATATTTTTGTGAGAAGAAATAAGCCCCCCCCCCCTTAAGACTTGCAATTTGGCTTGCTCGTGTCTAAATTGAAATATATAGAAGCCAGCCACATCTGGTTTAACTCCTACAAAAAGTTCCTTCAATTGTTTCCTAGTAGTGGAAACAAGGAGTGGAAACAATGAGGGGGTATGCCATTTTCCCATCAAGGAAATAGCCTATCAGGTATCTATTCCAATTCCCAATTTCAGTCAGCTCCACATCTATTTCAACCAGAGCATTTTTCCTTTCCTGTAGATCTAGAAAATGTTCCAATTTCAAGTCTAAGGATGGGCTTTTAGACTGGAGGAGGGAGGCCCAATTTGTAGCTTTAGGTTTAGATTGATATTGGCCAGGACCCTATTTGGGATAGGTTTTTGGAGGTATAGGTTTATGAGGATTAACCTGTGGTAATGGTAATGAAGATTGTGGTTGTGGATTAGGTAAATTCTCAGCAGATAAGTGTGTAGGGTATACTGATTTTGCTTCAAGCTCCACACCGGATGTAAGTGGACCATGGGTATGTGAAGAGGCATACCAAGGTCTGGTATCATTCAGACTATTCCCTAGATTAGGGTCTCCTTCCATATATGGAACCCCTCTAGCATTCAATAGAACTTTAGGGTTGAGATTACCTCAGATTTTTGGCGTTCGAAGTGGTATATATTACCATGTACGAGAGTTCCCTTCTCTTCAGCTTCCATCCTTAAGCTTTCCTCCAGGAACACCTATTGGAGTTTGCGAGAGGGGCTAGAGTTTTTGATTGATTTGGGACTATGAGCCCCAAATCCAATCATTGATGAGTTAGGGTCACCTGAGTTGTGCTAATGCAAGGATCTCAGTTCGCTTGGAGGTATACTCTTAGGGTTTTCAGAGACAAGTTTCTGCTTCCTTCTTACATTGGAATCAAGAGCCGTGAACCCCAATCCCTCCGCCATAGAGATCGACCCATCAGCCTTGGAGAATCACGTTTCTCCAAGAGCCTGTCAGAATCGCCCGATTGCCTCACATGTCAAAACCGTGTTCTAGTTTGCAAGAGTAACATCTTCTTCTCTGGTGTTAACCCTTCCACCAAAGCATCCATATTAAGTATTCTAGGTTTCCAAGAGGGGTCTTTGCCGGTTAGGTATTTGGGGGTACCTCTACTGTCCACCAAACTCAAGCACACTGAATGTAAAGTAATGGTTGACAGGATTTTGGCCAAGACTAAATCATGGACACATAGATACCTGTCCTATGCTGGGAGGATTCAATTAATAAAATCAATTCTGTTTTCAATGCACACCTATTGGTCATCTCTCTTCATTATCCCTAAGAAGGTAATTAAGGAGGTAGAATCTATCCTTAGAGCTTTCTTTTGGTCTGGCCCCGACCTTAAGAAAATAGGGGCAAAAGTCTCTTGGGAGCATCTTTGTTCTCCTGTTAAGGAAGGTGGATTGGGTTTTAAATTTATGGAGGTTTGGAACAAGGCAGCAGTAGCCAAGCATATTTGGTTCCTTTTCTCGGGGGGGGGAGCAATCTATGTGGTGCCAATGGGTGAAGTCTTACTTACTTAAAGGTAAGAGTTTTTGGAGTGTTAAAATTCCAAGTAATCCCTCATGGGTTTGGAGGAAAATCCTTAACATTAGACCGCTCATCCAACCACACATTACTTATAAAATTGGGGATAGCCAATTAACCTCTTTGTGGTTTGATAACTGGCATCCCCTTGGCCCTCTATTGCCCAAATTTGGGCCTAGAATTACCTTAGATTCAGGGCTGCACAAGGATACCACTGTGTAGGCTATCATTAAGAACAATCAATGGGCCTTTCCACTAACCCAAACTCCTGATCTCAATGAGGTGAGATCAAAACTACAAGCTGTCCCCATCAATGCTTCCACTGGGGATAGATGTATTTGGACTCTCAATGCATCTGGTAAATTTACCATCTCATCTTTATGGGATCATTTAAGGACACATTTTCCTATTATCACTTGGCATAAAGTGGTATGGTTCTCAGGGCACATTCCTAGATGCAGTGTGATCTCATGGATGGCCATCCTTAATAGGTTATCTACAGAAGACAGGTTAGTCATGTTTGGAATGAAAGCTGTATCCATTTGTAGTCTGTGTTTGGGAGTAGAGTCCCATGATCACCTTTTTTTTGAATGCCCCATGGCTACACAGATTAGGAGAATTCTGTCCCCAAAGACCCCTCACATGACAGGATTGACATCATTGCAACAATGGGTGAGTAGGCTGTACACTTTACAGGACTAATCTTTGACCACTACAATTGCTAAACTTGTTTTTACAATCTACGTGCACCAATTATGGCTTGAGAGGAATTATAGGAAGTTCCAGAATCTTAATTGCCCTTCTGGAGTGGTTGCTCACAAAATTTCAAATGAAGTTAGATGCAAGTTGCTGTCCTTATCTAAATTCAAGGGACCTTCTCAGTTATTATCTATGTGGAATATTCATGATTAACCTAACCTAATGTATAAGTTAGAATGGAAAGACCCATCTACTCACATGATTACATTTGCAGGTCAATACTCAAGGGGTTTACCCCTTGATCTAAACATGGTTCAGATTTGTACTCAAATGAACCAAATGGCCTTAGCTATGCTCTGCTGCTGCTGGCCACCCATTCACAGTTTCCTTCAGGTTGGCCTTCTATTACGTCTAAGTATCCAGGTAGTTATCTTACTCCTTGTAGATTCAATTGATGCTTCTTCATTCATGAGTGATCTTAATATACTGTGGGAAACCCTTGCCAGCTGTGTGCTAGAGCCCCATCCTTCCTTGTGATAGGAGGTAATAGTTAGAGGGGGAATCATGAGAGAAACAGTGGAGGGAGAATAGGGTCCCTGGCTCTTGGTGTTGAAAAGAGAGTGGGAGTTGTGAGAATTCAAGGGAGTAGAAGAGTGAGGTACATACTTACCAAGGGCTTCATCTCATTAGACCTCAATGTTCTGATGAGACATTCTGCATTGCACTTTTGTTCTGATGAGACATTCTGCATGCTGCTGTTCTGTTACAGAATCACTTTTGCGTGCAGTATCTGTTCCCTGTGGTAGTCCAGCAGTAGAGTGGATGCTTGGCAGCCTGTTCTGCTAGGCTTTTCTCATTCTAACTGCTGTCCATTTAACTTTTGGGTTATGTAGTCTGAATCTGATACTGCTTGCTACTGCTATCTGTTCTAAATACTGCTGCTGCTGTCATTTGGCCGTATGTTGCTGTTAGTTACCTTCAGTGTTGGATTTCATATCTCATGTTGACTGCTACTACTGTTGGACAGCTCACTAGCCTTACTGCTTTTGTGGATTGGCTATTGAGGCTTCTGAATTCCAGTTCTGTGGCTGCTAGTTCCCCTACTGTTTTGATATTGTCTTCAGTTTTAGCAGCTTTTTTTCTATAGTAGTCTGCTGCTGTTGCTGACTGTTCAACTGTTTGCTGTTTGCTGCTGCTGCTGCCATGTTGGGTTGTTTGCTGCTGATGCTCTCATCTCATGACCATCAAGTTGTGCCTATAGTAGTAGTGTTTTCTTTTTGTTGTTTGGCCTAACCAATAGGGGCTTTCTTTGGGATCTCCTTTCGCAGAGGGGGATGTCCTCTGCATTTCTGCTACTGCTCTGTTCTGTTTTCTGTTGTATCCTTATGTTTTGTTGATGGCTGCTGCTATCCAGTTCTGCAACCAACTGCTACTGCTGGTGTTGTGAGGCTGAATTGAGTAGCCTACTACTGCTGGTGTTCTGCAGCCAGATCCAGCTACTATTAGACCATGCTGCTTTTGCAGCTTTGTTTGCTGCTTTGTTGGACTACTTAGAGGGTGTATTCACTGGTGACTTGTTATTACTGATGGTCTACTGCTGCTTGCTGAATGTTGCTGCTTGCTGAATGTTTTCTGTCAAGTGCTTAAAGGAAACACTACTATTAGATGCCAAGATGTTTACGTTGCTCAAGATGCTTAAGGGAAACACTACTATTATATGCACTTTTAGATGCCTTGGGCTTAGTTTTGTTGTTATCAATTGGCAGTGTTTCCCTTCCCTCTTACTAGATGAATTGGAAACATAGCTTCTCATCAATGCCTTGTAGCCATTTGGCGTGATCAATTTTCTTAATCTTTTTTGTTTTCTTTTTCTTTTCCTCCTGGGGTATGCCTCTTGTAGGCTGTATATCCGGTTACCCTTTTTTCTATTTCATGCTATTTTACCCCAAAAAAAAAAAAACTTTTGTCTTTATAAGTCACAGATTACAAAGATTTCCTCTGCTACTTTTATTTTTCAAAGGAGACATATAAAAAAAAATATTCACTGGTTTCTTAGTCTATTTTTGTAGTTTATTGTATTTTTACTTTTCGGTGATTTTTTTTTGCCAATATATATTATACAACTGACTTCTTTCGCGTATTAACCATTCGAACAATGGACTTCTCTATAGTATTATCAAGCTTGCAACAGGTGGATGGATGTTCGTCCAATTGGTCCTAAAATTCAATTAAGGGGTTCCCTCTCCAGGTTCTCATGTGGAAGTCCAACATTGATGCTGTCCAGATTGAAGGGGACTTATCAAATCCCAGCCGTTCTCATAGCACAAGCAATCATCAGCTGGAAGGATTTTGTAAAGTCCCACGGGTTGGCAGGAGGCCTCCTTTGGTGACTAGTTCAACCCTCACCTTCACCATGTCATATATTCATGTGTAATTTTGTAAAGGCCTTTGGCCTTTTAGTTTCAGTCCTGTTTTGCCCTTGGTTTTCTCCTCCATCTTGTAGATGGATTAGAAACCCATGGATAGGTCATTTCTATTCCCCTCTAGCTCTATGTAGCCACTTGGCACAGGCATCTCCACTTTTCACTTCTTCCTTTCGTTTCTTTTCTTCTTTTTTTCCTCCTGGGGTAGCAGCAGAGTATTATAGCTGCATCAGAAATAGCAGCAACGGCTGCTGCAACATAGCAGCACCTAAAACAGATGTACGGATTGAACTGGGAAGATTCAGTTGCTGCCATAGCAAACCACAGCTGCAGAGTCAACTGAACAGCAGCCGCATCTAGACAGCAGCAGCAGCAACCAAACAGCAGCAGAACTGGACTTGAACAGCAGCAACCAAACAGCAGCAGACAGCAGCTAATATCTGGACTTGAACATCACAACACAACACCAGCAGGAGTAGCTGGCTGCAAAACTGGACTTGAACAACTGTGCAGAACTGGACTTGAACAATCTGGACAGCAGCAGGCACAACAGACAATTGCTGGACTGTGTCCACCTCAAATACAGCTAATGCAGGTCATACTGAAAACAGAACAGGACATAGCATATGCGGGTAATAACATTGCAGAGGACACCCCCCTCTGCGAAGGGAGATCCCAATGACAGCCCCTATTGGTTAGGCAAAACAACAAAAGAACAGAGAACAGCAAAACAGCCAAATTATGAAAACTGATCTGCTCTAGACTGCACAGTTGCACAAAAGACCAATGCAGATCATGAGATGCAGCTGCCACCATAAGATCAGTTAGTAGCAGCAGTACAGTAAGCATAAGAGGCAGCTGAGAGCACAAGCAGTAGACAAGCAGCTACACAATATCCTATGAGTCATCATACATTTCATTGACTTAAAGCCATAACAGGAGCAACATGTTTAGTTAACAACTACTGAAGGAGTAAAAGTTGTTCAACTACTGAGAACAGCTACAGTTATCTATGGAAGCTAGAACAGATGGTTCAGAAAGCTCACAACACCTCCTCTTCTATACACTCATGTGCTAGGGTCCACCAACTCCCTCCCTAGACCTCACAAAATGCCCCCACTACATATTACCTCCTCTCTCAAAGAAATGAAGAAGCACAAGCACACATCTCACCAGGTAGCACACATCTCACACTATATGAGGTAGATTCACACAAAGTCTCCAAATAACCTCACCAAAGAATAAGGTATATACCTGCTAAATAGAAGTAATATAAACATAAATGGAAAGCTACAACAAATGCAGCCCTTGGATACTCTCATGCTCATTCTCTTGATGATACCTCTTACAACCTGCCAGTCACAACCTGCCAAGAAAGATAAGCTTTGGAAAACAAATGCAACTCAAAACAAGAAAACACATGCAGCACAATTCACAATCCACATGCAAGATATGATTATTCCAAAGTGATACCCCATTCTCTGATAAATCTAGTATCATTAGAGCCTGGTGGCAATTTGGGCAGGGACAGAAGTCTACTCTTAACCATGTTATAAATTTTGTGAACTATTGCCTCCCAGGAGCTAGTGGTGGCTTGAAACTTCCTCATGTTCCTCTCAATCCAAAGGTGATACACTGTAACAGTGAATATCAATCTGATAACAACACTCTTAAGAGATTTTCCCTTAAAAGTGGATAAGTGAGAAATCCAGGCTGCCCAAGACTGTGGGGGCCACCTCTCATCAATTCTTGCTAAGATAGCATTCCAAACTTGCATGCAGAATACACAATTAAAGAACAAATGGTCATGGCTTTCACTACCAGTGCAGAGGCAGCACTGAGAAGAAGAAGGTTTAATCCCAAAAAGAACAAGCCTATCTTCAGTGGAAAGTCTTCCTTGGATGGCAATCCAGGTAATGAAGCTACATTTTGGGATATGGCTAGGAAACCAAACTGTTTTGTGCCAAGTTACCTTGGGAAATGGCTCTCTCAATTCCTCCCATAGAGAGGCAATGCTAAACTGTCCATTTGGGTTAAGAGTCCATCTAATTTGGTCCCTACCATTCCTCACTGAGGGAAGCTGAGATCTGACTTCATTCAGCTCCCAAGTTTGTGTGACCGGGAATTCCCAAGCAGAGTTGAGAATTATTTGGGACACTTTGGTATTCAAGGGAAGGCCAGAATCATACACAATTCTGGAACCAAACTTGTTCAATAAAGGGCCTAAAGGGTGCCAATGATCATGCCACAGGGATGTGATGTCCCCATTGCCAATAATGTGAAGTATGAATGGTTGAACTAAATTCCTCAAATTAAGCAACTTCCTCCAAACCCAGGAGGGATTACTTGGCATTTTAAGACTCCAAAAGTTCCTACCTTTTAATAAATAGGATTTAACCCATTGACACCACATTGATTGCTCGCCCCCTGAAATCAAGAACCAAATATGTTTAGCAACCGCAGCCTTATTCCAAATTGCCAAAGATTTGAAACCAAGACCACCCTCATCCTTGGGAGCACCTTTGTGCTCCCAAGCAACCTTAGCCCCAGTCCTTTTAAGATCAGGGCCAGACCACAAGAAGGCCCTAAGGATGGACTCAACTTCCTTAATGACCTTTTTTGGTAAGATAAATAGGGAGGACCAAAATGTTTGCATTGAGAACAAAATGTTTTTTATAAGTTGCATTCTCCCAGCAAAAGTAAGATCCCTATTAGTCCAACATTTAGTTTTGGCAGTAATACTATCTACCAATCTCTGACAATCAACAGCCTTGAGTTTAGTAGATAGTAAGGGGACCCCCTGGTATCTCACAGGGAGGGAACCCTCTTGGAATCCAAGCTCTTGCAAGATAGTTTCCTTAACCCTCACACTAACACCTGAAAAGAATATGCTACTCTTACCAGGGCTAGGGGAGAGACCAGAAAGAGACTCAAACTCAGTCAATGCTTTCCGGATGTGTTTGATCGATGGAAGCTCCCCTTTACAAAATATCATTAGATCATCGGCAAAGCAAAGATTAATCAACTGATTATCTTTACATCTCCAGTGGAAGTGGAAATCAGGGAGATGAGATTTCTCCTTAAGCAAAGCCGTAAAAACTTCCATGACAATAACAAAGAGATAAGAGGATAGAGGATCCCCCTGCCTCAGACCCTTCTAACCTTTAATGTAACATGTAACTTCTCCATTGATACAAAGAGAGTAGATAGCAGTGGTTACACATGCTTGGAGCCACTTGATCATGGTAGGATGAAAGTTCATTGCAGAAAGAACATCCCAAAGAAACTCCCACCTAACATGATCATAAGCTTTCATTATGTCCACTTTCATGGCACACCTAGGAGAAGGTGATGAGTTGTGATAACCTCTCATGAGTTACTGAGTGAGGAATATGTTATCTGCTATTCTCCGACCTTTCACAAAGCCTGATTGGACAGGATTGATGAGAAGAGGAAGAACAGATTGCAGTCTCTTAGCTAAAATCCTAGAGATGCATTTGTAGATGGTATTGCAACATGATATGGGCCTAAAGTCACCCACCTTGGAAGGGTTTTGTACCTTAGGGACAAGAACTACAATGGTGGAGTTAGCTTTGGTGAGTAATTGACCAGACCTGAAGAAATTCTGGATAGCCGAGGTGACCTCATTCCCAATGACAAGCCAAGCTTTCCTAAAAAACCCTGCATTGTACCCATCAGGCCCGGGGCCTTGGTGGGACTAAGGGACCAAAAGGTTTCTTTGATCTCCAAATCAGTAATAGGAGAGACCATCCGATGACTCTGTTCAACACTAAGCTTATTTCTAATTAATTGCTCAACTCTATTTGAACCCAGATGAGGTGTGGGGTGAGGAGTACCAAATAGAGTTGTGTAAAAGTTAACAAACTCTGCCTTGATAACCTGAGGATCATGAGTGATAGAGCTGTCTCTAAGCACTAAACTTGTTATTTTGCTTCTATTCCTCCTATTACTTATAGTTTTAAAGAAATAGGAAGTGCACTGATCACCAAGTTTCAACCATTGTATTCGCGACTTTTGCTTGGCTAGGCTTTCCTCAGCTCTAAGTAGAGTGATATATTGCCTGTGTACTACCCTCTCATGTGCTATGGCAGAACCATTGTTAGGATGAGACCCTAGAATAGCTTGAATGTTTTCTAAGTCCTGCTTGATGGCACACACCCTATCAGAGATGCCACTGAATTCAGCTTTATTAAGCTGCTTCAGCTCATGTTGTAGGTGTTTAAGCTTTTCGCACACACAGAACATAGGGTTACCAATTACAATTGACCTCCAAACCCTCTGAACAATTGTGAGAAACTGTGGAAGCAAGGAAGTCAAAAAACCTGAAAGGCTTAATTGATTTACTTGGATTGGGCTGTACACATACCACAGCTGGAGAATGGTCTGAGATTCCAGGAACCAAAAAATGAGTGGAGGATTGGGTAAATGTTTTCATCCATGGCTCATTCACAACCACTCTATCAATTTTAGAGGTCACAAAATGAGGAGGGTCCTGTTTATTTGACCAAGTGAATAAGCACCCGGTGAATCTAAGATCATCAAGCTCAGAGGCAAACAAACATTGATTGATGTCATCCATGTGTGGAGACCACTGAGTATTACCCCCAACTTTCTCCCTAGGGTGTCTAATAGCATTAAAATCACCTAGGACCACCCAAGGTGAAGAGGTCCTGAACCGACTAAGACAATGCCAAAGAGACCTTCGCTCCAAATTAGAATTTGCCCCATACACCATAGTGACCAAAAAGAGTGCACTCCCATCCTTGGGTTGGGCCTCACAGTGAATGCATTGATCAGACTGACCTAGCACAGTAAGAGAGAATGCTCTAGGGCCCCAACCCACAAAAATCCTCCCTAAAGCCGCCTGGGAGTAATTATTCACAAAACTCCAATCAGGACAGATGTATTTAGTGATTCTGTTTGCCCAAACAGCCCTAACTTTATGCTCAAGAAGGCCAACTAGATTAAGTTTATTACAGGTGACAAAGATTTTAACTTCTTTCTGTTTAATGGGGTTCAGACCACGAATATTCCAAAAACCTAGATTGAAAGCTTGCAAAGACATACAAAACGATATCACAAGTAATTGATGCAGAGATTGAAAGAATAAGTACTGCAAATACTCAAAAGGATACCAAAAGGATATCAATTATTCTGAACTTGGAGGCGTGATTTAATGCCCTCCATTGACTCCTCCTTAGCTTGCTTCTTCAACCGCTTCTTAGCAGACTTGGAGAGGTATTTATTGAAGCCAATGCTGCCCTTAGAAACCAGATCAGCCGCTACCTTGCTGACTCCAGAACCTAACTGATCAGGTGGCTCAGGGGCTAGGGAGGAATTGAGCTCAGATTGATCTTTAACCAAAGAGGTAGCTGTTGTTGCTTCTACTGATATGCACATGGCCATTGATCTGCTACTACCATTGTTCTGTTATGGTGATGTAATTTCTGATAGTGGTACCAGCTAGTTGTTGCATTTTGATAGACCATTTCACTAATGACTGTTGCTGAACTGTTTTGTGTCCCTATTTCAACTCAAGTCAAGATCTGAAGCTGCTGCTTTAGGAGCAGGTTCTGTTTTCAGTTAGGTGCCATTCTGTGGTAGTTTTACTTAGATTATGCCTAACCATCGGGGGCTGTCAATGGGATCTCCCTTCACAGAGGGGGACGTCCTCTGTATAGTATTGTATATGTTTATCTATTCTAGTATAGTATGGACTGCTGCTGATGGTTGTGTCCCCAAGTCAGAAGCTGTATTATACCTCATCTAAGCTGCATCAGTTCTGAATTGTTGTTGCTGCTATGGCATACTGCTGCTGCTGTTCTACTAGCTGCTACACACCCCAGCTAGCTGCTAGCTGCTTCAGAGGATACACAAGGCCGAAGCCAGTAGATCATGATACACCTGTTGACTGAGGTTCAGTTCCAGCAGTAGCAGGTGGTGCTGAGGTTCAGTTCAGCCATGAGGATGCTCATAATTTCAGCTTCAGTATTCTCTTCTTTGAATGCAGTTGAAATATGTAATTGAAACATGTATTTCAGTATCATGTATAGTGGTTGTATCTCAGTTTCCTTGCTGGTTGCCAATCACGTATATTGGTTGTAATCATTTTGTCATTTGTTTTGTATCCCTCTGTTAGATGGATAGGAAACAGATGCTCTATTTACCTCTAGTCCTATGTAGCCGTTTGGTGTAGGCTTTCTTTTTTGTTTTCCTTTTCTTTTCTTTTCCTCCTAGGGTATGCCCCTTGTAGGTTGTATATTCGGTTAGCCCCTTTTTTATTTCAAGCTGTTTTACCCACACAAAAAAAAAAAAGAGGTTGCTGACTTGATATGTTGATTCATTTCTCCTTCATCCTGATTGCTACTCGCTACCCCTTCCAAGACCACAAGTAGCTCATCTTCGGAATCACTGAGCTCCTCCCCAATGGAGAGAGTATCTAAGGGTGAACTACTGGATTGTATAGGTTGAGCACTGTCATCCCTATGCTTCTCTTCCCCAACAATAGACACATTCCCATCTTGAACTGTAGGTTGTGGGGAAAGTGGAGTTGTGGATGGTTTGCTAGCGCATTTGATTGTGTGATGACCAAAGACATGGCATATGTCACACTTGGGAGGCAGTACCTGGTATTCTACCGGAACAATTACTGATTCTCCAGCGACAATGACTGTGACCTCATCCGGGAGCACCCTCTCAGCACTCACCTCAATACAGATTCTAGCTTTAGTGGATTTAGTATGGAGGAGGTCAAGTTGCTTGGCAGTCTTGGCTGTGGCTTGATCAACATGAAGGGGCTTCCCAATTGTACTTGCTACTCGACTCCGGCACTCCTGGTTCCAAAGCTCAAAAGGAAGATCGTGCAACTTAACCCAAGCTGGTATTTTGGAAGGTTGTTCCTGAGCAGGCTTCATCATCCTGTGCCAATCCTTAAGGACAAGATACTTTTGAGAGAAGAAATAGGGTCCTCCTTCTAGAACTTGTATTTTAGCTTGTTCATCTCTGAATTCAAACAAGTAAAAACCAGCAACATTAGACTTGACAGCCACAAAGAGATCCTTCCATTTGTACCGAGCAATGGAGACCAACAGAGGGTAAGGCATTTGACCATCAAGGAAATGACCAATCAGATATTTGTTCCATTTCCCCACCTCAGTTAGTTCTATGTCTATTTCAACCATAGCTTCTTTTCCTCTCTGTAGATCAAGAAAATACTCTAATTTCATATCCAGAGAAGGGCTCTGAGATTGAAGAAGAGAGGCCCAGTTCTTAGGTTTAGGTTTAGCCTGACCAGTACTTTTTTTGGAATTGAATTTACCCTGGTTTTGAGAATGAGTCAGTCCAGTAACTGGCTTATGGGTAGGAAAGCTAGTTGAAGGATCCGTAACTGGTTCCAAAACTGGTTGGTGAGAAGTGGAACCAGCAGCAAAGTACCTAGGCCTAGTATCCTCTAAACTATAACCCAGATTGGGATCTCCTTCCAAGTAGGGATTTCCCCTAGGATTATACATAACCTTAGGATTAGAATGAGGAACTTGTACCTGATTTTGATGACCACCGAACTGAGATGGAGGAGCTTGTTTTTCAGCTTTTCTCCATGACTGCTGGATACTCTGTAGTTTGGCTGTAACTACATCTAGAAATGGGTCTTCCGAAGTGTTGAGGTCGTCCTCCAGATGACCCACGATTTCAAGCATTCGAGCTTCGGAATCCGAACGCATAACCCCCTTCTGAGGCACCTGTTGTAGCTTGTGAACTGGTTCAGACTCATCTTCCCCTATCAATGGACTGTGGACTCCGAACCCAGTTGAAGATGAGTGGTTTGCAGAGATGGCATGAGCGTGACGCGCTCGCTCCTCGGCCTCCAGTTTCAGGCCTTCTTCAAAGAGCGCTTGCTGGAGCTTGCAAGAGGAGCTAGGGTTCTTAGATGGATTGGAAGGTGAAACCGATGGGGCATCCCCAGGGCAGAGGTCGAAAGGCTTGAGTACTACTGAGGTCTTCTGCTTCCGTCGAAGCTCATTTGAATCTTGGGCCTTGCATCCCGGCCCTTCCGAGAAAGAAACTGTACCTTCTGAGTTGCGCGAATGCAAGGATCTCAGTTCGTTTGGAGGTATACTCTTAGGGTTTTCAGAGACAAGCTTCTGCTTCCTTCTTACATTGGAATCAAGAGCCGTGAACCCCAATCCCTCCGCCATAGAGATCGACCCATCAGCCATGGAGAATCACGTTTCTCCAAGAGCCTGTCAGAATCGCCCGATCGCCTCACATGTCAGAGCCTTATTTTTTAAGATTCGTTGTATGCCCCTTGTAGGCTGTACATTCGGTTGTCCTTTTTTTCTATTTCAAGCTGATTTTTTTTTTTTGGGTAAATCAGCTTGAAATAAAAAGGGGGGGCTAACCGAATATACAGCCTACAAGGGGCATACCCCAGGAGGAAAAAAAAAAGAAAAGGAAAAGAAAAGAGAAAGCCTACGCCAAACGGCTACATAGGACTAGAAGTAAATAGAGCATCTGTTTCCTATCCATCTAACAGATGGATACAAAACAAATGACAAAATAATTACACAAAACAAAACAAAACAAACTGAGCTTCCTAAGTAAAGCTACCTCAGATTGGCACCATTTGAACTTCAATCTTAGAATGCAGACCTTAAAATCTGCACTTAACTGCAAGCAGAACCTGCTCCGAACTGGACAGAGCTATAACAGACAAGGCTAAAACAGAACACCCCATTGTTGTTGGATCACTCCATAGCATCAAAACATCCCATTGTCTGTGGTGTTCCACACGGCAACAAGTAGTCAGCTTCAGAACTGGACAGCAGAACTGGACAGCAGTAGAGCTAGAGCGGCAGCCACAACAAGCAGAAATGCAACTAGTACTTCTGAACAATAACCAAAAGGGATACAGCAGAGAACATAATAGGACAATAGCAGAAATGCAACTAGTGACTATGCAGAGGACGTCCCCCTCTGCGAAGGGAGATCCCAACGACAGCCCCTATTGGTTAGGCAAAATACAGAAGACAACAATACTTAAGTCAACCAATGCATACCAATTGCTAAATTGAGGTACAAACTAGAGTGACAAATCTATTACACTAGGACTGAATAGACAAGGCTTGTAACCAATTACGAGCTACTGAATAGACAAATCTATTACAGCAGCAACCGCAGCCAAACCCTACGGTTAGGGTTTGTGATGTTTCTGCTAGAAACAAAGTTTGGAGATAGTTGTTCCCAAATCAATCCTGTACTTGGGAGATAGTTGTTCACAAAATTTGCATGATGATACGAGATAGGATTTTATCATTTTCTAGTTTGCAGTATGCTCAAGCAGATTGGATTGTACGTGTGTGGAACACTTTTTAAGCTAAATTTGTATCAGTTACTGTTTCATTATTATATCTCATGGACTTGGACTTAATTGTATCCATAGTAGTTTTGTTGTTCAATTGGCAGGTTGTTCATAAAGGCAGGTTGTGTCTTGCTTGCCAGGTGATTTAAAGTCTGTAGAGGTTGTGACTGGCAGCTCTTTGGTGGCTGCAGATTGGTCCTTTGACTGGTCCACGTACCTATTTGGGTGTTGCTATTACTTCTATAGCAGATTCAGTTTATGGGCAGGATCATGTGGGCAGATTCCAAGGGCTGCATTAGCTGTGGTTTGCTAGAAGTCCTATGCCCAGGAAGGATGGATGTAATGGCTGGGGAATGATCAGATATCCCAGGAGCGGAGAAATGGGCAGAGGAACAATTGAAGACCCTCATCCAATGGTCATTAACTAACACTCGATCCAGTTTTGAGCTCACAAAATGGTTGGGATCCTATTTGTTGGCCCAAGTGAGGAAGCAGCCAGAGTATCTAAGATCATCAAGTTGTAATGCATATAAGCAGTTATTAAACTCATCCATGTAAGAGGGCCAAGAAACAGAGCCCCTTACTTTTTCTCTAGGGAATCTAATTACATTGAAGTCACCAAGCACTATCCAAGGGGATGTAGAACCAAGGTGATGAAGGCTAGACCAAAGGGCTTGCCTACTCAAATAGTTGTTCTCACCATACACAAAAGTTGCAAAGAAGGATGGAACACCACATTTAGGTTGTACTTCACAATGAATAAACTGATCAGACTGATCAATAACCTGAATTTGGAGAACATTTGAGTCCCAACACACAAAAATCCTGCCGAATGAAGCATGAGGATAGTTGTTAACAAAATTCCATTGAGGGCAAACATACTTTATCACCCTAGTAGCCTTACCTTCCTTTATTTTATGCTCCAATAAACCCAAGAGTGAGAGTTTGTTATTATTCACAAAACATTTAACCTCCTTTTGTTTAATTGGGTCATTAAGACCTCTAATGTTCCAAAAACCAATATTAAGGGGTTGTTGAGCCATAAAATAAACTAAAAGTAGAACGTAAACTGTAAGTGGCAGAATATGGAAAGAGTTAAGTATACTGCCCTGACAAAAAGGGGATGGATGAGTTAATTCCTTCCTCTGGATTGAGAACTCAGAAGCTGCTCCTTATCAAGCTTCTGCATCCTTCTTTGAGCTGATCTGGATAAGACTTTCTGAAATTTCTCTTTTAGATCTTCGTTCGAGGCTATATCCCCCACCTCTGAACCATGGGGATCTGGTGGTTTAGGAGAAAGGGTTTGGTTTACCATTCCACCCTTCGGAACAGCTGACTGGGATGAATCTGATCTGTTCCCCAAGCTGTCCAGATGAATCTGTGGTTGTGAAACTTCATGACAACTTCTGACCACTCCCTCCAGTACCTCTAACAACTCCTCTTTAGTTTCTGACTCAATCAAAGGGTCAACTGAGTTGACAGCAAGCTGCTTCTGAGGCAAGGAAGTGCTATCATTAGAGGAAACCAATTGCGACTGAAAAGGATCACTTACTGCCTGCTCGAAGACTGCCTGTTGTTTACCATTGCCCTGTTGGGATCCAACTCGAATTGTAGATGTGGAAGGAGAAGAAGTTCTCTTAACACACCGGTCAGAGGAGTGTCCAAACACATGACAATGCAAACAGATGGGAGGAAGAACTTGGTACTCGATAGGAACAGTAATTGACTCACCTTCCACCACCACTGTGACCTCATCAGGAAGATCTTGTTCGGCACAAATCTCGATGCAAATCCTGGCCCGAGTGGACTTAGTATGGAGGAGACCAGGTTGTTTGGCCGTCTTAGCTGTGGCCTGATCAACATGTAAAGGCCTCCCAATTGTACTTGCCACACGGCTCAAACACTCTTGATTCCAGAGTTCAAAGGGTAGATCATGAAATTTAACCCAAGCAGGTATCTTGGTGTGCTGCTCCTGAGCAGGCTTCATCATCCTATGCCAATCCTTGAGAACAAGATATTTCTGAGAGAAAAAGTAGGGACCTCCTTCAAGCACTGTCATCTTGGCCTGTTCATCCTTAAATTCGAAAAGATAAAACCCTGCGACATTAGGTTTTACAGCCACAAATAGATCCTTCCATTGGTTCCGAGCAGTGGCCGCAAGCAACGGATAAGCCATACCTCCATCCAGAAAATGACCCACCAGATAACGATTCCACTTCCCTACTTCAGTCAACTCTATATCGATTTCAACCATACCCTCCTTACCTCTCTGAAGATCAGGAAAAAATTCGAGCTTCATGTCCAAAGAGGGACTTTGAGACTGAAGTAACGAGGCCCAATTCCTAGGCTTAGATTTAACCTGACCATTATTCAATTTCGGATTGGTCTGGTGTGTTTGAGAAGGGACAGAAGGCTCTCGTAGAGAGGATTTCTTTTCTTGTTGATGGTCAAACTTGGTGTTGTTAACAAGTTGAGTTGCAACCTGATGTTGCTGAGGAATTGGACGGAGCAATTGATGCTCTGAATGTTGACGATCAATCTGGGCTAAGATTTCAAGGCTTTGAGGCGGACGCCTAGGTCTAGTATCCACAATAGGGTAACCCAGATTGGGGTCTCCCTCCACATAAGGTTTTTTTTTTTTTTTTGGTAATTTAGCTTGAAATTAAAAAAAGGTTAATCGAATGTACAGCCTACAAGGGGCATACCCCAGGAGGAAAAGAAAGGAAAAAAAACACAAGAATGATAAAAGTACGGTAACCATGCACAACCCGCATGGAGAGTAAAATAAAGTGACATAACCATGAAATGTACTGAAATGAAATTGAACTATTCCTGGCACAACCCGCCAGGCTAGGAAATAAAGTAAATGAAGTAGATAGTCATGGTCAACGTGGACCACATGAAAACCAGCGCTGAGGAGAGATCCTCCTCCTCCTAGGCTGGGCTAAGAAAACCAAGACCCGAGACATCCATCACCCCAAAGCAAGCATAATACCCGCTAAACAGAAGTCAACTACTACAGAGGAACTCGGACTGAGAGAGGCTCGACCAGGGGATGACGGCATCCGACAAGGCTACCCTGCTAAGTACCCTGCACACCACGCCCATTCCACCCTGACTACTACAACCTCGCCCAAATCCCCTAGGCTCGCTAACGACTCAAAGCGGAACAGAAAGAAAGGCCACCAAAAGTAGCCACTTGAACCTCAAGTGGACCAATCTGCTCTTTTCGATCAGTGCAAACCACCAAATCTAATAAGAAACAGATTGCAAAGCAACCCCTTTCAATCAGTGAGGATCCACCAATCTAGTCAATGACTGCTCCGGCAACTACCTTGCTCAATCAAACTCCATCCATAATCTAATCATCGGCTCCTACAGCTGCTGCTACTGCGGGCTACCCCTAACTAGGATAGAGTCTAATCTAATCAATAATAGTCACGACCACAAGAATACTACACTCAACCTCAGAGCAAAAAACGCTGGTTCTAGGGATATAAAAGGCTCGACAACGAGCCCGACCCCCGATTTCAGTCCAACAGATGACCGCCTATCGGGGATCGCCAAACTAACAGTAAACTGGCCCGATCGTCCAGCAACAGATCGACGATAAACAAATAAGTGCAAAGCGCAAATTGAATAACGATAGGCGCAATGGATACGAGAGCTTGCTGCTTGCTGCCCGGGCTGAAGGCAGGCTGTGATTGAGCCCTGGCCTGGCCTGGCTGGCCCGGGCTGGTCTTGCCAACTGCTGCCTTGCTGCTGCCTGCTGCTTGGCCCAGGCCTGGCCAAGCTGAAGAATACCGGCGAGCCACCGTGGCTCCAACTCAGAACCACCGCAGCTCCCAGCTGGCCGACGGCTGTAGAGGTCCCACCGCCGTGCACCGGTGAATCGCATCACTAACCAGTCGATGGGAAATACCTCCCACCGCCGCTTGAGAGGCTTGCCAGTCGTGGCTTGCCGTTGAGAGGTCCGGCGCCGTGCACCGCTAGATCAGTGGATGAAACCCACGAGCTTGGAGCTCCGGGTCGACTTTGTAGTTTCTGGGAAACCCAGATGAGAAGCTCCGATGGGAGCTGCGATGATTCTGGGAAACCCAGATCGGTGGACGAAACCCAATGTATGGGTTTGGACGGCCGAAACCTCCTCCGCGTACCCCTATTGTTGAACCGTCCACAGCGTGGACTGAGACCGCCGGACTGTGGTTAAAGCAGAATGGCGGTGTAGGAGCTCCGACTCCGGTAAACCCTTTGGCCCGGCCCGAAGGGATCTGAATCCTCCATTAACGGCAGCCTTGAGCTTTGAACGCCGGCGATGAAGGAGACCACAGGATGCGGTTAGGATTTCCAAAAACCCCCTTTCTAACTGACCTGTACTCACCGGCGGTGGGCTTGCCTTGTTCCGACTCTCTCAGATCAGAAGATCCGAGAGATGGAACGGATGGGATACGGTTTGGTGGGTTTGATGATTCCCCAACTGTTTGGTGGGTTTGATGATACGGCTTGCCTTGTTCCACGACTGTTGATGATTCCCCTTGGATGGATAGATAGCCAGACCGGAGTACTGGGTTTGATGCCGACCCATGACCGGAAAGATGGCCGGACCAGGTGGCCGGCAGTAGTAAGGGTGGTGGAGGAGAGTTTCTCTAGAGAGAGAAACTCCCTTGCCCGGTCTAATTACAGAAGACAGGTTAGTCTCCCTCCACATAAGGTTGTCCCCTGGTATTATATAAAATCTTAGGGTTAGGAACAGGAATTTGTACCTGTAACGTTCGAGCCTCTTGATGCCTTGTTTCTCTGTAGTAGCCAATCAGCTTGCTTTGTAGCCGTCTTACTCGGTGGCTTCTCCTCAGTGTTGGTTATCATGTGGTCATCTCTGACCTCGACTATTTACTTTACTTACCTTATTTCCTAGCCTGGCGGGTTGTGCCAGGTGGTAGCTCTATTTCATTTAGCTCTATTTACTTTACTTACCGTACACATGGCTTCTTCATGTATTTACTTTATCTAACTCTCCATGAGGGTTGTGCATGGTTTACCGCACTTTTGTCATTCTTGTTTTTTTTCTCTTTTCTTTTCCTCCTGGGTATGCCCCTTATAGGCTGTACATTCGGTTAACCTTTTTTAATTTCAAGCTAATTTACCCCAAAAAAAAAATTTGTACCTGTAACTGGGTGCCTCGCTCCTCAGCTTCCCGAATTAGAGCCTGTTCAAAGACTTGCTGTAGCTTTCGTGATGGACTAGAACGTTTGGACGAACTAGGGCTGAATTCCCCATACCCTGCTGGAGATGAAAAAAGAACACCACTTCGAATGGTGGATCCTTGATTGAACGCACCAGAGATGTTCACATTAGAGGTATCCAAGACCGCCGGAATCGGATCGAACTGATGTGGAACAGAGGACTGTTTCTGCTGCCTAAGTTCGTTGGAGTCTAGGGCCGTGAGACCCGACTGTAACAGTTGAGGTTGAGAGGTTTTGGAATGATCAGGGATCTATTGTTTCCTCCGAAGCTCATTGGAGTCTAGGGCTTTGAACCCCAATCCATCAGCAAATGGGATCGTACCGTCGGCCATGGAACTATGTTAGCAGACGAGAGAGGAGAGAAACTTCAGATCGCCCCAAATCGCCATTTCATACGGTATCTTAGGTTTGGAAAGTTGTCAAAATCAATTTCAAGCTGATTTACCCACAAAAAAAAAAAAAAAACCTTAACCATTCGAACAATGGACTTCTCTCTCATATAAACCTTTCAAAAAATGAATTTCTCTTTCGCAATATCAAGTCTCAACCAATCCAAAAAGGGACTTTTCTATCTTACTAATATTCGAATAACGGACTTCTCTCTCACATTATCAAGCCCTAACCATTCGAATAACGAACTTCTCTCTTCTTTTTTTTTGGGTAAATTAGCTTGAAATTAAAAAAGGTTAACCGAATGTACAGCCTACAAGGGGCATATCCCAGGAGGAAAAGAAAAGGAGAAAAAAAAAAAAACAAGAATGACAAAAGTGCGGTAAACCATGCACAACCCGCATGGAGAGTTAGATAAAGTAAATACATGAAGATGCCATGTGTACGGTAAGTAAAGTACATAGAGCTAAATGAGATAGAGCTACCACCTGGCACAACCCGCCAGGCTAGGAAATAAGGTAAGTAAAATAAATAGTCGAGGTCAGAGATGACCACATGATAACCAACACTGAGGAGAAGCCACCGAGTAAGACGGCTACAAAGCAAGCTGATCGGCTACTACAGAGGAACAAGGCATCAAGAGGCTCGAACCAGAGTTGACGGCATCCGACAAGGCTACTGCTGCTGCTCAGTAACCTGCTCACCACGCCCAAACCTTCCGGCCTACTACTCCCTCATCCAAGCCTAAGGCTCGCCAAAACCTCCTGCTGAACCCAACTACCTAATAACCTCCTCCTCCAAAGCTGGGCTAAGATAACCAAGAACCTGATACTTCTAACCCAAAGCAAGCATACTACCCACTCATCAGAGGTCAACTACTACAGAGGGACAGGTACCGAGAAGAGACTCGCACTGGAGAAGACGACATCCGACAAGGCCACTGCTGCTGCTCAGTACACTGCACAACACGCCCAATCCAACCAGACTACTACTCCTCAACCCAATCCCCTAGGCTCGCTAACAACTAAAAGAGGAACATAAGAGAATCCACAAAAGTGGCCCCCTAACCGTCGGTGGCCAAACTGCTCCTTTCGATCAGAGAAAACCACTAATCTAATCAAAAACAGTCTGCGAAGCTACCCCTTTCGATCAGAGAATGACCACCAATCTAATCAATGACAGCCCAGGTAGCTACCTGCTCAATCAGAACCCTTCCAACGATCTAATCAGCGGCAACTGCTACTGCGATGCTACCCTTTTCAATCAGAACAGACCCTAATCTAATCAACGATAGCCACGACCACACTAAACTACGCACAACCTCCAGGCTAAAAAAGTACAAGATCTAGGGATATAAAGGCTCGACCAAGAGCCCGACCCCCGATTTCAGTCCAACAAAGAGCTTGAACAATGAAACCCAAAGATGGTTCCACAAAAACTAACAGTACACTGGCCCAACAGTCCAGCAACAACTTTGACATTAAACAGATAATCTAACTAGCTCACGGGTTAGCAAAACCACAACCAGTTAATTTGGACAGAGATTGATAATTCAGTCAGTAACGACCTCCTTACCCATTCTTCGGGATCTGAAAATTCCGGCTAGCTGGACATGTCTCCGGCAGTCGTGAAGGTATCCGGTACTGATGTTGGGAATCTCGATGGAATCCCGAGAAGCTTCAACAATCGAAGAACCATCTCGAATCAACAGATGGATTGCGAGTTGGTGTTTGCCGATTCACCATGGATTCACCATGGATGTAGATGAAAACCTGCCCAACCGACGGATAGACCTTGAACCTGACCCATGAACGCTGAAGCATCCCTACACTCGCTGCTTCCTCCGGTCGTCGGAACTTGAATCTGTACTCCCGTACAGGCCGTAGCCCTGTACTCCCGTCGGACCCTGAACCAGTACAGGCCGTAGCCGACTGGTACCTCAACAAGGTCCCACCGACGATCTCAGAATCGGATTGGGTATGATGACAGCCCTTCCTGCTTGATCTTAACGGAGTGACTTCCACCACGTACGGCAAACCGCCGCCCTCTGCGGTGTACCACAACCGAGTAAGTCTGGACTGAAGACAGCCGTGGTACTAGATGACTCGCCGGATGTGGATTTGAATGGCTGATTGACGTGATTGAACCCCCATCGGGGTCCTGTGCAGAAGCTGTAGTTAGTGACTCGGTTTGCCAAACAGAGCTTTCACCGTGACTCGGTCGCCGGAGCTGGTGTGGAAATCGGTGGGGTTTGAAGATCCCCTTTATCCGATTGTGTAAATCAGTTTATGGATTGGACTGAGTAAAGTACACAGATCCCCTTGAACAGAAATCTGTGAATTCGTGGAACCCAAATAGAGCATTGATACCTCTATTCATAAAGGAATAGACTGCCCAGAAATCATGAATTTCGGATTTCCCTGTGAATATGTGAACCACCAGACAATAATCGGTGGGTTTTGGTTCAAAAAAATCTGATTTTTTGGTAAAGGGGAGTGCATTCTCTCTCTAGTCCTAGAGAGAGAAGCTCTCAACCCTCTACTATTGTTGGAATGGTGTTTTACCAACAACAAACTTCTATCTCCCATTATGAAGCCTTAACCATTCGAACAACGGACTTATCTATCGCATTAACCATGGTCTGGCGGCCGCCAGATCGTTTCAAACTAGAATTATGGAATGTTCTATCTTCATTTGATTCGCGCCATTTGATTGGCCGGAGTGAGTCATTCCATGCCTATATAAAGAGGCCTTAGCGTTTCGAAATTGATATATACTTCAACCATCTCTAGCCACGAAACTCTGCAGAAATCATCTTCCATACTCTCTCTACAAAAGCTCTAAACCTTCAAAGGCGGCTGTAATCCGACAATCAAACCCTGAAGTACAAACCCTAACCGTAGGGTTTCAAGAAGCAAATCAGACAATCACCCTCAATCTGAAGTAATCGTACACTGAGAGATCAAGGTGGTGAGGCCCAGGGGCCTATGGTTTAGTCTATTTCCCCCTTTTGTATTGTAATTGTAGCATTCTAATCTCCTATTATTTATTCGTGTTTCTAGTGTGAAGAAGAACATCGACTGGGACATCGTTCCCGCGGCCGGTACATCAAGCAAGTAGGATCCCACGGCCGTGACATCCATTCACCCGCCGTGGAATCCCTCTACTGGGACAGCTTTCTGGTCTTTGTTTGATTAAATACATATGGTTTATTGACTAACCTGGCTCACCTTATTAACTGTTAAAAGGGATAAATAACCAGTTTACTTGTGTAGAATTAAATAAAGCAAATATTAATTGTATGTTGAATGATTATGGGCCGCTCTCTCGACCGGGTGAAGAGGGGTGCCTAACACATTCCCCTCATCATACTTTTGGCTCCCGTACCTAGAATCTCTACTTGTTTTCTTACTTTTTAATAAACTAAGTGACGACTCTTTTGGAAGTGATTTGTTATCGTGTGGAGATGTTCCTAGCCATGGGCATATCCACTATTTCAATAGTTGGTGAGGAAACAAGCATAGAGAATATCTGTATGGCGATGCCCCTTTTGGAAGGTGTCTACACTATGCCTTTCTGTGCAAAACCCTAACACCAATTTGCTGTTTTTTCTTTTTTGATCTTAATTCGCCATTTGTTCTAATCAGTGACAAAAAAACACCACCTCCAACGTCCTCGGTTTTAGTTATATGGAATGGTGTTTTACCCCTTTTGTAGATGGGTAGGAAACAAATGTATCTCAGTTGATGTAGTTTGTTTTGTCTCCATCTAGATTACAACATATCCAATCCATGTAGCCACTTGGCTTAGATTTCAATTTTCTCAATCTTTGTTTTCTTTTGTTTTCCTCCTGGGGTATGCCCCTTATAGGCTGTATATTCGGTTAGCCTCTTTTAATTTCAAGCTGATTTACCCAAAAAAAAAAAACCCCCAGTTCCGTACCTTCTCTTAGTTCTCTATGCACCCATTTCTTCTCCCTATCATTTCGAAGGCATGCAAACCCCTCAAACCCATTTTCCAACCCATTTCAGTTATTCAATTCTAAGTTTGATTTGACTATTGGGTTTTGAATTTCAGGCCAGTTTCGCAAATGGGTTGTCTTCAATCTCTCTTGCCGTTGCACACAACCGTTTGTTCCGCTCGTCTCACTTCATGCCTTGGGTTTGAATCAAACGGTTTGAGGTCCATGTGCCAAGCTGTGTTCTGTAGTGCAAACCCAGGAGTTTGATTGTGATTGTAAGTGTAGACCCCAATTTAGCCTAACGAGTATTTCAAGTCCCACTTTGTGGACCATCCCGATGATGAATAGGAAACAGTGATTGTTGATTGACTTCTCATAAACCAGGGGACTTTTTTTTTTGGGTAAATCAAACCTGAGGACTTTGGTGAGTACTTTTAGCCACTTAGAGGACCCAATTCAGAGCCAAATAGCCTTTCAGATAGAAATACAGGATTCTAGGAAAATACATTTGCTGGCCGCAAGATCGATCTCACGGCCTTTACTTCTTTCTTTCACTTGTGGAATATGGTGTTTGAAAATCTCCCAAAGGGATCGTTTCCTTGCCCGCGAGATGCATTAGGATTTGGCTGCTGATAGATCCTTTGTCTTAGGGTTCTGGAACGTTCTGTCTTCATTTGATCCGCGTACAAACCCTAGCAGCCACAAAGCGAGACTTTGGGGCTATGTAAAGAGTTCCCATGTTGAGTTCTTGCAACCCTACACTTCCAATTTGAATCGTGCATTCCTATTGGCCAGAGTGATGTCATCCAATGCCTATAAATACCCTGCCATTAGGGTTCCAAAATACACGTTCAATACCCAATTGCAAGAGCTAATACTCTGCAGAAACCATCTCTCGCATTCTCTCTACAAAGCCTTAAACCTTCGTAGGCAGCCACAATCCGACGATCAAACCCCCGAAGTACAAACCCTAACCCTAGGGTTTTGAGAAGCAAATCAGTCAATCACCCTCAATCCGAAGCAATCGTGCACTGAGGGATTAAGGTGGTGAGGCTCAGGGGCTTGTGGTTCGGTTTTATTTTCATATGTTAATTCGTAGCACTAATTTCTTATTTATGTTTTTTTGTCGTATTTCTGGTGTGAGGAAGAACATCGGCTGAGATATCGTTCTCTCGGCCGGCACATCAACCCATTGGGATCCCACGGCCGTGACCTCCATTCACCGGCCGTGGAATCCATCTTCTAGGACAGCTTTCTATTTTTATTCGGTTAACTGCATGGGGTTTATTTATTTGTCCAAGCTCACCTTATCAACTGTGCAAAGGTCAATAATTGGATTTTTTTGGGGTAATTTAGCTTGAAATTAAAATAAGGTTAATCGAATGTACAACCTACAAGGGGCATTGTAACGACCCGGATTTTCGACTCTAATATTTGCCCAAATTTTTTTCAAATAAAAATTTATATTTTTAATTTTAATTTTATTGAAATATTAAACTAGTCATATGTTATAATCCAAAAATTTTAATAAGTTAAATTATAATTTTATACAAAAATTATTTCTTTATAAAGTTAGATTGAACTCTATATTAGTTTAAATCGAATTATCAAAATTCCTTATAGGTGTGTGGTGCGCCACATACACCATAGTATTTTTCTCCCCTCTTATCACAAAAATTTCGGCTCCCTCCCTCTCCCAGCCGTGTGTGTGTGTCTCTCTCCCTCCATTAATTAGAGTCCTTTCTCTCCAAGGAAACCATCCCCCCTTGCCATCCTTATCCTCCTCCCATTCCTTGCACCCCACTCCACTCCATCCCTATATATACCCACCTCCCACCACCGCTGGAAATCAGTAGAAAAGTATAAGAGAGGGAGAGCTTATAAAATTCGTCCATGGTGGAAGTCTAGAGAGAAGACGAAGTGGGTCTCGGCCGCACCCATCCGAATGCCAATTCAAGTTACGCCTCTCCTAACCCATGCCCGGGCATCACCGAACCAATTACTGAAGTCAGCCGGTGCCCCGTTCTCTGTCGACATCTTCGTTTTATCGAAACCGTTTCGGAAACCGTTTCTCGCTTTTCGACCGGACCCAAGGTAGAACAACCCTCTCCTACTACTCCCTAAATGTATGTACTTGGGGAGGTAGCCTTGTCGGATGTCGCATCTCCGGATCGAGCCTCTTCTCGAAGCCCGGTCCTCTGCAATATCTGTTCCTTAGATGTGGGTGCTATACTTGTACATTCTGTGCTAGGTTGGAGTACTGGAATCTTGGTCTGTTTTAATCCTTTTCTGGAGACTAGTGGCTTTGGGTTTTGGATGAGGGTGGATTGTTTTGGCGATCTTTGGACTTTGGATGAGAGTGTATTAAACTGGATGGAAGGGGCATGGTGTGCAGGGTTGGGCCCTCTGTCGGATGCCGTCATCTCCGGTTCGTGCCTCTTGGTGCCTAGTTATCTGTTGTTGCTGTTCAATCCCCTGATGCCGAGGTGTTTTGTAGCTGCTATTATTCAGTAAAGGTTATCTTTTGGTCATTTCTGATCGAGACTATTTATTTTATTTCCTAGCCTGGCGGGTTGTGTCAGGCAGTAGTTAGCTTTCATGTTATTTATACTCGTATCACTGCATATCATACCCCGTTGCACTATCCTTCCGCTTAGATGGATAGCGCAACCGGAGTATGATCTCAACACATATGGCAATTCTATTATCTTATTTACTCTTCCACACTCTCCATGCGGGTTGTGCATGGGTTATTACACTTTTTTTCAATGTTGTTTTTTTCCTTTTCTTTTCCTCCTAGGGTATGCCCCTTGTAGGCTGTACATTCGGTTAACATTTTTTAATTTCAAGCTAATTTATCCCAAAAAAAAAAACTGCACATGAGGATTTCTTAACAAGTTTCAATGGAGAAAATCGAACCCACGGATCGAAATCATGTAATCCGACGCCTTCCCCTGTTTTTCGAAAACTCACTGCTCCTGGACGTAATGTTTTGGAAAATTTACACTAAAATTACAGTTAACTCCCTTAGGTTATTGAATGTATTGTTTTGGCCCAAAAGTTTACGACACGTTATTTACACATTGCAGTTTAAACCCCAAGATGGTTAACTGAATAATTTTGGCATAGGAAATATTAACAGAATTACGGTTTGGTCCTATGATTAAATAAGGTTACTGTACCGGCCCGACAATGTATTTTTCAGTTACTAGTATCACCTCGGTTTTAAATTGATACTTGTTAACAAAATAAAATAGACTAGTACAAGTCTAGGCTTTCTAGTAATTGAACAAAAGATTAATTTTTTTTAAAGGATTTCTTTATTAATATTAACTTATCGGTCATACAAGATTAAGGGGCAACGGTCCATTCATAAAAGGTTACGTGATTTTTATGCTTATTTTTTATTTTGGTTAAACCAGCTTGAAATTGAAAAGAGATTAAACGAATATACAGCCTACAAGGGGCATACCCCAGGAGGAAAAGAAAAGAAAACAAAAAAGAGTAGGGAAAATTGTTAATGCCAAATGGCTACATGGACTAGAAGATACACGATGTTTTCAATCCATCTAGTAAGAGGGAGGGAAAACAACGCCTAGAAGATACCATCAAAATCATAACAGTATGAAACTACACTAGCTGGTCTGCACAGTGAACTTAGGAATACAGCTCACTAACAGTAGAATACCATCTTTGCTTAGCACATAACTGCACTATATATTACAAAAGAGACATGGAGCAAAAGGATTATACGACGTGCAACCTGACTATACAAGACACCAATTACATATCCCTGAAAATAACCAAATAACCAAATAATGGCACAGGAGGTGGATTGAACTTGGAAGCATGATGACAGCAACCAAAACAACTTCTGAGCCTGAACTGTTGTGCCTGAACTGGACAGGTTCAATGGGGTTCTTCAATGACTGAGCAGCAGCTACAACTTCTGAATTCCATCAGCAGGTTCAATGCCTGACCTGCTGTGCCTGAACTGGACAGATTCAATGGGGGTCTTCAATGACTGAGCTACTTATAGCAGGCACTACACTTCTGCACAGCAGCAGCCACAATCACTGCTAGCTGCTACAATCAGCAGCTGGACAGGTTCAGGAGCAACAGTCAGCAGCAGCTACAACTTCTGTCAGCAGCAGCTACAGCACTGCTAGCTCTCACATAACAGATCATAGCAGAAAGCAGTTCATAACAGCACATAACAGATCATAACAGCAAAAAGCAGAGGACGTCCCCCTCTGCGAAGGGAGATCCCAATGACAGCCCCTATTGGTTAAGCGAATATAAAAGACAGCCCCCTACATAAGTAAATACAAAAAAGGGGGGATCCCATAGACAAACAGCAGTAAAAACAGGCTAGCAGTAGTAAAAATCAGTCAACTACTGAACAGCTTCCCCTTGACCTCAAAATGATACACATCAACTGGAACCACTACTACTGATTGTAGCTGGTCAATAGCAGTAGCCCTAGCAGTCAGAGAAAAAGCCAACAACTGGAACCACTACTACTGAACCACCAGCAGAACAGAACAGCAGCAATAACACCAACTACTGAACTATAACAGCAGACATCAGTCAACTACTGAACCATAACAACTACTGAACCAACTACTGAACCACAGCTACTGAACCACCAGCAGAAGTAAAAAGAACATCAGCTGTAACAAATGGCAGAAAAGAAACATAGCTGCCACAAAGAGACTAAACTAAACTCCACAGCTACCACAGCCACGGGAAAGCAGCCGCAGCAGAACATGTAGGCAATAAAGGGGTAAGGACAAGATTGAAACAAAGTTCTTGGGGAATATAGTACTCACACTACTACACCCTCGAAATCTCACACCTCCCACTCTCTAAAACACTGCCAAGAACAATGAAACCCTCCATGTAGGGAGATATTCCTGAACAAGGCCAAACAGGGCCCGAACACGTGGTACGTGGGACCATGGTGTAAATAAGTTGGGGATAGTCGTCGTGCAAGACGGTGGTCGGCGATATGGACCAGTGATATGAAATGTCATTGGTCCAGGAAGTCTGTATGGGGTCAAGGTCCAGTAAACATGAGAAGTTATTGGACCAAGAGATTGAAAAAGGACCAGTGACATGTGAAGTCGTTGGTCCAAGTAGTTTGTTCCTGGTCCAAAAGGGCCGAGCATGAGGAGAGCTCCTGAGAGGACGTTGGTCCAATTAGTTGTTCGGCGATGAGATAGCCGAACAAGGAAAGAACTCCAATCAAGTGCTGGAGCAGAGGGAATACTCTAAGAGGTTCCAGAACAGTGGTGTTCCGTAAAGGAATGGGATCCCGAGAATATAGGATCCAGGAGAGATACCCAACGGGAATGGGATGTTCGGTCAATTATGGAAAAGAGTCCTAAAAGGACTAAGATAATGAACTGATAAGGGAACGAGAATCCAAGATATTCTGGGTTTCCTGTACGAGATAGGAAACCTAGGGCAACACGGATACTTGGGCAACAAGCATCTGTGAATCTATAAATACAAGGTAAACCTAAAGGTCAAAGGTACGCAGTCTACTGCAATCGAGTTATTTACCTACTGATAATTAGGGTTTTCTGCTAGTATGTGATACTAACTTAGGCATCGGAGGGCCTTTGCCACGAGAGGCAAAGGTGCGCTCACCCTTGTCTGTTTTGCAGTTAGGGTTCCGGCGAAAGGCTAGGGTTCCGGCGAGGAGGCATGTGAAGCTGTTTACCAAAAAGCTAGAGTTAGCACTAAGCGGATTTTTTCCCCTTACAATTGGCACCGTCTGTGGGAATCGATAGAATTCCCATTGAAACCATGATGGAAGAAGAGCCATACGACCTAAAGAACACGCATGGTCTTGAGGGGGTCGTGACAAAACGCCACTGCAGGCTCCGAAAAAGCCGCTGGTGGAGTAAAGGAATGGCTTGGCAGTTACGAGTCAATGTTTTCTAGAAGCGTAAAGACTCCACGAATGGAGGATGATCTAAGAGGGAAAAGGAGAGGACACCTTCTTTGCCTGGTGCTAAAGGAGAAAGCATTGAGTAGGGCCATGAGCAAGTCCTTCAGTATTGTATGCTCCTAGGATTGGGGGAGCAAATCAAGATGCCGAGATGGAGGTCAAAGCAGCCTAAATCTGTTAGGCGATCGCGAAGAGCAACCTGTACCTGTTAGGCGAATTGCGCAGAGCAATTCGAATTTGCTAGGCGATCGCGAAGAGCAACCTGTACCTGTTAGGCGAATTGCACAAAGCAGTCCGAATCTGCTAGGTGATCGCGAAGAGCAATCTGAACTTGCTAGGCAATCATACCGAGCAGTTCGAATCGGCTAGGTGTCCACACGGAGCAGTCGTAACCTGCTAGGCATCCGTGCAGAGTAGTCCGAATCTACTAGGCGATCTTAAGGAGCAGTCTGAATCTGCTCGGTAGCAGCGCAGTCTGTACCTGTTAGGCGAATTGCGCAGAGCAATTCGAATTTGCTAGGCGATCGCGAAGAGCAACCTGTACCTGTTAGGCGAATTGCACAAAGCAGTCCGAATCTGCTAGGTGATCGCGAAGAGCAATCTGAACTTGCTAGGCAATCATACCGAGCAGTTCGAATCTGCTAGGTGTCCACACGGAGCAGTCGTAACCTGCTAGGCATCCGTGCAGAGTAGTCCGAATCTACTAGGCGATCTTAAGGAGCAGTCTGAATCTGCTCGGTAGCAGCGCAGTCTGAACCTGTTAGGCGATTGCATAGAGCAGTCCGAAATTGCATAGAGCAATCTGAACTTGCTAGGCAATCATACCGAGCAGTTCGAATCTGCTAGGTGTCCACACGGAGCAGTCGTAACCTGCTAGGCATCCGTGCAGAGTAGTCCGAATCTACTAGGCGATCTTAAGGAGCAGTCTGAATCTGCTCGGTAGCAGCGCAGTCTGAACCTGCTAGGCGATTGCACAGAGCAGTCCGAATCTGCTAGGCAATCCTAAGTAGCAGTCAAAATCTGCTCCACAGCCGCGCAGCGCAGTGCAGTATGAACCTGCTAGGCGACCGCGCTGAGCAATTTGAATCTATTAGGCAGCAGCGCAGAGCAATCCGAATTTGCTAAGCGATCGCAAAGAGCAACCTATACCTGTTAGGTGAATTGCACAAAGCAGTCCGAATCTGCTAGGCGATCTTAAGGAGCAGTCTGAATCTGCTCGGTTGTATTTCTGTGCAGTCAGATTCTGCTAGGCGATCTTAAGGAGCAGTTTGAACCTGCTAGGCGATTGCACAGAGCAGTCTGAATCTGCTAGGCAATCCTAAGGAGCAGTCTGAATCTGCTAGGCAACTCATGCAGAGCAATGATATGCTCTCCTATGGTTGTGATGCTAGAACTGGTTGTTCAGCTAAAGCTCAGTGCTTTGAATAATTTGGTAAAATACAAAGGCTTGTTGGTCGGGCTACGAAGTGCCTAAAAAATACTGAAGGCTAAGAAACTAAGGAAGTTTTTGCATGAGATCCCATGAATGGGAAGCTTGGTCCGAATTAGGAGAGACCATACAAGGTTACAGAGATAGCTGAGATTGAAGCTTATCGCCTCAAAGACTTGGATGGGAACGCGGTAACAACGCCACGAAATATACAGATAAGTAGTAGAATTAGTTATTGCAATTTAAAATTTTCGATTAACTAGCTATGAGTTGCTATAATGGAATTATGAATAGAATTCCGTAGAAAATATTGCTTATTGTGATTAACTAGCTATGAGTTGCTATAATGGAATTATGAATAGAATTCCGTAGAAAATATTGCTTATTGTGATTAATTAGCTACGAGTTGCTATAGGGGAATTATGATCAGAATTCCATAGAAAGTATTCAGCTACGAATGGCTTTGTGATAGAATTATGAAAATTTTATTTGTGTTAGGTCCTAGCGCGAATAAGCTAAGTATGGACCCAAAGACACTTAATTTGCCTCCATACTGGGGAGCAGGGAGAGTGTGCATCTAAGTATGAATAAACTTGGAATGAAGCGATAAAACGAAATTTGATTTGAAAAATTGTTGTTTTTCAAGTTAGAGTACGAATACAACTTAAGAAAGAAACTTGAGAACCGATTGAGTACGAAAAAACTCAAAATTTGGCTAAGTATGAATAAACTTAGGTCATGGCAATGAATAATGCCAAAATCCGTTGGAGTGCGAACATACTCCGAATTTGGCTAAGTATGAATAAACTTAGGCCATGGCAATGAATAATGCCAAAATTCAATAGAGTGCGAACATACTCCGAATTTGGCTAAGTATGAATAAACTTAGGCCATGGCAATGAATAATGCCAAAATTCAATAGAGTACGAACATACTCCGAATTTGGCTAAGTATGAATAAACTTAGGCCATGGCAATGAATAATGCCAAAATTCAATAGAGTACGAACATACTCCGAATTTGGCTAAGTATGAATAAACTTAGGCCATGGCAATGAATAATGCCAAAGTTGAAAGGAGTGCGAACATACTCCGAATTTGGCTAAGTATGAATAAACTTAGGCCATGGCAATGAATAATGCCAAAATTCAATAGAGTGCGAACATACTCCGAATTTGGCTAAGTATGAATAAACTTAGGCCATGGCAATGAATAATGCCAAAATTCAATAGAGTGCGAACATACTCCGAATTTGGCTAAGTATGAATAAACTTAGGCCATGGCAATGAATAATGCCAAAATTCAATAGAGTACAAACATACTCCGAATTTGGCTAAGTATGAATAAACTTAGGCCATGGCAATGAATGATGCTAAAATCCGTTAGAGTACGAACATACTCCGAAATTGGCTAAGTATGAATAAATTTAGGCCATGGCAATGAATGATGCCAAAATCCGTTGGAGTGCGAACATACTCCGAATTTGGCTAAATATGAATAAACTTAGGCCATGGCAATGAATAATGCCAAAATTCAATAGAGTACGAACATACTCCAAATTTGGCTAAGTATGAATAAACTTAGGCCATGGCAATGAATGATGCCAAAATCCGTTGAAGTGCGAACATACTCCGAATTTGGCTAAGTATGAATAAACTTAGGCCATGGCAATGAATAATGCCAAAGTTGAATGGAGTGCGAACATACTCCGAATTTGGCTAAGTATGAATAAACTTAGGCCATGGCAATGAATAATGCCAAAATTCAATGGAGTGCGAACATACTCCGAATTTGGCTAAGTATGAATAAACTTAGGCCATGGCAATGAATGATGCCAAAATCCGTTGGAGTGCAAACATACTCCAAATTTGGCTAAGTATGAATAAACTTAAGCCGTGGCAATGAATAATGCCGAAATTCAATGGAGTGCGAACATACTCCGAATTTGGCTAAGTATGATTAAACTTAGGCCATGGCAATGAATAATGCCAAAATTCAATGGAGTGTGAACATACTCCGAATTTGGCTAAGTATGAATAAACTTAGGCCATAGCAATGAGTAAATGCCGAAATCCGATTGAGTACGATCATACTCTAAATTTGGCTAAGTATGAATAAACTTAGGCCATGGCAATGAGTAATGCCAAAAACCGATGGAGTATGATTATACTCCAAATTTGGCTAAGTATGAATAAACTTAGGCCATGGCAGTGAATAGTGCCAGAATTTGATTGAGTATGATCTAACTCATAATATACCCAAATACGAGACATTTGGGTTGCATACGTGAATATGCACATAAATTCAAGTACAAGGAACTTGGGGAGCATACGAGAATATGCAGATGTAATTTAATTACGGGTCTCTAAAGAGTCTGCCAAGTATGAAACACTTGGGTGAGCAAGCACAGTACAAAAAGTGTGTATGAATGAACGCACGAAATTGGCCAGGCACGAAGGGTCTAGGTTTGTAGATAGATCCGGTAGGGATTGAGTACGATTGAGGTGTATGAAGAAACACACAAACCCGACTAAGTACGAATGCTTAGATGTGTATGAATAAACACACGAAACTAGGGTGTGTGCATGTAAGCACAACAATACTAAGTATAAGAAACTTAGGAACTTGCTAAGTATGAAACACTTAAGTTTATGCTCGAATGCACATAGGAATGTTTATTCATAACACTTAATTATATGTGCATGAACAAGCACGAGATTGAGTCGCGCGCGAATGACGACTATGCTTGAGAGTTGCCAAGTATAGACACGGAAGTATCTAAGAATGAAAAACTTAAGCTTATGTATGAGATACATAAGGTCGATAGGTATGAAATACTTAATAAGCTCACGCGAAAACTGGGCAGCTGCGATCGGTATCCGAGCATGGTATACTTTGGCCACGAAGGGCCATTAGCCAAAATAACGTCAAGTAATGAGATTACTTAGTAAGAGGTAGTGTTCAACATTTCTCTTAAGCTACGAGTTGCTTCGGTAGAATTATGAATAAAATTGCTTGAAAGAAATTATTTCTAGCACGAATATTGTACTTGTCCGGTCTTGGCAAGAACATGCTGAGGACACTTTGCCTCCAAGTACGGTCCTGGCAAGAACATGCTGAGGACACTTTGCCTCCATGCTGGGGAGCAAAGAGCATTCATCAGAAATATTCGTTGAGTACGATCAAACTCAGAATCCGGTTGAGTGCGAATAAACTTCGGCCAAGACCATGAAGGGTGCCGAAATCCAATCGAGTATGATTGAACTCAGAATATTGCTAAGTGCGAGAAAACTTAGGTTATAGCAATGAATATTGCTGAAGACTTACTGAGTATGAATACACTTAGTCCAAAAGCAACGGTTGTCTAAGTACGAAGACACTTAGGCCAAAAGATATGAATAATACTAAAAGGAAGCTAAGTACGAAACAACTTAGGATATGGGTGCGTCGTGCACAAACTAAGACCCGAACATGAAGAAGTTTTGAGGCCCGGGCAGCGAACATTGCTTGAATCATGACAAGAGAAGATTGTCAGATAAAGGCCCAAGCACGAAGAAGTTTGGGGCCCGAGAAGTGAACATTACTCTGATACGAGCAAAGCCTGAGATAAGCTAGGTACGACATAAACCTAGACACGACAATGGATTGGCTAAGAACAAGTATGCTTAGGCCAAGGCAGTAAGTAATGCCAAAAATCGACAAAACTTAAGCCTTGGCTACAAGCTGAGCCCGAGATAGGGTGGGTACAAAGGAGACTTCGGTCTTGGCATCGAATGCCTGAAGCAACCATGTTCGGCCAAGAATTGGGACGAGTACGAGTACTCCTAGAGTATTGCTGGGAATTCGCTAAAGTACGAGAAAACTTTGGGCCAAAGCAAATACTGAATACCAAGAAACTGCGAAGATACGGAATGACCTAGGGTCAATGCTAAAGTACGAACAAACTTAACAAGAGTGCAAAAAGATTTGCTGAAAAATGAGTGAACTTAGCAAAGCGAAATGTGGGTCTGCATTGGGGACGAGATTCCCTGAGTACCCAAGTTAGTAGGGTGACGTACGTGAAACGTCACCCCGGACGCCGTTTGTGCGTCATGTTTCACAAAAACATCTGTTTGCATCTAATATGGGCAGTAAGATATGTGCCACGAATAAAGGTGCAGAAGCAGGACGAATCTGCTCGGTTCTTAAGAGCTTTGCTCGTCATTTGGGTAAAAAGTAACGAGTAAAGCTGGGGAGCAATTGTAGGGAGATATTCCCGAACAAGGCCAAACAGGGCCCGAACACGTGGTACGTGGGACCATGGTGTAAATAAGTTGGGGATAGTCGTCGTGCAAGACGGTGGTCGGCGATATGGACCAGTGATATGAAATGTCATTGGTCCAGGAAGTCTGTATGGGGTCAAGGTCCAGTAAACATGAGAAGTTATTGGACCAAGAGATTGATAAAGGACCAGTGACATGTGAAGTCGTTGGTCCAAGTAGTTTGTTCCTGGTCCAAAAGGGCCGAGCATGAGGAGAGCTCCTGAGAGGACGTTGGTCCAATTAGTTGTTCGGCGATGAGATAGCCGAACAAGGAAAGAACTCCAATCAAGTGCTGGAGCAGAGGGAATACTCTAAGAGGTTCCAGAACAGTGGTGTTCCGTAAAGGAATGGGATCCCGAGAATATAGGATCCAGGAGAGATACCCAACGGGAATGGGATGTTCGGTCAGTTATGGAAAAGAGTCCTAAAAGGACTAAGATAATGAACTGATAAGGGAACGAGAATCCAAGATATTCTGGGTTTCCTGTACGAGATAGGAAACCTAGGGCAACACGGATACTTGGGCAACAAGCATCTGTGAATCTATAAATACAAGGTAAACCTAAAGGTCAAAGGTACGCAGTCTACTGCAATCGAGTTATTTACCTACTGATAATTAGGGTTTTCTGCTAGTATGTGATACTAACTTAGGCATCGGAGGGCCTTTGCCACGAGAGGCAAAGGTGCGCTCACCCTTGTCTGTTTTGCAGTTAGGGTTCCGGCGAAAGGCTAGGGTTCCGGCGAGGAGGCATGTGAAGCTGTTTACCAAAAAGCTAGAGTTAGCACTAAGCGGATTTTTTCCCCTTACACTCCACACCCTCTACCTCACATCACACTAGCCCCCACTAAAAAATACCTCCTATCACAAGGACAGTTGGGGCTATAGTACATAGCTCCCATGGATTGCACACAATATAGTATGGACTCTCACTTGCTTTGGATTCCAGGATAATCTATAATGAATAAGTTAACAACCTGGATACGTAGCAGTAATAGGAGCCAAAAACAGGATGATCAGAATTCAGCTCAATGGTATATCACAATCTAAGTAGAAAAGGTAGGAAAACAAATGAAGACTCATGTTAAGTTACCACCCACAACAAAATGTTATTGGCCACTAAGATTCCATTCATTTACCACCCAGTCAGCTTGAGATGGTGGCAGCGTTTGTAATGAAAGTAGTCTCGCCCTCACCATAGAAAAAATTTTATGAGCAACTACCTCCCCAGAACAGGATGTGCCTTGAAATTTCCTTACATTCCTCTCGATCCACACATGATAAACTGTTGCTGTAAATACCAGTTTAGTAAGTACTACATGAACAGATTTGCCCTTTTTGTTTGAGAGGAAAGTGACCCACTCAGTCCATGGTCGAGAGTGCCAAGTTACATGAAGTTTAGTAAGAATAGTGTCCCACACCTGTTGGGAGAATGGACAATTAAAGAAGAGGTGGTCATGACTTTCTCTCCCCTGACAAAAGCTACATTGAGAGGAGTTGATACCACCAAACAGCATTAGTCTATCTGCCGTGGATAGTCTTTGCTGCACAACCAACCAAGTAATGAAGCTACACTTTGGTATGTGGCCTGAGTACCACACCAACTTGTGCCAACCAACTTTAGGGAATGAAATTCTCAATTTATCCCACAAAGATGTAATTGAGAACTGACCATTTGCATTAAGAGACCACTTAACATAATCTGACCCATCCAACCTGGAGAAGAGAAGTGGTGGTAATGTACTTCTGATCTCATTAAGTTCAATAGTTTGCGTAATAGGAAAAACCCAATTTGCATTGTGGATAATGTGGGATACAATAGCATCCCGAGGTATACCAGCATCTAATGCAATCCTGGCACCAAACTTCGCTATCAAAGGGCCAAGTGGATGCCAATTATCATACCATAATGAAGTGGAGTGGCCATCACCTAACACACTAATAATGTAGGGTTGCACCAAAGGTCTGAGGTTCAATAACTTCCTCCAAACCCAAGAGCATCCTCCAGGAATTTTCAGATTCCAAAAATTCCTCCCTTTTATTAAGTAGGATTTGACCCATTGACACCACATGGACTGCTCCCCTCCAGAAATGAGGAACCAAATATGCTTGGCAATGGCTGCCTTATTCCACGTTTGCATGGATTTAAACCCAAGACCTCCCTCCTGCTTAGGAGAGCACAAATGTTCCCAAGAGACCTTAGCACCCGTTCTCTTGAGATCAGGACCTGACCAAAGAAATGCTCTTAGTATAGCCTCCACCTCTTTTATCACCTTTTTAGGGATGATAAATAAGGAGGACCAATAGGTTTGCATGGAAAACAGAACATTCTTTATCAACTGCACCCTACCAGCATACGTTAAATCTCTATTTGTCCAACACTTAGTTTTGGCAGTAATGCTATCCACTAAGCGCTGACAGTCAGAGGCTTTGAGTTTAGTGGAGATTAGAGGTACTCTAAGATATCTAACAGGTAACGTGCCTTCTTTAAAGTCTAGCATATTCAGAATGGCTACTCTAGAGGTGGCATTGACTCCAGAGAAGAAGATACTACTCTTCCCCGGACTAGGGGAAAGGCCTGACAACTCCTGAAACTCAATGAGAGCATCATGAATATGCCTGACAGAGGACAGGTCCCCTTTACAAAAAATCATCAGGTCATCTGCAAAGCAGAGATTGATAATCTTGGTATTACCACATCTCCAATGAAATTGAAAATCGGGAAGGAGGGATTTCTCTCTCAACAAACAGGTGAGCACTTCCATAACAATGACAAACAAGTATGAGGACAATGGATCTCCCTGCCTTAGCCCTCTTTTCCCATGGATGTACCCAGTGGCTTCACCATTAATACTTAACGAGTAATTAGCAGTGGTAACACAAGCCTGAAGCCATTTAACCATGGTAGGGTGAAAGTTCATGGTAACTAGCACATCCCAAAGAAATTCCCATCTCACATTATCGTAGGCTTTCATGATATCCACTTTCATGGCACACCTAGGAGAGGGGGAAGATTTATGGTACCCTCTCATGAGTTCCTGGGTCAGGAAAATATTATCAGCAATCCTTCTCCCTTTAACAAAGCCTGATTGCATAGGATCAATTAAACTAGGAAGGGCTACATGTATTCTACTTGCAAGGATTTTAGAGATGCATTTGTAAATTGTATTACAGCAAGAGATAGGTCTAAAGTCACCTACTTTTGATGGATTGGGAACCTTAGGTACTCGGGCCACCATAGTCGCATTAGCTTTCCTAAGTAATTGACCAGACCTAAAGAAAGATCTTACAGCTGCAGTGACTTCATGGCCCACGATAGGCCATGCTTTCCTAAAAAAAACCCGCATTATAGCCATCCAGGCCAGGAGCTTTGGAAGGATTAAGAGACCAGAAGGTGTCCCTTATTTCAATGTCAGTGACATCTGCAATCATGGTCATCATTTGACTGTCAGTTAATCTTAACCCGACAACTTGTTGGATCCTAGAGCGCCCATCATAAGAAGAGGGATAGGCAGTGCCTAGCAGGTCAGTATAGTATTTGACAAAGCTGGATTTACTGTCATGAGTGAGAGTCCCATCATCCATGACCAGACTGGATATCTTACTCCTATTACGCTTATTATTCACAGATTTAAAGAAGTAAGAAGTGCACTGATCGCCCAATTTGAGCCACTGGATTCTCGACTTCTGCCTAGCCAGACTTTCCTCTGCTCTCAACAACGTGAGGAGCTTCTTATGAACCTCCCTCTCTTGATTAATTACAGTGGGATCTGTAGGAAAGGTACCCAAAACATTCTGTAAGGACTCCAAGGTTTGTCTAGTCTCAATCACCCTTTTAGAGATGTCGCTAAATTCTCTATGATTGAGTTGCTTAAACTCAGGCTGCAACAACTTAAGTTTCTCACAAACACAATACATGGGGTTTCCAATAACCACACCCCTCCAAATTCTCTGAACCACATTCATGAATTGGGGATGGTCAGCTAAGAAATCAAAAAACTTAAAGGGTTTATTAGCAGCCCGAGGAGCTGGTTTGACGCTTACAATGGCAGGGGAGTGGTCGGATACCCTAGGAGTTAGAAAGTGGGCAGAGGAACCACTATAAGTTTTTTTTTTTGGGTAAATTAGCTTGAAATTAAAAGAGGTTAAGCGAATGTACAGCCTACAAGGAGCATACCCCAGGAAGAAAGAAAAGGAAAAAAAACAAGAATGATAAAAGTGCGGTAAACCATGCACAACCCGCATGGAGAGTAAGGTAAATGACATATGGGTAGAGATAATAGCCCCGTTGTACTAATGATAGCACAACGGGGTATGATATGAATGGATAAGAGTACAAACATGTGGTGAAATGAAATGGAAATGAAAATGAACTACTTCCTGGCACAACCCGCCAGGTTAGGAAATAAAGTAAATAGTTACGGTCAGTGATGACCACAAGATAACCAGCACTTAGGAGAACAGCTACAAGTAGAACGGCTTCCAGGCAGTCTGAACGGCTACTACAGAGGAACAGGCATCAAGAGGCTCGAACCAGAGTTGACAGCATCCGACAAGGTCCCCTGCTAAGAACCCTGCACACCACGCCCAATCCTTCCGGCCTAACACTCCCTTTTCCTAACCTAAGGCTCACCAAAACCACCCACTGAAACCAACTACCCAGAAACCTCCTCCTCCAAGTCTGGGCTAAGAAAACCAAGAACCTAGTTCTTCCAGACCCAAGTCTAATATAATACCCACTCAAAGAGATCAACTACTACAGAGGGACTCGGACCGAGAGAGGCACGACCTGGAAATGTCGGACAAGGCTACCCTGCTAAGCACCCTGCACACCACGACTACTCCCCCCTGGCCTTAATCCCCTAGGCTCGCCAACGACTAAAAGCGGAAAGAAAGAGGAACCCCAGAAGAGGCCACTCAAACCCCAAGCGGTCCAAGCTGCCCCTCGCTCAATCAGAAACCATCCACAGATCTAATCAGAGCACCCGCAGCTGCTGCTACTGCAAGACTACCCCTTTCAACCAGAACAGAATCTAATCTAATCAAAGATAGCCACGACCACACGAAACTACACAAAACCGCAGGCTAATCAGAGCACCCACAGCTGCTGCTACTGCAAGACTACCCCTTTCAACCAGAACAGAATCTAATCTAATCAAAGATAGCCACGAACACAAGAATACTACACAAAACCGCAGGCTAAAAGAACAGGAACTAGGGATATGAGGCTCGACCAAGAGCCTAACCCCTGATTTCAGTCCAACAGATGACCGCCTATCGGGGATCGCCGAACTAACAGTAAACTGGCCCGTTCGTCCAGCAACAGATTGACAATAAATAAATAAGTGCAAAGCGCATATTGAATAACGATAGGCGCAATGGATACGATATTTTCAGCCTATCCGGGGTACCGGGATGACTACGAAAGCTGCTGGCTGGAACCACTATATGTTGTCATCCACTGCTCATCAACTAACACTCTATCCAACTTGGTAGTGACAAAATGAGAGGAATCCTGCTTGTTTGCCCACGTGAAGAAACATCCTGTATACCTAAGATCATCCAGTTCCAAGGTATATAGGCACTGATTGAACTCATTCATATGGGGGGGCCAATTAATATTGTCCCCCCACCTTCTCATTGGGGTACCTAATGGCATTAAAATCCCCAAGAACAATCCAAGGGGATACGGGTTTAATATGATGTAGACTAGACCAAAGTGTCTGTCTATCCAAATAATTACTAGCCCCATACACAAAGGTTGCACAAAAAGGGTCCCCCCCCTATCTTGAACCTCAAGGTGAATGTGTTGGTTAGATTGATTCAAAACCTGAGCAATAGAAGCATCCCAACACACCAAAATCCTGCCATTGGGAGCTTGAGGATAGTTGCTCACAAAATTCCAATTGGGACATACAAATTTCATTATTCTAGAAGCCACGTCCTCTTTTATTTTATGTTCTAGCAAGCCTATGATAGAAAGTTTATTATGATGCACAAAATATTTTGCCTCTTTTTGTTTGATAGGATCATTAAGGCCCCTAATATTCCAAAATCCAAGTTTAAGAGCTTGCATAGACATAAAATAAGATCAAGCAAAACTTGAAGGTAAAAGGCAGGAAATGGAAGTATAAATATACTGCCCTAACAAAAGGATACATGTGATTTACTTTCCCCTTCTTGAAAAGGAACAAAGAGCTTGCTCCCTAACTTGCTTCCTCAATTTTTTCTGAGCAGACTTGGAGAGAGGCTGTTTTTCAGCAGGTGCTTCCTCCTTGGATTTTCCACTAAGTATATCAGGTGGTTTGGGATTTAGATGCTCGGCCTGAGCGATGGAAGTGATGCTAGCCACCTCCCTTACTCTATTAATTACTTGCTCCGAGCTTGTGGTCTGTGGAAGTTGGCTACCCTCCATTGGAGTTGCATCCTGCACTATCGGAGCCCCCTTGGCCGAACTCACTACCTTCTCTAGGACTCCCAATAACTCCTCGTCAGAATCACTTAGTACCTGCTCCACCAAAACAGAGGTGCTATCTGCCAATACAGTCTCCCCTTTATTAGAGAGATCCTAGACAACTTTTTGCTTTCCATTCCTCACTTGAACCCATTCGTTATCAGGTTGCTGAGGACCTACATGAATCTCATTCTCCTTCTAGACTTCTACCCTAGATAGGGAGGAGGAGGTTGAGGCTTTCTTGGCACATTGGACATTTGAATGCCCAAATACATGACATACATTGCACATAGGAGGTAGAACTTGATATTCAACTGGAATAATAACAGATTCACCTTCCACTACAACAGTAACCTCCTCGGGAAGATCATGTTCAGCATTGATTTCTATACATATTCTTGCTTTGGAGCTTTTAGTATGAATGAGTCCTGGCTGTTTAGCAGTCTTAGCGGTTGCTTGATCCACATGTAATGGTCTCCCTATTGTGCTAGCTACTCGACTTAAACATTCCTTATTCCATAGTTCAAAAGGAAGATCATGAAATTTCACCCAAGCTGGGATTTTAGAAGGCTGTTCTTAGGCAGGTTTAAGCATCCTATGCCAATCCTTGAGAACAAGGTACTTCTGGGAAAAGAAGTATGGACCTCCCTCAAGTACTTGTTGCTTTGCTTGTTCATCTTTGAACTCAAATAGATAGAAGCCAGCTACATCTGGCTTGACTGCCACAAAGAGTTCTTTCCACTGATTACGAGCAGTGGAGAAAAGAAGGGCGTATGGCATTTTCCCATCAAGGAAATGCCCCACTAGATACCTGTTCCATTTTCCCACTTCAGTCAACTCTAAATCAATTTCAACCAATGCTTCCTTACCCTTCTGAAGATCTGGGAAATAGTCTAGTTCCATATCCAGGGATGGTTTTTGGGACTGGAGGAGAGATGCCCAATTTTTTGGTTTCGGTCTGCTCTGCCCTGTACTGGGCTTTGGGTTGTAGGATTGGTGACTTGGTAATGCAGTATGGGATTGAACTTGTCGGTACCGAGGTTGAGTGTCTTCTAGACTATACCCCATATTAGGATCCCCTTCTACGTAAGGATTTCCCCGAGGATTCAACAATATCTTAGAGTTAGGGTTAGGTTTTCATACCTCTGATGGAGTGCGCTGAAACTGGTAAGGGTTTCCATGGAGGTGAGTCACCTGTTGTTGAAACTTCTGAGCAGCAATAGGGTTCGGATTGATTTGCGATTTAGGGCTAAGCGCCCCAGACCCATCCGAAGATGATGATGGAACCAAGCCCTTCGCCGCGACTTCAGTTTCAACTCTCAAATCTTGCGAGATGGTATGATCCGAGATGTTCCCGTTCTTGGTGTTACCAGCAAGCAGTTCGGATGCTCTCTCCCCCGCTTCTCTTACCAAGGCTTCCTCGAAGACCTGCTGTAATTTCCTTGAAGGGCTTGAATGCTTAGACGTTTTAGGGCTAGAAACCCCAGACCCATCTGAATAGGATGCATGTACAGTATTTCTGAGTTTGAATCCTGAACTGGAGTCACCTGAGTTGCCCCTCTGTTGAGTTCCTTCCTTCATCGGAGGATGGAAATGAGGGGATTTGGAAGGATCTAGGACCTGTTGCCTCCTCCGAAGTTCATTTGAGTCTAGGGCTTTGAAACCCAATCCATCTGCAAGAGAGATGGTACCGTCGGCCATGAACCACCTGGAGAATCGCTCCTCCACGTCCTTGTCAGAAATCGCCTAAATCGCCTAACATGTCAGAGCTTTGGTGCTGACCTTAGGTTCACTGAGTGTTTATTCACTTGATTTTTATGCTTATTGTTTATTTCAATTATTATTCTAATTGCTTGTCTAATATTCCAACCTTGATTGATATGTTAGATTGGACCCTAGAGACATTGGGTGGTATGCGAATAGATTTCACATAGACGATGCTGAGTTAATGGAAAAATGATGAAGTGTTGGAATTGTGAAATTGTGGAATTGTGATTTGGGCCATAGCTATGGCAAGGGTGACCTGTTGGGCCCTGGATTGATGACATTGTGGTGACCCTAACGTATGGTACGCCATGGGAAGTTCCAAAGGGTAATCGTGCCTTGCAAGGCCAGCAAGGGGGATTGTCCCATGACACGGTCATAGTTAGTGGCTTAGGAATGGTGTGACCCTAATGTATGGTACGCCATGGGAAGTTCCAAAGGGTAATCGTGCCCCCTGCTATGGTTGTAAATGAATTCATACGAAGTACATAACTTAGGTGAATTCATTTAGGACCCCGTGTGCAGGACAAGCAAGGGGGGATTTTCCATGACACGGTTATAGTTAGTGGTTATGGGAGGAAAGGATCTCGTGGATGAGATCTTAGATTTCACGTAGGGTTAATGGTTAGTAATAAACTGGGTTGTGTGAAAACTCTCTGTTTTACTTCCTTGCATCATTATTATATTGTTTGCTTGCTAGCTGTAAAGTAAGAGGGGTAGTTGGGTTGGATTATTCTACTGGGTGATTTATCACTCACGGATACGTCTGTACCTGGTAAATCGATTGCTTCGGTGATCAATTCGCCAGAAGGCGCAGGATTCGATGGAGGGGATTCAACGATGGTGCAGTTCGACACGGGAAGAATATCAGGAATAGAGATCGAGTATGCTTGGGATCCGTATCAAGCCTAGAGTCGGCTCTGAAGATCATGTATTTTGAATCCGTAAAATTTTCTTGAGATTGTAATAGCGAAACCTTTATTTCGGAAAATCATATTTATTTAGCCAAATTTTCTTATGAAATCATTTTATTTTGCTTTCGAAAAGTCGGGGCGTTACAGGCATACCCCAGGAGAAAAAGAGAAGAAAGAAAAAGAAGAGTGAAAAAAATGAGATAACCTATGCACAACCCGCATGGAGAGTAAAGTAGAGTAATGTAACATAACAATATGCAATGTGGATTGGTATCCTACCCCCGTTGCACTATCCGTCTGTGAAGAACGATAGAGTAACGGGGGTAGAATACATGATGATACAAAATATGCAATGAAGTGCAAGTAATTACAAATAATGATAGCTACCTACTGCCTGGCACATCTCGCCAGGCTAGGATATAACATAAATAGTCACGGTCAGAAAACGACCAATTAATGAACCATCACTGAGGAAAAGCAGTAACATAGCAACTCAGCATCGAGGGAAGGCTGAACAACTACTACAGAGGAACAGGCACTGAAAAGAGGATCGAATCGGAGATGATGGCATCCGACAGGGAGCCCAACCCTGCACACCCAATCTGCCCGAACTACTACTCCCTCAACCTAAATCCCAAGGCTCGACAGAAAACAACCCATTCGCAGGAATCGCAACCAACTATCAATCACCACAAACTCCAGAGAATGGATAAGCAAACCATGATACTAATACTCTAATCGAACCCAGAGTAACAAGCATAATACCCACTTCTAAAAGAACAGCTACTACAGAGGAACTAGGAATCAAGAAGAGGCTCGAACTGGAGATGTCGGCATCCAACAAGGCTACCCTCCCAAGTACCCTGCACACCACACCCATTCCATCCAAACTACTACACCCTTAATCTAATCCCCTAGGCTCGCTATAATCTAAAAGAGCGACAGAATGAGGAGCCACAAAAAGTGGCCACCCGAACCACAGGTGAAACCAAGCTACCCCTTTCAATCAGTGCACTACCACCAATCTAATCAATGACAGCCCGCAAGGCTACCCCTTTCAATTAGTGCACAACCATCAATCTAGTCAATGATAGCCCCAGTCACACCACACTATGCTAAAGAACCAAGCCAGTGAAACAAAGAATCATGGAATTTAATGGAGCTCCACAACAAGTTGCACAACATTTGAGCCCCAAATTGGGCAATGAGCCCAATAACTAACCTAGGCAATTTGAGACCCAAATTGGGCAATGAGCCCAATAACTAAACTGGGCATGAATCATAGTGTCGAACAATACTACATTTGATGTTGGTGTTTGTAGCACCTGGATTGAAACCCCAAATACTAACAGTACACTGGCCCAAAAGTCCCGCAACAAATTTGACATTAAATAAGTAACTGCACAGCTCCATATTGAACAAGGAAATAACCCTGCTCTTGAGCACAGGAAACAAGTTTGGGGTATACCTTTAGACACGCCACCAAAGGCTTTGTCAACTATGATTTTCCAACACAAATCGAACAAACCAGCAGCTGGATTGAACTATTCCGGAGGTGGTGAACCGAGGTCCAAAGCATGCTTCCAGGAATTGAGTTACCCGAGAGCCCAGGTGTAGATCGGATTCCAACCGTGAGCACCCAAAGTTTGGTGATTTTCTAAAACCCTATCAGAACCATACCACCGGACGCCGGAGAACAAGGATGTACGCCGCCTTCAGTCTCAGTCGCCGGAAACCGAAGACCCCACAACCAGACATCGCTGCACACGGCGCCCACCGCCGCATCAGATTCGATGTAGGCCGAACAGGGTTCACTCACTGCTGCTCTCAGTAGTGTAGCGATTGTATATGGCCACCGATATTGTGATATATAAAGCTGAGAGCCCATTTCTGAATAACCCTCTTGATATAATCGGAGCTGATGCTGATCTGGTACGTAAGCTCTCCAAAAGGCGGAGCTGAAGTAGGCGGGGCTCTCCACACCACGCAACCCATGACTGAAATTGGCCGATCAGAGCTTTGAAATTACCTCCAGATCAGATTTATGGGTAGCAATTTGCAGGGGAGTGCATTCTCTCTCTAAGTTGTAGAGAGAGAAGCTCTCAACCCTTAATAATTGGATTACTTGTATAGAATTAAGATAAAACTAACATTAATTATGTGATGAATGATTATGGGCCAATCTCGCGACCGGGTGAAGAGGGGTGCCTAACACCTTCCCCTTATCATACTTTTGGCTCCCATACCTGGAATCTCTACTTCTTCTTCTTTTTTTTGAGTAAATTAGCTTGAAATTAAAAGAGGTTAAGCGAATGTACAGCCTACAAGGGGCATACCCCAGGAGGAAAAAAAAGAAAAAAAGAAGAAAAAAAACAAGAATGATAAAAGTGCAGTAAACCATGCACAACCCGCATGGAGAGTAAGGTAAATGACATATGGGTAGAGATAATAGCCCCGTTGTACTAATGATAGCACAACAGGGTATGATATGGATGGATAAGAGTACAAACATGTGGTGAAATGAAATGGAAATGAAAATGAACTACTTCCTGGCACAACCCGCCAGGTTAGGAAATAAAGTAAATAGTTACGGTCAGTGATGACCACAAGATAACAAGCACTTAGGAGAACAGCTACAAGTAGAACGGCTTCCAGGCAGCCTGAACGGCTACTACAGAGGAACAGGCATCAAGAGGCTCGAACCAGAGTTGACGGCATCCGACAAGGTCCCCTGCTAAGAACCCTGCTCACCACGCCCAATCCTTTCGGCCTAACACTCCCTCATCCTAACCTAAGGCTCACCAAAACCACCCACTGAAACCAACTACCCAGAAACCTCCTCCTCCAAGTCTGGGCTAAGAAAACCGAGAACCTAGATCTTCCAGCCTCAAGCCTAGTATAATACCCACTCAAAGAGATCAACTACTACAGAGGGACTCGGACCGAGAGAGGCGCGACCTGGAAATGTCGGACAAGGCTACCCTGCTAAGCACCCTGCACACCACGACTACTCCCCCCTGACCTTAATCCCCAAGGCTCGCCAACGACTAAAAGCGGAAAGTAAGAGGAACCCCAGAAGAGGCCACTCAAACCCCAAGCGGTCCAAGCTGCCCCTCGCTCAATCAGAAACCATCCACAGATCTAATCAGAGCACCCGCAGCTGCTGCTACTGCAAGACTACCCCTTTCAACCAGAACAGAATCTAATCAAAGACAGCTCAGGCAGCTACCCTGCACAACCAGAACCATCCACAGATCTAATCAGAGCACCCGCAGCTGCTGCTACTGCAAGACTACCCCTTTCAACCAGAACAAAATCTAATCTAATCAAAGATAGCCACAACCACAAGAAACTACACAAAATCGCAGGCTAAAAGAACAGGAACTAGGGATAAGAGGCTCGACCAAGAGCCTAACCCCCGATTTCAGTCCAACAGATGACTGCCTATCGGGGATCGCCTAACAAACAGTAAACTGGCCCGTTCGTCCAGCAACAGATTGACAATAAACAAATAAGTGCAAAGCGCATATTGAATAACGATAGGCGCAATGGATACGAGATTTTCAGCCTATCTGGGGTACCGGGATGACTGCTTGGTGCTTGCTGCCCGGGCTGAAGGCAGGCTGTGCCCGACGGCTTGCCTGCCCGGGCTGGTGCGTGACTGGCCTGGCTGGCCCGGTTGAGCCCACGCCTGTACCGACTGCTCGCTGTTGAGCTGCCCTCATCTCCGGCAAGTTCAGACCAGCAGCTGGTGGCTGTGATTCAGACCGGCAGCTCGAGATCCGGCTAGCTAACAGCAACCCAAGGTCGCCGTCGCCGGACTGAACAGCAACCCAAGGTCGTCGTCGCCCACTGGGCTTGCCAGTCGGTGGGAAAGACCTCCCACCGGCGCTTGAAAGGCTTGCCAGTCGTGGCTTGCCGTTGAGATGTCCGGAAAAAAGACCTCCGCCGTGCACCGCTAGATCGGTGATTCCCTTTGCTGTGAAAAGACCCACGAGCTAGGAGCTCTGGGTCGACTCTGTATTGGGTTTCTGGGAAACCCAGATGAGAACCCAGATGGGAAACCCAGAAGATCGGTGGACGAAACCCATGACCTGGAAACCTCACCGTCTGTTCCCGACGGTTGTGGATGCTCGAAATACTGTGGACGAAACCCACGAGCTGGTTGTGGATGCTCGAAATACTCAGTTGATGTGGATAGTTGATGGGCCGAAGCCATGGAAGGTGTATATCGGCAAGAGAGACATCGGCAGATCCCCTTTTCTATCTGATTATCTAATCGCCGGTTGTGAGAATTTGACAATGGGATGGACTGATAAAATATACAGATTCAGGAGTGAATCTATTTGACCCAGCTGATAAAATCAGTGGTTTGAGATTGAAAAATCCAAAATGGGCGGTGGAGGAGAGCTTCTCTACTTGTTTTCTTAGTTTTAATAAACTAAGTGGCGACTCTTTTGCATTGGTTTGTCATCGTGTGGAGAAGTTCCTAGTCATTAGAATATCCACAATTTCAATAGTTGGTGAAGAAACAAGTATTAGAGGATATCTGTATGGCGATATGCCCCTTTTGGGAGGTGTCTTCAGTTTTGGCGACTCTTCTGGGGAACTGAGAGCCATAACCAGAAAGTTCAACATAAAATTAATCCTTGCTTTATTTAATTCCTTTATCATAGATAAACTCATGAGGTACAATTCCTTTATTTAATTATATAAAATAATTACAATTGCTTTATTGTAATTATTTTTTTTCATTATTTTTTTTTTTGGTAATTTAGCTTGAAATTAAAAAAAGGTTAATCGAATGTACAGCCTACAAGGGGCATACCCCAGGAGAAAAATAAAAGGAAAAAAAAACAAGATTGGAAAAAGTGCAATAGCCCATGCACAACCCGCATGGAGAGTAAGATAAAGTAAATAACATAACAAAAAATGCCATGTATGCTAAGATCATATCCCCGATGTGGGGTATGATATTAAGTGATACAAATAGTAATAGTTGTAACTGATCTACTACTACCTGACACATCCCGCCAGGTTAGGAAATAAAATAAATAATCACAGTCAGAGGTGACCACATGATAACCAACACTGAGGATAAGCAGCAACACAGTAATACGGCTTCAAGGGAAGCTGAACGGCTACTACAGAGGAACATGGCACCAAGAAGAGGCTCGAACCAGAGATGACGACATCCGACAAGGCTACCCTGCCAAGTACCCTGCACACCATGCCCAATCCTTCCGGCCTAAGACTCCCTCATCCAAGCCTAAGGCTCGCCAAAACAACCAGCACTCAACCAACTACCAAAACCACAACCTCCAGAGTTGGGATAAGCAAACCGAGAACCTAATACTTCCAACAAACCCAGAGAGCAAGCATAATACCCACTTCTAAGAGAACAGCTACTACAGAGGGACTAGGAACCGAGAAGAGGCTCGAACTGGAGATGTCGGCATCCGACAAGGCTACCCTGCCAAGTACCCTGCACACCACGCCCATTCCATCCAGACTACTACACCCTCAACCTAAACTCCTAGGCTCGCTACCAACTAAAAGAGGGACAGAAAGAGGATCCACAAGAATTGGCCACTCGAACCGCAGGTGAACCAAGCAGCCCCTTTCGATCAGTGCACAACCACCAATCTAATCACTGACTGCCTGCGAAGCTATCCCTTTCAATCAGTGCACGACCACCAATCTAATCAATGACAGCCCCGGCAGCTACCTCGCTCAATCAGAATCCAACCACTAATCTAATCAATGGCAGCCGCAAGGCTACCCCTTTCAATCAGCACAGACTCTAATCTAATCAACTATAGCCACGACCACAACCATACTACGCACAACCACCGGGCTAAAGAAGCAAAGAAACTAGGGATATAAGGTGGCTCAACAAGAGCTTGAACGAACCCGATCTCAGTCCAACAGGTGACTGCCCATCGAGGTTCTCAGAGAATCACAGTAAACTGGTCCTAAGTCCAGCAACAAATTAACTGGTTCGAAATCATAAGCTCACATCGTGAGCAATCTGTTCAGAAATTAATGAGAATAAGTTACCAGTACTACCCTTTAGCCATGTCGCCATCCGTTCCCAACCCTCCGGTTGGGTTTGAATACTCGGAGAGATCAACTTACAAGGGTTGATGATGGCCGATACACCAACGTGAATAACGGCATGAGAGAATGGTGGGATTAGTCGGGGGACTCCCACCACCGTACCTTCAATCGAAACAAGCAATTAGAGCTTTGAGTGACCCACCAGAATAATCGGTGGGTTTATATCAACAGATCTGGATTCTGTCTGGTACCAAACGAGAAACCCTGCCGAGAACCACTTCAACCCGCCGCCGGATACTGAGACAGTCGGGCTATGGTTTGGTATGATTTGAACTGATTTCAAGAACCCAGAATGAGACCCACTTCCGACGTGGTTTGAACTGAGAGCAGAGAACACCGCCCTAGCTAACCCCGATTAGAGTTGGTAGTTCAGATGCCGACTGCAACCCAACCCGTCCAGCTTCAATCGGACCTGCTGTTGAAATTGGTTCACGAGGTGGACTGAGGAAGAGTTTGGGTTTCTGGGAACCCATTTGAGAACCCAGATGATAACACGACTGAATCCCATTTTGGGTTTAACCCGTGTCTGACAATGGCTGAATCGGAGTATTGTACCTCCAGCCGGATGTTCTCTATGAGATTGAACAAGACCCACAGCTGATTTGTGAGTGTTGAAGGCTGAACAGAGCTTAGATTACCTCTGGTTCAGTTTAAATGTGAGAAATCTACGGTGGATTTTGGCAGGGGAGTGCATTCTCTCTCGAAGTTTAGAAAGAGAAGCTCTCAACCCTTCACATTTCATTGACTCTAGATTATTTCATTATTATTTAGGCCTAGTCTTTTAGTTTAAAATTCGTATAGAATGTAGGGGTTCGATTAATCGGGACCTTGACTGTGGTGTCTGGTTAGGTTCCTTCCTCCGTTGCTCCGCTCGTCCGTCGCCTGACCTGCAACAAGTCACTAGGGCTTTGGTTGCCCAGTGACCCTCCGACGATCAAGTTAGATCTCAGGGAAGGTGTTTAGGTCTAGGGTTAGGATAGTATTGCGTACCTTTCTCAGGTGGGTATCACTTTATATTTATAGACCTAGGTTTGCTTGGTCATCACGCTAGCGCGTGGCGAGTACGCTCGGGTAACCGCCTCGGGTGACGTCACATATGACGAGGGGGCCGAGGTGGTTACGGAGCACATGGGACAGATCTTAATGATTGTGTCAGCTGCATGGGTCCCATTCACAGAAACCGTTACCGCCTGGAAGCCTTTGGAAGCATGGGAGCGTGCAGTGAACCGAGGCTCCGAAGTGGATAACAGCCGAAGATCGGGCAACGACCGAGGTGCATCCCGAAGAGAGCTAGTCAGAAGACCTCGGCCCGTACCCTAGCCACTGGTTCAGTGTTGGTAGCTCGGTTACCGAGCCGATAACCGAGGGCCCTACAATAGCCCCTCAACTTCCGGAGTGCCATACTGGTCTACGGGGAGTTGACTCCTCTGATGGACTAGCGAAACTGGGTTTTTAACCGATGAAATGCTTTGGAGAAGAACCGAGCGCCCCTTGGGAGAGCCGAATCGCCTACTTCTGCCCTAGGAGCCACGCGTCAGTCATCGCCGGAATGAGTGACATCATGCGTGGCCTCGGCACGTGAAATGTCAGTTGATTGGTACGAAACGCCCAGTCAGGGCACGTGTCGAAGCGTGAATGGCTCGGTACGCGGCGCGCCTGACTTCGGTTCAGAACTCTGATTGCTGACCGTTCGATGATGACACGCGTCGACGATCCAGCGGTTCGGTTGGCGACGCTTCGTTTCCCGCGCGACTCCTCGTACGCTCCACTATAAATTCGGACCAATTGGAGAGAGAAAGCTACTGAAACCTTCCGACGCCGTCGAACCGCCGCCGTGTTTTGCAAGCTTTGGATCGCGATTTCGAGCACTTTGGCAGCAAATCTCCTCTCCAGACTTGGGTATGTTGATCTTTGTTAATCAATCTTCAAGTTTTAGTACTTTTCTTCGTATTTCTCAACGCCTTCTGAGCGCATTAGGGCGGGGACGCCATTCGAAGTCGCCTGGTGCGCGGCGGCGCTAACGCCCGCCGCCGCTGTTCTTGTTCTTCCAGAGGCCTATATTCTTCCCGAGGCCTATATCCTTCCCGAGGCCTATCTTCAACCTTGGACTCGTGGATAAAGTTGCCGTCCACCGAGGACCCTTTCCGAGGAGGGAAGAGTCTTTAAAAGACCGAGACCCATAGATCCCGAAGATTGATGACCATCTCGTCCCGAGCGCTAGGACCCTTTGCTCCCCCCTAGGCATATAGCTAACGGGTTTTGCACATTTTCTTTTTTTTCTAGGCAGGGGCGAATGGTCATTGAGCTCTCCTCGGACAGCTCTAGTGGTTCTGACGATCCCTTGGTAGAAGCCATCTTTCAAGAGCTTTGGAGGGGGAGGTTTTACCGAATCCCGGTTGACCAGATTGAGCCTGCCAACCCTAATCGGGCCCCACGCGAGATTACTTCCCTTGAGCCCTGGGAGATGGAGGCCCCAAGCACGTCGGACCACGGGCCGGGGCCGTTCGGAAATGCGCCCGAAGAGATTCAGGGACGCCGAAGACCGATGAGGCCCTGTACATTTAAGAACAAATATTTCACCGGGGACCCCGCAGCTTACGCCGAGTTCAAGAGGCTCTACAGCATCCCTCCTGACGTTGAGGTTCGGTTGCTAGAAGAAACCGACCCAAAGAAACTCCAGCATCGGTCAGGAGAATTGATCTTTCCCCTGATGGCCATATGCGAGGGGGGCATCAGGTTTCCCCTCCACCAGTTCGTGCGTCGGGTGCTCCGGACCCTCAACCTTACTTCCTCCCAGCTCACGGTGAATTCTTACCGAATTATTACCAGCATCATCGAGCTGAGGAGGCAGTTTAACCTGGTGTTTGGTATTGAGGAGCTCTTCGGTGTTTACCTTCTGGGGGTTAACCGGGGCCACAACCGACACTACCTCTCCTGCAGATCAGGGAACGACACGTTCTTGATCGATCACCTACCGGACTCCGAAGAGTGGGCGGGTGTCTATGTCTCGGTTACCGGGAACTTCATGTTCGGGCCCGGGGAGACCATAGACATAGTCACCACGGTCCCATTTGAGATTGGAGTTCCTGGTCGGTAACTTGCCCTTCCGTAGTGAGCTTATTTCAATAAACGAGTTTCCTTGTAAACTTGCACTGATTTCTCCATGTTTTGATGACTCTTTTGCAGCCGACGGCACCGTTCAGGAACTTCGGGAGAGAGCCGTCCGATCTCGGATAAACGCCGCCTACGCAATCCCAATCACCAACCGTTACGCTCCTCAGCTCCTCGGTTACGTCCCCTCGTACACCAGTTACTTAAAGAAGAAACCGAGGAAACAAGGGGTGCCGAAGGCAGGACAAGGGGGAAGAGGAGGAGGTGGACGAAGAGGAGGCGGAGCAGCGGGAAGAGGAGGCAGAGGAAGCACTTCTGGCACCGAGGCTAGCAGCTCCGAGCCTCTAGGTATCGTGAGAGAGGCTATCGACCGAGAGACGCCTGAGAGGACCGGACTGAGCGACGAGATGTCAGAACAAGGAGCTCGGGAGGTGCTAAACCTCAGACGTCGGACGTCAAGAGGACGAGGCCGAGGCTCAGCCACCAGTGCCCCCGGTGCAGGGACCTCGGTTGTGACCCCTGTTTCTCCGCGGGAGCCCCCGGCGAAGAGGACTCGGCACGAGGGAGAAGGTAGCGGCCGAGGTAGAGAGAAGGAAACTTCTCGGATTACCGAGGGGGAGGATAGGGTTGAAGAGCAGGACCGAGGGTCTGCAGAGAGGCTTGATGGGGGGACCTGGGTCCCCGCAACAGAAGTCCCCTGGGCCCCGGAATTTTGTCACTTCGCTGGGCGCCAGATCCATCATGCGGACAGCGTGTCAAACCTCGGCACAGCGTACGGGATGCTCCGAGGCTGTATTCTTCCCAGGGACGCCAGGGCTGTCCAAGGGTTGACCGAGGACATCACCGCGGAGATAGCACAGGCCCTCTTCACTGTAAGTTTGTTATCTTAGACTTTTGTTGTTGTCAGCTAAGTCCATATTTGTGATGCCTCTTCGGTTTTCTGCTCGCAGGCTGGTGCTCGGGCCTTGGTCATAAATGACCGATGCAAAGGCCAGGAGCGAGAGATTGATGAGTTGAAGAAGGCACTTGAGCAGAAGGAGGATGACCTGAAGGTGGCTCGGGAGGCCTGCGATCTTTATCTTGCAGACTTCCAAAGGTGCGACAGGGAGAGGTTGGCAGCCGAAGCCCGAGCTGAAAAGGAATTGGAAAATGCCACCACCTTGAGGGTTACCCGGGCTACCGAGGTTGGAGCTGCTAGGAACAAGGGTTATGACGACGGTTGGGCCGCAACCGGGGTAGAATACCAGAAGCAAGTTCGGGAGATTGAGGCCGAGCTTTATAGGGACCGTTTCGTGGACGGACTTCGGTTTGGTCACGAAGCTCTTCTGAGTAAACCGATCTCCCAACCGACTCCGAACTCCGGGTCCTTCCCGAGGTGCCACCCGAAGAGGTTGTAGCGCCCGAGGAAGAAGAAGAGGAGGGCGAGCAGGTGCAAAACCCCGAGGCAGGTATTCAGATTGCTCCTGTTGCTGTTGCTTCGACCGAGGAGGGTACCCAGACCGCTCCTATTGCCGTTGCCTCAACCGATGATGGAGCCCAGACCCCTCTGCCCCCCAATGCTTAGGATTTTGACTTCTTTTGTTTCACATTTGGCTGGACGGCTCCGAACATTTGGATTTTGCCGTTCCAGGGTTTGTAAATGTTGTTTTTTTTTTGCTAAGTAGGTACCGAACAGATAACCGAAGTATTGTTGGGCTTTAAACTTGCAATCCTCTTTACTGCTTTTGAATGAATGGTTTCATCCGCTTTAACGCCTTGTTTATTTCTGAGATGCTCGAATGGTTTTTACGCTTGTCACCGAAGGGAGCCTCATGCCCCTGCTTCTGTTGAAATGTTGTGGAGTAGCAACAGATTTTAGCCGAAGCATTACCGAGGAATTTCTCAAAAATTCATTTCAAACCTAAGTAAGGCAGAATACAGGATTGAGTAAGCTAAAACGAAGCAAAGTAGTTAGCAATTTTTGAATTTTGCATGCCCCTGCTTTGTTTTAACTGACGCCGAGCCAAAGGGAGTAAACCGAAGCAACTCATTGGGGCGTTGCTATTTAGATTAGGGCTAGGGTCCTGAAGTGGGGATGGCGTCGGCCATGACTTCGGGACGTAGCGAATCTAAATAGTGCGTGACTTATTGGGGGGGGGTCGGTGTAAGGGGCTCGGGATTAATACCGAGTGTCCTTATCGTCGGCGTCCGAAAGTCCGAAACGACCGAAGAGGCCGTGGTGACTTGGTGAAGGATCTGTCCGAGGAATATCCCGCGGAGGACAGTCCCTGAAGTCAGGATAAAACGGTTCACGCAACGGCGAACCGAGTACGAAGAGTAAGTGACAAGATTAGACTAGTGGTAAACAAGAGATTCTCATTAAAAAACTGTCGTAAAATCAGGCCATTACAAGAGTAGTTTGGTTCTAATCGCATGTTGACAAGAAACGAAATTTGTTCGAAGAAATGAATCCAAAGAAGCCGAAGCCTGTCTACCCATAGAATTTTTTCAGGTTATTGGCGTTCCAGGTCTTGGCGATTGGGGAGCCGTCTAGCTTCTCTAGCTTGTAGTTTCCCGAGCCGAGGTGTTTTAGGACTCGGAAGGGGCCCTCCCAATTAGGCATCAGCTTCCTCTTTTTGGACTTGTCCACCACCTTTTTCCAGACAAGGTCGTCCGGCTTGAATGACCGAAGGCGGACGCTTCGGTTGTAGCCCTTGGCAACCTCTTGCTGATAAGAAGCTAGTTTGATCCTAGCATTCTCCCGTTCTTCTTCGGCCAGATCGAGGTCCGCAGCAATGTTCTCATCATTAACTTCCTCGTCGAAGTCTTCGGTTCGGATCGTCGGGAGCCCGACCTGGAGGGGGATTACAGCTTCCATTCCAAATGCCAGGGAGAAGGGGGTTCGGCCAGTAGATCGCCGAGGCGTTGTACGGTAGCCCCAGAGTACCCGAGGGAGCTCTTCGGCCCATTTGCCCCGGCGTGACTCGAGCCGGCGCTTGAGTCCTGACGAGATTGCTTTGTTTGCAGCTTCGGCTTGCCCGTTGCCCTGGGGGTAGTACGGAGTGGAAGTGTCCCATTTGATGCCGAATTCATCCAGGAGTGCTCGGTACTTTTGACCGGTGAACTGGCTGCCGTTGTCGGTTAAGATGGCGAAGGGTACTGTAGACACCCCAATCTGGGCTTCCAGATTAGTTTACTTACGGTATTTGATTCCCCGATGATGAAATGGATCAAGAACACCCAGGAAATGTCGAGTGTTTGAGCTTTGAGTGTTTGCAAAACCCTTGAACCTAACCCAGTCTTAAGCCACTTCCAAAAGCCAAAAACCCTACTGATGCGCACCAGGGCGCAATCATCGCGCGCCAGGACGCAATCATCGCGCGCCCGGGCGCATCGTCGCGCGCCAGGACGCATAGTCGCGCGCCAGACTAGAACCCTCGCGCGACAGACTAGAACACTCGCGCGATGGTTAGTTCCCCACCTACTTTTCCAGTGGCAGAAACTTGGCCACGAGTGCCACCCTCAGCCAGACCTCGTGGACTGGCTGAACTCCTCTGTTTGCTTCATCTTACCTTTCCAAAGGATGCAATTTGGGCACCAAAGCAAAACCAACCCTTCTTAGTTGGTTCTTTCTCCTCCATACACCATTCCCACCTCTCCTCCTATATATACCCCCTTTGGTTCTTCCATTAAAGGGTTCAAAAAAAAAAGAAGAAGAAGAAGAAGGAAGCTACAAATGTTCCAACTTTTCAAAAACACTTGATATTCCACTACTCAAACCATTTTCATACACTCTTTTTACAAGTCCTATCACCTTGTTCAATCTCAACCACAACTCAAAGCTCAAACATTTTTCAAACCTCAAAGACCAAAGGTATAGCTTATCTTGGTTCTGCTCTCTGTTCTGATCCCTGAGGGGGGCTGGCAGGGTCAAGGCTGGTAATCAATACCAGTCCTGGCCCTAAAGCTGGCAAGGTTTCAAAAACCGTGCAACCAACATACCCTCGCGCGACGGACCCAGTCATGCGCGCGCTTGTCTCAAGCATCGCGCGATGGTTCTCGTGGGGAAGGGATGTTGGTTCTTTCCTGTTTTATTGTCTTAATAATTATTATAGATCACTGTTAAGCATGCTAATAATCAGTTTACTGCTTTTCTTAGAGCTTAAATTGCTAGTTTTATATCTCAATATTCATTTCTGTTCAGTTTGGAATGCCCTTGGGATCCCCTGAATCTGTCTCAGGACCCCAAGCATGTAAAGCAATTCCTGGAAGTCAGTCAGGAGTGTCGCGCGAGGTTTACTCTCTGTCGCGCGACAGTTCTCTGATTTCCATGAATGGCCCTTGCATGGGCAACTTGGCCCTTGGCCTCTGTTTTGATACCCCCACTGTTTAGGGGTTGTGTTTCATCTTATTTGGCTCCTGCTTGGAGTATTGTGTAATAATTAGCATTTTACAGTCTTCCAATACACTGCTTGGTTTGCTTCCTGGGTGTGCACTGGTCCTTCCAGAGCCCAGAAGGGGATGATTTTGGGACTGTGGTGAGATGACAACACTCGCGCGAGAGTCAGTGTGTCTCGCGCGATGATTGACTTGCATGCAGATCTGTTCAGGCATGCAAGTTGATCATCGTGCAGGCAAATTTGCCCCGAGCCTGGTTTTGGCATCTGATCGCTGTTTCAAGATCATTCCGTTTATTATTCATCATGCTACTCGTCCATGCCATCTATCATCCTGCAAACGTGTTACAGTCTTAATCCCCGATTAACTGTTCTCCCGCCCTAATTGGCTAAAATTGATTAATAAAAGAAGAATCGCAATGTTTTCAAAATGCCTAAGTAGAGACCGATCTCCGGATTGGGCGAGAGGGGTGCCATAAAACCCTTCCCCTCTCGTAACCTGGCTCCCGAACCCAGATATGGTTATGACGGACTGGTTCCTTAACTTTTTCAAATCAAACAGCGCGGCAGGTGCTTCGAAATACGGTTCCTTGAGTGTCGGACCTTCAAAACTCAAGTGGCGACTCTGTATTTTCGAGCGCTTGCCACCTGCGCTCGCGCTCCCTCGATTATCCTTGCATTTTTGGAAACCGGGATTTCCAGGGCATGCTGCCCACAGTGGCGACTCTGCTGGGGATGATCGAACCGATATTAATCCATACTTAGAGTTTAATACACTTGTGAACAATCCCTTAAAAGTCTGTCAAAACGGTTAGCTTCGCGCTGCCGAAGGTTGGAATGGTGATTTAACAGGACCTCGTGTCCGGCCATTCTAATCTGGGGCTTTTTCGATTGTTCGCTTGCGTAGTTTCCTCTAAAGATGGACTAAATAAAGTGAGCCAAATTTGAAAAGGCATTTTGCGATTTTGCGATTCTTCTTCTCTTAATCAATTTCTAGCATTCTCATTTGCATCGATGTGGGATAAGCCTCGTTGGATCGTTTTGGCAATCCGGCACGGTTTACCGGAGCCCGGGGACCCCGAATGACCGACAACCTTCGACGATGATGGGTCATGCTACCGTTCGACTGTTACTCTGCGAAAAACGCGGGTAACGGGAGGTATATCTGTGGCCCTAGTCCGAGGAACCTGTTACAAGCCAAAACCAGCCTTTGCATATACGAAGCATTAGAACTCTCCAAACTAGGACAGGTACCCACAGGTTAAGATCTATTTGCATCTAACCCCATATACTGTCTATGTGTTACTGCTTTCCCTATCGCATGCACTGTACATACACTGTTTTACATAGGAGCATGCTTAAGACTGTTTTGTCTTTCGAGTTCGTCTTGTGTTGTCTAAGACGTTGTTGGACCCGATGAGGAGTCATTCATTCTGTTGAATGTTCGTTATCAGTCGCAAAGTCCTTAGTTCAATGAGACTTTGAGAAATCAAAATTTACTACATCCTTGGCTCATGCCCGTTTAAGGATTCAACCGACAATGTGGAACAACAAAGTGGTGATGTCGTGTCGCTGGCGCCACCCAGGTTGAAGTGCATTGTCACTATACACCGCCGTGTTCAAGGTTAAGGTGCCATGACATCAACACCGAGTTGTTCCAAATTCAAAGTTGAATCTTCAAAAGGGACTAGCCAAAGATTTAGTCTACTTTGACATCTTTTAGGATCTGTCGATCTACTCAGGGACACATCGCCGCGAGGAAGTCTGAGGATTCCGGCAACGTCTGAAACTTGTGAGGCAAACTCGTCTCTAGTTCTGTACATGCATGCATACATTCTGTTCTGCGTAGGAGCATGTTTAGGGCGGCTTCTAGGTTGTCTCGCTTTCGAGTCTGTCTTATGCTTGTTAGGATGCTGCTATGACCCGATGAAGAGTCGTGCATCTCGATGGTGCATGTTGTTAATTTTTCAAAAGTCCTTAGATCGGCGAGACTTTGAGAAATCAAACCTTACTAAATCCTTGGCTCATGTCCGGTTGAGGATTCAACCGAACATAAGGAACCACAAAGTATTGATGTCGTGATATTGATGTCATTTTGGTTATCGTGCTTCGCACGTACACCGCCCCGGCTAAAGCGCATTGTCGCTCACGCCACCCCGGTAAAGGTGTCACGCCATCAATACCGAGTTGTTCCAAGTTCAAAGTCGAATCTTCAAAAGGGACTAGTCGAAGACTTAGTCTTTTGGCATCTCTTAGGATCAGTTTGATCTATTCAAAGGATATACCCTCGAAAAGAATCGAGGATTTTGGCAGCGTCCGAACATCATGAGACAGACTTGTCTCTAGTTCTAGAGTCTAGGGTGGACACCGACAACGATGTATGCATTGCATTTTGCTGCAGGAACGCCACTGAGCTTTCTCTTACTTTACTGTCTAGTTTGAAGCCATTGCGCCAAGCAAAAGAGTACCGAAAGGAAGAACCAAACCTACTTGGGAACGTCTTCGGAATCCAATTCAAAGACTTGTCAGGCTCGAAACTCAGTCAGTTGCAACGAAGGCTTCTCCGGGTTCATTGTTGGCCGCCCTACAGTCGGGTTCACCATCGATTTTACAAAGAGTCACGCCGTCGGCTTCCCTTTCTTCAACATCTTCAAGGCCAGCTATGGCAGATCAACCGCTCACTCTGGAAACCATGCTTATGAACCTTCAAGATAGCATCACCGCCATGCAACAGAGGGCAGCTCAGACAGATGCCAATATTGCCCGCTTGAATGACCTTATCCACACTCGCCTTCCACCTCCTCTTGAAGAGGAAGGCGAGGACGATGAGTCCGACCAGGAACAGCCTGTCTTGGTCCCAGATCCGAATCACGAGGGGCGTCTCATTGTTCAACTCAACCCTAAGGAGGCTCGTGCGCCTGCTGCAATCCCGAATCCGGTAGGTGGCAAGCCTATTTTGAATCCGGATATGGCAGCTCTCATGGCCAAGATGGCAAAGCTGGAGGAGGCAGTCTCCAAGTCTGAGAAAATCAGTGCAGGGGGAATTGACTTGGATCGTCTCTGTTTGTACCATAATGCCAAGCTCCCTGACAAGTTCAAGATGCCTGACTTGGTTAAGTTTGACGGAAGCGGTGACCCCAAAACTCATCTATATGGCTACCATGCCGCAATGAAGCTGTTGGGTGTGGAAAGTGAGGCCATGTCTCAACTCTTCCCTCAAACTCTCTCTGGGCCTGCCTTCCATTGGTTTCTGTCAGTCGACATCTCCAAACGAAGCACTTGGGAAGATATAGGGGCTGCCTTTGTCTCACAGTATAGCTACAACTCTCAACTCAAGATGACTACTCGAGAGTTAGAATCCACAAAGATGGAGGCAAAGGAGTCCTTTGCGGACTTTGTTAAAAGGTGGAGAGCCAAAGCCGCTCTAATGACTGAGCGCCTCAGCGAAAGAGACCAACTCCGCATCATCTCCCGCAATCTTCAGCCAGACTATGCCAGGCACTTGGTACTCGCTCAAGCGACCGCCAACTTTGAGATATTCTTCGATTCTGGCCTAGCCATCGAGGATGCGCTGCAAGCTGGCATTTTGCCAAAGGGTGAATCCTCTTCCTCCACTCAAAAGGTTACGCCAAGGGCTATAAGTGGGAGCGATGCTCCAGCTTCCAACTCCAGTCGTGCCGCCGATATCAACCAAATACGAAGTGCTCAAAGCCTCCGATCTCGAACACAACCCCGAAGCTTCTCTGCCTTCGAGGCATCTCTGTCAGCAGTGATGGAGAAACTTGTCAAGTCTGGGCATCTCAAACCTTTGACCCCAACTTTTCCACCCAAAGTCCTTCCGGCCAACTACAATGCCAACCTTTTCTGTGCCTTCCACCAAATGCCTGGATGACTGCCTGCGTCTCCGACACGAGATTCAAGATCTTATTGACGATGGCACGATTCAAGTTCCACCAAAACCCAGCGTCATTTCCAACTCCTTGCCTCAACACGAGTCTGACCCTCTGGTTGGTCAGGTATCTATAACCTCCACTCAAATCAACCCGAGCTCCACCATATTCAACCCTAGCCACTATATCATCCCAGCGAATCAACCCAAACCCATCGTATCCATCCCGTCCGAATCGGAGGTTAACATGATGGCTGTAGGTGGGGCAACCGAGGTTTTCACTGCCAACGTCTGGTTTGACAGTGATGAGGGGCTTGCAAAGGAAAGGACCGTTTGGCTGAGGTCCATCATTCAAAGGAGCATCAAGTAGGTTTGGCTGAAGAAGCTGAGGAAGCCGAAGTGCTGTTGCTTGGGCCTAACACCTGCTGGATCCTACCTCTTTTTGTGGAAGCTATGGGTAGCTTTTTAACAATTGCATTTTCAAAACCACGTCTAGTTTGCATTGGCGTCTTGTCTGACACAGAGTCTTTTGCGTTCGTCTAAGTCTAGCTCTGAGTCGGAGGTTGTGCCTCTTGGCCCTCCACGTCGTAGCTTTTGTTTCAAGTTTCGAGTCTGCTGTACTTGGCAACCCCGAGGGTTTTTATGATATGCATCGTCTTGCTTCTACATGCTTCGCTGGCTTTTATATAAACTGTGTCGACCCTGACGACGAAGGGATAGATTTCGATGGGATCATTCCCGAGGAAATGTGTTCCCTCGCCGAAAGGAAAGACGAAAGGCATGCTCAGCCTATTAAAAGAAGAAGTAATTTCAAATAAACTTGAAAGACAAGTATAACCCCCCGAAAGGTTCAATTGGTTCAAAGCCGCCCCCAGAGGAGCATTGCGCCCGGTTAGATAGGCTTGAAGAATTCATCGACGTCTTGGCGTGGTCTCATCAAGTCACGCCTCGCGTTGATCCTAAGACAAAAAAGTATCAATCCCCTGCTACCGGGTGCCAATCCAGAAAGCAGAAGCACAGAAGGCTTGTACCATGTTCAAAACAGCAACAGTGGCGTTTTGCCAAGCACAAATGAGAAAATGTACACAACGGCCCGGAGCAAGGCATTTCCAATCGAAGCACTCTTGACCCTGCGTCATCAAAGCTATTTTATCTAGGGCTGCAGCCAAAGGTTCTCAACCTCGACGGCAACAAATTCAATACCATGGTCAACCTGGATCAATTCAAATGTAACTTTTCCCTGTGAGAAGCTCGTTGGGCTGAAAACCCCAAGGGTGGGCAGTTCCAAGCAAAAGTTAGAGCAGCCTGCTAGACCAAAACCTATGAAGGTGGTTTAAGCAAAAATGAATAGGCAATCAATCAAAGCTCGCTAGACCGAAGACCCGAATGGGCGGTACTAGGCAAAAGTTAGAGCGTAAAAGGAGAGGTAAATACTCGAGAGTTAACCCTTGGCCTGAACTACGTTTTGACCTGATTCCCTAGCTTGGGATACGTAGGCAGTCTCTCTTTGGGACTCGGTCATACTCTGTCGAACCGTGGCCTGAACTACGTTCTGACCTGATTCCCTAGCTTGGGATACGTAGGCAGTCTTTCTTTGAGACTCGGTCACAATCTATCAATTGGATCCATGGTTGACATTTTGGTGCACATCAAAGGTCGAAGAGGATCGAAGATCAAGACAAGCTTCATTGGAGGAACCAGAAGGGGGAAAACCTTCGTCTTTCAATTTTATTACCAAACTGCTTCTTCAATTTACAGGCTGAGCATAAGTCTTAAAAATAATTGAAGCATCAAAAACAGAACGAAATGCTAGAGGCCTTAACAGGCTCACAGTTTATTCTAAGTTCAGCGAAGTCTGGTGTAAGCAACCGCAGCGTGTTTGTTCGAAGTGATGCGCGTTGGTCTCAAACCTGCGCACTCTTCTTGCAGCAGACAGTAGCAGTTAGCTACTACCCTCGAATGTCGTTCCAGGGGCTTTTGCCAAGTCTTGTCATGCTGTGCAAGTCATATGGACTTAATGTGACTGCACGGGGGTATCGGTTTCAGTCCGGGCCTATACATGTCATAATCTGCGTCTTATGTCCATTTTTGCGACATTTTTCCAGTTTTTCAATCAATTGTCATATCGGGATACTTTTCTCGATTTTGTTTGTACAGGTCTTTGTACCTTTTGTACTTTTCGTAAGTGTCAGTTTCACCTGTTCAGGAATATTGTGAGTTTTGGCACATTAATGCCCAAAATTTCATTATATTCTTTGTGTCTGAGGGTTCGCATTATACCCCGGGACTCTCTCCCCCTTTTCCATTCGAGCTAGGCGAGTCTGTACATATGTGTGCATGTCTGTGTGTCGATTCAAAGCACTTGTCAATGCAAATTAGATATTAGTGGTTAGCTTTTGCATTCTCTTCAAAAAGAGAGTCAATAAACTGGAAAACACAATTGTTGCATTGCTACCCTAGTATCCATAATCCGCAAGCAGCGGAATCTCTTGAAGCAGAAAAGGCACGTCAGCCCAAGGCCAAGCAAAGCATCTCTGGGGCACACCTGTCGAAGCATCAAAGAAAGGGCGCAGGCCCAATTCCATTGCTTAAACGTCAATTGGGGCACGCCAGCCCGTTCAGCGTCTTTCTATCTGGGTGCGCGTCTCAGAAGCACAGACAGTACAGTAATGAGGCTCAGTGGTAGTCCTTAGGTGTCGTTGTCCTTCTAGGAGCCGCCCTAAGCTTGCATCTGCATTTTCAATATTTTATACATGTCATTGCATATTGTGTGTATATCAAATGTTGAACGCAGGAAAAATCCATCAAAACGACAAAGCAAGCCTGCCCGGTATCTAAGGCAGCAAGTAAACAGCCCAGCAGTTGTCACCGATTTCTCCCCAACTGTAGTCCACCTTGCTTCTATGCATGATATCCACTGTTTGTGCTACTTGGATCAACACAACGACAGCCGGTCCTGTCCAACTTCCAATGGCTCGATCACTTTTTATAGCGATCCGCCAGTTCAAATCAACGACAGCTGGTCCTGTCCAACCTCAACGGCTCGATCACTTTTTATAGCGATCCGCCAGTTCAAATCAACGACAGCCGGTCCCATCCAGGCTTCAACGGTTTGATCATTTATACTGCTGATCCTCCCATCCAGGCTTCAACGGTTTGATCATTTATACTGCTGATCCTCCCATCCAGGCTTCAACGGTTTGATCATTTATACGGTTGATCCTCCCATCCAGGCTTCAACGGTTTGATCATTTATACGGTTGATCCTCCCATCCAGGCTTCAACGGTTTGATCATTTATACGGTTGATCCTCCCATCCAGGCTTCAACGGTTTGATCATTTATACGGTTGATCCTCCCATCCAGGCTTCAACGGTTTGATCATTTATACTGCTGATCCTCCCATCCAGGCTTCAACGGTTTGATCATTTATACTGCTGATCCTCCCATCCAGGCTTCAACGGTTTGATCATTTATACTGCTGATCCTCCCATCCAGGCTTCAACGGCTCGATCATTTATACCGATGATCCTCCCATCCAATCTTCAACGGTTCGATCATTTATACGGATGATCTGTTCGTTCAAAAATCGAAGCGTCGAGGCAAACCGTCGGTGTTGAGACATTGGCAAATCAAAGCGTGTTGAGGCAAACCGTCGGTGTTGAGACATTGGCAAATCAAAGCGTGTTGAGGTGTTCTTAATCGGTGTTGAGGCATTGGCAAATCAAAGCGTCCTGAGGCAAACCGTCGGTGTTGAGACATTGGCAAATCAAAGCGTGTTGAGGCGTTCTTCGTCGGTGTTGAGACATTGGCAAATCAAAGCGTGTTGAGGCGTTCTTAATCAGTGTTGAGACATTGGCAAATCAAAGCGTGTTGAGGCAAACCGTCAGTGTTGAGACATTGGCAAATCAAAGCGTGCTGAGGCGTTCTTCAGTCAGTGTTGAGACATTGGCAAATCAAAGTGTGCTGAGGCGTTCTTCAGTCAGTGTTGAGACATTGGCAAATCCAAGCGTGTTGAGGCGTTCTTCAGTCAATGTTGTGGCATTGGCAAACCAAATTCAATCAACAAGCGACGGTCTGTCCGTCCATTCAACCAATCAGGTTCTGTAAGTATGCTTGTCTACTTTGCTAGTATGTTCTGCTCTGGATTGCCTTGAGGGGTGTCTAGAAACCTTTGACGTTACTTGTACCAATTCAATGGTGCTCCAAGTGCCATCAAAGGGGGGCTACTGTAGACACCCCAATCTGGGCTTCCAGATTAGTTTACTTACGGTATTTGATTCCCCGATGATGAAATGGATCAAGAACACCCAGGAAATGTCGAGTGTTTGAGCTTTGAGTGTTTGCAAAACCCTTGAACCTAACTTGATCTTAAGCCACTTCCAAAAGCCAAAAACCCTCTTGATGTGCCCGGGCGCAATCATCGCGCGCCAGACTCGAACCCTCGCGCGCCCGGGCGCATCGTCGCGCGCCAGGGCGCATATCGCGCGCCCGGGAGCACCGTCGCGCGACAGACTAGAACACTCGCGCGATGGTCAGTTCCCACCTACTTTTCCAGAGGGCAGAAACTTGGCCACGAGTGCCACCCTCAGCCAGACCTCGTGGACTGGCTGAACTCCTCTGTTTGCTTCATCTTACCTTTCCAAAGGATGCAATTTGGGCACCAAAGCAAAACCAACCCTTCTTAGTTGGTTCTTTCTCCTCCATACACCATTCCCACCTCTCCTCCTATATATACCCCCTTTGGTTCTTCCATTAAAGGGTTCAAAAAAAAAAGAAGAAGAAGAAGAAGGAAGCTACAAATGTTCCAACTTTTCAAAAACACTTGATATTCCACTACTCAAACCATTTTCATACACTCTTTTTACAAGTCCTATCACCTTGTTCAATCTCAACCACAACTCAAAGCTCAAACATTTTTCAAACCTCAAAGACCAAAGGTATAGCTTATCTTGGTTCTGCTCTCTGTTCTGATCCCTGAGGGGGGCTGGCAGGGTCAAGGCTGGTAATCAATACCAGTCCTGGCCCTAAAACTGGCAAGGTTTCAAAAACCGTGCAACCAACATGCCCTCGCGCGACGGACCCAGTAACGCGCGCGCTTGTCTCAAGCATCGCGCGATGGTTCTCGTGGGGAAGGGATGTTGGTTCTTTCCTGTTTTATTGTCTTAATAATTATTATGGATCACTGTTAAGCATCAAAATAACCATTTTACAGCTTTCTTTAACTTAAATTGCTAGTTTTATATCTCAATATTCATTTCTGTTCAGTTTGGAATGCCCTTGGGATCCCCTGAATCTGTCTCAGGACCCCAAGCATGTAAAGCAATTCCTGGAAGTCAGTCAGGAGTGTCGCGCGAGGTTTACACTCTGTCGCGCGACAGTTCTCTGATTTCCATGAATGGCCCTTGCATGGGCAACTTGGCCCTTGGCCTCTGTTTTGATACCCCCACTGTTTAGGGGTTGTGTTCCATCTTATTTGGCTCCTGCTTGGAGAACTGTGTAATAATTAGCATTTTACAGTCTTCCAATACACTGCTTGGTTTGCTTCCTGGGTGTGCACTGGTCCTTCCAGAGCCCAGAAGGGGATGATTTTGGGACTGTGGTGAGATGACAACACTCGCGCGAGAGTCAGTGTGTCTCGCGCGATGATTGACTTGCATGCAGATCTGTTCAGGCATGCAAGTTGATCATCGTGCAGGGCAAATCTGCCCCGAGCCTGGTTTTGGCATCTGATCGCTGTTTCAAGATCATTCCGTTTATTATTCATCATGCTACTCGTCCATGCCATCTATCATCCTGCAAACGTGTTACAGTCTTAATCCCCGATTAACTGTTCCCCCGCCCTAATTGGCTAAAATTGATTAATAAAAGAAGAATCGCAATGTTTTCAAAATGCCTAAGTAGAGACCGATCTCCGGATTGGGCGAGAGGGGTGCCATGAAACCCTTCCCCTCTTGTAACCTGGCTCCCGAACCCAGATATGGTTATGACGGACTGGTTCCTTAACTTTTTCAAATCAAATAGCGCGGCAGGTGCTTCGAAATACGGTTCCTTGAGTGTCGGACCTTCAAAACTCAAGTGGCGACTCTGTATTTTCGAGCGCTTGCCACCTGCGCTCGCGCTCCCTCGATCCGGGCCCTTGCATTTTTGGAAACCGGGATTTCCAGGGCATGCTGCCCACAGGTACACCGAAGCGAGAAATTATGTTTCTCCACACGAAGCGCATGATGTCCGACTCTTCAACCGTGACCAATGGTTCGGCCTCGACCCACTTGGAGAAATAGTCGGTGGCGGTTAAGAGGAACTTGAATCCTCCAGGAGCGACGGGAAGCTTACCGACGATGTCCATGCCCCACTGGGAGAAGGGCCATGGGCTGGTGAGAGGGCTGAGATCCCGAGCCGGTTGATGTATGATGGGAGCGAACATTTGACACTTCTTGCAACGCTTCACAAATTCTTCAGAATCCTTCTTCATTGTTGGCCACCAGTACCCTTGGGTAATTGCTCGGTGAGCGATGGAGCGTCCACCGGAGTGGCAACCGCTGTCGCCGGCGTGTAGTTCCTCGATGATCCCGGGGACCTGGTGGGGGTGTGCAACCAATAGATAGGGGCCGGTGAACGACCGTCGGTAGAGCTTTCCATTCGGATTGAGCCAGAAGAGGGCGGCCTTGTTGCGGAGTCGGTGGGCGTCCTTCTTGTCGTGTGGTAGGGTGTCGTCGCGTAGGTAGCCGATGATCTCATCCATCCAGCTCGGTCCAAGCTCCACGTTTAATATCTCATGACTGAGTACTTCAAGCTCGAAGCTCGGTTTGTCGATGGAGCTAAAGGAGATGGAGCGTTGTCCTGAAGCGGCGCAGGCCGTAGCAAGTCCGGCGAGGGCGTCGGCGTGAGCGTTTTGGTCCCTCGGGATGTGTTCGACGCGGATAGCTCGGAAGCTTTTGAGGAGCCGAACGGCAGAGCTCAGGTAAGTACGCATCCGATCGTCCCGAGCCTCATACTCCTCGGAGAGCTGGTTGACAACCAGCTGTGAATCACTGTAGAGAACAAGCTCTTCAATTCCAAGGGCTTCGGCAGTCTTGAGTCCGGAGATGAGCGCTTCATACTCAGCCTCGTTGTTTGAGGCCGGAAAGTTGATAGAGATGGAGCTTTCATGTAATACGCCAGAAGGAGAGAGGAGGACGATCCCAGCCCCGGCGCCTCGGCTGTTTGAGGCGCCATCGACGTACATTTTCCAAACATCGCCGTGGAAGAGCTTCCAGGCGGTGCTGGGACGTGCTTGGAGAACGGCTTCGGGGCGGGGGGCTGGATTTGAAGCGAGGACGTCGGTGGGGGTGAGCTCGTTGTGGTAGCTACATCGGACAATCGGGTTTTTGATTTTCCCGTTCTCGGTACCGAGTTTTTGGTTAGGGAAGGAGAAAAAGGGTTGATCCTTTACTTGGTCGATAATCCTGTAGATGGGCATAGTGAAGACGGTTTTCTCGGCACTGAAGTCTCCTTGCTTCGGTGCCTTCCTCGGAGACTGCTTGATATTGTTGACTTGCTTCTTCGGTGTTGTAGCCGAGGCTGGGGCTGGAGCGGACACCGGAGTAAACGGTGCCTTGGAGCTCGTTGACTTCCCCATGCCCCTCTCTGCTTTGGTTTCGATAAGCTGGCACCAGCCTTCGATTCGAGTCATGAGATCCTTCATGGAGTTTGGCTTGTGCCGAGCGAGATCGTCGTAAACCTGCTCGTCCTGGGCGGTTAGGCCGAGCTTGAAACCGCGGGCGGAGATGACACCGTCGCATCCTTCGATTTCGTTGAACAGTTCCCAGTAGCGACCGGCATATTGGCGGAGCGTCTCGTCGGTCCGCTTGCGTAGGGCGAGAAGGGAGTCGATCTCCTTTTCGTGCTTGTTGCTCGTGACAAACCGGGCCATAAAAGCGTCACAGAGAGAATCGAAGGAAGAGATCGATCTGGCAGGAAGCTGGTTGAACCAAGTTAGGCCCAGGTTGCCGAGGCTGGCGGGGAAGACCTTACAGAGGAAGGCGTCGTCCGAAGGCTCATTGCGAAGGAAAAGAGACATGACCATCTTGTACTGAACCAAATGAGTGTATGCCTCGGTTTTGCCGTCGTACTTTGCAAATTTGGGTTGGGTGAAGCCTTTCGGGGGGGTGACCGAGTCGATCTCGCTAACGAAAGGAGAGGTTGAGAGTCTCTCGAGACGGGCGTCCCGGTGGGGTCGGATCGAACGGTCGAGACCGTCTGGACCCCTGGTCGCGGTATATTTCTTCGGCAGCGGTCGGTCCTGTCTTTCGTACTCCTTCCGCTTCGGTTGGGAGTTCACTGACCGTTGAGGAGATCTCTCGTACTCTCTTCGCTTCGGCTGGGAGTTCCCTGTTCGTTGGGGAGATCTCTCGTACCGCTGCTTCTTGTAGCTATCTCGAGCGTAGGGCTCGAGGCGCTCGGTGTTTTGGCTTCCTCCACCCAGCCTTTTGTAACCATCTCTGGGGTGGTGGACGAGTGGACTCTTTGAACGAGGGCCCTTGTGTCGCTCACGATACCCTTTTGTTTGGAACTCCAATAAGGCGTTGTTTTCGTTAGCAAAACTTGGGGTGGTCTCCCGACGGCGCTCCTTGGATATGATAGGGTGGGTGGAGGAGGCGGAGACGCTTCCGCCACCAAGCCTCTCGAAGGCGGATCGCTTCCCTCGAGGACCCTTTGGATTAGGGGAGCGGGAACGCTCCCCTCGTTCAACGTCCCTTTCGTTTCGACCCTCGCCCGGTGGGTCGAGGCGGTCCTTGATTCCTGGTGGTTCGAGGCGGTCCTTGACCGAAGGACGGGGTCGGTGCTCGACCACCTGTCCTCCGTCACGGCTGCGGGGAGGGCTGTGGTGGCTTCGTCTTCCGCCACGGCCTCCGGAGGAATGGGACGGGGACATTTGGAGGAGGTGTTTGATCTCCGCCAACTCGTCTCGGACGCTCCTGTCGCGCTCCACCACTGTCGTGAGGTCGTCGAGCTTCCGTTCCAGGTGGCGGATGTAAGATTGGAGTTCGGCCGGAGCCCCAGCCTCCTGAGCCGAAGTCCCGGCTGTGAGTCCGACGGACATGTGGGCCTTCCCAGGAGCGCCTGTTCCGCCGGACGCCAGGTCCCTGAGATCTCCGGGGCCGTAGGGGGTCTCAGTGCGGTGTACATCGTCGATTTCCACCATGGTTGGGTTGGAGAGCTTTGAACGGAACCTTTGTGAGGAAGAAGGTGATTGAGTGAAGAACAGCTAGGTCCCCAGCAGAGTCGCCAATTGTAGGGGTTCGATTAATCAGGACCTTGACTGTGGTGTCTGGTTAGGTTCCTTCCTCCGTTGCTCCGCTCGTCCGTCGCCTGACCTGCAACAAGTCACTAGGGCTTTGGTTGCCCAGTGACCCTCCGACGATCAAGTTAGATCTCAGGGAAGGTGTTTAGGTCTAGGGTTAGGATAGTATTGCGTACCTTTCTCAGGTGGGTATCACTTTATATTTATAGACCTAGGTTTGCTTGGTCATCACGCTAGCGCGTGGCGAGTACGCTCGGGTAACCGCCTCGGGTGACGTCACATATGACGAGGGGGCCGAGGTGGTTACGGAGCACATGGGACAGATCTTAATGATTGTGTCAGCTGCATGGGTCCCATTCACAGAAACCGTTACCGCCTGGAAGCCTTTGGAAGCATGGGAGCGTGCAGTGAACCGAGGCTCCGAAGTGGATAACAGCTGAAGCCCGGGCAACGACCGAGGTGCATCCCGAAGAGAGCTAGTCAGAAGACCTCGGCCCGTACCCTAGCCACTGGTTCAGTGTTGGTAGCTCGGTTACCGAGCCGATAACCGAGGGCCCTACATAGAATTATTCTATAGTTGTTGGTGCCTTTTTATTATTTTAGCTGAAAATCGTACAAAACTATTTAATTTTGAGACCTATGTATAGTTGTGACTTGATGCATTTTTCAATGACATGATTTGACCGATTTTATTGTTTCTATAATTATGATGGTATTAAAAATGTCTTCAGTTTTTTTAATTGAATTAAATAAGCAATTCGTTCAAAACATTGGAAAGTATATTATTTTATGTAAATATTAAAAAAAATTAAAGAATCTTAATAATGTAAACCTGAACACAACACGATTTTAAACGGGTCGGATTAGTGTTTATGTTAACATGTGTCTTGACACGAACCCGAAATGACACTAAATACGAAATGACACGATACGATGCCCACCCCTAAATTTGGGTATAATTTTAACATTATTTTGTTCGGCTCTCGGGAAGAATCGAAAAAATGTAAAATCAAGAACAAATTTAATAAAAATTTCACTAAAAACAACAAAAAGACAGTAAAATATGTCTTTCCCAAACTAGGAGTAGTTTTGAGTCCAAAGGGAGCCGGAACTCTGGCTTCGAGTAGTTTTGAGCCCAAAGGGGGCCGGAACTCTGGCTTTGAGTCCATTACTCCTCAAATAGCATTTTCTTTGAGTCCAAAGGGGGCCGGAACTCTGGCTTCGAGTCCGTTACTCCACAAATAGAAGAAATGCTAGCGAATCTCGAGTCCTCAACACTGCCTCTCTATTTTCCTTTTTTTTTCATAGTCCGGAGGCCCCATTTGATAACGGATTTGAAGGTTGGGATGGGACTATTAATCCCATGGGAGTATTAATACTCTGTTTGGTAACAAAAAAAAGGTCCGGACTATTAGTCCATTGGGATGTCCAAGCCGGCCATTAGGGGGTATTAGGAATACCCTCTTGGAGATGGTATTGGTAATCCCAACCCGTGCTCTCCTCATTATCAATCTCTTCTCATTACCAATCTCTTCTATCAATCCAATCTCAATCATCTAATCTCATCTTAAACAAACATAATATTAATAATCCCATCATTGAATCCCATCTCAAACAAACATACTTATTATCAATCCCTTCTTATTACCAATCTCTTCTCATTACCAATCCCAAACCTAATCCCATCTCCTTACGAATCTCATCCATTTATCACTGTTATCAAACGAGGCCGGAATGTCTTGGTCAATATACGCATACTTCTTCGGATCAGTTAAAGATATATCATCCACGACGAGTCTATGAATTCACAAGTACTTACTAGGGCTGCTCAAAAAATCCGGAGAACCGTGAAACCGGTCCGGACCGAATCGATCCGTACCTTTTGAATTTTGTCCGTGTATTAATGGTCCGGACACGGATTGAAAAATTAGAAAACCGTGACTCGTGGTTCGGTCCACGGATTTTCATTATGAAACCGTGGATTAACCGAACCAGACCGTGAGATATTTATTTTATATAAATAATAAATAAATATATAAATATATGTGTATTTATATAATTAATTGTTAGTAATGTTAAAACTTTTTTTTACTAATTTTAGTATTTTATCTTAATAATGGGATATAGTGTAGATGTATATAAAATATAGAGGTAAATTGTAATTTTTTTTACATAAGTTATGGGTAACCCTAGTTTAGTTTCACTAGTTCATTTCTTTTCCAGTTTTCCTAATTTTCATTCCTTGTTCAAGTCGCCACCACACCGTTCTTACTTCTTCTTCTCCTCCTCTCTCTCTCCGTTTCTTCAAAATAGCAAGTACTTTCTGATAGTCGGTGTTAAATTTAATTCTGAATGTAACCTTCTTCCCTTTTAGTGTGGGATATAAGTTTGAGCTTTATTTTTGTTAAAATCCGTGGATAAAATCGTAACCGATCCGTGAGTCACAGATTGGATTAGAACCGAACCGTAGGACTTTTGGTCCGGACACGAATATCATTTTGTAAAAACTGTGACTAGCGGTTCGGTTCTCGAATTCTTAAAAATCGAACCAAACCGGACCGCGAACACCCCTAGTACTTACTCTAACTTTCTTTCGACTTGACTTAGAATCAAATCTTGACCAATTATATGAGAAGCAAGAACTGGCCCGGCCTTCATCTCCAGTCAGTTAGCTTGGCCAGGCCAACCTCCGGCCTTTTACGGGCCGGTCTATGCACCTCCCTCCATCTCCCTCCAACAACTGTCGGGCACCAACAGCCAAGTAGGCCAGCCCGGGCAGGCCTTCCGTGAATGGCTCGGATGGAGGCAACCACGGCTGCCAGGGACTGTTTGCTCGGGCAGGGGCTTAGCAGCGGCTTCAGCCCGGGCAATCTCATTCCACCTTCGGCCAGCCACAGGGAAGGCCACCCAAGCAGCTAGCCCGGGCAAACAGCCAGCCCGGGCCAAGCAGCATGCAGCAGCGGCCAGCAGCAGCAGCAGGTTGCAGGCAGCAGCAGCAGCTCGCGGCAGCCCGCTCGGGCAGGTACGCTAGGCCAGGTGGTTCGGGCAGTGAGGGAAACATTGTATCATTGTTTGCATTGCACTATGCAATTATTTATATCTTGTCTTGTTGCTGGACATTTGGGCCAGCTTACTGTTTGACTTTGCGATCCCCGATAGGCGGTCATCTGTTGGACTGAAATCGGGGGTCGGGCTTATTGTCGAGCCTTTTATATCCCTAGAACCAGCGTTTTTTGCTCTGAGGTCGAGTGTAGTATTCTTGTGGTCATGGCTATTATTGATTAGATTAGACTCTATCCTAGTTAAGGGGTTGTCCGCAGTAGCAGCAGCTGTGGGTGCCGATGATTAGATTATGGATGTAGTTTGATTGAGCAAGGTAGTTGCCGGAGCTGTCATTGACTAGATTGGTGGATCCTCACTGATCGAAAGGGGTAGCTTTGCAGTCTGTTTCTGATTAGATTTGGTGGTTTGCACTGATCGAAAAGAGCAGCTTGGTCCACTTGAGGTTCGAGTGGCTACTTTTGGTGGCCTCTCTTTCTGTTCCGCTTTGAGTCGTTAGCGAGCCTAGGGAATTTGGGCGAGGATGTAGTAGTCTGGGTGGAATGGGCGTGGTGTGCAGGATACTTAGCAGGGTAGCCTTGTCGGATGCCGTCATCCCCTGGTCGAGCCTCTCTCAGTCTGAGTTCCTCTGTAGTAGTTGACTTCTTTTGAGTGGATATTATGCTTGCTTTGGGGTGATGGAAGTCTCGGGTCTTGGTTTTCTTAGCCCAGCCTAGGAGGAGGAGGATATCTCCTCAGCGCTGGTTATCATGTGGTCCTCGTTGACCATGACTATCTACTTCATTTACTTTATTTCCTAGCCTGGCGGGTTGTGCCAGGAGTAGTTCAATTTCATTTCAGTACATTTCATGGTTCTATTCAGATCCATTTGTATCACATATGTCACTTTATTTTACTCTCCATGCGGGTTGTGCATGGTTACCGTACTTTTATCATTCTTGTTTTTTTTCCTTTCTTTTCCTCTTGGGGTATGCCCCTTGTAGGTTGTACATTCGCTTAACCTTTTTTAATTTCAAGCTAAATTATCCAAAAAAGAAAGCAAACTACAGTAATCAAGTGACCGGACAAACCCGGGTCTGACACTGCCTTTGGGAAGTCTTACCCCGGCTTCTTTGGGTTCAGCTGCTATCATTGCCTCGTAACGATCCCCCTCTGTCTCTCTCTTTGAGTTCTAATATTAGCAGATTGGTTTTTCCGGCGGAGACGAGGCGATCTGGTGGCAGAGATTTCACCGCTCAAGGTCACTGCCACTTTCCATTCCCATCTTTCTCTTTAAGCTTTTTGTCAGATTTGACTTTCACCATTTGGGTCTTTTTGTGTCGAATTTTTCTCTTGAAAAAAGGTCTTTTGATTTGTTTGTTGCCCTCATGTCTTACACCGTCTATTAAGCAACATTGCTCAGATCTCATCTAAGTCTTCGTTTGGATCGACATGGTTTTCGAATAAAGGGATTTATTCGTTTCAATTGAAATGTAAGAGAGGATTAGCCATATCTGGCTTTTGAAATCTGGGTGGAAGGTGGATTTGTGGTTGAATTTATGTATTTTACAGGTTGCTTAACAAAAATCGTTTGCTGAAGAATTTCAAATCACTAAATTGAATAGTCATTTTGATAAAGCTTCCAAACACAAAACTGAAGTTTGAGATATTGTCATTGAATAACTATGCTTAGGAATGCTCACCCCAAAACCCAAAAGATGTTGCAAATATTGTTTTGAATTTGTAAAAAGTGTATTGAAAGATCTGACATGTGTATTGGCATTTTAACTTTTTTGGTTGTATTTGCTAACCACAGATTATTTGGCTCATAGTTGTTAGAATCGTACGATTTAAACGATCCAGTGGGTCATCGATACGAATAGGTTGTGTGAGTCGGAAACAGCAGTCAATAGGAGGTGAATTGATGAATTGAGAATTGTATCCGTTTCACATTTGATTAAGTGATCTCGATGTTTGACTCTATTTCACATTTATTTTATTGGAAAAGTGTTTATGCTAACTTTTTAAGCTCTTTAAAATTGTTATATGTCATCTTTGTGCAGTATTCAATTTTTGGCTCTTTTTTTCCTTTTTGGGAAAGGGTTCATACTAACTTTTCATTTTTCAACCTCTTTAGGTTTGTCTGTCTTTGTGAAGTAGTATTCTAGGTAAAAAGAGAGGGAGTTTTTATTTCGAGAGTATATGGGAAAATAGAAAGACAAGATTTCATACAATAAATGACCTTCGAAAGATTCGTTTGAACTTTGAAGTCTTTTTTTAAAAGGCCCATATTTGGATTTACAAATCCACAATAGAGCAGGTGTGTTACCTATTAGACGAAGTGATTCTCAATTCATCATAAAACAAGTTTTTCTTATTGATTTAGGCCTAAAATGTTCATTTATACTTTGTTTTCATTGAAATGCATAAATATACTTTTCTATGTACTTTTGAAATCATGACCGAATCTTGAAGCAAAGCAATTCACGATTGGATTCGATTCATGATTCGGTCAAGGAACCCCCTTTCTTTTCTTCTTTTTTTGCCCTATTCGATTTACGATATGAACGATTGTTATCATGGTCTTTAATATTAAATTCCTTAACCTGAAATCCACTTCTACCAAAACAAGCCTAAGAGTTGTTCATGTCTGTTTTGGTTTAATGTTGGGTTTCTGATTTTGCAGGAATTTCTGTTCCTTGAGCTGTGATTCTGATTCTATGTCCAGAGATTCTCTGTGAATTTATTGTTTTGCAAGCACTTTATGAGAGAAATCTCTCTTTTTTGCTTATGATTTTGGCATTTGCAGCCTCACCCATTCACCTACTGGTGATTTATCTCAACACCTATATTTTAGATTCCCATTTCCCTTTTTCAATCCATATTCACATTCTGAAGGCAGTGGAAGAAAATTTGAGGTCTTTGATCCAGAATACTACCTGTCTTGTTGTAAGGGGACTGGATTACTTGAATATCCCAGCCATTTGACTTTATCGAATTTAATCTTCCATTCTTTGATTTCCTTTCCAAAATGAGTGTGTCAAACCTGGACGAACCCTTAGTACCTCCCCCCTCATCGCGGAAGCTTCCTGATTTTAAAAAATCCATCAAATTGAAGTACGTGAAACTGGGATACCATTACCTCATTACCCATGGCATGTACCTATTTCTAACTCCCTCAATTGTAGTCGTCGCAGCTCAGCTCTCCACATTTTCACCCCAAGATCTTTATGTTCTGTGGGACCATCTCCGCTTCAATCTCATATCCGTCATCCTATGTTCCACCCTTCTGGTTTTTCTGTTGACCCTTTACTTCCTCACTCGCCCTCATCCTGTTTACCTTGTGAATTTCTCATGCTATAAGCCAGAAGTTGCTCGTCAATGCACGAGGCAAATCTTTATGGAAAGGTCGCGCTTGACCAGATCTTTCAATGAGGAAAATCTTTGTTTCCAACAGAAGATTCTAGAGAGATCAGGCCTCGGGGAGACGACTTACCTTCCGGACGCTGTTCTAAGAGTACCTCCTAATCCATGTATGGAAGAAGCTAGAAAAGAAGCCGAAACTGTTATGTTTGGTGCCATTGATGAGCTTTTGGAGAAAACCAATGTGAAACCTAAAGATATTGGGATTTTGGTTGTGAATTGTAGCTTGTTCAATCCGACACCATCTCTGTCTGCAATGATCGTCAACCATTATAAGCTTCGAGGGAACATTGTTAGCTATAATCTGGGTGGAATGGGTTGTAGTGCCGGTTTGATCTCCATTGATCTCGCTAAAGATCTGCTTCAAGTCCACCCCAATTCGTATGCTTTGGTAATAAGCATGGAAAATATTACTTTAAATTGGTATTTTGGAAATGAAAGATCGATGCTCGTCTCGAATTGCTTGTTCCGAATGGGTGGGGCTGCGATTTTGCTTTCCAACAAAAGGTCCGATAGGAGGCGGTCCAAGTACCAGTTGGTTCATACTGTACGGACCCACAAGGGTTCCGACGATAAATGCTTTTCTTGCGTTTTCCAAATGGAGGATCCAAAAGGAAAAGTTGGAGTCGCTCTGTCAAAGGATCTGATGGCAGTTGCTGGAGATGCTTTGAAAACTAACATTACCACTTTAGGCCCACTTGTGCTTCCCATGTCTGAACAATTGCTATTTTTCGCAACATTAGTGGGGAAAAAACTTTTTAGAATGAAGATAAAGCCATACATCCCCGATTTCAAATTGGCTTTCGAGCATTTCTGCATACATGCTGGGGGAAGGGCTGTGTTGGATGAAATTGAGAAAAACTTGCAGCTTTCTGATTGGAACATGGAGCCTTCTCGGATGACATTATACCGATTTGGCAACACTTCCAGCAGTTCTCTTTGGTATGAGTTGGCGTATACGGAAGGAAAAGGGAGGGTGAAGAAGGGAGACAGAACATGGCAGATCGCGTTTGGATCCGGCTTCAAGTGTAACAGTGCAGTTTGGAAGGCTCTGAGGACTATTAATCCTGCAAAGGAGAAGAACCCTTGGATGGATGAGATCGACCAGTTCCCAGTTGAGGTTCCAAAGGTTGCTGCCATCTGAAATTCTAACAGTAGTTTCCCATTCATTGGTGGTGACGTTTTAGTGGTTGTGAAATCTTGTTTCTTGTACTGTTGGTGGAATTTGAATTTGTTTCTTGTGGGGATGTAGGTAATTTGACAAGGTTATTCTTTGTGGTATTTGTGCATTGTTGGGATGAAGGTAGGTAGTGTTCTTTTTTCCTTCTCTTGTTATATCTTTGGATTAGGTGTTAATTTATGCTTTGGAGGTGTAATTTGGCAGTATTCCAGGATTAATTCTATTCTTGTGAGGAGCTATATATGATTGTAATTAGGGAAAATTACCGGACAATGGAGTTGACCGGGATTAATCACCAATACATGGTACCGAGTTTAGAAATCACCGGTACATGGTAGCTCCTATCTTAATGACCAATACATGGTAAATATATCTGGGCAGGACCGTTTTGCCATTATATTAAAACGACTTAGTTTTGATTCATGTCCCCCAAACCCCTTTTCTGGTCTTCTCTTCCTCCTCTCGAACGATATCCCCGTTTCCTCTGTTTAGGGTTTGCTCCTCCCTTGCTTATCCTCCATGCTCCCCATCCTTGCGAGACTTGCCTCCTACCCCGACGTTGTACCATATCTCGAACTCCACCCGCTAATCGGTTCCCTCACCCTCATACCTCGCAGCAAATCGCATACGCCTACGACAATTTCCCCTAATTTGTTTCTGGTGATTGGAGTCGGAGAAGACTGCGTGCTCCATCATTATATCGCTTTATATAGCTCATTCGTCATCAGGTAAAGTTTTGAAGATTGGTCATTCATCATCCAGTAAAGTTTTCTTAATCTTCAAAACTTTAGTGATGAGTCAACTGTTAGCAATTTAGGGTATTGTGTTTACCCGATTTGATACTCCACTTGATATCTTTATATAAATATAGATTTTCCATTTAGTTCTAATTCCCAATGGCATTGAATCATTCAATCCGATACGAAAAGTAAATTAGATTTTTTTTTTGAGATTTCGATTATGAATCAATCAAGTATCAACAGTATCTAAAATATTGATTTGTGAGTTTCTCGTTTAGGTACCATATTTATATCTGTTCATAATCGACAATACTTCACAGTCCATTTCCATATGCTCACCTGTATTGTAGAATGACTTGGTCCTGTCCCATATTGTATTTGTTCTGTAACTTTCTAGAGTCAAAAATTAGGGAATAATGAAGGACCAGCACCTACACCCTTTGATCCTCCCTTGGTATGAATGTTATTTATTTTTGGGCTTTCGAAAAGATTGCATAATTTCATATTCTTGCATCTGAAATGTTTAATGTGATGAATCTTGCTTTTACTTTTCCAATTATGAGGTATTTCTTTTGAGATTGTAGTCTATGATTGTTAGAACTGGAAATTCACGTATTGATACAATAAGCAGAACAAAAGATACAATAAACAGATGCAATTTTGGAGAGGCTTAAAAATAAAAATGTAGATCGATGGCTATGAGAGAGAAATCATAGTGAGAGAGAGAGATAGAGAGAGACGATACGTGAGACTTCAATCTCGGCTCAAATACAGTTTATTTTGTCAACACATGAGACTTCAAGTATATTGAATTCTCAATTTGTGCCAATACGTCTCTTAACTTTTCATCGAAGTAATTGGAGTTGAAAGCAAGCCTGAAAGCTTGTAAACTTACGCAGGAATTGGTTTCAAATACTCAGTTGGAGAACCTTCTTATGTATGTCCAAGGCATCTTTGAGTTGTACTGCCTCCTTGACTTAATGATCCTAGTACTCAGTGGTTTCTTTTCTTTCATTTTCTTTTTTGGTGGGAAATGATCAGGTGGTAGAACTTTTATTTTTTTATAACAATGCAAATCAATTTTTTTCATATGTTTTAAAGTTCGTTGTGGGCCGTTTACTTATTAGTTATTACTGTGATGTTTATGTTACAGCATTTGATTGTCATTGCCAATGAAAGCTGTGATCCAAAGTCACTCAAATATGTGTTAGGAAGAGGAGCACTTGAGTATGAGAAGTTTTTGGAAAACAAAGATCCCGAGTTTGCTTGGAAGCCACTAGAGGATGAATGGCATAGCATAGCATATGCCTTCGACAATTGCGCAACTAAAACAATACATTTTCTTCAGAAGCGAACGCATCTTGCGGAAGTTAGCGATAAGGAAGGGGGATCCTAGTTTAAGGAGAGGAAGCAGTTTGCTACCATTCCCTTCCACAACCTGAAGTGTCACTTTGTAGAATATAAAGTATGAACAATAGTCAGTAGTAGTGAAGCACGAAGGCATTGATTTAACCCCATAGGAAGAGCTTTGTATTCGTCTCTCGTACGCCTTTTAGTTTTGCTGCAATATTGTTCGTGGTTAATAGACATATTTTTGTATTGGTTTATAAATGAATGGAATGAAGATTTGTTATGAAAATGGTTGCAGCATCTGTGATGTTGGAATTCTTGTGTTGTTGCTTTCAAATTTGCGTGTATAACTTGAGAGTCAAATCTTTCAGAACCCACAAACTTGACCCTAAATTTCACAATCGAATGTGCGATACTGAAAATGGGTATTCAGATTCATATACTTGGTAAGTTTTGATCAACACCATGTTGAAAATGGGTATTCAGATATATCTGGCTATATCTTGATCAACCTGATGTGGCCATGCTGAAAATCTGGCTATATCTTGCTCAATTTTTGATCAACACCGTTAGCCAACCTAATTACAGATTACTTGGAAGAGAAGGGACAAGTTGAAGCTAAGTCAACGGACACGGGCATGGTCAAGAAAAAGGACAGGACACAGACACTGAAACGGAAGACACGAGGAGCAGGTGGATACTGTGTCTTAACTTCCCATTGAGGAGCACCTAAAGTCATTGCAAGCTGAGTTGGATACTGTGTTGGCTCTTGTAGAAACCTATCGGGCTCAAAGAGACAAAATTCAATTGATTGGAGTATCCTCCGTCAAGAGCAACTGCAAATTTCAATAGATCTATATGGAGTATACTCTGTCAAGAGCAGCTGCATTAATTTCCAGTTTAGTCCATCAATAAAACCAAAGAACTTGTTTCAATGACTACCAGAGAGTGATGGTTATCCAAATCTCTATAATACAACATGCAATCGTTAATAAGAAAAAAAGATAAAACGTCATTCTTTAAGCACCTAACAAAATACAACCACCAAGTGTCATCTTGCATTTGTCAAAAAAAGTGTCATCTACAGCTAAAATTGTAGATTACTCAAGCTGAATTACCCAAAAAAAAAAAAATTGTAGATTACTATCATAAAAAGGTTACTCATGCCAAGTACAGGATGTGACCATTTTTTTCAACCTCTACAAAGTGACAACACGTGCCAACAACAATGAAAACCAACATAACCACAATTACATCATCCTCCGTTCTTTAGATCGAGATTGGGTTAGTAGCTTAATCAGCTCCTTGCTTTTTGGATCACTTCATGGCTGGTGATGACCATCCGTTGGACCTTTGACACCAATTCTTCATTTATTTTACGCCAATTCATCATTTGTTCAATGCCAATGATTCATTCATGTTGTAGTAGGCCGAACATAACTGTCCGTACTTGTATTGAATAACTAGACCAAGCTCATATGTGGCCGCACCTGAATCGGGGCTCGGCTCTAAGCCGAGGCCCATCAGTCGTCAACATTACACTCACCTTACGCCCGCCGACAGGGTAGTTCAGGCTCGGCCACCCTCAGGAAGGAAGCCTCGTCGGCGTGTTCCCCTCATAAGTTGCCCACTAGGCTCAGCCAAGCATAGGCTCGGCCAAGCATGGGCTTGGCCAACTTTAGCAGCACGTGTCATTACACGTTCTGAAACGGTTACGCCAAAGGATAATCATGAGCGCACATGGAAGATGCCAGCTCATGCCAAAACGGTTACCAGATCTATTCAGTGATGTCATGATGACATCACTTGGCTCGTGCAAGGCACATGTTCGTACTTGGAGAGCAAGCTAAGGAGACTCTATAAATACTGAGGGATCACAACCCTAAGAGGTAGACACACAGACTCACACTCAAACCCCAGTCTCTTACCTTTCTCTCTGCACATACTTATCCTCTCACCGGAGGGCCTTGCCGGGCAACTCTGGCCAGGTCATAGTCGTGCGTTCACTGTGCAGGTTAGGGTGAGAAGGCTAGACGACCCCTGAACCAGCGGAGGAAGGACTCAGATCGAAGATCACGGGCCACACACATCTTCTCCAACTCGACATTTGTAGACTCCAATCTTGTCAGCGCTGTAAATTAAGCTAATGTCAAGTAACCCTAAAACCCATAAAATAATGAAGATTGTAGGGAATTTAAAATGGAACCATAACTACATCCAAGATAAACAAAAAAGTAATATGAGGTTTACGAACATTAACTCCATGGGCAAGTCAATAATTATAAAGGATTACGTCGGATATTTGTGAGGACCAATCTTTCTGTTAACGTGGACCAAGTCATATTTTCTAGTAGAACCTTATCCCATATGATTGACCACCGTAATGACAGGTCTAAAGGCACATGAGGGGGGAAAATTAGGAGAGCCATCTTCCATTCAACCATTGAATCCAAAAAAAACCCACATTCACTCTCAACTAACATTGTTTGGGGCATAAAAGAGCAAGACATTAATTATAAAGGACTACGTCGAGTTTTAGTGAGGACCAATCTTTTTATTAATATGGACCAAGTCATATTTTTTGAGAGAATCTTGTCTCGTATGATTGATCATTGTAATGACGACGAATGGCGCATGAGGGTGGAAAGTTAGTTTGGCTTATTAGTTTGTTGATATCAAGGAATGAGTTGTGACTGGAAATATTTTTGGTTATTTTTGTATGAGTTTTCTATGGAATGGTATGGTATTCAAGTTATTGCAATAATAGTAGTGGTGGTTAAACATACAAAATATATCTTTCATAAGACCATCTCTGCCATGGATATAAAAGGGCAAGTCAAAAAATTGAGTGACATTGTCCACACATATATAGAGTGTAGTCTTTTTGCAATAAGGACTTGGTCTTGATCTTGAAAGAACTACCACCTAACTTTCCACACTTTTATCACTTGCCAAAAAATATGACGTGTTTTTTATACAATAAACATGTGGTCCACACAGATATAGAGTGTAGTCTTTTTGTAATATGGTCACCCCACTCCCTATCAAAGGCTCTCTAGGATCCAACAGGTTATTAAATAGAGACTTTCTAATAGTCAAATGATGGATATGGTTGCTGCGGTCACAGACTTGGAAATTAAAGAAACCTTTTGGTCTCTTAATCCTTCCAAAGCGCCTGGTCCAGATGGCTATAATGCTGGTTTCTTTAAAAAAGCTTGGCCTATCATTGGGCATGATGTCACTGCTGCTGTTAAAGTCTTCTTTAGATCTGGTCAGCTGCTCCGGAAAGCTAATTCTACAATTGTAGCCCTTGTTCCAAAAATCTCCAATCCTTCTAAGGTCGGGGACTTTAGACCTATCTCTTGTTGTAATACTGTCTATAAGTGCATATCTAGAATTCTTGCCAGAAGACTGCAGGTTGCCCTCCCTAGTTTAATTGATCCTGTACAATCTGGCTTTGTTAAAGAGAGGAGGATCGCGGACAATATCTTTCTTACCCAGGAACTCATGAGAGGTTACCATAAGTCATCCTCTTCTCCAAGGTGTGCCATGAAGGTGGATATCATGAAAGCCTATGACAATGTTAGGTGGGAATTTCTGTGGGATGTACTATCTTCCATGAATTTCCATCCCACCATGATCAAATGGCTTCAAGCCTGTGTCACCACGGCTAATTACTCTCTTAGTATTAACGGAGAAGTCACTGGTTTTATTCCTGGGAAAAGGGGGCTTCGCCAAGGAGACCCCTTGTCATCATACCTATTTGTCATTGTGATGGAGGTTCTCACCTGTCTCCTTAGGGAAAAATCCCTTCTTCCTGATTTCCACTGTCATTGGAGATGTGGTGATATCAAGCTTATTAACCTCTGCTTTGCTGATGATCTCATGATTTTCTGCAAGGGTGATCTGACTTCTGTCATTCACATTCAGGATGCTCTTACTGAGTTCCAGGCCTTGTCGGGTTTAGCCCCTAGTCCTGGGAAGAGTAGCATTTTTTTCTCCGGGGTTAGCTTCAATTCTAGACTCGCCATCCTAAATGTTCTAGGGTTCCAAGAAGGCACTCTGCCTGTTAGATACCTTGGAGTGCCTCTGATCTCCACCAAACTTAAAGCTTCTGACTGCCAGCGTCTGGTGGATAGCATTGTTGCCAAAACCAAGTCTTGGACTAATAGGGACCTAACTTATGCTGGCAGAGTGCAGTTGATAAGGAATGTCCTATTCTCCATCCAAACCTATTGGTCCTCTTTATTTATAATTCCAAAGAAAGTGATAAAAGAAGTTGAGTCTATATTGAGAGCATTCCTCTGGTCTGGCCCTGACCTGAAGAAATCCGGTGCTAAGGTTTCTTGGGAGCACCTTTGCTCCCCCAAAGAGGAAGGGGGCCTTGGCTTCAAATCCATGCATGTTTGGAACAAGGCAGCCATTGCCAAACACATTTGGTTCCTTATCTCCGGTGGGGAACAGTCCATGTGGTGTCAATGGGTCAAGTCGTACTTAATAAAAGGGAGGAACTTTTGGAATTTGAGGATTCCTGGGGATTGCACATGGGTCTGGAGGAAATTGTTGAACCTCAGACCTTTGGTCCTTCCCTTTATATTGAATGTGATTGGTGATGGCCAGTCCACTTCCTTGTGGTATGACAATTGGCATCCCCGTGGCCCTTTGGTAGCCACCTTTGGTCCCAGAATAGCTTACGATTCTGGTATTCCCAAGGATGCTACGGTGTCTCATATTATCCATAGCTCAAGCTGGGCATTTCCCGTCACACAAACTATTGAGCTCAATGAGATTAGAAGGAATTTACCTCCTTTCATCCCTAGCAGACTGAGTGAGGGTGATCAAGTTAGATGGACTCTCACCCCTTCTGGTAAGTTCTCAATTTCATCTCTTTGGGATAAATTGAGAAATCCATTCCCTAGAGTTGTGTGGTATAAATTGGTGTGGTTCTCGGGCCACATTCCTAAATGTAGCTTTATCACTTGGTTAGCTATTCAGAATAGGCTATCCACTATGGATAGGCTAATGCTTTTTGGCCTTACTCGCTCCCCTCAGTGTAGTCTTTGCCAGGGAAGTGAAAGCCATGACCATCTTTTCTTTAACTGTCCATTCTCTCAGCAGGTGTGGAACACCATCCTTTCCAAAATCCATGTTTCTTGGCACTTCAGAACATGGGCTGAGTGGATCTCTTTCTTCTCCAATATAAAAGGCAAATCTCTTCAGACAATAATTACTAAACTGATCTTCACAGTTACTGTCTACCAAGTTTGGATTGAAAGGAACATGAGGAAATTTCAAGGTAAATCTTGTACCTTGGAGGTGGTTGCTCACAAAATCTATTCTATGGTGAGGTCAAGGCTTTTATCTTTCAACACATTACCTCCATCTAGGGCTGACTGGGTGGCACATGAGTGGAATCTTAATGGTTCTTAATCTTTATTTTCTACCTACTTATTGGCGTACAAGTTGACATTTGCATCTTTTGTTTTCCAAATTGTCCAACATGTTATCTTCAAGATACATAGCTAATTTTTTAACAGGTTCCATTGAAGGCATGCATTTGTGTGCCAAGAGCAGGGGCTAATCAGGAGTTTTCAGATCTTATCTTCAAGTGTTGCTTGCTACTGCTATTACTTCTATCATAGCAGAACCTTCTTTGTGTGTCCAGCATTTGTGAGAACCCGTGAGATGTGTGATTGAGCCTCAATTTTCTTGTGAGAGGAGGTAATATTTAGTGGGAGTCATATGGTGAGGGAGAGGTGAGGGGGTTGGGTTCCTCCCTGTTGCTTCTAGATTTGGTGGTTTAGGCCTCGAGGGTGTTGTGGTTTAGCAGATTTTTCTTGTTTTGCCATTGCTTATGCCCCTCCATTTGGTGCTACTATCCTCCCTGCTGCTGCTGTTGTATTGTTAATGGTTGTGGCAGCTGTTATGCTTCCTGTTATATTAACAACACAGTTGTTTATGGTTCAGTTGTTTCTGCTGTACCTAATTGTAAAGGAGAGTTTATGGTTCAGTTGTTGGCTGCTGTACCTGCTTTCTGATTTCTGCTGTACCTAATTGCCTTTCAAGGCAGTCAAGGCCTGTTGAAGATGCTCTATTTGGTAGTTTTGTAAAAGGTTTTTTGTGCATTGTAATGCCTGATCTTAGTGGCTGTTTTAGTGGCCACCATTGTTTAGTGGCTACTAAACTGATCTGTTCTACTTGGATACATAGGGTCATGAGCTTCTGTTGTTGTTGATTGTAGATTCAGATATTGACTGTATTTTCAGATGTTGACTGTTGTTGTTGACTGCTGTATATTCAGAGTTGTATGAAGTTTATTTAGTGGTTGTTCATTTCTAATATTCGCCTAACCAATAGGGGCTGTCATTGGGATCTCCCTTCGCAGAGGGGGACGTCCTCTGCATATTGTTTTGTTTCATTTGACTGTGTGTGAATGGTATTGGGAGCTTCAGAAGTTTGGAAGCACTGCTGCTGTTCTATGATGGAAGCAGTCCCCAAGTCAAGCTGCATCAGTTCTGCTAGCTGATGCTAGCAGAAGTTCAGAAGTTCAGACACAGCCCAGCTAGCTGCTAGCTTTAGAAGTTCAGAAGTTTTGAATGGCTGTTGGTTACTAACCAACATCAGTCGAATGGCTGTTACTAGCAAAGCAGCCATGCTCCATGTTGAGTCCATGTTGTGTCCCCAAGTCCCCATGTCAACTAGCAGTGCTCTGCTGCTTTGTGCTATGTGAGAGCTAGGCTGCTGCTGTTTGTAGCTCCTAACCTGTCCAGCTGCTGTTTGTGGCTGCTATAAATGGCTCAATCACTAAGACCCCCATTCAACCTGTCCAGTTCAGGCACAGCAGGTTTCAGAAGTCAGAAGTTTCAGAATTTTCAGGCACAGCAGTTCAGGGATATGTGCAAGTTTCAGAATTCCAAGTTCAATCCACCTCATGTGCAATTATTTGGTTACCTTCAGGGATATGTATTTGGTGTCTTGTATAGTCAGGTTTTGTAATGTATAGTGCAGTTTTGTGCTCAGCTGTATTCCTACCAGCAAGTGTAGCTTCATTATGTTATGATTTTGATGGTATCTTCTAGGCGTTGTTTTCCCTCCCTCTTCTAGATGGATTGAAAACAACGTGTATCTTCTAGCCCATGTAGCCATTTGGCATTAGCAATTTTCTCTACTTTTTTTGTTTTCTTTTCTTTTCCTCCTGGGGTATGCCCCTTGTAGGCTGTATATTCGTTTAATCTCTTTTCATTTTCAAGATGGTTTAACCAAAAAAAATATGGACTTGGTCTTGAAAGAATCACCACCTAACTTTCAACATTATTCACTTGCCAAAAAATATGATGTGCTCTTTATACAATAAATATGTGGTCCACACAGATATAGAATGTAGTCTTTTTGTAATATGGACTTCTTTTTTTTTGGGTAATTTAGCTTGAAATTAAAAAAGGTTAAGCGAATGTACAGCCTACAAGGGGCATACCCCAGGAGGAAAAAAAAAGGAAAACAAATAAGAGTGAAAAAAATGCGGTAAACCATGCACAACCCGCATGGAGAGTGAGATAGAGTAAATACATAACAAAATGCTATGCGTACTGTAATACATGAAATGTGAAATTGAACTACTACCTGGCACAACCCGCCAGGCTAGGAAATAAAGTAAATACGGTAGATAGTCATGGTCGACGGTGACCACATGATAACCAGCGCTGAGGAGAGATCCTCCTCCTCCAAGGCTGGGATAAAAACCAAGAACCGAGAAGCCCATCACCCCGAAGCTCGCATAATACCCACTCAACAGAAGTCAACTACTACAGAGGGACTCGGATCGAGAGAGGCTCGAACTGGAGATGTCGGCATCCGACAAGGCACCCTGCTAAGCACCCTGCACACCACGCCCATTCCATCCAGACTACTACATCCTCGCCCAAATCCCCTAGGCTCGCTAACAACAATAAGCGGAACAGGAAGAGGGCCACCAAAAGTAACCCCCAAACCTCAAGTGGACCAATCTGTACTTTTCGATCAATGCAAACCACTAATCTAATCTGAAACAGACTACGAAGCTACCCCTTTCAATCAGTGAGAATCCACCAATCTAGTCAATGACAACTCCGGCAACTACCTTGCTCAACCAAACTCTCCATAATCTAATCATCGACACCCACAGCTGCTGCTACTGCGAGACTGCCCCTTAACTAGGAGAATCCAATCTAATCAATAATAGCCACAGCCACAAGAATACTACGCATCTCCTCAGAGCTAAAAGCGCTGGCGCAATGGATATAGAGTGCTCGACGAAGAGCCCGGCCCCCGATTTCAGTCCAACAGATGACCGCCTATCGGGGGATGCCAAAACTAACAGTAAACTGGCCCATAAGTCCAGCAACAAGATAAATGCACAAACCATACATAGCATGACTGAAAATTAAAATGCCCCACTGCCCGGGCCACCCAGCCGGCTTACCTGCCCGGGCTGGCCAGCCATCGGGCAGCTGCTTTGTAATATGGACTTGGTTTTGGTCTTGAAAGAACCACCACCTAACTTTCCACACTTATCACTTGCCAAAAAATATGACGTGCTCTTTATACAATAAACATGTGGTCCACACAGATATAGAGTGTAGTTTTTTTGCAATTTGGACTTGGTCTTGGTCTTCTTCTTTTTTTGTTTTTTGGGTAAATTAGCTTGAAATTAAAAAAGGTTAACCGAATGTACAGCCTACAAGGGGCATACCCCAGGAGGAAAAGAAAATGAAAAAAAACAAGAATGACAAAAGTGCTGTAAACCATGCACAACCCGCATGGAGAGTTAGATAAAGTAAATACATGAAGAAGCCATGTGAACGGTAAGTAATGAAATAGAGCTACCACCTGGCACAACCCGCCAGGCTAGGAAATAAGGTAAGTAAAGTAAATAGTCGAGGTCCGAGATGACCACATGATAACCAACTCTGAGGAGAAGCCACCGAGTAAGACGGCTACAAAGCAAGCTGATCGGCTACTATAGAGGAACAAGGCATCAAGAGGCTCGTACCAGAGTTGACGGCATCCGACAAGGCCCCGCTGCAAGAGCCCTGCACACCACGCCCAATCCTTCCAGCCTAACCCTCCCTCATCCTTACCTAAGGCTCGCCAAAACTACCCACTGAACCAACTACCTAGTAACCTCCTCCTCCAAAGTTGGGATAAGAAAACCAAGAACCTAGTACTACAAACCCAAGGCTAGCATAATACCCACTCATCAAAAATCAGCTACTACAGAGGGACACGGACCGAGAGAGGCACGACCTGGAAATGTCGGACAAGGCTACCCTGTTAAGTACCCTGCACACCACGACTACCTCCCCCCAACCTAATCCCCTAGGCTCGCCAATGACTACAAGCGGAACAGAAAGAGGAACCACCAGAAGTGGCCACTCAAACCTCAAGTGGACCAAGCTGCACCTATCTAATCAAAGACAGCACCGGCAACTACCTCGCTCAACCAGAAACCATCCAACAATCTAATCAGTGGCATCCTCAGCTGCTGCTACTGCGAAAACCCTTTTCGATCAGGACTGAATCTAGTCTAATCAACGATAGCCGCGCCACAAGAATACTACACCCAACCTCAGAGCTAACAAGCACAGGATCTAGGCATGTAAAGGCTCGCCAAGAGCCCGACCCCCGATTTCAGTCCAACAGATGACCGCCTATCGGGGATCACAGAGAGTAACAGTAAACTGGCCCACAAGTCCAGCAACTAGTTGACAGTAAATAGATAATTGCAAGACACATTGCATAACGATAAGAGAATTGAATATTATGAATCCCCCACTGCCCGAGCCACAGCCGGCTTACCTGCCCGGGCTGGCCTACCAACGGGCCGCTGCTGCCTGCTACTGCTGCCTGCTGAAGCTGCAGCCTGCTGCTTGGCCCGGGCTGGCTGTTTGCCCGGGCTGGATGGCAGCTGCTTGGCCTAAGCGGGGTTGAACCACCGCAGCTCCCATGAGGCCGACGGCTGCACGGGCTGGCCTGCGATCGGGCGGCTACTGCCAGCCGGATTGAATCTAATCAGAGGGCAGGCCTGGCGTAGCTGCCCTCTACCTGCTGTTGAGCCCTACGGCTGACGGCTGTTGAGCCCCACAGGGCCAGCCCAAATGTTACACGACTAAATCCGGCAATCAATCCAAGGTCGCCGTCGCCGGAGAGCCCTGGACAACAACCCCAAGGTCGCCGTCGCCGCCGGTACCTGTGTTCAATAACCCAAGTTGAGAGCCCACTGAATCTGAAATCGAAGGCCTCCGACCTAGCTAACCCCATCACCCGCCGGTACCTCGGGTTTTGAGACTGACCCATGGTTGGGCTTTGACTCCGATGGTGGTTATGGAGGGAATCCGACGGCATCCACCTTGACGGGTATCAAGACCCCTGGCCGTTGACGGGGTATCAAAGCTGGATTCAAGAACCCAAGTCGAGAACCCACTTCCGGCCGGATTGAATCTGAGGAAGGTGACCCCATCGCCTTGCAGAGCGGCGGTGATGGCGCCGCCGTCGCTGAGAAAACTGACCCTGTGGCCAGTCGATGAGATCGGGTGTTGAGATGAGTAGCGTGATGAAACCCAGCTGTTGAGAAACCCAGCTGGTGAGTGATGAAACCCAGCTGTTGATGTGTATCGAAACCCATGTCTGATTGACCACCGAACCACTATGAAAAGTTCGATGATGCCCACGACTGTGTTACTGTCTTCTCCGGCGAGATTAGCCAACACAGTGCAGTATGGTGGTAGTGGGTCCAACCACGGCTGTTGATGATTCCCTAGGATGGATAGATGGCCAGACCGGAGTACTGGGTTTGATGCCGACCCGTGACCGGATAGGTGGCCGGACCAGAAGTGGCAGGCAATAGTAATGGGCGGTGGAGGAGAGTTGCTCTAGAGAGAGAAACTCCCTTGCTGGCCACAATTCTTCGGTACTTGAGGGGTTACTTCATGTGGTTCTACTACTTGGTCTTGGTCTTGAAAGAACCACCACCAAACTTTCCACACTTATCACTTGCCAAAAACTATAACGTGCTCTTTATACAATAAACATGTGATCCACACAGGAGGGCACCCTCCCTGTCAGGTATCTAGGCGTACCTGTGGGCTACCTGCCCGAAAAATAAAACAAACAAATGATGTTTTGCTTTATATTTTCCCGCCGCTTTGAAGAGAAATACGCCGTTTAAAGAGTCGCCACCCGGATTTGCGGTATATCACCCGAGAAACCGTTTTGTTTGGAAAATCGTTGATTTGAATTTGAAAACCAGAGATCAGTTTCAAGGGTCCGGAAGCCATGTTACGAGGGGGGAAGGGTTTTACGGCACCCCCCTCGCCCGATTCGAAATCGGTCTCTACTAAACGTTTGTGGGATTTTTCGAAGGGATTTTGTTTCATTTAAACCAGCTGGCAAGTATCCACAGTTATAACAGGTAAGCAGTGCATACATGTGCAGTTGTACAGGGGGAAGTGCAATGATGGAATAACGGTGAGCAAATGCATGAATGACAGAAAACTGAGGATCTGTCACTGACTTCACTCTCGAGCGCTCGAGAGCAGTCCCGAGCGCTTGGGAGTTCTGATACCCAACCTGCAAACTTTGTTAGCGCAGTCAAAATACAATGCTAAAATAGGAACTGAAAAGCTGCTATATACACTACTGGCTCAGCAGAGGATTTGAAAGACTGGAAAGAAACCTCAATCTTTCAGATCTTGCATCCCTGCCTTAACAAGACCAAATCTACAAATTTAAAAGAGCAACAGGCTACACTTATGCATGTAGAGACCAGGTGACACAGCAGACTGGAAAATGGGAAGCAATGACATGCATGCACTCCCGAGCGCTCGGGAAAGGTTCGGACCGCTTGGGAGTGAGCTGCATATCAACTTACCCTCAAACAGGAAATGGTACTGACTTGACATGCACACACCCTTGTTTTGGTATTTCCCAAGAGGAAAACATCTTTTAATCTTTAAAAGCAAGAAGCCTTATTCACACATGAAGACTTTGTGAGAAAATGGTTATGTTTTAGTGGAAAATGACTTCCTCGTGCATGCATGCCAAATAAAAACCATTTAACTTAAGAGTGCACCTCCTTCCCTACCTGCTATGTGACAGAGGACCATGCATGGAAGCTGGGAACAGTCCTGAGAGCTTTAGAGTACTCTCGAGCGCTTGGGAGTGTTTCCAGTAAGGGTTTTATGAAAACGTTTTTTTGTACCCCATTGCTCTTGTTTTTACACTAGGGTCTCCCAACCATGCACCCAGTATTGAAGACTGGGTCAGGCTGACCTCAGAAGGGATGAACAGCCCTTTTAGTTGTGATCAAAGGTAAAAGTTTCTACCTTTTTCTTGAACTCTTGCTCCTTGGGATGACTTTGAAATGTGGATGAAGAGAGAAGAGTGCAAGAGATCAGAAGGGTATTCTGGATTTCTTGCCCTTTTCCTTGGTGATTTCTAAAACTTTTGAAGTTTGGAAGGTGAACTTGGAGATTTTTGGTTTGTAGCTAGAGAGAGAAAGAGAGCAGAGAGTAAGGGTTCTCTGGGATCAAATTTCGTAGCCTCCCCCCTTTTTCTCAGCTGAAAACCAGCCATATTTATAGGCCAAGTAACCCATGGTTTTTGAAATCAAATGGTTTTGAATAAAGCATTTTTTTAATGGGAAAATCTTTGGCCTGAATCTCTGCCACCAGAGGTTGAGTGTGGACCGAGCTATCGGCGGGCTCAAGGTGGTGATAATGATGAGTTGCAAGGGTAGTGGGTGATACGGCCATCCATTGGGCAACAGAATAGTCTCGAGCGCTTGGGACCTCACTCTCGAGCGCTCGAGAAAGAGCCAGGCCAGAGATTTTGGAAAATGGTTTTGAGCGCTCGGGACTTCTCCCAAGCGCTTGAAAATGCTTTTGACCATTTTTTTAATCCCTCTTCAAATCTTTCAAGGAGCAATGTTCCAATCGATACTAGGCTTGTTTCAATCCAAAGTCATCATCGGGGAGCCTCCGGGCCACAAATCAAGGAATTTTGAAAAGTCCAAATTGGGGTGTCTACAGTACCCCTCCTTTCCACTAAGCTCAAGGCTTCGGATTGCAAGCGTTTAGTGGACAGCATCATTGCTAGGACTAAGACTTGGACCAATAGAAACCTCACCTATGCTGGTAGGGTTCAACTTATTAAGAACGTACTTTTCTCCATTCAAACCTATTGGACTTCCTTGTTTATCCTTCCTAAAAAGGTTATCAAGGAAATTGAGTCAATTCTTAGGGCTTTTCTTTGGTCTGGTCCTGATTTAAGGAAAACTGGGGCTAAAGTTTCTTGGGAGCATCTCCCCTAAAGAGGAGGGGGGTCTTGGGTTCAAATCCTTGCAAATTTGGAACAAGGCTGCCATTGCAAAACATATCTGGTTCCTTATCTCTGGGGGAGAACAATCCATGTGGTGTCAGTGGGTCAAATCGTACTTATTAAGAGGTAGGAGTTTCTGGAATCTGAAAATTCCATGTGACTGTACATGGGTTTGGAGGAAGCTTTTGAATCTTAGGCCTTTGGTTAAACCATATGTCCTTCATATCATAGGTAATGGGATTTCAACTTCCTTGTGGCATGACAATTGGCACCCTCTCGGCCCTTTAATGGATAGATTTGGTCCTAGAATTGTATATGACTCTGGCATCCCACGTGATGCCTCTGTCTCTCACATTATTGATGGTTCAAATTGGATGTTCCCCATTACCCAAACATTTGAACTAAATGAAGTGAGAAACACTCTGCCACCTCTGGGTCAATCTAGGTTTTCTGGGACTGATAAAAAATGGTGGACTCCTTCTTCCAATGGGCAGTTCACAATTGCCTCCCTGTGGGATAAATTGAGAACTCCCTTTCCCAAGGTCATGTGGCATAAGGTTGTGTGGTTCTCTGCGCATGTTCCAAAATGCAGCTTTGTCACTTGGCTTGCCATTCAAAATAGGCTAGCCACTGCTGATAGGCTCGTGTCATTTGGTCTGAATGTTCCTCCACATTGTGGTTTGTGTCAGGGGAGTGAAAGCCACGACCATCTCTTATTTAATTGCCCATTCTCCAACCAGGTGTGGGATACCATTCAGTCCAAACTCCATGTTACCTGGCCTGCTAGGTCTTGGGCTGACTGGGTAACTTTATTATCAAATTTTAAAGGCAAAACTCTCTAGAGTGTAATCACTAGATTGGGGTTTATAGTAACTATTTATAATATCTGGATTGAGAGAAATTTGAGGAAATTCCAAAATCAATCCTGTTCTTGGGAGATAGTTGTTCAAAAAATTTGCAACATGGTGAGAGCAAGACTTTTATCACTTTCCAATTTTCCTCATTCACAAGTAGAGTCAATTGCAAACGAATGGAACAATGTTGTAAGCTAATGTACATTGCTAGTTGATCATAAGGGCAGGTTGATCATTTGACTGCTAGTGTGATCACTGGACTCACCCTTCAAAGGTGAACACTGGACTGCTGCTAGGGATACTTGGATGGCATCAGTCCTCACTCAGCAATTCTTGGCCTCCTATTACTGCTATGTATCCAGGTTGTTACCTTATTCCTGCTAGGTTATCCTGGAAATCCAAGCATTTGAGAGTTCTTACTATTTTGTGTGCAATCCTTGTGAGTTGTGTGTTATGCTCATTACCATCATAGCTGTTTTGTTCCATGTTGTGTTCCCAAGTCAGAAACCTAACTGCATCATATTTGAATGCCTGATCAATGTACTTTGGGGCTGTTGTTCCTCATTTGGTGTTGTTGACTGTTATGATAGCGCTGATGTTCTGTTGTTCCCCATATAGTTAGTCTAGAACTTTGAAGGTGTTATGTTGTAGTATATGCCTAAGGTTCAGATTCTGATGTTCTGATGTTCTGAACCTTAGCTGTCCTGTTATACCTGTTCTGAACCTGTTGTTGATGGCTGTGGTTACTGCTACTGCTACTGCCACTGTGGTTCTGAACCTTAGCTCTTATTTGATACCACTAATGCTCCTGTTATTGCTTATGGTGGCAGCTGTAACTCATGTTCTGCTTTGGCATTTTGTGCTACTGTGCAGTCTAGCAACTCATGGTGGCAGCTACCACTAATGCTCCTTAGCTTCTTTATGTTGCTGTTTGTCCAGTTCTCTCTGCTGCTATGTTTGCTACTACAGGTGCAGCTTGCATGGCAATGGTGTGTTGCTACCCTATATTATGTTGTTGTTGAAACTACCTGCTCGATAGTTTGGTGGCAATGGTGTCTTCTTTATTTTGTTTTGCCTAACCAATAGGGGCTGTCGTTGGGATCTCCCTTCGCAGAGGGGGACGTCCTCTGCATAGTCACTTGCTGCATTTCTGCATTTTGCTACTGTAATTGTGTTGGTTTCACTCCAGAAACTGTCCAGTTTGGGACTGCTTGGGACTGCATTTCTAGTTCTGAATTGAGTCAAGTTCTGAACTGCCTGTTGTGATGCTGAATTGAGCCAATTACATGGTCTGCTGTTGTGGCTGCTGCTTGTCCAGTTCTGAAGATGCTAGGAGCTCAATTCTGCTGCTCCTAGTTCTGCTGTCTGCTGTTTCTGAAGCTGCAGAATGGAGCCCAATCAAGTCAAGTTCAAGTCAAGTTCTGATCCTGCTATCCAGTTCTGAGGAGCAGGTTCTGAACCTGCTATCAAGTCAAGTTCTTAGGAGCAGGTTCTGTTTTCTGTTTTCAGTTAAAGCCTGCATGCTAAGATTGAAGTTCAAATGGTGCCAATCTGTGGTAGATTTAATTAGGAAGCTCGGTTTAGTTGGTTGCACATTGTGTAATTATTTTCTGTGGTAGCTTCAAATGTTTTCTGTTTTGTATCCCTCTGTTAGATGGATGGGAAACAGATGCTCTATTTTCTTCTAGTCCTATGTAGCCGTTTGGCGTAGGCTTTCTCTTTTGTTTTCCTTTTCTTTTCTTTTCCTCCTGGGGTATGCCCCTTGTAGGCTGTATATTCGGTTAGACCTTTTTTTATTTTCAAGCTGATTTAACCAAAAAAAAAACATGTGATCCACACATACATAGAGTGTAGTCTTTTTGCAATATGGACTTGGTCTTTTTTTTTGGATAAACCAGCTTGAAATAAAAAAGAGGCTAACCGAATATACAGCCTACAAGGGGCATACCCCAGGAGGAAAAAAAAAGAAAAAGAAAAGAAAAGAAAAGAAAATAGGCAACGCCGAATGGCTACATGGAAGGAATGATAAGCGCTGATAAGCGCTGTTTCCAATCCATCTAGAAGAGGGAAGGAAAACAGCGCCTAAATGACCTAAACATTACAAAAGAGACATGGAGCAAAAGGATTACACGACGTGCAACCTGACTAAACAAGAAACCATTTACATATCCCTGAAAGTAACCAAATAACCAAATAATGGAGACATTCCAAATGTCAAACTGAACTTCCGAAGGCCAAGTTGCACAACCATAATGGCACATGAGGTGGATTGAACTTGGAAGCATGATGAACTTGGACAGTAACCAAAACAGTGCTGCCATGGCAGCAGCAAATCACAGCAGCATAGAGGACAACAGCAACAGTATAAAACAGTTTGATACATCTAGATATGAAAACTGCAAGCTGCACTTGATAATCCAAACAGCCGTATATAAACTACCACTTGAAAACACTTCAACTGGCCGGCAGACTCTTGATACATCTAACCATGAAAACAACTTGCTGCACTTGATAATCCCAACCAGCCACAAAGACAAGCACAAGTAGAATGCATCAGTAGCAAAAAGGACAAATACTACCACTTGGAACCTTATCAAAACACTTGGAAACTAATCTGCAACAGGACAGGAGCACTTGGACAGCCTTCAACCCGGGGCAGACCCATAATCTGGGGCTGCAATGGACAGCAGCAGAGCTGGACAGCAGCAGAATGTAATATCATGGCAGCAACCAGGACAGCAGAACTGGAACCACTAGCAACCATAGCAGACAGCACAGTCAAACCTAACAGCCACATAGCAGCCATACACAGTCCACTATAACATCTTGGCATGAATCCCTGAAATACACACCATGCAACAGAACAACATTAGACACTAGCAACTATACACATGCAAAGGACGTCCCCCTCTGCGAAAGGAGATCCCAACGACAGCCCCAGTTGGTTAGGCCTATACAATATATAGAAACTTTCAAAATACTATACGAATTGCCAGTGGAATAGCAGCAGTAAACTGGAACAGCCAAATTCTGCCCTAGAGCTATGTATCCTACTCATAACAAAGGTGACAGTGAGTGGAAATAACAGATAACTAAATGAAGCTGCTCACCATAACGTAACAAAATAGAAATGTAACTTCATGGCAACATGCTTAGTGTTCAACTACTGAACTAAGGACAACAGTAACAGTAGCAGAACAGTAACAGAGAACAGTAACAGAGAACAGCCAAAACAGATGCTGCCCTGAGCATTATGACCTCCCTTGCAACTCCCTCAGAAATCTCACAACACCCCCTCTTCTATTCACTCATGTGCTAGGATCCACCAGCTCCCTCCCTAGATCTCACAATACGCCCCCACTACATATTACCTCCTCTCTCAAAGAAATGAAGAAGCACAAGCACACATCTCACCAGGAAGCACACATCTCACACTATATGAGATAGATTCACACAAAGTCTCCAATTTAACCTCACCAAAGAATATGGTATATACCTGCTAAATAGAAGTAATATAAATCACCAAAAGTTTATAGCTGGTAAATAGAATCACCCTCAAGACCAAGCTTGAGGAGCTGCCAACCAATATCTGCCAAGCAACACAATACAAGATAGAATGTGGAAACAATGCAAGTCAGACCAATAATACAATAACAACTCAAACCAAATTCCACTCATTCACAATCCAAGCTGCTTGAGATTGAGGCATTCTATGAAGTGATAAAAGTCTGGCCCTAACCATAGAGCAGATTTTGTGAACCACTGCCTCCCATGTACAAGAGAGAGTTTGGAACTTCCTAACATTTCTCTCAATCCAAATGTGATAAACGGCTACTGTAAAGACCAGTTTTGTGAGCACAACCTTAAGTGTTTTACCTTTGACACCTGATAGAAAAGTGATCCAGTCAAGCCATGATCTAGGAGACCAGGATACATGAAGCTTAGTTTGGATGGCACACCAAACTTTTTGAGAGTATGAGCAGTTAAAGAAAAGGTGATCATGGCTTTCCCTCTCTTGACAAAGACTACATTGAGGAGATACATTAAGACCAAACAACACAAGTCTATCCGCAGTGGAGAGCCTAATCTGAATAGCTATCCAAGTGACAAAGCTACATTTCAGAATGTGGCCAGAAAACCATACTAACTTATGCCACATGACCTTAGGAAAGGGAGTTCTCAATTTGTCCCATAAAGAGGCAATAGAGAACTGACCATTGGATGTGAAGGACCATCTAACATGATCAGCCCCATGCAATCTGGATTGAATAAGAGGAGGCAAAGAACTTCTTACCTCATTAAGTTCCCAAGTTTAAGTAATGGGGAATACCCAATTTGAATTATGAATGATGTGGGACACAGTAGCATCCTTCGAGATACCAGAATCATAAGCAATTCGGGTACCAAATTTGTTCATCAAGGGACCAAGAGGATGCCAATTGTCATACCACAAGGAGGTGGATTGACCATTACCTATTATGCTTAGAATGTATGGTTGCACCACCGGTTTGAGGGTCAAAATTTTCCTCCAAACCCAAGTGCAATCACCAGGAATTTTCAAGTTCCAAAAATTCCTACCCTTGATTAAGTAAGATTTGACCCACTGACACCACATTGACTGCTCCCCCCAGGAAATTAAAAACCAGATGTGCTTGGCAATGGCTGCTATATTCCAAACTTGCATGGATTTGAAACCAAGACCACCCTCTTGCTTAGGAGAGCATAAATGTTCCCAAGAGACTTTGGCACCTGTTTTCCTAAGATCAGGACCAGTCCAAAGAAATGCCCGAAGGACTGATTCAACTTCTCTAATAACAGTTATGAAGCTAGATAGATAGGTAAAACGGCTGGGAGCTGGTTAGAGAGAGAAAGCTCCCTCTGACCCAGCCAAAATCAGCCGGCACTATCCACGGCAGTGGCAGCAGCCACCGCTCTTCCTGTCGAACAAGGCCCAGCCACCGGGCAGCAGCCACCTTCCGGGCAAGGGATACTCTCTTCTTAGAGAGGCTCTCCTCCACCGCCCTCCACAACCGGCAACCCACCGCTCTCCTCCACCGCCCTCCGCTCCGGACAGATATGGTGCGGTCACACCACCTGGCCGGCCTTCCTCTGGTCCGGTCAAACTTCACTATGGGCCGGAGCTCCACAGCCGTGGGCTTCGTCTCCAACCACATCCCCGCCGTGAACCGGCGGGTACCATTTGGGATCTGCTCCGGGCATATCTGAAACCAAACCGAGGAGCTCAACCTTCACCGACGAGCTCAACCGAGGAGCTTAACTACCACCAGCAGGTCTTCAACCTCACGGCTGATTTTTTCGGAGGTCTTCGTTCACATAGAAGACCCAGAGCTTCACGCTCAGGTCCTTTTACAGCAAGGTAATACATCGGCAACGGCGACGGCGACCTTGGGTTGCTGTTCAGTCCTGCGACGGCGACCTTGGGGTGCTGTTAGCTAGCCAGATCTCAAGCTGCCGGTCTGAATCACAGCCACCAGCTGCCGGTCTGAACTTGCCGGAGATGAGGGCAGTTCTGGCAATCTGTGGGCCTCGACAGCCGTGGGCCAGGCCATCAACAGGCCACCAGCCACCATCAACAGGCCACCAGCCACCGTGGGCCAGGCCACCAGCCACCGTGGGCCAGGCCACCAGCCACCGTCAACAGCCGCCGTGGACCTCGACAGCCGTGGGCCAGTTTGGGGCCAGGCCATCAACAGGGGCCAGCCAGCTGGTAGCAGCACCAAGCACCAAGCAGTCATCCCGGTTCCCCGGATTGGCTGAAAATCTCGTATCCATTGCGCCTATCTTTATTCATTATGCGCTTTGCACTTATTTGTTTATTGTCAATCTATTGCTGGATGAACGGGCCAGTTTACTGTTTGTTCGGCGATCCCCGATAGGCGGTCATCTGTTGGACTGAAATCGGGGGTTAGGCTCTTGGTCGAGCCTCGTATCCCTAGTTCCTGTTCTTTTAGCCTGCGGTTTTTTTTGTAGTTTCTTGTAGTCGTGGCTATCTTTGATTAGATTAGTTTCTGTTCTGGTTGAAAGGGGTAGTCTTGCAGTGGCAGCAGCTGCGGGTGCTCTGATTAGATCTATGGATGGTTCTGGTTGAGCAGGGTAGCTGCCTGAGCTGTCTTTGATTAGTTTCTGTTCTGGTTGAAGGGGGTAGTCTTGCAGTAGCAGCAGCTGCGGGTGCTCTGATTAGATCTGTGGATGGTTTCTGATTGAGCGTGGGGAAGCTTGGACCGCTTGGGGTTTGAGTGGCCTCTTCTGGGGTTCCTCTTACTTCCCGCTTTTAGTCGTTGGCGAGCCTAGGGGATTAGGGTCAGGGGGGAGTAGTCGTGGTGAGCAGGGTGCTTAGCAGGGTAGCCTTGTCCGACATTTCCAGGTCGTGCCTCTCTCAGTCCGTGACCCTCTGTAGTAGCTGATCTCTTTGAGTGGGTATTATACTAGGCTTGAGGCTGGAAGTTCTAGGTTCTTGGTTTTCTTAGCCCAGACTTGGTGGAGGAGTTTTCTGGGTAGTTGGTTTTAGTGGGTGGTTTTGGTGAGCCTTAGGTTAGGATGAGGGAGTGTTAGGCCGGAAGGATTGGGCGTGGTGTGCAGGGTTCTTAGCAGGGGACCTTGTCGGATGCCGTCAACTCTGGTTCGAGCCTCTTGATGCCTGTTCCTCTGTAGTAGCTGTTCAGACTGCCTGGAAGCCGTTCTACTTGTAGCCCCTCACATCCAATGGTCAGTTCTCTATTGCCTCTTTATGGGACAAATTGAAAACTCTCTTTCCTAAGGTCATGTGGCATAAGTTAGTATGGTTTTCTGGCCACATTCCGAAATGTAGCTTTGTCACTTGCCGTCAACTCCTAAGTGCTGGTTATCTTGTGGTCATCACTGACCGTAACTATTTACTTTATTTCCTAACCTGGCGGGTTGTGCCAGGAAGTAGTTTATTTTCATTTCCATTTCATTTCACCACATGTTTGTACTCTTATCCATCCATATCATACCCCGTTGTGCTATCATTAGTACAACGGGGCTATTATCTCTACCCATATGTCATTTACCTTACGCTCCATGCGGGTTGTGCATGGTTTACCGCACTTTTATCATTCTTATTTTTTTTTCTCTTCTTTTTTCCTCCTGGGGTATGCCCCTTGTAGGCTGTACATTCGCTTAACCTCTTTTAATTTCAAGCTAATTTATCCAAAAAAAAAAAAAAACTTCTCTAATAACCTTTTTAGGAATGATAAACAATGAGGACCAATAGGTTTGGATAGAGAAGAGAACATTTCTAATCAACTGGACCCTACCAGCATAGGTGAGGTCTCGATTGGTCCAGGACTTGGTTTTTGCAATAATGTTATCCACTAGACGCTGACAGTCAGTAGCTTTGAGTTTAGAGGAGAAAAGGGGAACACCAAGATATCTAACTGGCAAAGTACCCTCTTTAAACCTTAAGATAGCCAAGATGGCCAATCTAGTGCTAGTGTTGACCCCAGAAAAGTAGATGCTCTACTCTTCCCAGGGCTAGGTGAAAGACCTGATAGGGATTGAAATTCAGTGAGTGCATCCTGAATATGATTAATTGAAGCCAGCTCGCCCTTACAGAATATCATAAGATCATCAGCAAAACAAAGATTGACAAGCTTAGTAGCACCACATCTCCAGTGATAATGGAAATCAGGAAGACGGGATTTCTCCTTAAGAAGGCAAGTGAGAATCTCCATCACAATAACAAAAAGATATGAAGACAGAGGATCACCTTGTCTAAGCCCTTTTTTCCCGAAAATATAACCAGTGACTTCACCATTGATGCTAAGAGAGTAATTAGCAGTAGTGACACAGGCTTGAATCCAATTGATCATGATGGGATGGAAATTCATAGAAGTCAGGACATCCCACAGGAAGTCCCACCTAACATTGTCATAAGCTTTCATGATGTCTACCTTCAAAGCACATCTGGGAGAGGAAGAAGATTTGTGGTAACCTCTCATGAGCTCCTGGGTAAGGAAAATATTGTCAGCAATCCTCCGACCTTTAACGAAACCTGACTGAACAGGGTCAATTAAAGTGGGAAGAACCACCTGCAACCTTCTAGCAAGGATTTTAGATATGCATTTTTATATAGTGTTAGAACAAGAGATTGGTCTGTAATCCCCCACTCTAGATGGATTAGGGACCTTAGGAACAAGCGCAATAATAGTTGAATTTGCTTTTTTGAGCAGCCGACCAGACCTAAAGAAGGTTTTGACAGCGGTAGTGACTTCATGGCCAATGATAGGCCAAGCCTTTTTGAAGAAACAAGCATTATAGCCATCAGGACCAGGAGCTTTACCAGAGGGAAGAGACCAGAAGGTCTCCTTAATTTCAAGATCAGAAACATCAGCAACCATGGCTAACTTTTGGCTATCGGATAATCGACTACCTAAAACCTGTTGGATCCTGGGTAGACCTTGATAAGAAGTAGGATGAGCTGTGCCAAGCAAATTGGTGTAATAGTCAACAAAGTTGGATTTGAGTGTTCATGACAAAAGCCACTACATGACTGGTGAGGGCGATTTTGAACAGTAGAATGGCGATTTGTTGGGCGATTTGTTGGGCGATCTGTTGCTCCTCCGTCTGATACATCATGGCCGACGGAACGGTTTCTATGTTAGATGGGTTGGGTTTCAAGGCTCTCGAATCCAGTGAGCCCCGGCGAAAGCAGCATGTCTCAGTTCAACAGTCTCATCCGACCTCGTCGGTTCTAGTAACATCACGGGTGATCAACTTAGGTGATTCCAACCTTGGATCCTCCCCCAATAAGGCTAATCCTGCTCCATCTCCAACTGGGTTTGGGGTGGGTAGCCCTAAATCGATCAAAAGCTCAAGCCCCTCTCGCAAGCCCCAACAAGGTTTCGAGGCAGATGGTACGATCCTATTAGCAGATGGGCTAGGTCTCAAAGCCCTTGGCTCCAATGAAATCCGCCGCAAGCAGAGGTCAACGATTGATCTCTCAGAAGAAAGCAAATTCCATCCAGACGCCACATCTAATCTGGGTTTCGAACCAGGTTACCCTAACATCAAGATGCCGATGTCTGGTCTCTCAGGTGAGGTCGACTGTGGAACCCCGGTTTCAAGCTCTGGTCCGCAATCTCCGCATAGGTTTGGGGCTCACAGCCCTAAAGCGTGCAAAAATCCAAGCTCGGCGAGGAAACTCCAACAGGTATTTTTGGAAGAAGGTTTAAGGGTAGAAGCTGAAGGCGCAATAGAGGGCTTGGCTCCGCCTCTATCTCCGAACAAACATACTGCTGCACAGAAAAGGCAACAAGCTGTATTCGAGGAAGGACTGGAAAGGGAAGCAGTAGCAAAAGCAAGGGTCACTCATCTGCATGGAAACACCTACCAGTTCCAGCGTACCCCTGCAGAGGTTCGGAAATCTAACTCTAATCCAAAGATATTGTTTAATTCTCGGGGAAATCCCTATGTAGAAGGAGACCCTAACCTAGGGTACCCTGACGAGGATACTAAACCTAGATATCTTCCCCCAACGCTAGTACAAGGACCAAAGTCGGGTGTTGTACCAAATCCAGCAGCCCATGCATCTACGAGTACTAATCCCGTATATCAGCCTAAACCTATGAATCGTACAATGCAACCTAATAAGAATTGGGCCTCTCTATTTAGATCCCAAGGGCCCTCAAGTAATATGAAGTTAGATTTCTATCCAGAATTTAAAAAAAAGGGAAGAATGCTGTTGTTGAACTTGACGTTACTCACTTGGATGAAAATTGTTGGTCACATTGCTTGGTTGGTCATTTCCTAGATGAGAGGATGGATTTTAGACTAGCAAATTCAACTGCCCATAAGCAGTGGGGAAAAAATACTAAGTATGGCCTGCTGTCAGTCAAGTCAGATAATGCAGGGTTCCTATATTTTGAATTTAAAGATGAAGCGTGTCAACTGGCAGTCCTAGAGGGGGGGCCTTGGTTCTTCTCCCAAAAATTTCTTGTTCTAAAGAAATGGAGAAGAATGATGACTCCAACTAAGATCTCTCCGTCCTCTATCCCTTCTTGGGTTAAGCTCTATAACTTGCCCCTAGAGTGTTGGACAGAAGAGGGATTAAGTAGAGTGGCTAGTGCAATCGGTCAGCCCAAACATGTTGATCAAGCTACAGAAAAGAGGACTAGGCTTGCATATGCTAGGGTGTGTGTGGAAATTGAGGCTGCTGATGAACTTCCAGATGACATTCAGGTCACAGTGGATGGGGAGAGTGTATCAGTTAGGGTGGAATATCAATTAATGCCTCCTGTTTGCTCAGAGTGTAGGGTTTTTGGCCATGCTACATCTAGATGTTCAAAGTCCATCCCTCATAAACAAACACAGGATCATGAAGTACCGAAGGAGGATTGGCATACTGTTGTTAAAGGGTCCTCTATAAGCAACGTAGGGGGTTCAGTAGCACTGGATGCAGTCTTAATACCTGTGGTGGCTGTGGTGGAAACTTCAATACCTAAGGTCACCGAAGAGGACATAGATGGGAGTGATTCGGAAGGAGAGGAACTGAATTTCAGTTCTGATTTTCCACTTAGCAGTGTGGAGGCCGGTTCAAGTAAGCCTTCTCATGATCTAGACCCCGAAGTATCCCCTTCTCAACCTGTTCCGCAAAGGAAACCAGTTCCTCCGGATGATAAGACTGAAGAAGTAAAGGGAAAGGCATCAATTCAGAACTCTAACGGTTTCAAATACCAGAATAAAAAGGCAAGTGGAAAAAATAACAACAAAAAGTGGAGTAGCAGCTCCAAGAGGCGGAATAAATGATATCCTTTTTTGATATCCTTTTGAGTGCTTGTAGCTTTATTATTTCAAGCTATGCATCTTGTTCTTACTTTGTGTTTTAGTTTCCAATGTCTTTACAAGCTTATAATTTAGGTTTTTGGAACATTCGTGGGCTAAATGACCCCATTAAGCAGAGTGCAGCAAGATCTTTTGTGAACACCAATAATTTGAGTCTTGTTGGTTTACTTGAACATAAAATTAGGGCAACTTGGGCAGATAGAATCACCCAATTTATTTGTCCTGGCTGGAGTTTTGTGAACAATTACACCCAAGCTGCTTTAGGAAGGATTTTTGTAGGATGGGACCCTAGTGTCTTGTCTCTTACAGTTTTATGCCAGACAGATCAATTCATTCACTATCAGGCCCAACCAAAAGATGGGAGTGCATTATTTTTTGTCACTATGGTTTATGGGGCAAACTCTATCTTAGACCGTAGATCTCTTTGGCTTAGTCTATCTCAGTTTAGGTCCTCTTCTCCCTGGGTGGTCCTTGGTGACTTTAATGCTATTAGGCATCCTAGGGAGAAAGTTAGGGGAAATGCACAGTGGTATCCCCCCATGGATGACATTAATCATTGTTTGTTCTCCTCTGAGCTAGATGACCTTAGGTTTTCAGGGTGCCTATTTACTTGGTCCAATAAGCAGGTCCCTCCTCATTTTGTGGCTTCCAAAATTGATAGGGTATTAGTGAATGAGCCCTGGATGAAAACCTTTTCTCAATCATCGACTCAATTTTTGGTGCCAGGAATTTCAGACCATTCTCCAGGGGTGGTGTTTGTCCAGCCCAATCCAAGGAAGTCAATTAAACCCTTCAGGTTTAATTGACTTCCTTGCTGACCATCCTCAATTCCTTGCAATTGTCCAGAGGAGTTGGAGGACAATTGTACTTGGGAACCCCATGTACTGTGTGTGTGTGAAACTTAAACACCTCCAACATGATCTGAAGCTACTTAATAAGAAGGAGTTTAGTGGCATCTCTGAGAGGGTGAGTGCCACTAAGCAAGTCCTAGATAACATGCAAGCAATTATAGGCTCTCACCCAAATAATAGCGCTGCCATAGAACAAGAGAGGGTGGTACACAAACAATACGTCACATTGCTTAGGGCTGAGGAAAGTTTAGCTAAACAAAAGTCTCGAATACAATGGTTGAAACTTGGAGATCAGTGTACATCCTATTTCTTTAAAGTTGTGAGCAACAGGAGGAATAGGAGCAAAATAACGAGTCTAGAATTGAATGACAGATCTACCACACATGACCTTAAGGTCATCAAAGAAGAGTTTGTTAACTTTTACACAACTCTTTTTGGCACACCCCATCTCACTCCTCATCTAGGACCAACTAGAGTGGGACAATTAATCAGGAATAAACTCAGCCCTGAGCAAAGTCTTAATATGGTCTCCCCTGTCTCAGATTTGGAAATCAAATAGACCATTTGGTCTATTAATCCCACCAAAGCACCTGGCCCTGATGGGTACAATGGAGGGTTTTTTAGGAAAGCATGGCCTGTCATTGGGAGAGAGGTCACTTCAGCCGTCCAGAACTTCTTCAGGTCTGGACAATTGCTCACCAAAGCTATCTCCACTATTGTAGCACTTGTTCCTAAGATACCAAACCCTTCCAGGGTGGGTGACTTTAGGCCCATTTCATGCTGCAATACCATTTACAAATGCATCTCTTGGATATTAGCCAAGAGATTGCAATCTGCTCTTCCTATGCTCATAGATCCAGTCCAATCAGGATTTGTGAAAGGAAGGAGAATTGCTGATAATATTTTCCTCACCCAAGAACTCATGAGAGGATATCACAAGTCCTCTCCTACCCCTAGGTGTGCCATGAAAGTTGACATAATGAAAGCATATGACCATGTTAGGTGGGAATTCCTTTGGGATGTCCTATCCGCCATGAACTTCCATCCCACAATGATTAAATGGCTTCGAGCATGTGTAACTACTGCTAATTACTCCCTATGTATCAACGGGGAAGTGACTGGGTACATTAAAGGGAAGAAGGGGCTGAGACAGGGGGATCCTTCGTCCCCATATCTCTTTGTTATTGTGATGGAAGTTCTTACAATTTTACTTAAGGAGAAAGCCCAGCTCCCGGACTTTCATTTTCATTGGAGATGTAAAACTAATCAATTGATAAATCTGTACTTTGCTGACGATCTAATGATATTTTGCAAGGGAGAGCTTTCTTCGATCAAACTTATCAAGGAAGCGTTGACTGAGTTTGAGGCTCTTTCTGGTCTCTTCCCTAGCACAGGTAAGAGTAGCATATTCTTCTCTGGTGTTAGTGAAGGAGTTAAAGAGACTATTTTGCATGTTCTAGGATTTCAGGAGGGTTCCCTTCCAGTGAGATATCTGGGAGTCCCACTGTTAGCTACTAAGCTTAAAGCTGTGGACTGTCAGAGACTGGTTGATAGTATCACTGCCAAGACTAGGAGTTGGACCAATAGGGACCTTACTTATGCGGGTAGAGTCCAGCTTATTAAGAACATCTTGTTCTCAATGCAAACGTATTGGTCCTCCCTGTTCATTTTACCAAAAAAGGTCATTAAGGAAGTTGAATCTATTCTTAGGGCCTTTTTATGGTCTGGCCCTGACCTTAAAAGATCAGGGGCTAAGGTAGCTTGGGAGCAATTGTGTGCTCCTAAAGATGAGGGGGGTCTTGGCTTCAAATCTATGGAGGTGTGGAATAAGGCTGCGGTTGCCAAGCATATATGGTTTTTGATCTCCGGGGGAGAGCAATCCATGTGGTGCCAATGGGTTAAATCTTATTTATTAAAGGGTAGGAACTTTTGGAGCCTTAAAATGCCTGCTAACCCCTCTTGGGTTTGGCGTAAGTTACTTAATCTAAGATCGTTAGTCCAACCCTTTATCCGTCATTTTATTGGCAATGGGGAGAACACATCCATGTGGTATGACCTATGGCATCCGCTAGGCCCTTTGTTGGATAAGTTCGGTTCCAGAATGGTTTATGACTCAGGCCTCCCCTTGAATGCCAAAGTGTCCCGCATAGTTAACAATTCTTTTTGGAATTTCCCAATCACGCAAACATGGGAGTTGAATGAAGTTAGACGGCATCTCCCATTTTTGCGTGGCTCCAGGGACCAAGTTAGATGGACTCTGAATGCAAATGGACAGTTTAGCATAGCCTCTCTATGGGAGGAATTGAGAGTTCCTTTCCCCAAGGTTAGTTGGCACAAGGCTGTTTGGTTTTCTGGCCATATACCTAAGTGTAGCTTCATTACATGGCTGGCCATTCAGGGTAGACTCTCCACTGAGGATAGATTAGTTATTTTTGGGATCAAATCAATTTCCCAATGCAGTTTTTGCCATGGTAGTGAAAGCCATGATCATTTGTTTTTTAACTGTAGTTTTTCCACACGGGTTTGGAATGCTATGTTGGATAAAATGGATACAAGTTGGTCCCCTAAGTCTTGGACAGCATGGATCACCCACTTCTCCTCTTTTAGGGGAAAATCTCTAAGAAATGTTGTCACTAAATTGATATTCACTGCTACAGTGTATCATATTTGGATTGAGAGGAACTTAAGGAAGTTTCAAGCTACAACTAGCACTTGGGAAGTTGTCGTTCACAAAATCTTTAACATGGTTAAGGGTAGATTACTGTCGTTGCCAAAGTTGCCCATAGGCTCACAAAATAATAGGTTTATTAGAGTTTGGGGCATCACTGGGTAATGAGGTACTTGTGATGATATATGTTATTGGTTATTGATATTTGTGGCCATGGTTGTAGATACAGCAGGTATGATCAAGAGCTGCATTAGTTGTGCTTGTTCTGAAACTATTCTGATGATGCTATTACTCCTATATAGCAGGTTTATACCTTATTCTCATGTGTGGAGTGTTGAGTGCCTGCTTATTTGAGTGTCTAGTATTGTGGACTCCTGTGAGCTGTGTGATTGAACCCCAGAGTTATTGTAGAGTGGAGGTAATAATTAGTGGGAGTCCTATTGTAAGGGTGAGCTGAGGGTGTTTGGTTCCCTTCTATTAATTGTAGTTTTGGTGAGTTAGGTGTCGAGGGGGTAAGGTGGTGAGCAGATAAAACATTGGGATTTTTTGTTTCTGTTTTTGCTGTAATCTTTTAGAGCTGCTTTGAGTGACTGCTGCTCTCACCACCAGCATAAGTGATGAGATAGCTGATATATGGCTGATTTCTGCTGATAGATGCTAGTTCTGATTTCTGCTAGTTGTGTCTGACTGTTGGGTTGACTGTATTTCAGAAGTTGACTGACTGTTGTGTTGATTGCTGTATATTCAGAAGTTGTATAAAGTTTGTTTAGTGGTTGTTCATTCCTAATGTTAGGGACTGTACTGTTTACGATCTGTCCTGTGCTCTGTATTGCTGCATGGTAGTTTATGCCTAACCAACAGGGGATGTCGTTGGGATCTCCCTTCGCAGAGGGGGATGTCCTCTGCACAGCTGTAATGGGCTGCCCAGTGCTGCTTTGGAATCTTCACGAATCTAGTGGAGAACAAGTGCAAGTGCAAGATTCTGCTGCACTTGTTGCTGCTGCTGCTGCACCTGTTGCTGCTGCTGCATGCCCTGCTACTGCTGCTATTACCTGTTCTGAACTTTGTTGTCGGTCAAGTTTTGGTCAAGTTCTGAACTTGACTGCTCTGAACCTGTAAGGCTGCTATTGAACCTGTTATGCTAAGTAGTTTCCTGTTACTGTTATGCTCAGAATTCAGCTCAATGTTATGTGAGAGCTAGCTAGTTTCCTGTTACTGTTATGCTCAGTAGTAGTTCCCTTGGATCATGTCCTGACTGCTGTATCCTTGTTAGGGGCTGTATTCCAGCTTCTGACTGTTGTTGTTGTTGACTGTTGTTGGATAGTGGTTGTTCATTTCTATTCTTCGCCTAACCAATAGGGGCTGTCATTGGGATCTCCCTTCGCAGAGGGGGACGTCCTCTGCATATTGTATTGTTTTGTTTCAATTGACTGTGAGTGAATGGTATTTGGAGCTTCAGAAGTTTGGACTGCTGCTGTTTCCTGCTGATCTGCTGTTGGTTTGGAGGACTGCTGCCCTGTGATGGAGCTTCATAAGCTGCATAAGTTCTGATCTGCTATTGCTGCTGCCAACTGCACAGTCTGGGCACCCTAGCTGTGCCTGATCTGCTGTTATGCTGTTATGAAAAGCCAGTTTCTGCTGCTGCTGATTGTAGCTGATACAAATTATAGCTGCTGAATGCCCCTGTCCAGTTCCGGATGGGTTGTGAGTTGAATTTCTGAGAGAAGGGTTGGGCTCAAGTTTGTTATTCCCTGTTATCTGTTTTGGTATTCTGCTGTTAGTGAGCTGTATTCCTAACTCCAGCTCTCTTTTGGTATTCAGACGGTGTAGTTTCATTCTGTTAGGTGTAGTTTCATTCTGTTATGATTTGATGGTATCTTCTAGGCGTTGTTTTCCCTCCCTCTTACTAGATGGATTGAAAACAACGCATATCTGTTAGCCCATGTAGCCATTTGGCATTAGCAATTTTCTCTACTCTTTTTTGTTTTCTTTTCTTTTCCTCTTGGGGTATGCCCCTTGTAGGCTGTATATATTTTTTTCTCTTTTCTATTTCAAGCTGGTTTATCCAAAAAAAAAAAGTTGGATTTGATATCCCTAATGTCATAAATGAGGGACCCGTCATCCAACACCAAACTGGTAATCTTACTCCTATTTCTAGTGCTGTTCACAGCTTTAAAGAAATAAGAAGTGCACTGATCCCCAAGTTTCAACCATTGAATTCTTGACTTTTGTTTAGCCAGACTTTCCTCGGCCCTTAGCAAGGTGAGAAGTTGCTTGTGGACCTCCTGCTCCTGGCTAATAACAGAGAGATTAGAAGATTGACTACCCAAATCTTTCTGCAAAGACTCAAGAAGCTGCCTAGTGTCCACAACTCTCTTAGAGACATCACTAAAGTTTCTATTATTGATAAGCTTAAACTCCCCTTGTAAAAGTTTGAGTTTTTCACAAACACAGAACATAGGATTTCCTATGATCACTTTCCTCCAGACTTTTTGAACCACAGTTAAAAACTGAGGATGGTCAGCTATAAAGTCAAAAAACTTGAAAGGTTTAGAGGATTTCCTAGGACTAGGAGTGATGCACACAATACCTGGAGAGTGATCAGAGATCCCCGGGGTGGGAAAATGAGCTGAAGAACTGGAATAGTCTTTCATCCACTGTTCATTAACCAAAACCCTATCCAATTTGGTGGTGACATGATGAGCGAGGTCCTGTTTATTGGCCCAAGTGAAAAAGCAGCCCGAAAACCAAAGATTTTTTTTTCTTTGGGTAACTTAGCTCGAAATTAAAAAAGGTTAATCGAATGTACAGCCTACAAGGGGCATACCCCAGGAGGAAAATAAAAGGAAAAAAACAAGATTGGAAAAAGTGCGATAGTCCATGCACAACCCGCATGGAGAGTAAGATAAAATAAATAACATAACAAAAAATGCCATGTATGCTGAGATCATATCCCCGTTGCACTATCAAGGATCATACAACGGGGTATGATATTAAGTGATACAATTAGTAATAGTTGTAAATGATCTACTACTACCTGACACATCCCGCCAGGTTAGGAAATAAAATAAGTAATTACAGTCAGAGGTGACCACATGATAACCAACACTGAGGATAAGCAGCAACACAGTAATACGGCTTCAAGGGAAGCTGAACGGCTACTACAGAGGATCATGGCACCAAGAAGAGGCTCAAACCAGAGATGACGGCATCCGACAAGGCTACCCTGCCAAGTACCCTGCACACCATGCCCAATCCTTCCGGCCTAATACTCCCTCATCCAAGCCTAAGGCTCGCCAAAACAACCAGCTCTCAACCAACTACCAAAACCACAACCTCCAGAAATGGGATAAGCAAACCGAGAACCTAATACTTCCAACAAACCCGGAGAGCAAGCATAATACCCACTTCTAAGAGAACAGCTACTACAGAGGGACCAGGGACCGAGAAGAGGCTCGAACTGGAGATGTCGGCATCCGACAAGGCTACCCTGCCAAGTACCCTGCACACCACGCCCATTCCATCCAGACTACTACACCCTCGACCTAATCCCCTAGGCTCGCTACCAACTAAAAGAGGGACAGAAAGAGGATCCACAAGAAGTGGCCACTCGAACCGCAGGTGAACCAAGCTGCCCCTTTCGATCAGTGCACAACCACCAATCTAATCACTGACAGCCTGCGAAGCTACCCTTTTCAATCAGTGCACGACCACCAATCTAATCAACGACAGCCCCGGCAGCTACCTCGCTCAATCAGAATCCAACCACTAATCTAATCAATGGCAGCCGCAAAGCTACCCCTTTCAATCAGCACATACTCCAATCTAATCAACGATAGCCACGACCACAACCATACTACGCACAACCACCGAGCTAAAGAAGCAAAGAAACTAGGGATATAAGGAGGCTCAACAAGAGCTTGAACGAACCCGATCTCAATCCAACAGGTGACTGCCCATCGAGGTAAAAACAGCACCTGGTAAGTTCAATTTGGTAAAACCAATCTACTGCACTTTCCCAAAATCGGCAACACACCGGGGAATCCAACTAGAACTAGAATTGATGAATTAATTCCAGAAGTTAACCCGATCTCAGTCCAATAGATGACTGTCCATCAAGGTTCTCAATAATGATCGACAAGTTTAAGGAATGATACCTGCCGAATGGAGGTCCAATGAACGACAATGAGCTTGAACAGCCCAGCTTCATCGAAACCCAGCCCTTGAGAGGATGCTCCAATTAGATACTGCACTCTCTAATCAGAGCAAACCCAAGGCTGATTTGAGTAGGGCAACGCCTCATCGTGAGAGGCCGTCACCGTCCGACTGAGTGAGGATGCTCCACACCAGTATTTTCCTTGGCCGCATCACCGTTCGATCCCAGTCGTTCGACTGGATGTGGGTGCTCAGAAAGGTCAAATGATGTGAGGTAATGATTGACCGATTCTCCATGGATGGAGTGAAAATCAGCCGAAGAAAATTATGGGTTTAATCGAGTAGAACCCCATTCTCGGATGAACCTCTAACCTGTAGCAGATCAGTCCACGAATGGTTGTGTGAAGTAGTGGTTGACCGATGCTCCATGGATGGAGTGAAGGCTCGGATCTATGGCGGAAAGTTAACCGATTCTGAGTTTTGAAGACTTGGCTGCACCAGATCGAAACCAGGATCTTCATCTCAGAATTTGGTAAAATCAGAGAATACCAATTTGAGTTTGGAACCTCACAATCGGCTTGGTGTTGAATTTGTGAAACCCAAACCTGGTTTGGGGGTTTTGCAAAAATCTGAAGTAAAATAAATCAGGGGAGTGCATTCTCTCTCTATTCCTAGAGAGAGAAGCTCTCTAGGATCATCAAGCTCAAGAGCATAAAGGCAATCATTAAACTCTTCCATATGAGGGGGCCAGTAGGAAGACCCCCCCAGCTTTTTCATTGGGGAACCTAATGGCATTAAAATCACCAAGCACAACCCAAGGATGTGAAGTACTAGACTGGCGGAGACTAGACCAAAGAGCTTGCCTAGATAAGTAGCTATTAGCCCCATACACAAAGGTAGCATGGAAAGGGGCTCCACCACACCTAGGCAGCACCTCACAATGATTAAACTGATCAGAATGATCCAAAACTTGGACATACATCAGGGTAGGATCCCAACAAACTAAAATTCTACCGACGGGGTGTGAGAGTAGTTATTCACAAAATTCCACTATGGACAAATATATTTTATAACTCTAGCAGCCAAGTTCTCCTTAATTTTATGCTCTAGCAAACCCAAAAGAGAGAGCTTATTGTTATTAACAAAACTTTTAGCCTCATTTTGCTTAATAGGATCATTGAGACCCCGAACATTCCAAAAACCAAGTTTAAAAGGTTGCATAGACATAAAACAAAATCTCAAGCAGAATTAGATATGAGTTTAAATGTTGCTTCTAGTTGACGTATGAATGATTAGGGACATCTGTAGGACGTTCGGGATTCTCCAGTCTTAGTTCGTCTGTTCGTGGTGGTAGCTCTTGTATCTCACATTCGTTTGTTGAAATTCATTCATTCTAGTTGCATGCTTCATCGCATTTTCATATAACTTGAGTATAGTTTTCTCTACTGGGCTAGTGTAGCTCAATAAAATCCTTCCTTTCAGGTTCAAATTCCGGTCAATAGCTCGCATGCATTGAGTGCTTGGATGAAGAAGAATACTTTTTGGATGCTATCCTATTGTAGTATTTGACCATCTCTGTAATAACTTTCTTTGCAAAAAGGATGCAATTGTAACTAAGTTCTACAGATTTCCTTTCGACCAATATTGTTGTAGTTTCTTTAAACTTTGAAGTTGGATTTGTAAGTGAAACTTATGGGAATTATGGACTCATTTGGGTATTATGCTAGTTAAACGCGAGAATTTCCTTTGAAAGATTTATCTATTTGTGTTCAAAATCGAGGGCGTGACATCACTACATGAACATAGTCCAACCAAAATCGGACTGCATCCACAGAGTATATCCATGGTCCTCCCAAGCCTTACAAGAACATTTGCACAAATTTATGCTAAAGAAAGGTAGCATATAGTCAGATCATTAGGCGAATAAGAATGGAGCAATGTAGAACCTATTGCACTATATGCCCCTCTACAACTCCCTCGTATCCAACTCCTCCAACGATCTAGTAGCAATAGGTTGTGGGTCCTCAACTCCATCCACTTTTCCTCACAATATTCCCCCGCTAATTATTATCTCCTCTCTCAAGAAAATGATGGAGCACAAGCACAGAACTCACATTGTAACACACATATACTGGCACACACAATTGAAAAGCAGCCAACAACAAAGAATAAGAATGCACTCCAATCCATGAACCCATATATGTGTGCACACAATATATAAACATTCCGTATATGTTCCCTTGTTTCGCAAATAGACTGAGGTATCATCAATAGAAGTTATAGCGAAGAAATCAAGATAGAGTTGAAGCAAAGACAATCATAGAGATATCATCATCGAATCACATAGCACCATTCTTCTTTCTAATAAATGACTTTTATGTTCCCCAAGAAAAAAAATTAGATCTGAAGAATCCTCTCTCAAACAAATCTCGATAGTAATTTAGTATTGAACTCCATTTCTCTTGTCGTTTAGTAAACAGTAACTCATCTAATAACAGATAAAAAATTCTCAAATGTCAGATATCTTGGTGTGCCTCTCCTCTCTACAAAACTTAAAGCCTCTGATTGTCAGTCCTTAGTGGATAGCATTATTGCTAAAACTAAGTCATGGACTAACAGAGACCTCACGTATGCTGGCAAGGTCCAGTTGATTAAGAATGTTTTGTTTTCCATTCAAACTTATTGGTCCTCCTTGTTTATCTTCCCCAAAAAGGTGATCAAGGAGGTTGAGTCAATACTTAGAGCTTTTCTATGGTCTGGTCCTGACCTTAGGAAAACTGGGGCTAAGGTATCTTGGGAGCATCTGTGTTCTCCTAAACAAGAGGGAGGCCTTGGTTTCAAATCCATGCAGGTTTGGAATAAGGCGGCCATTGCCAAACACATTTGGTTCCTTATTTCTGGGGGGGAACAATCAATGTGGTGTCAGTGGGTCAAATCTTATTTAATACGGGGTAGAAACTTTTGGAATCTGAAAGTACCTGGGGATTGCACATGGGTCTGGAGGAAACTCCTGCTTCTCAAACCATTGGTGCGACCATATATACTTAGTGTAATAGGCAATGGCCAATCCACTTCCTTGTGGTATGACAATTGGCATCCACTTGGTCCTTTGTTAGCCAAATTTGGTCCCAGAATTGCTTATGATTCTGGAATTCCAATGGAGGCTACTGTATCTCACATTATCCAAAATTCATGCTGGGCTTTTCCCATCACCCAAACTTTGGAGATCAATGAGGTAAGAAGTACTTTACCACCTCTTATTTCTTCCAGGTTGAGTGGGGATGATCATATTAGGTGGTCTCTCACTTCTAATGGCCATTTCACAGTTGCTTCCCTTTGGGATAAACTGAGGACTCCCTTTCCAAAGGTTTTGTGGCATAGGTTGGTGTGGTTCTTAGGACACATTCCAAAATGTAGTTTTATCACTTGGATAGCTATTCAAAATAGGCTTTCCACTGCAGATAGGTTAGTGTCTTTTGGCCTTACTATTTCTGCTCAATGTAGTTTTTGTCAAGACTGTGAAAGCCACAATCACCTATTCTTTAATTGCTCATTTTCTAAGCAGGTGTGGGATTCTATTCAAACCAAACTCCATGTCTCATGGACCTCTAGAACTTGGTCCGAATGGGTCTCTTTTCTCTCTAATACTAAAGGGAAATCTTTACAGGCTATTATCACTAAATTGGCCTTTGCTGTCACTATTTACTATGTCTGGATTGAAAGGAATGCCAGGAAATTCCAGGGTATTTCCTGTTCTTGGGAAATTGTTGTTCACAAAATACTTTCAATGGTGAGAACAAGGATTCTATCGTTACCTAAACTTCAAGCATAATGGATTGTGAACGAATGGCATATTGGTAGTTCTTAATTCCTTTATTTTGTTCATGTTGTTGGTAATTGGTAAGCATTGTCTTTGTTTTCCAACTGTGACATACAAATGTCTGCTAGTATGGTTCAAACGATGTTCAAAGGTGATCACTGGACTACTAAGATTTAGTTTCTGATTGTACTGAACCTGTTTTGGCTGCTGTGTTGCTGCTGCTAGGGATACTTGGCTGGCGTAAGTCCTCACTCAGCAATTCTTGGCCTACTATTACTGCTAAGTATCCAGGTAGTTTTTTTGGGGGTAATTTAGCTTGAAATTAAAAGAGGTTAATCGAATGTACAGCCTACATGGGGCATACCCCAGGAGGAAAGAAAAAAGAAAAAAAAAGAAGAGTGAAAAAAGTGCGATAACCCATGCACAACCCGCATGGAGAGTAGGATAAAGTACGGAATGCAACAAGCGTGCAATGTGATTTGATATCATACCCCATTGCACTATCCATCTGTAAGGAAGGATAGCACAGCGGGGTAGGATATGAATGAAGCGAAATGAACCGAAATGAAATAACAAGAAACTAACTATAAACTGGCACATCCCGCCAGACTAGGAAATAAGATAAATAGCTAATGACGAATATTCCAATGCATAATAAGTTGACCAAGATTCCAATGCTCCAACCTAGCACAGAAGTAACAAGTATAGCACCCACTTCTAAGGAACAGATATTGCAGAGGACCGGGCTTCGAGAGAGGGTCGAACCGGAGATGACGACATCCGACAAGGCTACCTCCCTAAGTACCTTGCACACCACGCCCATTCCATCCGATCTAAAACTCTCTCGACCTAGTACACAAGGCTCACTATAACCTAAAAGTAGGACAGTACTAGGGCCTCGAATCCAGCCGCCATTAACAGTGCATTACCACCGAATCATCTGGCAAGACACAAAAGAGGACACAAGATACTGCAGGAGGACCAAAGCTGCCTCGTTCAATCAGCGATCAACCTCCAATCTAATCAAAGACAGCCCAGAAGCTACCTCTTTCAAACAGAGAACAACCACCAACCTAATCAACAACAGCCTCAAAAACTACCCCTTTCGATCAGAACCCAACCACCGACCTAATCAGTGACAGCCGCGAAAGCTACCCCTTTCAATCAGAGCAAGACCCCAATCTAATCAATGATAGTCCCGATCACAACCATACTACGCATGACCTCCGGGCTAATGAAGCATAGAAACTAAGAATTTAAAGAAGCTCAACAAAGAGCTTGTAGAGCTCCACAACAAGTTGCACAGCATTTGAGCCCCAAATTGGGCAATATGTGCCCAGTAACTAAACTGGGCATAAATTTTTATTTTTTTTTACTGCATTTACCCATCATCCGGCAACACACCGGGGATGTCAATTAAATCCAGAAGATAACTCGATCTCAGTCCAACAAATGACTGCCCGTCGAGGTTCTCAAAATGATCTACAAGTCTATGGAACCATTCGAGTTTCCCAAGTTGGATATACAAGTCAAAGACATTTCAAAACCAGTTTGTACTAAACTGGCATGAGGAAATTGGGCATAGTTGCGCGTCCCTCGCTCCAACACACGCCACCAGGAGCTAGCTCAACTGCCCAATACCAGCAAAAGATTTTGTAAAACCATAAATTAACTTTCAAAACCAGTAAACACAGGAACATAGCATCCGAATCCAGATTTCTTGCCAAAACCAGATTGGAAGCCAAATTCTGGTACCAATTCTGCTATCTGAGCAAAACTATGGTGGATAGCCTCCACATATAATTACCCCTTTGAGTCTAACAACCAGACATATGACTTCTCCCATATCTGGCCGGTTATCAATTTGCCCAATCTAAAATAGAGTAGAAACTTGGAGTGAACTGCTTTTGACTGATCATGTTTTCTGCTGCTTGCCAACCTGCTGACGTTGGTGTCCAGCATATTTAATTGGCACTTGTGCAGCATACTTAATGCCATGTAGTGAACTGTAGTGTGCATACATGGAGTGAACTGTAGTGTGCTCTAACATGTGTAGCATACTTAAATGGTACTTATTCAATGCCATTTCTGTCAACACGATTTCTGTATCTGCTGCTGCAGTAAAGCTGTCCTCTGCTACTGTTTTGTAGTCAGTAAAGCTGTCCTATGTATTTACTGCTACTGTACTGGTGTTTGGCCTATATTTTGTAGTTGTTGGGTTTTAGTTTATGCCTAACCATTGGGGGCTGTCGGTGGGATCTCCCTTCATAGAGGGGGATGTCCTCTGTACTGTTTTTTGTTTTGCCTGCCGTTCTGGTGAGAGTGAAGATTGTATTGTTATCTCCTTGGCTGTTGTGTGGTCAAAGTGTGGTCATAGACCTTGCTGCTTATGCAGTTGATTCTGTTTTGCCTATCCTTGGGGGGATGTCCCTTGGAGCGTTTAGGCTTTTCTAGGGGGCATGTCCCTAGCTATCTAGTGCTACTGATGTTCTGTGTTCTGCAGCTGTACTGCTACTGCTCTGTACTACTACGGTCTGCAACTGTTTTGCTATCTGTTCTTCAGTTCAGCAGGTGGGGGCTCCATTCTCGGCTGCTAGTTTGCTGTTCTAGCCTCAATCAAAGCTGCTGCTGCTGCTGCTGCTATTGTGCTGCTGTGTTATGCTTTGCTTCCCTTTCAAGCCCCAGCATGCTGGACAAGTGATGGACAAGTGTTGCTAGGCAAGTGATGGACAAGTGATGCTAGGCTGCCCCAGCTGTGCTGTTCTGATTCTGATTCTGTTTGCTACCAAAAAGGACACAATAGAGTAGCTCTTTGTGGATAGCTGTTGTCATGAATGCCACATGCAATGTAATTTTGTTTTGTATAGGCCTGTGGCTCTCTCATGTGTACTTTGGTTGTGTATAGGCATGTGGCACTTCCATGAGTAATTTGGTTGATCTCTGCTACTGCACTGCAAATGTGGGCTGTGCTTTTTAGCATTCCTTCTTTTGGCATGTGTTTCCCCCCCATCTCTTAAATGGTAGTGAAACATGTGGATCACATATTTCATTAAATTTGCTTAGCGTCCTTTTCATTGTAATTGTAAACATTAGTCATTGTAGCCGCTTGGCTTTGGTCAATTTTCTCTATTTTTGATTTTCTTCTTCTTTTTTCCTCCTGGGGTATGCCCCTTGTAGGCTGTATATCCGCTTAGCCTTTTTTCTATTTCAAGCTAAATTACCCAAAAAAAAAAAAATAGAGTAGAAATTGACCTAGAACGACAATAACAATACGCCTCTAGGAAATACCTTTATGAACCCACCTCCGACCTTGGACGAACCTGCCACCGTCGCACCTTAGCGAGAATGGGATGAGATCGGGTTTTGAGTTGAGTAGAGCTTAACACCCCTGGTTCAGAACCATTTGGGCTTTGACTCCAATGGTGGTTTTGGAGTGAATCGACCGGCGACCCACCTCTGGTGATGATGGGTAATGAAACCCCTTCGTTGATGGGTATCGAAACCCACTTGTTGAATAATTGGTACCCAGCTGGACGACTTGTTAAGATCTCCGTAGCTGGTTTTGAAAACCCTCAAAGCCGAGGTCTTCGAGGTGGGACGAACCCAAGTTGAGCTGAGACGGACCCATAGTGAACTGGAACCGATTCCTCCCGTCGTCGTACCTTCGATCAGAACAGCTTGAAACCGTGACTGAAAATGGCCGAATCATAGTATTGTACCTCCAGCCGGTTGATCTCTGTGAGGTTGAACAAGACCCACAGCTGATTTGTGAGTGTTGAAAGCTGAACAGAGCTTAGATTACCTCTGGATCAGTCCAAATGTGAGAAACTATGGTGGATTTTGACAGGGGAGTGCATTCTCTCTCTAGGTTTAGAGAGAGAAGCTCTCAACCCTTTTTTAGTATCCAGGTAGTTACCTTATTCCTTGTAGGTTATCCTGGTATCCAAAGCAATTGAGAGTTCTTACTATATTGTGTGCAATCCATGTGAGCTGTGTGCTATAGCCCCATCCATCCTTGTGAGAGGAGGTAATAATTAGCGGGGGCATCTTGTGAGGTTTAGTTGAGGGTGTAGAGGGATCCTTTGTTCTTGGCATTGTAAAAGAGAGTGGGAGTTGTGAGATTTCAAGGGTGTAGTAGTGTGAGTACTATATTTACCAAGAACTTTGATTCAACCTTGTCCTTAGCTTCTTTTGCATCCATGTTACTACTGCTGCTACTGTCCCACGGCTGTGGTAGCTCTGTTATTAGTTTTGTCAATTGTTGTGGCTGATGCTGCTGTTCTGTTCTGTTGTGTATACTGCTACAGCTGCTGTTCTGGTTCCTATTGTCTGTTTTGGCTTGAAGTCATAGGGAAATGTATGATGGAGCATTGGTTTATTTGTGTAGCTGCTTTTACCAATTATACTTATGGGCTGTTATTGCTGCTGTCTTCTTTGCGGCCTCTAATGCTTCCTGTTATTGCTGTTGCTGAATGCTATTTTTTTTGGGGTAAATTAGCTTGAAATTAAAAGAGGTTAACCAATGTGAGAAACTATGGTGGATTTTGACAGGGGAGTGCATTCTCTCTCTAGGTTTAGAGAGAGAAGCTCTCAACCCTTTTTTAGTATCCAGGTAGTTACCTTATTCCTTGTAGGTTATCCTGGTATCCAAAGCAATTGAGAGTTCTTACTATATTGTGTGCAATCCATGTGAGCTGTGTGCTATAGCCCCATCCATCCTTGTGAGAGGAGGTAATAATTAGCGGGGGCATCTTGTGAGGTTTAGTTGAGGGTGTAGAGGGATCCTTTGTTCTTGGCATTGTAAAAGAGAGTGGGAGTTGTGAGATTTCAAGGGTGTAGTAGTGTGAGTACTATATTTACCAAGAACTTTGATTCAACCTTGTCCTTAGCTTCTTTTGCATCCATGTTACTACTGCTGCTACTGTCCCACGGCTGTGGTAGCTCTGTTATTAGTTTTGTCAATTGTTGTGGCTGATGCTGCTGTTCTGTTCTGTTGTGTATACTGCTACAGCTGCTGTTCTGGTTCCTATTGTCTGTTTTGGCTTGAAGTCATAGGGAAATGTATGATGGAGCATTGGTTTATTTGTGTAGCTGCTTTTACCAATTATACTTATGGGCTGTTATTGCTGCTGTCTTCTTTGCGGCCTCTAATGCTTCCTGTTATTGCTGTTGCTGAATGCTATTTTTTTTGGGGTAAATTAGCTTGAAATTAAAAGAGGTTAACTGAATGTACAGCCTACAAGGGGCATACCCCAGGAGGAAAAAAAAAGAAGGAAAAAAGAAAAGTGAAAAAAAGTGCGATAAACCATGCACAACCCGCATGGAGAGTAAGGTAGATTAAAGTAAATGACAAAGTGCAATGTGATTTGTTATCATACTCCGTTGTACTATCCATCAGGAAGAAAGTTCAACAGGGTATGATACTAAAGTGATACAAGAAGTAATGATGGCATGAAAGCAAACTACTGCCTGGCACAGCCCGCCAGGCTAGGCTATAAGATAAAGTAGCCGCGGACGAATAACGACCAACTGATGAACCATCACTGAGGACTTGCAGCAACATAGCAACTCGGCATTGAAGGGAGGCTGAACAGCTACTACAGAGAAGCAAGGTACAGGAAAGAGGCTCGATCCGGGGATGACGGCATCGGACAGGGGGCCCAACCCTATACACCACGCCCAATCCAACCAAACTACTACTCCCACGACCCAATTCCAAGGCTCGCCAAAATACAACCTGCCCTCAGCCAAATACCAAACACCACAGCCGCTAGAGATGGGATATGAAGACCAAGATTCTAAAACTCCAAACTAACCTAGAGAGTCGAACGCAATACCCACCTCTAAGAGAACAGCTACTACAGAGGAACTAGGCTACGAAGAACGCTCGAACCGGAGATGTCTGCATCCGACAAGGCTACCCCCTCAAGTACCCTGCACACCATGCCCAATCCTTCCAGACTACTACTCTCTCAACCTAATCCCCTAGGCTCGCTAAAAACTAAAAGTGAGACAGTACAAAACCGCAGGAGAACCAAAGCTGCCCTTATCAATCAGAGCACAGGACAATCTAATCAATGACAGCCACGGAAGCTACCCCTTTCAATCGCCCCACACCACCAAAGACAAAGACAGCTCCAGAGGCTACCCCTTTCAATCAAAGCCTAAGCACCGAACTAGTCAATGACAGCCACGAAGGTTGCCCCTTTCAACCAGTGCAAGCCCCAATCTAATCAATGATAGCCACGGTTACATCCATACTACGCACAACCACCGGGCTATTGAAGCAAAGAAACTAGGAATTTAAAGATGCTCAACAAAGAGCTAAAATCCAAATGATTAACTCGATCTCAGTCCAACAGATGACTGCCCATCGAGGTTCTCATTCTGAATCTAATTGTCTACAGACCAATAGAAACCATCACAATCCATAACAGATCACAATGAACCCAATTAGTCTACTGTAAAAGACCAGGCCAACAAGTAATTTCAACCTGGTGTGATCCAAACTGTAACTCAGCGCTGCCATGGAGCGTACAAGCTGAACTTAACAGAATGATTAGGAATCGGGATTACCTTTGAAAATCCAGATCCATTTGGGATTGACCCTAATTGAGCAGGTGTTCTAGCTGTAAATTCCAGAATCGGAAAATGATTGGTATTACTCTTGCCGTGAATAGGACCACGAGCATAGACTCAGGACTCGTCACCCTAGTTTCCTCCGGTCCGGCGAGAACTGAACCCTCCATGAACGGCAGCAGTGAGCTTTGAAAGCCGGCGAAGGGAGCCCAGATTCGAACGCCGGTGATTCCTTTACAGTGAATAAGACCCACGAGCTAGGAGCTCTGGGTCATCTCCGTGAAGCTAAGACGGAACCCAGCAGCTTAGGGGTCATCTTCGAGAAGATAAATGCAAGGACCACCAAATCTGGAGCTGAAGTCGGTGGAACCTTTGACGGGAAAAAGACCCACGAGCTCAAAGCTCTGAGTCATCTCCGAGAAGATGTGATGTTGGAATCACTAGATGACCTTCTTAATGGCCAATCTGAGCTTGGATTACCTCAGATTGGGACTTGTTGTTCACTGGAACTCCCCTGAACGGAGCAGTGATAGATGGCCGGACCAGAGGTGGCCGGATATAGGTTGGCCGGACCAGGATTGGCCGGATATGGGTTGGGCGGTGGAGGAGAACTTCTCTAGAGAGAGAAGTTCCCATGCCTGCTGAATGCTGTTATGGTGGCAGCTAGCAACTCATGTTCTGCTTTGGCCTCTTGTGCTACTGTGCAGTCAGCTAGCAGATCTGTTATTCCTCATTTGGCTGTTTGGTGATGCCAAGTGGTGTTGTTGACTGTTATGCTCAGCCCTTTTGCTGATTGTTCTTGGCTGCTATTGCTGTTGCTTATGGGATTTGTTCAGTTCCATTTGTTTTCTATTACTGCTGTCTTCTTTTGTTGTTTTGCCTAACCAATAGGGGCTGTCGTTGGGATCTCCCTTTGCAGAGGGGGACGTCCTCTGCATTGTCATTAGCTGCATTACTGCTACTGTCCTGTTCTGTTTTGCATTCAGCCCAGCTTCTGCATTTTACCATCTGCTGCATCCTGGCTTGTTGCTGCCCAGTTTTGGGATTGCCTGACCTGTTCTGACTGCTGCTGGTGTTGTGGTGCTGAATTGAGCTCCCTAATTCAAGTCAAGAAGGCAGATTCCTGGATTGCACACAGCAGTTAGCAGCCGATTAGGAGCTGCTATCCATTCCGTTAGGAGCTGCTGCTGCCCAGTTTTGTATTTTGCTCTTGCTGTCCAGCTTTTGCTGCCATGTCCATTTCAGATTGTGCCATTTGGTGGTTCAAGCGGCTGCATCTAGGTGTTGAGAAGCCCACTTTGTGTAATCATTTTGCCATCTGTTTCATATCCCTCTATTAGATGGATAAGAAACAGATGTTCTTTTTACTTCTAGTCCTTTGTAGCCGTTAGGCGTAGGCGTCTTTGTTTTTTCTCTTTTTTTTCTTTTCTTTTCCTCCTGGGGTATGCCCCTTGTAGGCTGTATATTCGGTTAGCCCCCTTTTTATTTCAAGCTGATTTACCCCCAAAAAAAAAAATTCTCAAATTCTTGATAGTTGGTTAACTGTCACCCAAATCCTTACATTAATGACATATGCCAAGTAAACCCAACACCCTTTCCTCGATAATTTTCCTTGCCTCTAAAATAAAGAATAAGATTGCCCAAAGTGACGTCACGATTACCCTAAAACTGAGTGTTGATCTTGATGGTAAAAATATTCTCCCCTTACGGAAGTAATTAATAGCAGCACGATAAGAGAGTAATCAATCCATCCCCAGTACGACATCAAAATGACCCATATTTTAAGGAATTAGATTAACTAGTAGATGCACATTTCCAACTAAAATGTTATATGCCCTGTCAATAAGAGAACACATGATACTAAGCCAGTACCATGATACTAAAATGTTAAATGTTTGAGTAGGGTTGCCAGTACCATTGGTAGACCACTTCATGTGGACCAAGCCACAGCCAAAACTTCAAGGCAGTCAGGCCTTCTCCAAACTAAGTCAACCAGTGCAAGAGTGTGCATTGAAATTAGTGCTGAACATGATCTTCCTGAAGATGTGCGAATTACTGTAGAGGGCAATTCAGTTGTTGTACCTATTGAATATCAGGTGTTACCTTCAATGTGTAAGTTTTGTAAGGTTTTTGGACATTCTAATAACCAATGCTCTAAGCAAATACCTTCAACCTCCAGTCCTCCTGTACAGGAATGGACCTTGGTGGGTAATGGAAAACAGAAGAATGAATCCAACAAGCTAGTTCCTCAAACAGTAGTTGAAGAATCAGAAGATGAATTGGAACAGGTACTAGAAAGAATTGTGAGCTCTTCTCAGGCCACATTGATATTGCCTCAGAATGAGGAGTCCAGCCACAAGTCAGCTGTTCAGGTCACTGCTGTACCTGCTAAGCAAGAGGATTTCCTTGAAGAAATTGTCAAGCATAAAGAAGTAGAATCACTGTCTCAGCAAATGCCTTCTACTAATCCAGTGCAGAATGGCTCCTCAGAAGTAGTGAGTGGAAATAAAAACGGAGGAAGTCCGGACAGCCAACAAACTATAGGAGTAACTCCTAGTCCAGCAGCTCCACTCTCTAGATCAGCAGCTAAGAAGGCTGCCAAAATAGCTGAGAAACTCAAGGACAAAGTACCACCTGATCTCAGTTTCATTTCAGATTTCAATTTGTTGGGGGGTTCTTCCAAGGCAGGGCAGTTGGGGAGGCAGAGGAGCTCTACAAAAGGCTCCTTTTACAGATCAAAGAAATAACCATAGCCTTTTGACAGGGCAGTATACATATCTTTCAGTTTCAGTTTCTGTCTTTTCCATTTTGCATTTCCATTTTGCTTGAACTTGTTTTATGGCTATACAACCCCTAAATCTTGGTTTTTGGAACATCAGGGGTCTTAATGACCCTATCAAACAAATAGAAGTCAAGAGTTTTGTAAATAAGAACAAGCTTTCTATTGTGGGTTTATTAGAGCATAAAATAAAGGAGGATAAAGCTTCTAGAGTGTTAAAACAGATCTGCCCTCAATGGAGTTTTGTGAACAATTATCCCCAAGCTTCCTTAGGCAGAATTTTGGTGTGTTGGGACCCCCATATCGTCCACATTCAGGTACTTGATCAATCCGATCAATTTATACATTGTGAGGTTCAATCGAAATGTGGTAACCCCCCATTTTTTGCTACTTTTGTTTATGGGGAGAACAATTATTTAAATAGACAGGCACTGTGGTCTAGACTCCATATTCTAAGCACTGCATCCCCTTGGATTGTGCTTGGCGATTTTAATGTCATCAGGTTCCCTAGAGAGAAGGTGGGGGGATCTGCTTCTTGGCCTCCCTATATGGATGAGTTCAATAACTGTCTTTATGTCTTGGGACTAGACGATCTTAGGTACACTGGTTGCCTTCTCACATGGGCCAACAAACAGGATCCTACACATTTTGTCGGTACAAAGCTGGATCGAGTTTTGGTCAATGAGCATTGGATGAGGGTGTTCAATTGTTTTTTTTGGGTAAATCGGGTGTTCAATTGTTCTAATGCTCATTTCCCTAATCCTGGGATTTCAGATCATTCTCCTGCCATTACTACTATCCTGCCATGTCCTAGGAAATCAAATAAACCATTTAAGTTTTTTGATTTCCTAGCGGACCACCCTCAGTTTCTTGATATAGTTCAAAGAGTTTGGAGGAGAGTAATTATAGGGAACCCAATGTACTGTGTTTGTGAGAAACTCAAGTTGTTGCAAGTTGAGTTTAAACAAATTAATAAGAGAGATTATACTGATGTCTCTGCTAGGGTTGTTGAATCCAGACAACTACTAGAAAATTTGCAGCAAGCCTTGAGTACTCAAAATCCTGATCCTTCTTTAATTAGTCAGGAAAGAGAGGCATATAAACAACTCCTCACTATGCTAAGGGCTGAGGAAAGTCTGGCTAAGCAAAAATCGAGAATCCAATGGATGAAATTGGGGGATCAGTGTACTTCTTATTTCTTCAAATCTGTGACTAACACAAGAAATAGAAGTAAGATATCTAGTCTGGTCTTAGAGGATGGGTCCCTTACACATGATATTGAAGTCATTAAGTCCAACTTCGTCAACTTTTACACTAGCTTGCTAGGTACAGCCCATCCGGAGGATTATCAAGGAAACAGCAGGATACAACAGTTAGTAAATAGGAAATTAACTAATACCCAAAAGTTGGCAATGATTGTTGAGGTCACCGATCAAGAGATTAAGGACACTCTGTGGTCTCTCAATCCCAGTAAATCTCCTGGACCTGATGGTTACAATGCAGGTTTCTTCAAGAAAGCTTGGCCTATTGTTGGTCGTGAGATCATTGTAGCTGTCAAAACCTTTTTTAGGTCTGGTAAGTTACTGAGAAAGGCCAACTCTACCATGGTAGCCCTGGTCCCAAAGGTCCCTAATCCTTCAAAAGTTGGGGACTTCAGACCCATATCATGTTGTAATACTGTTTACAAGTGCATAGCTCGAATACTTGCTAGCAGACTGCAAAGTGTCCTCCCTATGCTAATTGATCCTGTTCAATCAGGATTTGTGAAGGGCAGGAGAATTGCTGATAACATCTTCCTTACTCAGGAGCTCATGAGAGGGTATCATAAATCCTCACCTACCCCAAGATGTGCTATGAAAGTAGACATTAAGAAAGCTTATGATAATGTTAGATGGGAGTTTCTCTGGGATATACTATCTTCTATGAACTTCCATCCTACAATGATCAAATGGCTTCAAGCTTGTGTTACCACTGCTAACTACTCCATTAGCATCAATGGGGAAGCCACTGGTTATATCATTGGGCAGAAAGGTCTGAGGCAAGGTGACCCTCTGTCCTCATACCTTTTTGTCATTGTGATGGAAGTTCTAACTTGTTTACTTAGTGAAAAATCCCAGCTCCATGACTTTCATTTTCATTGGAAATGTGGACATAATAAGATCATCAATCTCTGTTTTGCTGATGATCTTATGATTTTTTGTAAAGGTGAACTATCTTCAATCAACCATATTAAGGATGCTCTTGCTGAGTTTCAATCATAGTCAGGTCTATCCCCCAGCCCTGAGAAAAGTAGTATCTATTTTTCTGGGGTAAATAGCACCGTTAGAATGAGCATTCTGAATGTATTAGGGTTTAAGGAGGGCACACTTCCTGTAAGGTATCTGGGAGTGCCCCTCCTCTCAACTAAACTCAAAGCCTCTGATTGTCAGCGATTAGTGGAAAGTATGATTGCCAGAACTAAGACTTGGACTAATAGAGACCTTACCTACGCAGGTAGGGTTCAATTAATTAAGAATGTTCTCTTCTCCATCCAAACCTATTGGTCTTCCTTGTTTATCATTCCAAAAAAGATAATCAAGGAGGTTGAGTCAATCCTTAGAGCATTTCTTTGGTCTGGACCTGAGCTAAAGAAATCTGGTGCTAAGGTATCTTGGGAACATTTATGCTCTCCAAGAGAAGAAGGAGGACTTGGTTTCAAGTCAATGCAAGTATGGAACAAGGCTGCCATTGCGAAGCATATTTGGTATCTTATCTCGGGGGGTGAACAGTCTATGTGGTGCCAATGGGTCAAATCATATTTAATCAAAGGGAGGAGTTTTTGGAATTTAAAAACTCCTGGTGATTGCTCTTGGGTTTGGAGGAAAATTTTGAATCTCAGACCTCTGGTGCAACCTTATATACTTAGTATTTTGGGAAATGGGAACTCCACCTTCTTGTGGTATGACAATTGGCACCCTATTGGCCCTTTAGTGGCTAAATTTGGCCCTAGAATTGCATATGACTCTGGTATCCCAAAAGATGCTTTTGTCTCACACATTATTCATGACTCAAATTGGGCTTTCCCCATTACCCAAACATTTGAGCTTAATGAGGTGAGAAATACTCTCCCCCCACTAGTCCAGTCCAGACTGAATGGGAATGACCAAAAGAGATGGACTCTTACCACTACTGGACAGTTCACAGTTGCCTCTCTCTGGGACAAGTTGAGAACTCATTTTCCCAAGATCTTGTGGCATAAGCTTATATGGTTCTCAGGCCACATTCCAAAATGTAGTTTCATCACATGGCTAGCTATACAGAATAGACTATCCACTGCTGATAGACTTGTATTATTTGGACTACATCCTAATCCTCAATGTAGTCTGTGTCAAGGGAGGGAAACTCATGATCATCTTTTCTTTAATTGCCCATTCACAAAGCAGGTGTGGAATGCTATTCAGACCAAACTTCACGTGTCATGGTCTGATAGATCGTGGGCTGACTGGGTAACATTGTTATCTAATGTAAAAGGGAAAAGTCTTAAAAATCTAATCACTAAGCTAGGCTTCACAGTAGCTGTTTACAATATCTGGATTGAGAGAAATGTGAGAAGGTTTCAAAGTCACTGCTGTTCTTGGGAGATAGTAGTTCATAAAATCTGTACCATGGTGAGAGCAAGGATCTTATCACTTCCTAAATTGCCTCAATCACAAGCACAATGGAATGTAAATGAATGGAACATTGTTGCATGTTGAACTATTGTTATTGTTTGCTTGCTTTACATCTTGGCAGGTTGACAGTATGAACAAAGAGCTTGAGCAGTAGTGTATCCAAGGGCTGCATGAGTTCTGAAACTGTCTGCTATTACATCTATTTAGCAGGTTTATATCTTACTCTCATGTGTGGAGTGGTTGCCATCTTTCCTAGTGTTGAGTGCCTTCTTATATTGTGCGTTTCCCGGTTAGCTGTGTGTTTGAGCTTCATCCTTTTTTTTTGGGAGAGGAGGTAATATATAGCGGGGGAATCTTGTGAGAGATAGTGGAGGGAGTAGGTGGATCCTGGCCTTTGCTTTTGAGTGTCTAGTTGTGTAGGAGTTGTGAGTCTTTCTAAGGAGTGGAGGTGTGAGCTCCATATGTTAAGTGTTGAGATGAGTGGGTGTTGTGAGTCTATCTGATTTAGCTGCTGCATTTGCATAAGTGTGAGCACCATGTTAGTTTGCTGATTACTGCTAGTGCTACTAGTAGCAGTCAATCTCTAATTTAGTTGGCTGCATAGCCTCCTGCTGTCCAGTTTGGAGAGTGGCAAAACTGATCTAGTGTGCAGCTCTTGGTTCCAATTCTATTTTGTAGCAAGCTATTCTGATGAAACCTGCTGCTGACCTGTTCTGATGTAGCAAGCTATTTTGTAGCAAAACTGATCTGATGTAGCAAGCTATTCTGCTACTATTCTGTACCACATTCTGTCCTGTTCTGTGTTCTGTTTTACTGTTTTCTGTACGGTTATGTAGAACAGTTCATGGCAGCTGCTGTTGGTGGTTCATGTTGTATAGATCCCATTATGTATAACTGTTGTTCTGTTCTATTATGTATAGCTCCCCCCCTTTTTTGTTTTTGCTTCTGTAAGGGGCTGTCTATTATATTCGCCTAACCAATAGGGGCTGTCATTGGGATCTCCCTTCGCAGAGGGGGACGTCCTCTACATTTTGAGTGTGAGAGCTAGCAGTGAGTGTTCTGCTATGATATGTTATGAGCTGTTTTGAACTGCTTTGTGCATTGTGAGAGCTAGCAGTGCTAGAAGTGCTATTATGTGAGAGCTAGCAGAAGTTCAGAAGTTTGGAGAGTGGCACAGAAGTTCAGAAGTTTCAGAATTTCAGAAGCTCAAAAGTTCAGAAGTTTCAGAATTCTCAGTCATTGAAGACCCCCATTGAGCCTGTCCAGTTCAGGCACAGCAGTTCAAGCACAGAAGATGTTTTGGTTGCTGTCATCATGCTTCCAAGTTCAATCCACCTCATGTGCAATTATTTGGTTACTTTCAGGAATATGTAATTGGTGTCTTATATAGTGTAGGAATTTGCAGAGCTGTATTCCTACCAACTAGTGTAGCTACATTCTGTTATGATTTTGGTGGTAACTTCTAGGCGTTATTTTCCCTCCCTCTTACTAGATGGATTGAAAACAACGTGTATCTTCTAGCCCATGTAGCCATTTGGCAATAGCAATTTTCTCTCTTTTTTTGTTTTCTTTTCTTTTCCTCCTGGGGTATGCCCCTTGTAGGCTGTATATTCGTTTAATCTCTTTTCAATTTCAAGCTGGTTTATCCAAAAAAAAACACATGATACTACCACTTTTATGAAGTAACATACGTAATTCAGGTTCAAATGGTCAAGTGACTTAGTCAGTTTATCAGCAAGCAGTGCAGAAATAAGCAACTACGTAGTTCTCGAATCAATAAGTATTTAAGCTAAGTTACCACAAATCTGAATGGTACCTGACACCACCGAGTCCACATTTTGAGGTTCCTCTTGCGCCAAAACAAGTACACCATCCTGCCTGGATCCAGTTTTATTCCCGAACTCTGCCCTCGATTAGTAGTAATGTCGATCTTGATGTAAATCCCAAACTATTTGTAGTTGCCGAGCTTTTCAGAAACCCTGGTCTCGATTTCTTCATACAATCCCTCATAAAATGCCCCATTTCACCACATTTGTAACATGTCCCCGTCTCACAGTAACACCGACCCCTTTGCATCCTTCCACATTTTGGACATGGTTGGAACCCACTACTATTGTTATTACTTCCACCCTAACTCCATCCAGATGTTCTCACATTCTGCCTCTTAAAAGGATTATTCTGAGCCTGTTGATTCACCACATGAAGTAACCCCTCAAGTACCCATTCTATCCTTTCCATTCTATCCACTGAAAGCACCCGTTCTGTCCACTGAAGGCTGTGAAAGCTGTGCCCCCTGGCTCATCCCTATGCTTTGCTAACTTCAAAGGAAGAAATCCATATTGTATAGACAAATAAAACTCACATAAGATGTGCATATCCACGCATATAGCAACACGTCAAAATTCACATAGCAAGGCATTTGACATTCAACTCACTTAGCGCATAGATTTCACTTGTCCTATAGCTCTGAGGGTATGTGTGTGTCGTCATTTCTAGATGTGTATTCCATTATCCTAGTGCATTGCTCTGATACCAAAAAACTTTGTCACGACCCTAGCCCGTCCCTAAAGGTGTTAGTAATAACAAAGCGCTAGTGAACTAATCACTAAGGCCATTTCACATGGTTAACCTGATATAAGCAAATGACTAAGAGGGACTCAAGTAGCGAATAGCGGAAGCACAAACCATTTTATATCATTAATCAATAAACATGTCTTATACAAGGATCTACAAGCCAGAACTCGTCAGAGTTGTACGTATTACTCATGTACAAGCAGTTCCTAAACCAAAAAGTAAGGCTAAGATATAAACTTTCTAGCTTTTCTAGCCAGTCAACTATTCACAGATCTTTGCATACATAGCACGTTGACAAAAGATCCCATGGCATCACACTACTCGTCGTTACCTGGAAGGTGAAAAAATAACATAAGCCGAAACTCGTATGAATGATCAATACATAAATTACACGCTGATAAGCACCCAATAACGTAGTTCTTGGTACTTAAAATTCTTTAATTTGTTGCTTTATTTAGAAGAAAATGCCATTTTTAGTCGATATTGCACATAAGGTAGTTTCTTTAGTTTTGCAGGAAAACCGTTGAATAAAGCATGTTTTTGAAGCTTGGAATAAGCATGGAGCTATCCAAGACCCAAGGCTGCATAGAATGAAGCTGCAGAAGCCCGAAAACAAAGGAACGAAGAGCCGTCAGGTGGCCAGGGCCGTTGGATGCCAAGACGGGGACCAAAGCTGAAGAACCAACAATAACGAAGGCGGTATCGATACAAATTGCAAGCAAATTCCAATGGGCTCATAGCCATTGGGTATCGATACAACCCTTTTGGTTGTATCGATACCAAGATGCTTTCAGCCAAGTGGAGTGCTAGAAAGCTGCTTAGTATCGAACCGAGGTGTTACGTGGTAGCTTTTAGTTCATTTTTGAGATATTTGTTGAGAGAGAAGGACATGTGTATAAATACCTCTCACCTCACAAATATCTAGTACGTTTTTTTCTAGATCTAGATTACAGTTGCCCTTAGATTTGTTTCTTGTTGCTTACTCTAGTATTGTTCTTCAAGTGTTCTTAGTTAATTTCTGCAAAAACTCCCTTTGATAATTGTAGTTTATAATTTTCTCGTTCATTAAAGTTGTAGCTACGCTCTCGATCTTTACTAATCTCAAGTTTATTTCAATTTCCGTTGGTTAAATATGTTTTGCATAATTAGCTTTGTTCTTTACCTTTCTAGCATGAGTGAGTAGTTAATTAGGCTTGGCCATGGGGTGAATAACACTCCATGGTTTGGATTGATCATGCTTTTCTCTTCATAAATCTTCATGTTTAGTTTGAAAATCAAGTTAGTTCATTTTTGTCTATTAAAACTCTGCGGTGTTAAGCTCTTTGATCATGTGTAGGCAAGAGCGTGCTACTTGCGACACATGATGCTTGGAGCTATGTCACCTCTTGCATTTGCTAAATGAACTCTAGAACTTGCTCGGTATTCAAACTCCGTTTTCTAGTCTAAAATTATTTTAACGCTAAATCCTCCGGTTTGAGAACCTTTGCCACGTATCTCAAACCAAGTAAATTCAAAGAGAAAAGCCTATTATTGATTTAAGCTATGTTGTGTTAGGACACCCTAGACCTAGCCGCTCGTTTAAATAATTTAAAACCTCGTTTTATCGCCGTTTATTTTCTTCCGTTTAAAAGCATCTAAAAGTTGGCCGTCTTAACACCACAACTCTCACATCTACAAATCCATTCAAGCCGTGATTGATATTCCCTTAGGTACGATACCCGGACTTTTGGATTATTATGCTTATATCGACGTATTAGCCCTACGCTTGGGGAGTTCTTATATCAATGATCAAGCACACGCCTTCCATGGACAATGGTAAAAATATTTCATAGAGATTCAATCATAGAAAATAGCCTTGATATATAAAGTACATTCCCTTTGCCATGTGTAGCTACCAGGCGTCCCGGGTAGTAGATAAGCTTAGACGTCTTAGCATTACCCCTAGCGTTTTATGTGTTATCTGTTGGAATGTTTGCTAGATAGGAAAACGTATCCACCTTTCATTGATTTCCATGGAGTTCATATCATAGTACAAAACATGTTCAGTAAAGCATTGAAGTAGAAAACTTGTATAAAACCATGTAATTTAGGTATTAGGTCACTCACCTCAATCCATGTGATGACTCGAACTTCCTATAATATTCAGTCAAATGGATATGTTTAGACAATGCCCAATGATCCTACTTATGCTCAATATAATGTCCAAGAAGTGTTTAAATTCAATTCAATCCAAATAAATCATAACTAATTCAATTGAGATCCAAAAAGAGCAAAATTAGGACTTAAAGATAGCTAACTCACTATAGCATGTCCAGAAAGATATTAGAAACTCCAAATAGATTCATCACAAGAAGGTAAACCAATGATAGTTTTTCAACAGGAAACATCACAGAACAGTCCAACTTGGAAAAATCACTATAAATCATGCTTTTAATATTTTTCAGTGATTCCGATGTCAAAAGTTGCGGAACAGGATGAGCTACAAAAGTTGTGAAGGAACCCAAGTCAAATTCGAACTCTAATGATGGAAAAATGAGTAAATATAGTTAGTTCACAAATTTGTCTGGAAACAGATTTTCTAGTTTCAACCCAGAATTCGGAAAATCACTATAAATTGAATTCTCAACGGTTTCGAGTGATTCTAGCAGCAAAAGAACAAGCTTTAAGTCTACTTTCTATCTTGCAAAGGAACCAATACCTAATTCAAAGTTTAAGATTGAGAAATCATATAAAAACTGAGACCCAGTTTGCTGTCTGGAAATCTGCTATGTACACATGCTACATACATGAAGTTTTGCTTCCAAAATCAATAAAATTCAACATCAACTGCATAGCTAGGGTTCCATGGTTTCAAGAGTTCAATTCTATGACATATCTACAAATTAAACGAGAAATCAAGAGTAAGGAACATGAACTTACCAAAGTAGAGCTTCAATTAATCAACCAAACCCTTTCCCCTTGATTCCCCTCTTTCTTCTTCTTTTTTTCCCTCTTGCCATCTCTCTCTCTCGTTTCTCCCTAGGTGATAAACGGTGAAAGTGAAGAAGCAGTGGAGTTAGCAGGAAGACTACGTGCATGTTTTATTTTTGTCTTCCTAGGGAAAATTATCCCATGTATCCATGTCATCGTATCTCACCTATCAAGTTTTGGCCAATTGGTGATATCCAAAGCATATATATATGTGATCCGTTTCGTACAACTAGAATAACTACGCTATTTAACCATAAGATTAACTTAAAGCATGCCAAGTATTCACGTATTATGCATAATTAAAATCAGGGTTGTTACACGCACATTTTATTGTAATAAAATATCCAGTTTTTCTTTCAAAAGTTCGAGTTGATAAAATATTTTTAATTAGGCTTCATGTTCCATGATTGCTTCATGGTTCACAGTCGGTCATGTTCCCGATTTTGGGGCGTGACACAATGCTAGTATGTTTACAACTTGAGAAAAAAAATTGGAAAAGATACAAAAAAATTTAAAATTTTTCATCCCATTGTTTAGTTTCTAGAGAAAGAGAATGAAAAGTTTGAAAAATAAGTTCAATTTTCCCTCTAACTTTTCTCTTCGTTATTTTCTCTTCCTTTCCATTTCTTTCCTTAACTTCCACACACACCATTAAATTGTGGGGAACTTTAATAGGGATCATGTCCTACGTAGCTAAGTCCTTATCTTAGTGGGTTTAAAAACTTATTTTGTAAATCCTAAACTACCCTTTCTCTCTCCTTATCTTTTCTAATTATCCCAATTATCTCTCCAATCTTATAAACCTTTCTATCACCTAATCTTTTTAATTATTTCTCTCTCTCAAATTTTCATTCTCCTAAAATCTCAAAATAAAATTCAAATCTAAATAAGAAATCATAAAACTATCAAACTATATAAAAAAAAAAAACAGAATTAACTTGTTGAATACAAATATGGTGGATATTTCACAAACATGATATGACAAATTTATCAACATCATGTTAATAATAATAATAATAATAATAATAATCATGGGATATCTCAAAATTGTCATTAATAAATTCGTGAAGACGTGAGCCACACATGAGATAAGTTTTTTTTTGGGTAAAAAAGCTTGAAATAAAAAGAGGCTAAACGAATATACAGCCTACAAGGGGCATACCCCAGGAGGAAAAGAAAACAAAAGAATAGAGAAAGAAAAATTAGCTACGCCAAGAGGCTACATGGAGTAAGTGAAATGCGCTGTTTCCATGTCCGATAGCATGGAAAAATATTAATGACAATTTTGAGATATGCCATGATCTATTTTCTTTTTTTGGGTAAATCAGCTTGAAATAGAAAAAAAGCTAACCGAATATGCAGCCTACAAGGCATACCCCAGGAGGAACAAAACAAAAGAAAGAAAAAAAAGAAAAGAATAAAAGTAAGTAGAGGGAGCCTACGCCAAATGGCTACATAGCCTACGCCATGATCTATTTTCATGACATATTTGTACAATTTATGATCTCTTTTTCTAAATCTACCATGCTTATTGAAATATACCATTTATTTCATGACCTATTTCAACAATTATGTAAGAGCTATTTCAAAAATTACTCTATGAAAAACAAGATTCAACAAATATATATACTATCTACTTTCATGACATATTTCTAAAAATAATCTATGAAAACCCATCTTTAACTTACCATAGGAGGATCAAAATAATAATATCATATACAACATATTAGTGGAGAGACCATGGGTGATTTTGGGTGACCTCTGTTCCTGTGTCTCCCTCATTTGTTACAATGGCAATTCTCCATGGCCGACGACTCAATATCTCTTGTAGATGGGTTGGGCCTCAAAGCCCTAGACTCCAATGAAGTCCGGCGTAGGCAACAGTTCTCTGACCTCACAAAAACCCATCACTCTCAACCGATGCTATCGGACATAGAAACTTCCAAGATGAACACCTCAAGCGACTTCGATTCAGGATCCCCCTTCCGAAGTGCTATTCCTGCTCCATCTCCAGCTGGGTTTGGGGCTTTCAGCCCTAAATCATCCAAAAACCCTAGTCCTTCGCGTAAGCTCCAGCAAGTTTTTAAGGAAGCTTTAGTGAGGTAAGCAGAGGAAAGAGCCGCCCAGCTATAGGACTCAAAAAAACCAGTTCGAATGTCAACAAGAACAGGTAAAAATTCCTAACCCTAACCCTAAGATCTTGTACAATGCTAGGGGGAATCCATATGAGGAGGGCGATCCCAATCTAGGCTATCCCATAGAGGATACTAGACCTCAGACCTCTAGTGGTGCTACTGGTTCCACATCTCTCCAACCAAGTTTGAAACCTACACATAGCTCTCCTAAGCCACCTGCTAAACCACCTCAATCTCAACCTCCAGGCAACCTCATACCCAACCAACACCATCAATCCACACTTCGAAATCAGGCTCATTCTACCCAAGCTCACCAAATCAACCCCAATCCAAATCCAGGTCAGGCTAAACCTAAACCTAAGAACTGGGCCTCTCTTCTTCAGTCTCAGAGTCCTTTAGTTATGAAACTTGAATTTATTTCGGACCTTCAGAAAGGCAAGGAAGCTCTGGTTGAAATAGACATTGAACTGACCAAAATTGGCAAGTGAATAGATACTTAGTAGGTCACTTCCTAGATGATAAGATGGCCTACCCTCTAATTGTATCCACTGCCCGAAATCAATGGAAAGATTTTTTGTGGTTGTCAAGCCTAATGTAGTAGGGTTCTATCTTTTTGAGTTCAAGGATGAACAAGCTAAGATGAAAGTCCTTGAAGGAGGTCCATACTTCTTCTCTTAGAAATATTTTGTTCTCAAAGATTGGCATAGGATGATGAAGCCTGCCCAATAATAGCCTACCAGAATACCTGTATGGGTGAAATTTCATGATTTACCTTTTGAACTCTGGAACCAAGAGTGCTTAGGTCGAGTGGCTAGCACAATTGGGCGACCCTTACATGTTGACCAGGCCACTGCTAAGATTGCCAAGCGACCCGGCCTATTACATACTAAGTCCACAAAAGCTAGAATTTGAATAGAAATCAGTGCTGAACAAGATCTACCTGATGAGGTCACAGTCATTGTGGAAGGGGAAACTGTTATTGTCCCTATTGAATATCAAGTCTTACCTCCCATTTGTAAGCATTGTCATGTGTTTGGACACTCAACAGAGTAGTGTACTAGGAGAACCCTCAATTCTTCTACAACTTCCAAAACTACAGTCCAAATTGGGTCTGAGACAGAATCATCAGACTAGAAACTCAATTGACATTTTGAGTGAGTCAGAATCTGAAGGAGAGTTTTTTTTTTTGGGTAAAATAGCTTGAAATAAAAAGAGGATAAACGAATATACAGCCTACAAGGGGCATACCCCAGGAGGAAAAGAAAACAAAAGAATAAAGAAAGAGAAAATTAGCTACGCCAAGAGGCTACATGTGGTAAATGAAATGCGCTGTTTCCAATCCATCTAGTAGAGGGAGGGAAAACAGCGCGCCTAAGTAGACTCTTCAACATTACAAAAGAAGCTTAATTCAAATAAGAGGATATTGAACAATCTGAAAGTACTAATGTGGAATTCAATCAAGACTGAACCACCTGCTTCTGCTGGTGAACCACATGTTGAACTGATCAATTGGCTTCGGTCTTGTATCTGAAGCACACAACTACTAATCTATCTCCTCCAACAGGTGTAAAAATGCTGACACAGCCCAGTCACATAATAGCCATAACTGATGCAATCAAAACTGATGATGTAGTCAAAACTGATGCAGTCCCTTTGAGTCACTATATCTGATGCAGTCAAAACAGTCTTCCAAACTTCAGAACCACAATCTTCAAAACAGTCAGACTCTCCTCTGAAGCAGCTGTGTAGCAGTTCTGCTCCTGGGCAGAAACAACAACTGATGCAGTTCTGACTTGGGGACACAACCATCAGAGCAGTCCAAACCATTCCATACCATACTAGAATAGCTAAACACAGTTACTAAGTAGAACATATGCAATACTATACAGAGGACGTCCCCCTCTGTGAAGGGAGATCCCATTGACAGCCCCCGATGGTTAGGCATAACAGAAGTTACAACACCATAACAGAACATAACCTGAAGCAGTTCTGATGCAACTTCAGAAATAACAAAAATGCAACAACTAGCTCAGAAATTACAACACCATAACAGAACAAAAACTGAAGCAGTTCTGATGCAACTTCAGAACTGCTGCTGTCACAAACTTCTGAAGTGATACTTATGAAGCTCCGAAAGTGCAGAAAGCAGATCAGCAGCAGTCCAGAATACTATACAGGAAATCAGCTAGCTGCTCATATCACTAAAGCAAGTAGTAACCAAAACAGCAACACAATGGCATGAAATGGGCTGTTCTGAGCCTTAGTAGATCAGAACAGAACAGGAGCAATCCCACAAGATGGAATTGGCATGAAATGGGCTGTTCTGAGCCTTAGTAGATCAGAACAGAACAACAGCAATGCCACAAGTCAGAACTGATAATGAATTCCTATGGAAATGTGGTCCTAGCAACCAACTCCCTCGAAAAACTCACTCCTCCCTCTCAACTTTTTTCAGAAACTAAGGGATACAGATCCACCCAACTCCCTCCACTAAGCCTCTCATAATGCCCCGCTAATTATTACCTCCACTCTCAAGGAAAGGATGAGGCTCTATCACACTCTCACAGGGAAACACCGATCATAGTGAATGCTAAGATAACTACCTGAACCTTTAGTCTAGCAGAGAACCACCAGAGTTTAAGATAACTACCTGTGTATGTAGGAGTAATAGCAGACATGTTGGAATAGCAGTCCAAACTTCTGAAGCTCCAATACCATTCACTCACATTCAATCATGAATATTCCACTGATGCAGTAATAGCAGAAACTCTACATAGAGCACCCACTGATGCAGCTGCAGCTGAGGCAGAGGATCTTTTGAGACAATTCTGGACCAAGTTAGAACAAGGGGAAACCCCTTGAGATTTAACCTGCATGTGTAATCATGTGAGTATATGAGCATTTTCATTCTAACTTTTTTTTTTTTTGGGTAAATTAGCTTGAAATTAAAAAAGGTTAACCGAATGTACAGCCTACAAGGGGCATACCCCAGGAGGAAAAGAAAAGGAAAAAAAACAAGAATGACAAAAGTGCGGTAAACCATGCACAACCCGCATGGAGAGTTAGATAAAGTAAATACATGAAGATGCCATGTGTACGGTAAATAAAGTAAATAGAGCTACCACCTGGCACAACCCGCCAGGCTAGGAAATAAGGTAAGTAAAGTAAATAGTCAAGGTCAGAGATGACCACATGATAACCAACACTGAGGAGAAGCCACCGAGTAAGACGGCTCTACAAAGCAAGCTGATCGGCTACTACAGAGGAACAAGGCATCAAGAGGCTCGAACCAGAGATGACGGCATCCGACAAGGCAACTGCTGCTGCTCAGTACCCTGCTCACCACACCCAATCCTTCCGGCCTACTACTCCCTCATTCAAGCCTAAGGCTCGCCAAAACCTCATGCTGAACCCAACTACCTAATAACCTCCTCCTCCAAAGCTGGGCTAAGATTCTAAGAATGTTAATCATGAATATTCCACATAGATAATAATTGAGAAGGCCCCTTGAACTTAGATAAGGACAGCAACCTGCATCTTACTTCATTTGAAATTTTGTGAGCAACCACTCCAGGAGGACTATTAAGATTCTGGAATTTCCTATGATTCCTCTCAAGCCATAATTGGTGCACATAGGTTGTAAAGACAAGTTTAGCAATTGTAATGGCCAGAGACTTGCCCTGAACAGAGGACAGCCTACTCACCCACTGCTGCATGGATGTCAAGCCTGTCATGTGAGGGGTCTTTGGGGATAGGATTCCCCTAATTTGTGTAGCCATGGGGCAATCAAAAAAGAGGTGCTCATGGGACTCTACTCCCATACATAGGCTGCAGATGGATGCAGCTTTCATTCCAAACATGACTAGTCTGTCTTCTGTAGATAATCTATTAAGGATGGCCATCCATGAGATCACACTACATCTAGGGATGTACCCTGAGAACCATACCACTTTATGCCAAGTGATAGCAGGAAAATGTATCCTTAAATGATCCCATAAGGATGAGATGGTGAACTTACCAGATGCATTGAGATTCCAAATGCATCTATCCCCAGTGGAAGCATTGATGGGGACAGCTTGTAATTCTGATCTCACCTCATTGAGATCAGGAGTTTGGGTCAGTGGAAAGGCCCAATGATTGTCCCTAATGATAGACTGCACAGTGGAATCCTTGTGCAGCCCAGAATCTAAGGTAATTCTAGGCCCAAATTTAGGCAACAGGGGCCCCAGGGGATGCCAGTTATCAAACCACAAGGAGGTCAATTGGCCATCCCCTATTTTATACTTAATGTGTGGTTGGATGAGCGGTCTAATGTTAAGAATTTTCCTCCAAACCCATGAGGGATTACTTGGAGTTTTAACACTCCAAAAGCTCTTACCTTTAAGTAGGTAAGACTTCACCCATTGGCACCACATAGATTGCTCCACAACCGAGATAAGGAAACAGATATGCTTGGCAACTGCTGCCTTGTTCCATACCTCCATAGATTTAAAACCTAACCCTCCTTCCTTGACAGGAGAACAAAGATGTTCCCAAGAGACTTTTGCCCCTGTTTTCTTAAGGTCGGGGCCAGACCAAAAGAAAGCTCTAAGGATAGATTCTACCTCCTTAATTACCTTCTTAGGAATAATGAAGAGAGATGACCAATAGGTTTGCATTGAGAACAGAATTGATTTTATTAATTGAATCCTCCCAGCGTAGGACAGGTACCTATGTGTCCATGATTTAGTTTTGGCCAAAATTCTGTCAATCATTACTTTACAATCAGAGTGCTTGAGTTTGGTGGATAGTAGAGGTACCCCCAAATACCTAACAGGCAAAGACCCCTCCTGGAAACCTAGGATACTTAATATGGATGCCTTGGTGGGAGAGTTAACACCAGAGAAGAAAATGCTACTCTTGGTAGGGCTTGGGGAAAGCCCAGACAACTTCTTAAATTCAGTCAAAGAATTCTGAATGTGATTAATGGAGCTTACTTCACCTTTGCAAAAGATAATAAGATCATCTGCAAAGCAAAGATTGACAAGTTTGGTAGTTCCACATTTCCAGTGGAACTTAAAATCAGGTTGGAAGGATTTCTCCTTAAGTATGCAAGTTAACACCTCCATAGCTATCACAAAAGGTAAGAAGATAGAGGATCACCTTGTCTTAAACCTTTTTGCCCAGGAATGTACCCTATTGCCTCCCCATTAAAACACAAGGAGTAATTAGCTGTAGAAACACAAGCTTTCAACCATTGGATCATCTTAGGGTGGAAGTTCATTGAGGCAAGGACATCCCAAAGGAATTCCCACCTGACATTATCATAGGCCTTCATAATGTCCACTTTCATGGCACACCTAAGGGATGAGGAATGTTTGTGGTAACCTCTCATCAATTCCTGAGTAAGGAATATGTTATCAGCTATCCTCCTACCCTGGAGGAAGCCAGATTGGGCAGGATCAATAAGGGAAGGCAGAACAGGTCTGATTTTATTGGCTAGTATTTTAGCTATACATTTATATATCACATTACAGCATGAGATGGGTCTGTAGTCTCCTACCTTAGAGGGGTTGGGGACTTTAGGCACCAAAGCAAATAGGGTAGCATTGGCCTTCTTCAAGAGTTGACCAGACCTGAAAAATAGTTTAACAGTTGAGGTCACCTCATGGCCTATAACAGGCCAAGCTCTATGGAAGAAAGTAGCATTATAGCCATCTGGCCCAGGAGCTTTTTGAGCTTTTTGAGGATTAATAGAAAGTAGCATTAATAGCCATCTGAAGGAGAGTTGTTGGAGGTTCTAGAAGGAGTGGTCAGAAGCACACAAGAAGTTGATTCACAGCCACAATTCAAATTGGAAATCACATGCAGTGGAAAAGAGCCATCCTCCTCAACTGTATCTAGGGCTGGAATGGCTACTGATCTGAACCAAACCCCTTCTCTTAAGCCTCCTGATCCCCAAACCTCTGAGGTAAGGGACAAAGCTACAAAAGAAGATCTCAAGGGAGACTTTCGTAAATTTCTCTCCATATCAGCCCAAAGAAGAATGAAGAAGCTTGCAAGGGAGCAGTCACTAAGTTCCCTATCCAGAGGAAGGATTTAATTTATCAGTATCCTTTTTGTTAGGGCAGTACTCTTAATACTTCCAGCTTTTGCCATTTTCATACCTAGTTCTGCTTGAATAACTGTTTTATGTCTTTGCATCCTCTTAACATTGGTTTTTTTTGGGTAATGCCCTAGGGCGGTTAGCTTGAAAATAAAAGAGGTTAACCGAATGTACAGCCTACAAGGGGCATACCCCAAGTAAGACAAAGCAAAAAATATAAAGAGCGCCAAGTGGCTACATGGGTTGCCCGTGTTCTTGTCCCCGCCGAACAAACTATCCCAAGGAATAGAAAGTTCAACGGGGAACCTGGACACGGGCGTGACAATAGCAGTAAATACCCGACACCAACCGTCGGTATAAGGTACAATTAGAGGCCCTCGACGCAATACATAATACGGAGAACATAAAAGATAATGGCCAGTGCACAACCCGCACTGCCCGAGATGGCCTGACCACGACCTGGTCTGACTGGACAGATCTGGCCGGAGAGGTCCTGGACTGGCGGCGTGAAGGTGAGCCACACGGCGGCTGTTGAGTCCCGCAGTGGGGTCCCGGCGGCCGGCTGGTGGACCGACGGCTGTTGAGCACCTCGGTGAAGACCCTCAGCCGTGAGGTTGAAGACCGGCTGGTGGTGGTTGAGGTCGGTGATGGTTGAGCTCCTCGGTTTGATTTCAGATCTGCCCGGTGCAGACCCCAAATGGTACCCGCCGGTTCACGGCGGGGTTGAGATTGGAGACGAAGCCCACGGCTGTGGAGCTCCGAACCATGAAGTTTGACCGGACCAGATGAAGGCCGGCTAGGTGGAGTGTGGCCAAACCAGATCTGTCCGGAGCGGAGGGTGGTGGAGGAGAGCGATGGGTTGCCGGTTGTGGAGGGCGGTGGGGGAGAGCCTCTCTAAGGAGAGAGGATCCCTTGCCCGGATGGTGGCTGCTGCCCGGCGTGGCTGGGCCTTGTGGTGGCTGCCGGGGGGCTTTCTCTCTCTAGGTTAGAGAGAGAAGCTCCCCTTGATATTATAATATTGGTTTTTGGAATATCAAGGGCCTTTTTTTTTCTTTTTTTTCTTTTTTTGGGTAAATTAGCGTGAAATTAAAAAAATGTTAACCGAATGTACAGCCTACAAGGGGCATACCCCAGGAGGAAAAAAAAAGGAAAAAAAAAACAAGATTGAAAAAAGTGCGATAACCCATGCACAACCCGCATGGAGAGTGTGGTAGAGTATACAAGATAACAGAATTGCCATCGTTGCACTATCCATCTAAGCAGAAGGATAGTACAACAGGTTATGATATGTAGTGATACGAGCAGTAATAACATGAAAGCGAACTAGTGCCTGACACAACCCGCCAGGCTAGGAAATAAAATAAATAGTCACGATCAGAAATGACCAAATGATAACCTTCACTGAATAATTGCAGCTACATAGCATCTCGGCATTGGGGGGTTTGAACTGCAACAACAGAGGAACTAGGCACCGAGAAGAGGCTTGATCCGAAGATGACGGCATCCGACAGAGGGCCCAACCCTGCACACCACGCCCATTCCATCCAGTCTAATACACTCTCATCCAAAGTCCAAAGATCGCCAGAAACAACCCGCCCTCATCCAAAACCCAAAGCCACTAGTCTCCAGAGATGGATTAAACAGACCAAGATTCCAATACCCCAACCTAGCACAGTAAAAACAAGCATAGCACCCACTTCTAAGGAGCAGATATTGCAGAGGACCGGGCTCCGAGAAGAGGCTCAATCCGAAGATGCGACATCCGTCAAGGTTACCTCCCCAAGTACCTTGCACACCACGCCCATACCAACCGGTCTAATACTCTCTCGACCTAGTACACAAGGCTCACTATAACCTAAAAGTGGAACAGTACAAGGGCCTCGAATAAGTACGCCATTAACAGAGCATTACCACCGAATCATCTGGCATCACAAATGAGGCACACAAAACTGCAGAAAGAACCATAACAATCCTTTTCAACCAGTGCATTAGCACTAATCTAGTAAGAACTATCACAGTCACAGTCATACTACGCTATAACAAACGGCCCAGAGGAGCAAAGAAACTTGGATTATAAACAGACCCAGCATAGATGCTACAGCCAAAGCCCCGAAATTGGGCAACCAAACAGTATCGGCCCGGGATAGGGCCCTTATGATAATGGAAGCACAATCTTCCTTGCACAATACAAGAGCCCACGGTAACCACCCAAACTCTATTGCAGATTAATAACTAAATCTCGCACCAAGCATTAATCGTCAAAACAACTCTAATCACAAGAACAAGAGCTGGTTTTCCTCTTTTTTTTGCAAGACCAATCTATGGGTTATACCCTAAACCGGTTGTTCACCAGAAAATCAAACTAAAACAAGGATAAAAATCCAAAAGAGGAACCCAATCTCAGTCCAACAGATGACTGCCCATCGAGATTCTCAATATGGATCGACAAATCTATGTGATGATACCTGCCGATGAGCCGGCCCGAAGAAGAAGAGCTGACCTTGAACGGCCACTGAAGTAGCTTGGGCGGGCCCGAAGAATAGGGACACCACCATGGCCGGAAGCTCGATGATGCCGAGCTCCGAGGCCGCCGTCGCCGGGAAGGGAGCTGACCCTGAACGCACGGCCAGATAATTCAATCGCCAGAAATGGCCTCTTCTGTGAACCAGATGTTCACCATGACCGGCAAGCAACCCGAGGTCGCCGTCGCGATCGTTGTCCACCAGATCTGGACAGGACATCATTGTAATGGCTGCTGAGCTACGCCATATATTCCGACGAGCATCCGCCTTCCGCCGTGCGCTGGAATGGTTGAGCTACGTCGGAGCTGGTAGGTCGACGATGTTTTATTTCGCCGTGAAAAGGATCCATGAGCGTGGAGCTCTAGGTCTAAGAGAATAGATTCCGGTGGGAATCCACAAGAATCACCAGCCAATCGGTGGGATTGGGTTGTATTGTTGACGGGTAATGAAACCCAAGTGTGGAAAGATGCAAAATCTGGAGGATGAATCTCCAGTGCTGATGAGGGAATATCCTCGAAATTGAAACAAGAATAGGAGTTCCGAACAGAGCTTGATATTACCTCTGTATCAGATTAATGGATGATTTGGTAAAATTCGGATGAAGAACACAAGGGGAGTGCATTCTCTCTCTAGGAAGAGAAGCTCTCAACCCTAGGACCTCTGCAACATCCGGTTTGAATATCAAGGGCCTTAATGACCCAATCAAACAAAAAGAGGTCAAATGTTTTGTGCATAATAACAATCTCTCCCTTGTGGGTTTATTAGAGCATAAAATAAAAGAAGTTTGGGCTGGTAGAATTCTGAAATATATCTGCCCTCATTGGAGTTTTTTGAACAATTACCCTCAGGCTCCCATTGGTAGAATTTTTGTGTGTTGGGACCCCAGTATTATAAATGTATAGGTTTTGGATCAGTCTGATCAGTTTATACATTGTGAGGTGCAGTCTAAATGTGGGGGGCCCCTTTTTTGGCCACTTTTGTTTATGGGGCTAACAGCTATTTGAATAGGCAGGCATTGTGGTCTAGTTTGCATCATTTGACCTCTTCCTTCCCTTGGATAGTTATGGGGGATTTTAATGCCATCAAGTTTCCAAGTGAGAAAGTTTTGGGCACCTCCCTCTGGCCTCCTCACATGAATGAATTTAATCAATGTCTATACAGCATTGAACTTGATGATCTTAGGTATACAGGCTGTTTTCTCACTTGGGCTAATAAGCAAGACCCCTCTCATTTTGTCAGTTCAAAGTTGGATAGAGTACTTGTTAATGAACATTGGATGAAAGCTTTTAGCTGTTCTTCTGCTCATTTTCCCACTGCTGGGATTTCTGATCACTCTCCAGCCATTGTGACCATCATTCCTGGTCCTAAGAAGTGAGAACAAACCCTTTAAGTTTTTTGATTTCCTTGTTGACCACCCTCAGTTTTTATCTGTAGTTCAAGGAGTATGGAGGAGGGTGATTATTGGGAATCCCGTGTTTTGTGTCTGTGAAAAGCTTTGGTTGTTACAATCTGAGTTTAAACAGATAAATAGTAGGGAGTTTAGTGATGTTTCTAGAAGGGTTGCTGAATCCAAGCAAACTCTGGAATCTCTACAGAAATGTATGAGCTCTCAGTTGGCCAATCCTTCCATCATAAACCAAGAGAGAGTGGTCTACAAGCAACTTCCAACATTGCTCAGAGGTGAGGAAAGTCTGGCTAAACAAAAGTCCAGAATTCAGTGGATGAAACTTGGTGACCAGTGCACTTCCTATTTCTTTAAATCTGTGAGTAACACTAGAAATAGAAGTAAGCTTACCAGTCTGGTGTTAGATGATGGGTCCCTCATTCATGACATTAAGGTTATCAAGTCCAGCTTTGTTAATTTCTACACTTCCTTGTTGGGGACAGCCCATCCTTCTCCATACCTAGGGCAATCTAGAGTCCATCAAGTTGTCAAGAACAGATTAACTGACAATCAAAGGTCTGCTATGATTTCTGAGGTCTCTGATCAAGAAATCATGGACACCTTCTGGGCTCTTAATCCTTCCAAAGCCCCTGGTCCTGATGGCTATAATGCTGGGTTTTTCAAAAAGGCTTGGCCTATTGTTGGCCATGAGTAGGGTTGTCCATGAACCCGACCCGACCCGACCCGAAAACAGACCCAACGGACGGTTCCGATTACCCTAATTGGTCGGGTTCAGGTCCAGTTAGTCGGATTTCGCAAATTGTCGGTCGGGTTTCGGATGTACTGGATAAATTGTCGGATGACCCGACCCGACCGAGACATTTGTATAAAAGAAAAAAAACCCCTAATCTTTATCCATTCAGTCCGCCTCTTCTCATCTGTTCTCTCTTTCAACCCCTCTCATCCACCTCTGACTCTTCTTCCTCCTCACATGCCACCAGGACCACACGGTCCACACCCTTTCACCTCCATTACCCCTCTCTCTCTCTCTCTCTCTCTGTGAAATGGAGTCCCCTTACAGGACGACGACAGGACCAAACACCAGCTTCACCACCGCTCCTCCGCCTACTACAGCGGCAATTCCACCTCGTCCTCGTCGCAATCATTCCCAGCCGCCTGGGCCTACCTTTCTGGATTCCTCCTCCGCCAGCCGTCACCTCCTTCACCACCTTTGGGCCACTGTAATTTTGGAAAAAAAAATTGATTTTTAGGAAAAAGGTGTGTAGACAGTAGATCTGTGATTTTGTAATATTATGCTGTTAATTCTGATTGTGAGCTGATTTGTGAATGTGATTATGGGTTTTGATCTCTCTCTGCCTCCTGATATTTCTGTACGCAGGTTTCTTTTTTTTCTTTTTTTTTTTAAAATCCGATGACCCGACCGAACCCGACAAATCCAACCCGACCACGTTTCGGTTGGAACCCGACCATTGTTTCGGTCGGTCTCGGGTGGACATTTTAGTAACCCGACCGAAGTCGGGTCGGGTCCAACCCGACCCGAACCCGACCAAACCCGACCCGTGGACAGCCCTAGCCATGAGGTCACTTCAGCTGTTAAGGCCTTCTTTAGGTCTGGTAAGTTGCTCAAAAAGGTTAACTCCACCATTGTTGCTCTTGTTCCTAAAGTCCCTAACCCATCAAAAGTTGGGGACTTTAGACCCATTTCCTATTGTAATACTGTTTACAAATGCATCTCTAGAATTCTTGCTAGAAGATTGCAAGCAGTCCTTCCAATGTTAATTGACCCTGTTCAGGGTTTGTAAAAGGGAGGAGGATTGTTGATAATATTTTCCTCACCCAGGAGCTTATGAGAGGATATCACAAATCTTCTCCTTCTCCCAGGTGTGTAATGAAAGTAGACATCATGAAGGCTTATGATAATGTTAGATGGGATTTCCTGTGGGATGTCCTATCTTCCATGAATTTCCACCCTACAATGATCAATTGGCTTCAAGCTTGTGTTACTACTGCTAACTACTCCCTGAGCATCAATGGTGAAGTCACTAGGTACATCTTAGGGCAAAAAGGACTTAGGCAAGGAGACCCTCTGTCCTCATATCTTTTTGTGATTGAAATGGAAGTTCTCACTTGCCTTTTAAGGGAGAAATCCATTCTCCCTAATTTCCATTTCCATTGAAGGTGTGGTAAGAATCAGCTTATCAACCTATGTTTTGCTAATGACCTGATGATTTTTTGCAAAGGGGAGTTGACCTCAGTCAATCATATTCAGGATGCTTTCTTTGAATTTCAAATCCTATCTGGCCTTTCACCTAGTCCTAGGAAGAGTAGTATTTACTTTTCTGGGGTTAAACGAGGCAGCTTTGGTCCTCCTGCAGTATCTTGTGTCCTCTTTTGTGTCTTGCCAGATGATTCGGTGGTAATGCACTGTTAATGGCGGCTGGATTCGAGGCCTTGGTACTGTCCCACTTTTAGGTTATAGTGAGCCTTGTGTACTAGGTCGAGAGAGTTTTAGATCGGATGGAATGGGCGTGGTGTGCAAGGTACTTGGGGAGGTAGCCTTGTCAGATGTCGTCATCTCCGGTTCGACCCTCTCTCGGAGCCCAGTCCTCTGCAATATCTGTTCCTTAGAAGTGGGTGCTATACTTGTTACTTCTGTGCTAGGTTGGAGCATTGGAATCTTGGTCAACTTATTATGCATTGGAATATTCGTCATTAGCTATTTATCTTATTTCCTAGTCTGGCGGGATGTGCCAGTTTATAGTTAGTTTCTTGTTATTTCATTTCGGTTCATTTCGCTTCATTCATATCCTACCCAGCTGTGCTATCCTTCCTTACAGATGGATAGTGCAATGGGGTATGATATCAAATCACATTGCACGCTTGTTGCATTTCGTACTTTATCCTACTCTCCATGCGGGTTGTGCATGGGTTATCGCACTTTTTTCACTCTTCTTTTTTTTCTTTTTTCTTTCCTCCTGGGGTATGCCCCTTGTAGGCTGTACATTCGATTAACTTCTTTTAATTTCAAGCTAAATTACCCACAAAAAAAAACACAATCACTAGACAGGCCATTCTGGATGTTCTGAAATTTAAAGAAGGCAGTCTACCTGTCAGGTATCTTAGACTTCCTCTTCTTTCTACCAAGCTCAAAGCTTCTGATTGTCAGTGTTTGGTGGATAGCATTACTGCCAAAACAAAGTCTTGGACCAATAGGGACCTTACATATGCTGGAAGGGTCCAGTTGATTCAAAATGTTCTCTTTTCCATACAAACCTATTGGTCATCCTTGTTTATCATCCCCAAAAAGGTGATTAAGGAGGTTGAGTCTATCCTCAGGGCCTTTCTTTGGACTAGCCCTGACCTTAAAAAAACTGGTGCCAAGGTCTCTTGGGAACACCTATGTTCCCCCAAACAAGAGGGAGGTTTGGGATTCAAATCTATGCAGATATGGAATCAAGCAGCTATTGCCAAGCACATATGGTTCATTATCTTAGGAGGAGAGCAGTCAATGTGGTGTCAGTGGGTCAAATCATACTTAATAAAAAGGAACAATTTCTGGAATCTGAAGATTCCAGGTGATTGCTCTTGGGTTTGGAGGAAACTTTTGAATCTTAGACCCAAAAGTTCAGCCATATATTCTTAATGTGATAGGAAATGGTTGCACTACCTCCTTGTGGTATGACAATTGGCATCCATTAGGCCCTTTGATTGCCAAATTTGGCCCTAGAGTTGCCTATGATTCAGGTATACCAAATGAGGCTACTGTGTCTCACATCTTCCATAACTCAAGGTGGGCATTTTCAATTACCCAAACTTTTGAACTTAATGATGTAAGGAGTGCACTACCTATCATTCTACCCTCCAGGGTGAATGAGAATGACCAAGTCAGATGGTCCTTTACTCCTAATGGTCAATTCACAATCAACTCTCTTTGGGACAAATTAAGATCTCCCTTTCCCAAGGTGGTTTGGCACAACTTGGTGTGGTTCTCTGGCCACATTCCCAAATGTAGTTTTATCACCTGGCTAGCTATCTAGAACAGGCTTTCCATAGCTGATAGACTAGTGTCTTTTGGTCTTCCTCTCTCATCTCAATGTAGTCTTTGTCAAGATAGTGAAAGCCATGATCACATCTTCTTTAATTGCCCATTTTCAAAACTTGTGTGGGGTTATATTCAGACCAAGCTTCATGTTTCTTGGACCACTAGATCTTGGGCTGATTGGGTCTCCCTCCTCTCTAATACAAAGGGCAAATCTCTCCAAGCTGTTATCACTAAATTGAGTTTTACAATCACAGTCTACCAGGTGTGGATGGAAAGAAATGTGAGAAAGTTCCAGGGGAATTCCTTTACTTGGGAGGTAGTTGTTCACAAAATTTGTTCCATGGTGAGAGCAAGGCTTCTATCCTTACCCAAACTTTCACAAGTTCAAGCAGACCAGGTTGTAAATGCATGGAACTTTGCTGGAAGTTAACTGCTCACCCTTGTCACATGTTGATATTCAAGTTAACACTTGCACCATTTGTTTTCCAAACTGCCCAATATGCTATCTTCAAGATATGTTGATAGGTTACAAAGGAAGATCTTGAAGAGTTCATGGCTTCTAGTACTTCTATTTATGAGGTATTTATCTTGTAAACTCATTGCCATTTATTGCATTTTCTATCTATTTTGCTTCCAGATTTGGAGGCCTTGGAGGTTGGGTTCTATTAGCTCTTTGAAAGATTTGAGTGAGCCAGCATATGTGGGATCCGTGAGTTGTGTGTTTGAGCCTCAATCTTCTTGTGAGAGGAGAAAATAATTAGTGGGAGGCATTTTGTGAGGGAGAGTTGAGGGAGTTGAGGGAGTTGAGGTCCTTCATTTGCCTTTAGATTTTGGTGGGATAGACTTCAAGGGAGTAAGGGGTAAGCAGATAAGGCAATAGGTATTTGTTTGCTGGCTCTTTTGTTCTGCTTTGTCCTATTCATGCATAATGATGTGAGGCTCTGATTAGGTCGGTGGTTGGGTTCTGATCGAAAGGGGTAGTTTTCGAGGCTGTTGTTGATTACGTTGGTGGTTGTTCTCTGATTGATAGAGGTAGCTTCTGGGGCTGTCTTTGATTAGATTGGAGGTTAATCGCTGATTGAATGAGGCAGCTTTGGTCCTCCTGCAGTATCTTGTGTCCTCTTTTTGTGTCTTGCCAGATGATTCGGTGGTAATGCACTGTTAATGGCGGCTGGATTCGAGGCCCTTGTACTGTCCCACTTTTAGGTTATAGTGAGCCTTGTGTACTAGGTCGAGAGAGTTTTAGATCGGATGGAATGGGCGTGGTGTGCAAGGTACTTGGGGAGGTAGCCTTGTCGGATGTCGTCATCTTCGGTTCGACCCTCTCTCGGAGCCCGGTCCTCTGCAATAACTGTTCCTTAGAAGTGGGTGCTATACTTGGTACTTCTGTGCTAGGTTGGAGCATTGGAATCTTGGTCAACTTATTATGCATTGGAATCTTCGACATTAGCTATTTATCTTATTTCCTAGTCTGGCGGGATGTGCCAGGATATAGTAAGTTTCTTGTTATTTCATTTCGCTTCATTCAGATCATACCCCGTTGTGCTATCCTTCCTTACAGATGGATAGTGCAATGGGGTATGATATCAAATCACATTGCACGCTTGTTGCATTCCGTACTTTATCCTACTCTCCATGCGGGTTGTGCATGGGTTATCGCACTTTTTTCACTCTACTTTTCTTTCTTTCCTCCTGGGGTATGCCCCTTGTAAGCTGTACATTCGATTAACCTCTTTTAATTTCAAGCTAAATTACCCACAAAAAAAAAAATGATGTGAGGAGTAAATCTTGGAAAGTCTATTTGCTATAATTTTCATTTTCTGTTGTGTCCTGGTTATAACTCAGTTTTCTGTCTTTGGATGTGCTGTGCAGCATTTGTGATGCATTGATTCATCATCGGAATCACTATCTGCTATGATTTGTTTATGGTATGATGAGTAGCAACCAATCTCCATTAATTTTTTCATTGGCCTATCCTTGGGGGGTTGTCCCTTGGAGTGTTTACGCTTTTCTAGGGGGCATGTCCCTAGTTGTCTATTGTATCACTTTTATTATGCCAATTGTTGCTTGCCTTTGCCTGCTGCTGTCCGATTTTGGAGCTGTCTGTTATGGTTGCTGCCTATTACAGCTACCTCTACTTGACTGTTATGATTGTAGCTGCCTCTAGCTGACTGTTATGACTGTTCTGTCAATTGCTGCTTGCCTTTGCCAACTCCTGTCCAGCTTTGGAGCTGCTTGTTATGGCTGTTGCCTATTATGGCTGCCTGTAGCTGCTGACTGTTATGGCTGCCTCTGCTGTTATTCTGCTGACTGTTGTCTATTGCATCGACTGCTGCTGTTGGACTGCTGCTGTCTTGCATCCAAGTTGGTGTATCCTACAATTGTAAATTACTATTTCATACGGTTGCTGCTAATGTTCTAATGGGTACAGTCCAGTTAACTGTTGTTATGATGTGTATCATATTGTCACGCCCTCAATTTTTAACATAAATAAAGATAGCTTTCTATAAATAAAACTCCTCACATTATCTTACATAATACCCCTAAAGAGTTTGAACATATTACATCATTAAGAGAAATTGAGTTAAGGTTCTATTACATTCCCAAAACATGATTTGCCAAAATGTCCATGAGTCACTTTTACCACTTCTTTCGAAAATAAGCACTTGAATGCATGCACTTCACTCCATGCTACTACTCCAGGATCACACCTAAAAAATGATAGGTTGAGCTACACTAGCCCAGTAGAAAAATCTACACAACCATTATATGCAAATGGGATGACAGATAGAATGAATAACAGAAGCAAGGTACGGTATCTCAAAGGAGAAACAAAACACGACTAGTAATTATCCCAACATCGACGACATAAATGAAGTACCGTGACCACACACCAAGACTCTAGTTCAACCACGAGGACTTACTATCTATACAATTTTCTCATGACTGGCACCGCCCCTCATCTTATTTCGAATCACCAATCCGATATCTTGACTTATGAAACTATCATAATCAAAGAATCGCAACGCCAATGTCTTTCATACCACTCACACTTTCACAATGATAGCCCCATTTCATTCACATCGAGTCACAATTTCCTTATCGTTCTGTGTCATGAGCAAAAGCTCCTGCCGGGCCATTTAAGGGATCCCGATACCCCCTGCTAGGCACCTTACCCGTTGGTAGGTCCTGAGTACATTATGAGCATTTGCTCCTGCCGGACCATTTACGGAGTCCCATTACTCCCCATTAGTACCTCCCTCACTGATGGAGCTAATTCAAGTCACACATCATAGGTCACCATACCACAATTCCTCCAATACACTTTACAATTTAGTCATTCATCTCAATCACATATAGTGAAATCACAACGAAGGCTTATTCAGGGATAATTCCACTTCAGTTAACTCGCTATCATTACACCATTAATTGTTCATATAAGCAATCACATACCGCATATCAAAGGTAGTTGCTTACAATGATTCATAGATTTTCCCCTTGCAACTCTCTAAATCGTACAAGCAACACGAGAGATGTACCACACATCAAACATAAGAGAAATGTCTCTCGTACCCACATCTAACATTGTTTAGCTAAAAGGAGTGTCCTACGTGTCCGTTTCTCGCATCACATGTCACTAGCCTCGTTAGATCATTCGATTAAGTATTTAGGCGAACCTAAGAACATTCGTGTCTCACTCAAATGACTATAAGAAAAAGGATACCCAACGTATATAAATATATCTATCTTATTTTGGCTATAACATCTTATCAGTTTATATTTAGGTTATGGGACCACCACCATTGTATAGTACATTTTTCGTACATCAATTTCGATATATAATATGCCCAAAACGGAGTCCGAATGATAAAGTTATGCCCGTTCGAAGTTTTGCCAAAAATGCAGATTTTTCAATCTCTACCAATAGGAGACCAGAATTTCACAAAAATGTCACCTCTTGACAGCATTTCTACCGATAGGGCCAAAACTCCTACCGGTAGGACCTGGGTTTTCAGCGAGCGATTTTCAGCTTTCGCAAGGACAAATCCAACTACGAAACCAACGATTTAGGGCACGATTCAAATACCAAATCAACACATAATAGAAGTGAGAAATCCCTAGCTCAAAGTCGAAGAACGAAACTCAAGCTCAATCAAGCAAGCCCTAGCTCCGAAAACCTTGAATCAACCGAATACTCCTCTTCGAGCTAAACCCAACGAAATACGAGCTCAAGATCGCATGCGGAAAGTGGAATGAAGGTTAATCTTCATGGGTCTCGAGTTTAGAGGCGTGGTTTCGAGAGAGAGAGAGATAGAGAGTCGGGCGGGACCGAGAGAGAGAGAGAGACGTGAGTGGGAGAATGATTCTCTACCACTCACTCTCACCTATTTATACCACCACACATATCAATTACAATTGCACCCCAAACTTCCAAATTCTATCACATTCAACCCAAATCACATATTCAAATCACATTTTCTCTTTACCTCAATATTCTAATTTTATTATAACATTATAATTTTTGAAATTTAAACACGGGACCGTGGGGAGACTTTGGGTCTCATGGGTTCAAAAATTATTGCATTTTGACATGATTTGTGTGCTGCTGAGTGATTGACATACATCCAACTATGTGGCATTGCATTTATGTTATCGTATAGTGGCGTAGAGTTGTTAGACAGGATTGATGGAGTTGGAGATTTGCAGTGTATCCTTTTGTTGATGATCTTTTCATTGTTTCTTTGTAGTGAGATGCCTCCGAGACCTGAGAATAGACGGGGTAGGATTGGAAATCCGAGAATGGGGGCAGGATAGAATCAGCTTGCTAGGGAAGTTGTAGCGGCACTTGCAGCAACTAATCTTTTGCAACCACCTCCTATGGATAATATGGACAGTCGGGCCATAGTAGCCATGCGAGAGTTTAGCCGTAGAAATCCACCTCAGTTCGATGGGGAGAGTAGCGACTCCCTTGTGGCCAACCATTGGCTTGCACAAATTCGTAAGATCTTCAATGCACTTAAGATTACGGAGGACGACCTACGGGTGAGTATAGTAGCTTGTCAACTTACCGGAGAGGCGAACGAGTGGTGGGAATCCGTTTTAGGAGTAAGGAGAGACGCTCGGAGGGCGACGAGTCAAGAAAATGAGCCGGATGAGGAAAACCTAACTTGGGCTGAGTTTGAGGAGCTTTTTGAAAACCAATATTTTTCGGAGTCGTATCGTGAGCAGCTTAGAAACCAATTCGAGAGGTTAGATCAAGGTGACATGACCGTTTTAGAATATGCTACTAGGTTCCAAACCTTGTCCCGTTTTGCACCAGAGTTAGTTGCAACCGATGATAGGAAATGTAGGCGTTTTGAGAAAGGGTTACACCCGTCTATCAGGAAGTTTGTGGTAGGTCAACAAATTGGAAGGTTTTCGGACATTGTCAAGTGTGCTAGATGTATTGAGTATACGGAGGAAATACCAGAGGAGGCGAAAGTGCGGGAGTCGAGGAAACACTTCGTTGGCAAGAGTGTATCTATAGAAACATCTGGAAGCCAAGGGAGGAAGAGACAGAGAGAACAGTTTCGGTCCACCTCGTGACAGCATAGTTCAGAACCACCTACTCTTTCTAAAACGTCGGGAGTATCATCTCGATCAACGATTTTGTGTTATCGGTGCCGCCAGTCGAGCCATCGCGTAGTAGACTGTCCTCAGGAGAAGGAATATCATGGTCAGAGACCACCTCGGGTTTGCTATTGGTGTCGTCATCTGGGACACTTAGCGGTAGATTGTCCACAACCGACAAGCAGAGGGAGTGTGCAGAGATCCACGGAGTCGGGTCATACATCTCATACCGAATTGCGAGGTAGCGTGAACTTATATGTTTGTGTTGCGATTACTTGTGCATATTTGAGATGCTTGATTATTGAATGACTGCTATAACGAAAGTCTGTGGTCCATACTAGTATCGATTAACACTGTGGAGTGATCTATGTGATTTTGTTTGATAGAGACCTAAATAGATGTGGCGACAAAAGTAGCTGAATGAGAGTACTCTAGGTTGATAAAATGGATAGAAATCGTGTAAAATCTTACGAGATTGCAATGAACTTGATTACTGTTGAACTTCCGGGAACCATGAGTTACGAAGTACAAGGCACTGTGTGAGCCATGGTTATATGGGATACTGTGTGAGCCCGTGGTTGTTTAGGGTACTGTGTGAACCTGTGATGGTATTAGGCACTGTGTGAGCCTGTGGTATTTTGGGCACTGTGTGAACCTGTTGTTGTATTGAGCACTGTGTGAGTCCGTAGTGTATAGGGCACTGTGTGAGCCCGTAGTGTGTTGGGTACTATGTGAGCCCGATGTCATATTGGGTACTGTGTGAGCCCGCTGGGTACTATGTGAGCCAGTTGATGCGTAGATGTGTTCAGTGTTGTATAAGCCATTAATTCGTACGGTGGGTCTGCAGTCGGTTGGTCTATTATGGTATTTGTGTATGAAATTGGTTGCTGTTTAGTTTCAATCTACATGTTTGACCTGTAATGTAATCTCAGTGTGTGGAATTTGCTTTTGGAACACAATAATGGATAGATGATGATGTGTGTATGGGTACTTGCTACGTGTCAAATAGATGATCGATGGAAAGCGTTTGAGTGGGGTGACCCAAATCTCGTAGTTAGACGTAACGTTATGCGATGATTGAAATATCTAATCTTAACTCCTTATTTTGTTATACCTTACGATTTGATGATTACTTTGCATGCCTTTCACTTTATAGATTATGGTCTTATTGAGATTTTTGATAGTCTAATTAATTCTTCGTGAGATGTTGAATAAGTAAGACTACATGGACGTCGTAGACATATGCCGAACATGAATTGAGTTCTTTACTTGGGGCGCCGCGTAAGTATAGTGAAATGTGTGGAGTGGTGGATCTTGGTTTAGAAAGTTGTTACACTTACAGATGTACATATTTTGAACTCAAAAATTTTCTGAAAGGGATAATGCTTTGTGAAAATTAAATCTTTGCATAGTTCATTTTCAGAAATGATAATGGAGTCGCCTACATCATAGTTCATTTCTATGTTGTCAAAATTGTCATTATTTTCAAATGACCAAGTGAGGTGTTCATAATTATTTTTTTTTTGGGTAAATTAGCTTGAAATTAAAAGAGGTTAATCGAATGTACAGCCTACAAGGGGAAAGGGGCATACCCCAGAAGGAAAGAAAAAAGAAAAAGAAAGAAGAGTGAAAAAAGTGCGATACCCATGCACAACCCGCATGGAGAGTAGGATAAAGTAAGGAATGCAGCAAGCGTGCAATGAGATTTGATATCATACCCCATTGCACTATCCATCTGTAAGGAAGGATAGCACAACGGGGTATGATATGAATGAAGCGAAATGAAGCAAAAAGAAATAACAAGAAACTAATTATATCCTGGCACATCCCGCCAGACTGGGAAATAAGATAAATAGCTAATATCAAAGATTCCAATGCATAATAAGCTGACCAAGATTCCAATGCTCCAATCTAGCACAGAAGTATCAAGTATAGCACCCACTTCTAAGGAACAGTTACTGCAGAGGACCGGGCTCCGAGAGAGGGTCGAACCAGAGATGATGACATCCGACAAGGCTACCTCCCCAAGCACCTTGCACACCACGCCCATTCCATCCGGTCTAGAACTCTCTCGACCAAGTACACAAGGCTCACTATAACCTAAAAGTGGGACAGTACAAGTGCCTCAAATCCAGCCGCCATTAACAGTGCATTACCACCGAATCATCTGGCAAGACACAAACCGAGGCACACAAAACTGCAGGAGAACCATGCTGCCCCTTTTGAACAGTGTACTACCACCAATCTAATCAATGACAGCCCCAAAAGCTACCCTTTTCAATCAGAGCCCTACCACCGATCTAGTCAATGGCAGCAACAAAGCTACCCCTTTCAATCAGCACAAGACCCCAATCTAATCAATGATAGCCACCGTCACAACCATACTACGCTCGACCACCGGACTAATGGAGCAAAGAAACTAGGAATTTAAAGAAGCTCAACAAAGAGCTTGATAATAACCCGATCTCAGTCCAATCAGTTGACTGCCCATCGAGTTTGTTCACAATCTGAATTTAAAAGACTACGGTAATTTTGAACACAATGTCAATTTATCAATGCCGATCCAACAACTAGACCTGCTACGTGTGAAGATGTGTGAAGATGATAATGGCAGCACCTGAATTGAAAACCCAAATACTAACAGTCCGCTGGCCCGAAAGTCCAGCAACAAATCTAGCATTTGACTAAGCAACTACAAAGAACCATATTGAAACTGCCCAAACAAGTTTGTAAAAAGCAGCCAACTGAACCTTATATTTGCCCTGCAAGCCACAGCCGCAGTAGTGGATAACCCATTTCCTTATCACCGTCTGCCCCAAACCATTCGGCTGGGTGTCGGAGTTCAAAAGATCAGGTATTGAGTGTTGGTGTTGGTTCGGACTTCCACTGGTGTAGTTTTGGCCGGCTCGAAGAAGTGGGACACCACCATGGCCGGTAAGCTCGATGATGCCCAGTGCCTAAGTCACCGTCACCGGGAAGAGAACTGAACCTGTACGGCCAGATTTTCAATCGCCATAGAAGGCCTGTTCATTAAACCAGATCCGCTATAGTGCTTCCTCGAACCAGATCTAAACGGAGTGTACCACAACCGAGTAAGTCTGGACCAATAATGAAGACAACCGTGGATCTAGATGCCACGCCGAAGCTAGTCTTGAATGAAGGCAGCTCCATTTGAACGGATGATTGACGTGATTGAACCCCAACGGGGTCTTGTGCAGTAGCTCAAGAACAGGACCCACGAGCTAGGTGCTCAGGGTCAACTCGGTGAAGTTGAAAACCCACGGTTGTGGGATCAAGAACTCTCAAAATCGGGATTAGAGCACTGATTGCCCCTCATAGAACAAGATTACCTCTAGCCCGTAGTGGAATCGGTCCATGGGGAGTGCATTCTCTCTCTAAAGTAGAGAGAGAAGCTCTCAACCCACGGTTCCCCCGCTTCTTAAGTGTTCATAATTGATTGTTGATAATGTCTTTCCAAAATGAACATTTCCTTTCAAATTCTATAGAATTTTGCCACACATGGGCACGTTTCAATGGCTTTGCAACTACTCGAACAAGAGCTTTCAAAGGGGGGCAAAAATTTCGTCAAAACTAACACTTCACCATTGCTTTGGAAAATGTAAGTTGGAAACTCATGATCATTGTTTAGTTTAGACTTCATCGTGTCGTACACTTTAACATCTGCTCGGCGTTTGTCTTTTGAGGGAGTTTGTCTTGAGTTAGCATTAAGAACTATTAGAGCTCTACTTGTGTGAGTCTTGGTAATGTGAGTAAGTCGGGAAGTAAAGAAACGAGGTGAAAAAGAAATGTATGAAAGTTGATTTCCTTGTAAACATACGTGAAGAATCTAGTAAATCTTGGGATTGATGAGTAAATCTTAGAACTTGTTGATTATGTTTTGCTTAAAGGTTGTTGAATTACGACGTTATGAAATTCTCCATTGTGTTAATTTGGACACGGTCCATGGAACCAGAATTGGTTAGTCGGAAGTAATGAGAATGGATATGGTTTGTGAGACTAGAATTAGTTGGTAACATGATTATGATTTGTACGAATACAATAACTTCGTGATTTGATGTGTATGAACATCAGAACTTGGCGATTGTTTGGTAAGAAGTAAGCTACTTAGTTATGGCATTATAGAGTTTTCTTACATTTTGGACACGGAGGTTGGTGGATACAAAGCGTTGTGTAGTGGACTCGGTCCTTGGGACTAGAAATTCATTGATGGTGTGCCTTCGTCTATTCTATCCAAATTTCAGGACAAAATTTCTTTAAGGAGGGTAGAATGTAGAGACCCGTGTTTAAATTTCAATAATTTTAATGTTAGAATAAAATTAGAATTTGAGGTAAAGAGAAAATGTGATTTGAATATGTGATTTGGGTTGAATGTGATAGAATTTGGAAGTTTGGGGTGCAATTGTAATTGATATGTGTGGTGGTATAAATAGGTGAGAGTGAGTGGTAGAGAATCATTCTCCCACTCACGTCTCTCTCTCTCTCAGTCCTCTCTCTCCCGCCTGACTCTCTATGTCTCTCTCACTCACTTTCGAAACCACGCCTCTAAACTCAAGACCCATGAAGATTAACCTTCATTCCACCTTCCGCACGCGATCTTGAGCTCTTATTTCGTTGGGTTTAGCTTGAAGAGGAGTATTCGGTTGATTCAAGGTTTTCGAAGCTAGGGCTTGCTTGATTGAACTTGAGTTTCATTCTTCGACTTTGAGGTAGGGATTTATCACTTCTATTATGTGTTTGGGAAAATTTCAAAATGACACCTGAACTTTGCACCAAATGTCACAGAGACACCTGAACTTAAGTTTATTTCAATTAAACACCTGTGCTAACAAAATTCCCAAATTTAGACACCTGAACTTAAGTTTATTTCAATTAAACACATGTACTAACAAAATCCTCAAATTTAGACCCCCGCCGTTATTCTCTGTCCCAAAAATTGCTAACATGGCATCTCCAACCCGTTTAAGTTGCCCTATTACACATATTTCCAACAAGGGACGATGCACCCAAGCGAATGTAAAGTACTTATACGTAGTGGGTGCATCGTCCCTTGTTGGAAATATGTGTAATAGGATAACTTAAACGGGTTGGAGATGCCATGTTAGCAATTTTTGGGACAGAGAATAACGGCGGGGGTCTAAATTTGGGGATTTTGTTAGTACATGTGTTTAATTAAAATAAACTTAAGTTCAGGTGCCTAAATTTAGGGATTTTGTTAGTATAGGTGTTTAATTGAAATAAACTTAAGTTCAGGTGTCTCTGTGACATTTGGTGCAAAGTTCAGGTGTCATTTTGAAATTTTTTATGTGTTGATTTGGTGTTTGAATCGTGCCCTAAATCATTGGTTTCATTGTTGGATTTGTCCTTGCGAAAGCTGAAAATCGTTCGTTGAAAATCCAGGTCCTACCGGTAGAAATGCTATCCAGAGGTGACATTTTTGTGAAATTCTGGTCTCCTACCGGTAGGAGGTTGTGTCCTACCGGTAGGGATTGAAAAATCTGCATTTTTGGCAAAACTTCAAACGGGCATAACTTTATCATCTGGAATCCGTTTTGGGCATATTATATATCGAAATTGATATACGAAAAATCTACTATCCAACGGTGGTGGTCCCATAACCTAAATATAAACTGATAAGATGTTGTAGCCAAAATAAGATAGATATATTTATATACGTTGGGTATCCCTTTTTCTTATAGTCGTTTGAGTGAGACACGAATGTTCTTAGATTCGCCTAAATACTTAATCGAATGATCTAACGAGGCTAGTGACATGCGATGCGAGAAACGGACACGTAGGACACTCCTTTTAGCTAAACAATGTTAGGTGTGGGTACGAGAGACATTTCTCTTACGTTTAATGTGTGGTACATCTCTCATGTAGCTTGTACGATTTAGAGAGTTGCAAGGGGAAAATCTATGAATCATTGTAAGCAACTACCTTTGATATGCGGTATGTGAATGCTTATATGAACAATTAATGGTGTAATGATAGCGAGTTAACTGAAATGGAATTATCCCTAGTACTACTACTATGTGAATAAGCCTTCGTTGTGATTTCACTATATGTGATTGAGATGAATGACTAAATTGTAAAGTGTATTAGAGGAATTGTGGTATGGTGACCTATGCTGTGTGATTTGAATTAGCTTCATCAGTGAGGGAGGTACTAGTGGGGAGTAACGAGACTCCGTAAATGGCCCGGCAGGAGCAAATGCTCATAATGTATTCAAGACCTACCAACGGGTAAGGTGCCTAGCAGGGGGTATCGGGATCCCTTAAATGGCCCAGCAGGAGCTTTTGCTCATGACACAGAACGATAAGGAAATTGTGACTCGATGTGAATGAAATGGGGCTATCATTGTGAAAGTGTGAGTGGTATGAAAGACATTGGCGTTGCGATTCTTTGATTATGATAGTTTCATAAGTCAAGATATCGGATTGGTGATTCGAAATAAGATGAGGGGCAGTGCCAATCATGAGAAAATCGTATTGATAGTAAGTCATCGTGATTGAACTAGAGTCTTGGTGTGTGGTCACAGTACTTCATTTATGTCGTCGATGTTGGGATAATTACTAGTCGTGTTTTGTTTCTCCTTTGAGATACCGTACCTTGCTTCTATTATTCATTCTACCTGTCATCCCATTTGCATATAATGGTTGTGTAGATTTCTTTACTGGGCTAGTGTAGCTCAACCTATCATTTTTCAGGTGTGATCCTAGAGCAGTAGCATGGAGCAAAGTGCATGCATTCAAGTGCTTATTTTTGAAAGAAGTGGTAAAAGTGACTCATGGGCATTTTGGCAAATCATGTTTTGGGAATGTAATAGAACCTTAACTCAATTTCTCTTAATGATGTAATATGTTCAAACTCTTTAGGGGTATTATGTAAGATAATGTGAGGAGTTTTATTTATGGAAAGCTATCTTTATTTATGTTAAAAATCGAGAGCATGACACATATTGTTCCAAACTGTGGTCTTTATAACATTTGGGTTTCTTCCTTGCTCCAGGACCTATAAGGGGCCAAATTTCCAAGACCATTCCACCTCTCTCATGGGCTTTCAAATGTTTTAGATGTATACTTGGTTTTGTGTAACTTTTTCCTATTAATCAGGTTCCACTATGTGTAACCCTTTTGCCATCTATTTTGGATCCATCTACTAGATGGATAGGAAACAGATGTTCCTATTTCTTCTAGTCCTATGTAGCCATTTGGTGTAGGCTATCTCTGTTTTTTTATGTTTTATTTTCTTTCTTTTTTCCTCCTGGAGTATGCCCCTTGTAGGCTATATATTCGGTTGGCCTCTTTTAAATTTCAAGCTGATTTACCCAAAAAAAACATACCATAGGACAAATAACCCATTCTAACATATCATCTACCTTCATGATATATTTTGAAAATAAACTAGGAAAATGTATCTTCAACATAACATACAGCCGAGCATCATAAAATTCAATAAGCCCATCAAAAAAGTTGAAGTAAACCCTACTCCAATCTTACAAAAAAACCCTTAAACTTCACAAATCAACCCAAAAATTAGTCCATTGTCTCTAGGTAGGAGCAAGTTGCCGCCAGAGCCGAGCATCCGCCACCCATCATCTCAACCACCATCTGCAACCCATCGCCGGAGCCAAGTATCTGTCACCACCGTCGAATAGTTTTAGATCCAAATCTTTCCGTCCATTCTTGGTAGCTCTTTTATAATTTTAACATCTTTCGCTAGATGTGATATTAACCACTCAACATCAAAGATCTCAAAAAAGTTACTTGCATCATTCCAAAACGACTTTTGATCCAACTTTGGGACGATGAGAGTAGCATTCAAAATGCGGGCAGCAACTACACCATCCGTCCCAGTTCTTTGTTGGTTCTAACCTCTACTGTTCAAAGAGAGTTAGAAAATTCATTTAATTGGGGGACGGTAACCATCCATATCTACGACTATAATTAAGGAATAAGGTCTTGTTCCAATAAGACTTTTAGGACTTTTTTGGGTTTTGTTCTTATTCGAATTTTTTTCCGCGTTTTTTAGTTTTGCGTCTCACTTTTTTACTTTTCTAATTCGTCTTGACGAGAAAGTAAAAAATGTAAAAAACAAATTGTTAATGGAACGGGGTCTAGGTACAATCAAATATAGATATAAGTAATAACAAAGGGTAAAATGAATCATTCAATTAATTTAAGAAGAGTTTTTTTTATGAAAACATCCCTCGAACTATCTATCATCCATTTTGTTACTTCGTCCTCGAACTATCAAAATCATTTACTTCGTCCTCAAACTATCCAAAACCCTCCTATTTCGTCCTCGCTTAACGGCATCCACTATTGTTTACAGCAAAATACAACATGTGCCAAGCACGTGGCTTTCTTGAACCCAATCGAAGGGCAAAAATGCCATTTCATATCTTTTTACCCCAAAGCCGAATAAACCTCTCTCTCTCTCTCTCTCTCTCTCTCTCTCTCTCTCTCTCTCTCTCATATTCTCTCGTTACATAAACAACACAACACCAGGACCAGGCCTCTCTTCTTTCCTTCAAATCCAAAGCATATCAATCTATGATGAAAGTCATCTGAGGTTCTGAAGCTAGTTTTTTCTTACCATATACACTTCGATTTTAAACAGTCACCATCCTTAGCTCTAATGTGACATTTCATACCTTTAATGGGATTTCTACTTCGTCTCACTTTCAAGTCAATAATCCTTGACTATATGTGAGATCAAAATCTGTTGTCATTCCTTTGTTCGAGAAATTATTGTCTGCTAGTGACGCTAATCACAAGCTGGCACATCTCGTAACACCCAAAAAATGTGCAGAGGTGAGTCTGTAAACTTCTTAAATTGGTTGCTATCAGTTCTTCATTCTGCTTAATTTGCTTTGAGGACTGAATTGGCTTATGGCATTACCTGCAGCGTAGATTTCTTGGTGGTAAATTTCTTTTCCATGTGTGACGTTGTAGGTTTTTCATATATCTTAAGACTATGAAAGTAGCCAAATTATGTGGTGTTCATTTTAACTTTTGATACTTTATTTGATGGGTCTTTTTTCTTGTAACGACCCGCTCCATCTTTGTACAATATTGTCTGCTTTGCATGCCCAAAGCCCATAGACTTCTAAGTAGGTCACCCATCCCTGGACTACCCCAGGATGAGCATGTTTAACTGTAAAGTTCCTATGCGCTTTGGCCCACCCTCACGGCTTTAAAAGGTCTTGTACAAGTAAGAGGGATCTTTTTCTTATAAAGCATGACTTGCCCCCTCCCGTCCGGACGGAGCCTGCTATCCTGCAGTACCGCCAGCCACCAGAAAGCGGGGTGTCACAATCTACCCCCTTAGGGATGCAACGTCCTCGTTGCACAGGCCCAGCAACCTCCCCTGGGGTTCGTGGCAACAGAGCGCATCTTACCCACCACTTTGCCCAGGGCGGGGCTCTGATACCATTTGTAACGACTCGCTCCATCTTTGTACAATATTGTCCGCTTTGGATGCCTAAAGCTCATAGACTTCCAAGTAGGTCACCCATCCCTAGACTATCTCAGAATGAGCACGCTTAACTGTGAAGTTCCTATGTGCTTTGGCCCACCCTCACGGCTTTAAAAGGCCTTGTACAAGTAGGAGGGATCTTTTTCTTATAAAGCATGACTTGCCCCTCCCGTCCGGACAGAGCCTACTATTCTATAATACCGCCGGCCACCGAGAAGCGGGGTGTCACAATCTACCCCCCTTAGGGATGCAACGTCCTCGTTGCACAGGCCCAGCAACCTCCCCTAGGGTCCGTGGCAGCAAAGCGCATCCTACCCACCACTTTGCCCAGGGCGGGGCTCTGATACCATTTGAAACGACCCGTTCTATCTTTGTACAATATTGTCCGCTTTTGATGCCCAAAGCCCATAGACTTCCAAGTAGGTCACCCATCCCTGGACTACCCCAGGATGAGCACACTTAGCTGTGAAGTTCCTATATGCTTTGGCTCGCCCTCACGGCTTTAAAAGGCCTTGTACAAGTAGGAGGGATATTTTTCTTATAAAGCATGACTTGCCCCCTCCCATCCGGACGGAGTCTGCTATCCTGTAGTACCGCCGGCCACTGGAAAGCGGGGTGTCACAATCTACCCCCCTTAGGGATGCATCGTCCTCGTTGCACAGGCCCAGCAACCTTCCCTGGGGTCCATGGCAGCAGAGCGCATCCTACCCACCACTTTGCCCATGGCGGGGCTATGATACCATTTGTAACGACCCATTCTATCTTTGTACAATATAGTCCGCTTTGGATACCCAAAGCCCATAGACTTCCAAGTAGGTCACTCATCCCTAGACTACCCCAGGATGAGCATGCTTAACTGTGAAGTTCCTATGCGCTTTGGCCCGCCCTCACAGCTTTAAAAGGCCTTGTACAAGTAAGAGAGATCTTTTTCTTATAAAGCATGACTTGCCCCCTCCCGTCCGGACGGAGCCTGCTATCCTACAGTACCGCCGACCACCGGAAAGCGGGGGTGTCACATTTCTATTGCGCAATAAGAAAAGAAATTTCTTTCTGGTAATAGCTACTGTTCAACAAAGTTACATTGTGCCCCTTCAATTTCTTTGACCTTTTCATTTTTCAGCGAAGACTCCGAGTATGTGCTAAAATTTGGTGAATAGATGCTTAAAACTGGCTAGGGAAGGGCTAGGGTATGGAGGTAAGGGGAGGGTTCTGTTTTTGGAAGCCATGGATGGGGGATGCAAGTAAGGGAGAAAGAGGAGGGCTCTGTTTTTTCCCTCTGTCAAGGGGTATATAGAACCCAAATTGGAGGGAACAACAATCTGGTTTGGCACCAGAATGAAAGGGAAAAATGTTACTCCCATTTTTGCCCTTCAAATACCCACATGCACAACACATGTGGTATTTTGCCGTAAAAAATAGTGGATGCCGTTAAGGGAGGACAAAATAGGAGGGTTTTGGATAATTTGAGAACAAAGTAAATGATTTTGATAGTTCGATGACGAAGTAACAAAATGAGTGATAGTTCGAGGTATGTTTTCATAAAAAAAAAAGTCAATTAAGAATATTAAAAACATAAGTATTTAAACCTAGAGTAAGCTTCTAATGCGGACCTCCGCATCCAAGCAAAGTGCGGACCACCCAATTTTTCCCCTTTTCCGATTGAATTTTTATGATCCGAGCCGTTCAATGTGTTTAGAACGTGATTTTAAGGGTACTCGTGAGAAATCGGCAAAAAAAATAACCGGAAAGGGCTTGATTTGAGCAGTTTTTATTTGAACCGTTCAATAAAAAAATAAACAAAAACTGCTCGGATGAAACTCTTTCCGGTCTTTTTTTTGCTAATTTCTAATAAGTATCATTAAAATCACGTTCTGAACACATTGAACGGCTCAAATCATCGAAATTCGATCGAAAAATGGGAGTTCCACACCTTGCTTGGACGCGGAGATCCACGTTGGAAGCTTACTCTTTGAACCTAACCCTAGACATCTCTTTTCTAAAAAAATTCCGGGAGAGGCAGGGGAAACCCCTCCAAAACCCTAGAACCTGCCCACTAAGCCCAACATCACCAGATTCCGACAATCTTCCCGATGAAAATGCCCGGCCTGACGTCAGATCCCGGCGAAACCTCTCTCGTCCCATTCTCGTCTGAAGTCGGCCCCGTGGTGTACCCGCTCCGCCACGGCCTCAAGCCTCCAATCGCTGCTCGCTTCTCTATCTCTTGGTCCCGTGGCAACTCCCTCCGAGTGTCGGGTTTTCAGTCCGAAGCCGACGACGGTGAAGTTGTTAGGGGGAAGGTCGTGGAGGTGAAGCTCGGCAGCGGAGACAGCGAGATCGACCACGCACAGTGGCGGAGGATCGCCTACGGTTCGGTCTCTCCGTTCGCTCTTCTTCAGAGCCATAAGAACTCGATGGCGGCCGTGTCAAAAATGTCAGCGGTCTCGTCTCCGTATGATGCCGAGTGGTAATTCAGTTTAATAGCCGTTGAATTAGGAGTTTTTCAGTGCAATTTTTGTTTCTGGATTTGTTGGTTTTGTACACCATTTTAGTATTGGAGGCAGGGGCGGCTGCAGGATTTTAGACAAAAATGTATACAAATTCTTTTGCATACAACAAAATGGGCGGAGGAAGATAGGAGGCAGACCTAACCTTTTGTCAATATGCACAAAGTGGCTGCTCTCAGAATACCACTGAAACAGTGGCCCCCTATACCTGTTTTGTTGCAGAACCATGCCCCCAAATCAAAGCCAAATGGCATCAGAGGGCAGGCCTAGAGACCCAATTCAATTTCTGTGTACATTACTGTGTGGCCCGTGATCCTTTGGTCCTCGATCCCTCGTTGGTGGTTCGATGATGGGTTAGCTTTCTTCTCCTAGCCTGCACAAAGAACGCACGACTAAGACCTGGCCGGGGTTGTCCCGGCAAGGCCCTCCGGCGAGAGGATGAGTCTAGTGCAGAGAGAGGAAGCAGAAATCTCAGAGAGAGTAAGTGTGTGTATAGAGTAGCGTGTGTCTGTTAGGGTTACCATCACTAGGTATTTATAGTGCCTTCTGTATTGCTCTCCAAGTGCGATCGCGTGCCTTCCACGGGCCAAGTGACGTCATAATGATGTCGAGGAATGGATCTGATAACCGTTTTCAGGGCTAAGCTGGCACACCCATGTGCGCCCGCGATCATCTTCTGTTATAACTGCTTCTGCACGTGAGAAGACACGTGACTCAGCAGTTAACCGTCGTCGTCCTCGGCCATGCCTAGCAGGAAGCCGAGCACATACTTGGCCGAACCTGGCAACATGACCGTTAGGGGAGAAGACGCGCCGAAAAGGAGCTTGCCGAGCATGGGTCTACCTCTCGGCAGTAACGAAACAACCAACGGCGGCCGTCAGTGGACAGCCGAACATAGAACCTGGTTGCATCTTGGGCACGCACGGCCTAAGCCGAGCATGGAGACGAGGATGATCTTTATTCGGCCCGCTACAATTACCATGCTTCTTTCATTGATAGTCCAGAGCATCGTTATGCACAAAGCATACAACAATGAACAAACTATATAGGATAAAAATAGTATCTATTTTCGTGGAGAACTTATCGGGGCTAGTTTATATTGTTTTTTTGAGCTATATGATCTACTTACTCCCAAGTAAATTTACATTTCTCGTGTTGTGTAGGAAGGATCCAATTCAGCCAATATGAAAGAATTATCAAATTATATGAAAAAAAAATATAAAATTTTAGGGCTTTTTTCGAACAGGGGGTTCAAGCACCCCCTAAAACCCTAGTAAAGCCGCCTGTGATTGGAGGTAAAACCAATGAAATAAGATTCCACGGGCCCAGATTACAAAAACTGCCTACTTTCAGGGCTGCCTAACTACACTATCACTCAACTCAATCACAGCATAGAAGTAATGAACCAAACAAAACCAGATCGAATTTGGAATTCTAATAATAGTTCTTTTTTGTTTTTAACAAATATCTCTATCATGTCTGCTATTCAGCAGTGTTTGGAATTCTAATAATCTTTTTCTCTGGCATAATTAGGTCGGATTATGTCATGGAGTATAGCCGTGATATAGGTTTTCTTCTTGGAGGTCACAAGTTGTCATTGAGTGTAGGGATTGAAGACACGAAGACAGTATTGAAGGTGAGCCAGTGTTTCTTATGAGGCATTGTGGATATATTTAATTTGTGGGGCTTTAACCACGCTGAATCAGACCTCGAAATGCTTAGACTGTCTTGGCCGGTTCCAAATTTAACGCCTGTTATTGTGCCTGTACACAAATCTTATTAGAAAGTTGAGGAGCCAACCTGCTTGAAAGCTGCATGGGAGTTGATGGTGATATTTTATGCAGACCACAAATCTCAAGCTTGGACTCCTGAACAGCTTGTTGATTGGTTAGCGGTAAGAACCTCTTTTAAAAAGTTATTTGTTGTGAGTAAAAAATCCCTATTTGACTTCCAATCCATTTTGTTTTTCGTTTTTTCCTGTTCTCTTAAGGCATGCTAAACTAGTTGTTTTTTGTGTGGCAGGATTATGATAGCTTACTGTCAGGAACTCAGCCAACAGTTCATTCAAAACTTGTCAACTTTCAAAAGGAACTTGCCAGTTTGCAGGTTTGACTTCGTGCTTTAATATTATTTGGGGGAAGGAGGCAGAATTCAGTTGTTGGGATGTGATAGTATATTATCAAGTACGATTTTCTTTGTAGCAATGCTTTTATTGTATTTCTCTGAAGTTAATTGCTGATTATGGTTGGTTGCTCATTGCATATTTAGTGACTAAATTTCTGACTGGCCTCATGTAATTGACTTATTAAGTAAGATCTGTCTTTGTTATCTATACATGTTAGTAGGTAGGGTTCACCATTGCGATAATTAGTTGCTTAATTGCTGATTTTGGTAGGTTGCTCATTGCATATTTAGTGACTAAATTTCTGATTGGCCTCATCTAATTGACTTATTTTGTAAGATCTGTCTTTGTTATCTATCCTTGTTAGAAGGTAGGGTGCACCATTGCGATAATTAGTTGCTTAATTGGCTGTGTAGGTTAACTATGTTGTTGTCATGCTACCTGGCTGGTAATGGAGCCTATCCAGTAGAATTTTTAGCCTAGGTAGATTTTTAGGAATGGTATTAGTTGGTTTCCAGAGTTTTTATGCTCATAAATTTGCTTTGTTAAAACACATTTGTTTTGTGTGAACCTGTCCTTAGGCAATTGAAGATGATGATAAATACTGGGAAGCAATATCATCAGCGTTGGCAGTTGGCTGGCTAGATGTTGCGGTTAGTAGTTTTATAAGAATTATTTTTCTTTTTGCGTGCTATTATGGAAATAACAGGACTCATATTGGTAGCTATCATGTCCAGGTGAAAATGTTACGTTTGCATGGATCTTATCAGCTGAATCAGGTTGGAAGCCGTGAGGTTTGTAAGCCACAATACTTCTTTATTGACTATGAGAAATTTGAACTTCAGTAGCAAACTCAGCCTGAGGGATTCAACAGCATAATTTCAGTCTCTATGTTTGATTTTTCTAGTTTCAGATTGCCTAGTGAATTCTCCTTGTCTGATCCTTTTTTCCGATGACCAATAAGTGTGCATTATAAGATAAGGCATAGGGGAAGGCCACCCGCATACGAAGAAAAAGGCCAAATGACAAAAAGGCTCTATATGCCCCAAGAGTCAAAAGAGATCTGTAAAGTCTAAGATTTGTTCAAGACGGATTCCCCTCACTACTCCCTATAAGCAAAATGCTAGTAAATTGCTCTTTAGTCTATACAATGGACACACTTGACTCTATCAAAAAGGCATTGTTATGCTTAAACCAACTCCCTCAAACCTGTTCCTGTATCTCCATTATTGGTATGCTTCATGCTTTCTTGTTTGATTTAAAGTAATTTTCGTTGTAATCTGTTCTCTTCTGCTGTGATATCTCCCTTTTAACTCTTGAAGTTGAGCATTCTATGGTTCACGGTTTCCAGATGAAAGTAAAGCTTAAACTTTAGAAGGTAGACTTGAAATACGGAGAGTCAAAGAATGACAATACAAAAAAAAGTGTCCTAAAAAAAATGTTTGGTAGGCATATATACTGAAGCCTTATGCCCGTTGTTGTCTGATTTTGGTCTATTTATGCTCTTTTTTCGTAGATTTATGTGAAATTTGGTCCTAATATAACTATTCAAAGTAGTTGATTCGTCTGTTCAAAAAAAAAAAAAAGTAGTTGATTCTTGAGTTCATGTTTTTTTATCTACAAAGTTTCGTAATCAGAAATTGGTAAAGATGTTGCTGCAAGCCTACAACTAATATGTAGTATTTTGCCTGGACGAACAGATAGAGAATGGACTGGTTGAAGCCGTTGCTGTTCTGATTTCAAAAATGCCACATATGCGTCTTGAATTGGCACCTGGAAAATTAGGTGAATGCTTTGGAACCAAGCCGGATTTTATTAAGGTATGTTTGGATCTGTGGATGGTTCTATGAATCATTTTTTTTCTTTTCATAGCTGACTTACCTTGTCCACTAGGCATGGGAGAAATGGCGGGGACAAATAAGTAAGCTGGATTGCAGTGCCTTCTGGTTTCAGTGCGATCACCGTCAGACCAGAGAGGGCTTGAAGAATTTGTTGCAAATCATGCTGGGAAATGCTAATATTCTCTCCTCTGCGACATGTCATTGGATGGAGCTGCATGTTTCGTACTTGTTACACATTAGGCCATTTACTATGGTCCGTGCCTACTTTTATCTTCTGTTTGGCTACACGTAAGCTTTAAGTTTATGATTGGTAATTGTATATGAGGTTTTGCTATTATGGCCTGGGTGCTTTTTGTTCATTTGTTTTCATATCATACGCTCATAACTTGGAGGTTTTTTTTTTTTTTATCTGAACTTGGAGGATGAATAAGCATTCTTCCTTATCCTGAATCAGGGTTTAGAGAGCATGAACAACCTAGCTCAGAAATGCATGCAGCTTAAGCCAGTGTCTTTTCCCCACAAGTTGATGACACTTTTGCTTGGAATTCTAGGAGAAAATACAGAAGTAAGCGATGTGGTTCACAAACAACTGATGCTGCTTTTATTTTTTGTTACAGGTCAAGCATTTCATCTGCGTGACTGACTTCTCTTTGTGTTTCAGGTTGTCTTAGCAGAATGTTCTAGATCATTCGGCCCTTGGTGAGCTCTTACTTCAGCTCTTCACTTAAACTTGGTCCTCACTTTTATTTCAACAAATGTGGCTTTTGTTCATAATCGGTTAGAATCCAAGATTGCTTTCTTTCGCAAAATAGATGGCCTCGTCAAATGGAATAGACAGCCTGTGTGGCAAGGCTTTTATTCTTCCTTTAGTTAGTGATATCCATCCTCCTCTTCCAAGCGTGCGTAGGACTTTCCCCGCTTGGGAGGACTTCAATATGGTATGATGTACTTCCGACGTGGATTCACCCGTCCAAACATGGTATATAGGGTAAATATGAGGCTGAAAATGCAAAGTTTTGCAAGCCCCTTGAAATATATGTGTGTACATCACCTCTGATGGTGGTTGACAAAGCTCTGAGGGAATCCGAAATAGGCCATGGACTTGGATCTACGAAATGATAGAACACCTCTGAAATTCAATCACTAACCACATCGCCTTCGTTGTATGTAAACCCCACGGATGATCTATGAATGACCCATCCCTCTAGAGCATGCTTCTTCTGAATTTCTTTAACTATCTCCTTTGCAATACAGTGCCTTTTTCCTGTAGTTTGGTTGTTGGTTGGGTAGTCCCAGGGTTTCGATGGGGGTGACGATTTACGCTAGACCAAACAATCCCAATTGCGGATCGATCGTGAACGATTTTGGAGTGCTGAACAAACAAATATGAAAGCAAAAAAGAACTAGAAAATAAAAGCATAAGGGTAACTTACAGTCATTGGCATTTGGCGGTGGAATTTACGACCTAAAGGAGATCTGTTGTCAAAACAAAGGTTGGAGAGCCAGACCGAAGTCAAAAATCAAGCTGTTACACTGTTGAAACACATCAGAGCCTTAGAGGATGTGTTCCCTACTTTGATCATGTTCCGGAAAATGATGCCAGCATGATAACTGAAAGATGTGCTCTCTCCCCGACTCCGTCTCTTCTATATTTGTGAAGTTTCATGTTTGTTTTTGCTTTTGAAAAATTAAAGTTTTTTACTCTGCCAAATTAAAGGCCTGGTCTTGGAAGAGTAATTGGCAATAAAGGCTGATTTTGGAAGAGTAACTGTGTGAAACATGCTGTAATCTGGTATTCTGGTGTGTTTTTTGGTCACTTGCTTACACATTACAACTGCCATTAAGTGCCAAGTGTACTTTTCTGAGTTCATTGGAGGATACAGGAAAGAGGTCTGCATAGATTAATCCCGTACAGTCTTGTCTATACAATGTCATATGGAGTGTGTGGTGTGTGCACCTGAGAGGCCAGAGTCAATTCTTCTATTCTTTTGTATATTTTTGCGCTTGCTTCTAGTACCAAAATGATCAAGACCGTTCTGTGTTCTGAACAAACAATTTTGTGCTGAATATGCAATCGGAAGAAGCCTACCTGTGCAGTACTATGATTCCATTCCCGTCCGCGGTCCAGCTAACCGGGGGTAGTCCTCAGTCACAAGAACAACAATTTAGGAGTGGGCACTTTCTTGATGAACAACCTGTACTACATGGACATCCTTTTGCTTTCTTGATGTTAATTCGTTATCCATTTGGTAGGATGGTTGTCCATGCTGCAGAGTTGTTGGCCGCTGGGAACACTCAAATGGAAATTCTTTTGCATGAAGAGCGCCACAATCTCGGAGGAATTTCCATGGAGGAGCTTCATCGACTTGTCTATGCTCAAGTTCTCTCTTCACATGCATTAACTTGGCAAGTGAGTGCAATTTATTGAAGGATGTATTGCTGTTTCCTTTTAGAAATTGGTTGATTTTTTCTGGGAAAGAATGTTTATCACATGAAAAGATTACCACTTCTCTTGTAGTTCTTATTAATACTTTATTGTAAGTTGTAACGCCTTAATTTTTGTTTGGTATCTGGCGGAAATTCTTTTGTTATTATTAGTGAGTAATGTGTAAATGAATTGGAATAATAGGTTATCACTCTTCAAGAAACCAATAGGAAGCAGCTTGCATCAAGCAAGAACACTGCAATTGGTCCTAAAAAACCATTGTTGTGCCAAATGGGGTTAGAGAATTCCCATATTCTATTATTCTGTTCTGTTCTCTAGGTTGACGAATTTTCTGAATCCAGTTGATCATTGATTTGTTTCTTTCTCCGTTATGCTAAGTACGGGATTTTGATTTGTCGATGCTTAAGATGTCAAAACTCACTATATTTAGCTTCCTCAAACTTATCATTGGTGATGCCATGTATGGAGCAAGTTTCCCTAACCTTTTGATTTTTTTCTCTTTCTACAGATTGCTCCTATATATTTGGCATCATGTACAAAACAAGGAATGGCCCTGTTGAAAATTTTGTTGTATAAGCAACCCGTGCACCATAATCAAATACTCCTCAAGGTGGTTAACCTATATTGTTGGTGACAGGTTTCTTTTCTTTATGTTTGGTTTGTTTCTTCTGTTTTGTGAAACTCCTTTGTCCTGGAGTTCAGAGCATGTAGTTCTAGTTCTGTTACTCGAGTTTTGTTGGTTTTGAGCAGAACATAGAGATTTGCCGTTTGTATGAACTTCACAAAGTTAGTTCAAAGATGATGAAGGTATGTTATAAATATATTCTTGAATGTGAGTGACATATATCTTATATTTTGGTAGTTGTTAGACACTCAATTTATAAGTAACAGGGATATGTATATTCTTGCGACAAAGCTGAATTTGCAAGAGAATATTTATAGGCTTTGACGTTTCTCTTTAAAAATTTGGCATCTCTTGAATAGATTGCTGGAGTGCACCACTGGAAGCATGGTAAGAAAGGCTCTGGAGTCTTCTGGCTTCAGCAAGCTCGGGATGAAATTCGTTTAAGCAGAATTGCTCAGCAGTTATTTGATTTTGTTGGAAAGTCTATCTCTGATGAAAGTTTCAAGGTAATTGTTGCTTGATTTTATCATGTTGAGCCAAACAACTGATAAGATTTACAATCAAGGTTCATTGCTAAATTAGTTTGCCTTTGCCCTTAGTTTTCGACTTGGAAACTGATTTTGTTTTCACTATAGCAATGGGAAGGATTAATTGAATTGCTGGGTTCGGAGTCTAGGATTGCTGGAGGTCTCGAGTTTTTGCACAAGTATGTACTCACCTTTCTCTTTACTTCGGTCCTGTCAATGCACGTTTTTAACCGCCTTATCAAATTCAGTTCATGTTCAGTTTAAACTGGAGGTGGCAATCGTAAGTTGAAGAACCTACCAACCCGCCCGAACCCATGCAACTTAATTGGGTTCGGGGCTTATTTGGCTTCACCCAACAACCACAGTCATTAGCGGGTTGCCTCATATTAGCTGAAGCTATTGTATTATTGCATATACTTTGTTGCCTCCAATTCTTTTCAGTCAGGAAAGGAACTGTCATGGGCCGCATGGACCTTCCGTCTTTCCCCTCTCTTTTTGTGTGTGCGCGCGTGTGCGCACCATTCATTATTTACTGGTCGTATATATGCCTACTCAGTCCTATTTAGGCAATTAGGGCTCGAGAGACCTGAAAGACGTCATGTAGTAGTTTAATGGACGGAATTTTTAGTGTTGAGGAAAGCCAAAGGGTGTAGAAGACAACACAACATAATGGAAATAAAAGGAAGATGTGACCCAAATCGATTAGAAGGAAAAAAAGAAGATGAAAATAATGGAGGACATGTCATATATGCATTTGTCAAAAGCTGGTTTTATTTTTTGTAACTATAACTATTTTATTTCTTAAATTGTTTCCCATCTCTCTCAGTTCATAAAATATTGGAATCATTGTAACATGAAATGTTGCTAGAGCTGCATTTTCAATTAGTTTGTTTTTCAAATGATTGAAAAAAGAAAAAAGAAGAGAAAGGGTAATAAAATTAGGTTGTTGTGGATTTTTTCTAATATAGGGTGGAGACAAAAAGCTTTACCGCATCAGGATAAATATTTAGGAAGGGGTGTTTTTGTTATACAGAAAATGGTTTTCCTTATTAGCTGGAAGAAACTTTGGTTGACTAATTGCCGCGGAAGTTGAGCCAAAAAAAAAGTGTTTCAACTTTCAATGAAACATTTGCTTCGAACTTTTCCATAGGGAGGAGAAAAATATTCGGGTCGGTCAAGTTCGTGGGTATGACTTGGCCTAAATTTGACCCGCTCATTAACTAGGGTCATTCTTTGACTGGCAACCAACCCGCCTGTATTCAAAAGGTGACCTGCTTGAATCTGGCCATTTGCCCTCTAATTTACTCTATAGGGCCTTTTTGTCTGAAGTCTTTTTCTTTTTTTTTGTAATGGGCGGCATTCCCTTAATGCCTTCGTTCTAATATAATTATTTACTTATCAAAAAAATAAAAATAAAAACTCTTGGGTGCTCTACAGGTATCGGGATTTCAAGAGATCCCTTCAGCAGGTTCATGACGGAATTGCTACCAACAGCGCTCAGAAAGCTGCTGAATCCCTTATATTGGTATGTTCTGTGGATATCTGAATAATTATTGCAGTTTTAGATATTCATCATTCAGCAGCATAGGGGAGGGATTACGTTCTGTCTTCCAGGGAAGGATTTGTAATTTCATCTGAATCAGGAGTTTCACTTTGATATGTTTAGTATTGATGTAGATAAGCTATGATTAGTTCCTTTCTTATACTTACTGCAGCTTATGAAAAACCCTTCTACACCGCAACGGTTTTGGCTGCCTCTTCTATATGACTCGGTAAGCTCTTCCTTGTTGATGTTTAAAATTGTTTTTAATGTAACTAATTCTGTCAGCCTTTGCACTATTGGGCATATACAAAGCTCTATGTGTTCATCATGCAAAACGGTCTCTTTCTTGGTGATATTTTGCATGACTGTATTTCGACTTTTGGAGAAAGCAGGAGCTTTTCCTACTCTAGAGTTCAATTGTCATAGTGATGGCGTCGTCGTATCGGATAAATTAGTTTAACAGCATGCTTGGGCTAATCTTTGAAAGCAACTGCCAAGTGGCTTTATCTGTGCCTTTTACTTTTTCACTTATGAGGATAGCATATCATTGTAACGAAGTTCTTCTGGTTGGACCACCGAAAAAGAGATTTTCTTCTCCTTGAAGTGAGTGTACTTTCCCACTCCTTTCTTTTCTGTTTTGGAAAGTATTTTTACACCGTGGGATCAGCCGGTTCCAAATATTGCCATAGTACCAAACTTTCTTTTTACTACTAATTCTGTTCGGTCGTTTAAATTGATTTAGGAATTGTGTTTGCCTGAAATTTCTTTTCACGGGGTTCATTATTATGAGGAAACATTTCGGAGTCTATAGTTCAGGATAGTTTTCGGTGTTGGCTCATCTCCTCCAGAACTTGCATTACAGTAACTCTCACACACACACATAGGTGTGACGAAGAGCTCTTCCAAGACAGGCCACTTTGGACAGCTGTTATATTAGTCATCCAGGACACATCCTCTATGCACACACTTTTACATTAATATCGGACACTAACGGTTATTTGACCTAATATTTCTGTGCAGTTGAAATTATTGAATTGGCAGGAGCATCCTCTCTTAAATGTCTCTCAGACTAACCTTTTGTTGAATAAGCTGCAAGAGTTGTCTATTGTGGCAAGGCTGCGCCCAGACTTCACAGAAGCAGACTTGCCATCCCAGGCCTTGAGTTCTGTCAGGTTAGCTCTTGCAACTAATCTCGGGCGTGCTATCCTGGAGGAATGATATTCCATTCTGCTCACATCAGAAATTATCAGATAGCGATCCGTAGGGTTTTTATTTTCCCATCTCCAACTTTACACATCCATTGACCAGTGTAACATTTATTCGCTCTTCTGCCAATTAACTGACCAAGTGGTGGAAGTTTGTTGAAGAAGTTTTTGGTTTTTGGAATTGATCGTGGGATGAGAGCTGTGCTAGATGTGACGGGAGGGAAAAGCTACGCCCTTTTTCTGCCTTTGTTGCGCTTGTGTTTGCTGTTGTAAAATTGTCAAGAGTCCTTAGCTAATGATGATGCAGAAATACATGTCAAAGATGATGAATAGAAAAGAAGTTAGTATGGTATGTATGTTGGAGTGGTCAAGCTCGTGAAGTAATCGCGTCTTCTGTGTTGGAGAACTTGTTAGGGTGTGTAATGTTAAGCAACTGTGAAATTTATTACAAACTTTTCCGGCCATCATCAAAGAGGGTGTTTTGTTACTATTCCAGCTTAACACATTGAGCTGTGCTGTGAATCCCTCCTAGTTTCTAACTACATCTCCCCTTTTTTTTTTAAGTTTAAATTTTTGCAATTGCACGAAACTTATAAGTAATTCTATTTGACCCAACAAAATTCCCTCTAGCCCCGTATTTTTTCCACACCCTTTTAAAATGATCAATTTTTGTTGGCAAAACATATAAATGATCAATTAAAGTTTTCTTTTTTATAACGGCAAAAGAAAATTTTATAATCTTTGAAATTGTTACAAAGATTAAAAGAACAAGGGTTGATGGCATCATACTCCTAAATCTAAGAACAAAAAATTCTTAAATCTAGGGGTAATCTTGCCAAGGACTCGAGACCTAATTCCTTAATTGGCAAGAAATTAATCTAAGAGCACCTATTGGGACAAAGTTCACACCTCTAAAAGACCTTAAAGCCTAGGTAAAGAAATTAAAACAATAGAAAATTAGAGGCCGATCTTAGTTTTTAGGTTCTGTTTGATCTCAACTCTGAATATTATTTCTTAGTTTTTAGGTTCTGTTTGATCTCAACTCTGAATATTATTTCCGAACGTAGGCTCGGTTGGAGTATTGTATTATTGAGAAGTTTTTCAGTGCCGAGCGGGTATTGCCGACGTGGCACCCGCTCGGCGCATCTCAGCTGTCCGATTCCCTTTTGGACGACTCGGATTAAAACCCTCTCTCTCAAAATCTGAGCCATCCAAACACGAAATAGACGGCTCGGATGCACGAGCGGGCGCCTCGTGGTACCTGGTCGGCACTGAAATTTTTTCCTGTATTATGACTTTTTTGCCCAAATTGACTACGGGGATCATTTCCTTTGCTCTTTTTCCCTCACTCTCTACAATGGCGTTTCTCTCTCTCTCTCGCCTCTTCAATTCAACTCCCTCTTCACATCGTCGTCTTCATGGGATCTCCCTCGCCTCCCCGGACCAGCACAGCCTCGAGAACCCTCCGCCTGTGACGCCGGCGTTTCTGCCGCTAAACGCCTCGTCGAGTCGTCGTCTTCTATTCTTCGAAGTGGTCTCCTTCAGCTTTATCGTAGAAAAGCTATGCACATAAGTGAAAAAAAAAAAAAAAAGAGCAAAAGAAAAGAAGTAGAACGAGGCCTCGGGAAGGGGTGGAACCGTGGAAAAAGGTTGTAGGAATAGAAGAAGAGGATGTGAAGATAGAAGCAAAAGAGAGACCAAATTTTCTTGATCTGCCGTCAGAAAATTGCTTAACCTGTCTTGTGTTTTTTTCCCGGCAATCAACTGCCGGAATCTTCAGCTTCTCTCGAAATGGTAGCCCCAAAGTCGCCGGACTGGATTCCGCCGGCTGGATCGAGCAGGTCAAGGTCACCAATTGCCGTTCAAAAAAAAAAAGGGCAAGGTCACCAACGGAAGAAAAGTCAATTCTCACTTCTCATTTCACAGGTTTTTTATTATTATATAGGAACAAAACAATATATATGTGTATATATATAATAACGCATTAAAATCTTACAGTTTTGTATGTCACTGATTACTTTTTTTTGTTTTTGTTCAATATTTGTTCGCGTGCATATTTTCTATGAGAACTGTGTATTTTTTTATGAGAACTATGCATTGTCCATGAGAACTGTGCATTGTCCATGAGAACTGTGTATTTTCTATGAGAACGGTGTATTTTTCTATGAGAATTGAGTATTGTCCCTGGGAACTCTCTATGAGAACTATGTATTTTAGTATGTAGTGAGGCTATATGAACTGTGTATTTTCCAGTTCACATAGACACAATTCTCATAGCCAGTTCTCATAAACACAATTCTTATAGTCAGTTCTCATAGATACAATTCTCATAACCACAGTTCTCATAGACAGGGTATTTTTGTCCGAATTAATATGAGTTAGGACTATTTTAAGATTGGGTAAAAATATTATATTCAGGGTTGGGATAAAACCAAAACTAAAAAAAAGGACCGACCTCTAAAAACCCCTTAAATTGTTCAATTGGGACGCAGCCTAAACACCCAAGAGGCCAACAAGCCCAGATAACATGGGACAAACCCAACAAATACAGCCCAAAACAAACACACCCTAACACTCAACTCAACCGCCACCAACACCACTGGCCAACACACAGCCACAGCTGCCGCCACACGCCAAACACCGCAACAAAGCAGCCAGCCATGGAACCTTTAACCACAGAGACCCACCTATAGCCGCCAACGCCACACTTGCCGTTAGGCCAAGAACCGTTCCAACCCAGGAGAAAGAGACGGTGGAGGCGCAAAAACCACACCCCCGCGAGCCACAAGATCAGACCTAGCCGTTAGGCAGCAACCGATTCTCCCAATAGATGAACTGCGCGGGCGATCGCCGAGGCAACAAGAGCGAGCCAGAAGCAGAGAAGACGAAAGAGCAGCAGCGACAATGGCCGAAGCAAGCCCGGAGCAGAGCAGCAGCCGGAGAAGGTCGGGATACGGGAGCGACTGGAAGCAGGACCAAAAGCCGCCGGCGAAACACCCCAACACGAAGCATCCGAACTGTCGTGAACCCGTCGTGTGTCGCCTGTCCCACAAACGATCGGAGAGGCGCCGGCCAGAGGTCACGATGCCGGATCTGACACCACTACACCCTTGCACACCTGCAAAAGAAACAAACAAAGTGAAAGGAGGAGAAGCCCGTGGGGAGGAGGGAGGAGGTCGCCTCCCTCCCCCCCTGGGCAGCGGTTTGATGTCGAAGAAAACAAGAGTTTGGGGTTAGAGAGAGATCAATTAAAGTCTTACATACCCTCATCTCCTGGTATTTCAGACCATTCCCCAGCAGTTGTTTATCTACTTCCCAACCCCAAGAAAATCTCTAAACCATTTAAGTTTTTTGACTTCTTGGCTGACCATTCTCAGTTCCTCCCTATTGTCCAAAAAGTATGGAGGAAGATCATCATTGGGAACCCTATGTATGGAGTGTGTGAGAAGCTTAAGCTCCTTCAGTATGAATTTAAGCAACTTAACACCCAATCATTCAGTGATGTTTCCAGTAGAGTCTTGGACACTAAGCACAAGCTGGAAGTTCTTCAAAAAGAGCTTGGCAGTAATCCAACCAATCCTTCTACTTTGTCCCAAGAGAGGGACTTGTACAGACTCTATCTCTCCTTGGTTAGAGCTGAAGAGAGTTTGGCCAAACAAAAGTCTAGAATCCAATGGCTTAAACTGGGTGATCAATGCACCTCATATTTTTTCAAATCTGTTAGCAATCTTAGGAACAAGAGCAGGATTACCAGTTTGGTCTTGGATGATGGATCTACTTCCCAAGACATTGATAAGATCAAATCTATTTTTGTCAGTTTCTATACTTCCTTGTTGGGGACAACCCACTCCTCCCCTCATCTAGGTCCCTCTAGAGTACATAATCTAATCAATAGGAAGCTGACTTCTGAGCAAAGTTTGGCCATGATTGCTGTAGTCACGGATGCTGAAATTAGGGACACGATAATGGCCATGAATCCTAAAAAGGCCCCTGGTCTTGATGGATACAATTCTGGGTTTTTTCAAAAGGCTTGGCCTATCATTGGTCATGAAGTCACTGCTGCCATCAAAACTTTCTTTAAATCTGGTCAACTTCTAAAGAAAGCCAACTCCACCATCGTGGCTTTGGTTCCTAAAATTCCTAACCCCTCTAAGGTTGGTGATTTTAGACCAATCTCCTGTTGCAACACAATTTACAAGTGTATTGCTAGAATCTTAGCTAGGAGACTTCAAGTTGCTCTCCCATATATGATAGATCCTGTTCAATCAGGATTTGTCAAGGGAAGAAGAATTGTTGATAACATCTTCCTCACTCAAGAGCTTATGAAAGGCTACCACACCTCATCCTCTTCTCCCAGATGTGCAATGAAGGTTGACATTATGAAAGCTTATGATAACGTTAGATGGGAATTTCTGTGGGATGTTCTATCTTCCATGAATTTCCATCCCACTATGATTAAGTGGCTCCAAGCCTGTGTCACTACTGCCAACTACTCTCTCAGCATTAATGGAGAGTTAACTGGCTTTATAATGTGAAGGAGAGGACTTCGACAAGGGGATCCTTTGTCCTCTTATTTATTTGTCATTGTAATGGAAGTACTGACTTGTCTTCTCAAGGAGAAATCCCTTCTCCCTGACTTCCACTTTCATTGGAGATGTGGTGTAAACAAAATAATCAACCTCTGTTTTGCTGATGATCTTATGATATTCTGCAATGGAGAGATGAGCTCCATTCTTCATATCCAACATGCACTCACTGAATTTGAATCCCTTTCTGGGTTGTCCCCCAGTCCTGGCAAAAGCAATATTTTCTTCTCTGGAGTTCATGCTAACTCCAAAAAGGATATTCTGGAGGTGTTGGGATTTAAAGAAGGTCATCTTCTGGTGAGGTCTCTAGGCGTCCCATTGCTGTCCACCGAACTTAAGGCCTCTGATAGTAAGATCTTGGTAGACAAAATCACTGCTAGAACCAAGTCCTGGGCCAATAGAGATCTTACATCTGCTGGGAGAATTCAGTTGATCAAGACCATCTTTTCTCCATGCAAACGTATTGGTCTTCCTTGTTTATCCTCCCCAAGAAGGTAATCAAGGAAGTTGAAGCGATACTTCGAGCTTTTTTTTGGTCTGGGCCTGACCTTAAGAAAACTGTATCCAAAGTCTCTTGGGATCATCTTTGCTCTCCTAAACATGAGGGTGGTCTTGGTTTCAAATCTATGCAAGTTTGGAATCAGGCTGCTATTTCCAAGCACATTTGGTTTCTCATCTCTGGCGGTGAGCAATCTATGTGGTGTCAGTGGGTAAAGTCCTATTTAATCAAGGGTAGGAATTTTTGGACCCTTAAGATGCCGGGCAGTTGTTCCTGGATATGGAGGAAATTGTTAAACTTAAGACCAATTGTCCAACCCTACATCAAGCACCATATTGGGAATGGCCACTCTACGTCATTGTGGTATGACAACTGGCACCCTTTAGGTCCTCTTGTTGAAAATTTTGGGTACAGAATAGTTATGACTCGGGTATCCCCCATGACGCTACTGTTTCCCACATTATTCGGGATGCACATTGGGCTTTCCCTGTTGCTCAATCATGGGAGCTAAATGAGGTTAGGGACTCCCTACCACTCCTCTCAAGTTCCCCTGATGTTGCTGACCATTGCACATGGTCTATTACTCCCGATGGGAAATTCACTATATCTTCACTCTGGGAAAAGCTAAGAAATCAATTCCCAAAGGTTGAATGGAGTCAGCTAATTTGGTTCTCTGCCCACATTCCAAAGTGTAGCACCATAACATGGCTTGCTATTTTAAATAGGCTATCAACAGAGGATAGGCTGGTGATGTTTGGCATTAAGTCAGCTTTCATACTGTAGTTTATGCGAAGGTAGTGAGAGTCATGATCATTTATTTTTTAATTGCCCTTACTCGCATCTGTTTGGCAAAGCTTGTGCACCAAAATGAATGTTGATTGGTCTCCAAAATCATGGCACGATTGGATTACTTTCCTTTCTTCCTTTAAAGGTAAATCTCTTAGGTCTATTGTGATTAGATTGGTCCTCACTGTATCAGTCTATCACATTTGGATCGGGAGAAATGTTAGGAAATTTCAAAACAAGTTATGTTCGATTAAGATAGTTGTGCATAAAATCTGCTCAATAGTCAGATCTCGTCTACTCTCTCTAACCCCACTTCCTCAAGGTCCTCAAGCCAATTGGTATAATACTGAATGGAACCTTTTACAGCCATAATCTGTTCTCAACTGTTTGCATGTTACTTGTTTCAGATTTTAGGTTTTTTGATGTGGGAATGTGGCTGATGTTCTCCTTGTAGTCAATGTTTTGAAACAGTATGCAGCATTATTTTGACATTCTCTAGGCTGTCTAGGATGTCTTTTATTGCTTCTCTAACAGATTCTCAACCGTTTGCATGTTACTTGTTTCAGATTTTAGGTTTTTTGATGTGGGAATGTGGCTGATGTTCTCCTTGTAGTCAATGTTTTGAAACAGTATGCAGCATTATTTTGACATTCTCTAGGCTGTCTAGGATGTCTTTTATTGCTTCTCTAACAGATTGTGCAGGTAGCAGCAGATTATGCAGGTGTGTGCAGATTGGACCAGTGCACATAATGGAATGATGGCAATGTGTGTTGCCAATTGTGTTACTCAAGCTTATATTGATTGTTGGCCTGCTGGACAATTTCATGGTGCACAATGGCTGGTGCATTGGTGTTGGTGGCATTGCTAGCAAACAGTGCAAATGAGTGCGAATGGCTGCTTTAGCCTTGTGGACATGTGAGTATGTAACCGAAGCTTCTAGTACTTCTATTTTAAACGGTAAGTACCTTAAAACATTGTGGGTTACTTAGTGTATAATCAATGTGTGAACATTTGTGGATGGCTGCGATGATTTTGCTCCAGTGTAATGAAGTGTGCCTCACATATTGTGTGTATCCTGTGAGTAGTGTGATTGATCCCCAGATTTCTTTTCCATCTATATCTTGCTATAGCTTGGCCTCTGGGAGCCTTCTGGTCATGTTCCAGAGCCCATATGGTGCAAAGCCAAAGCACTGGAGTAAAGGCATAACTGGCGTACGGCCATTCACTACTAGCGTACGGTAGTAGCCAGGCCTCCAGTGGCTTGGCCCTTGCATGGATCTTCCATCCAGGCCTTTGATCATCCTCCCCTCACTGTTTAAGGGGTTTTCTGTTCATTTGGTGGCTTCTTAGCCCTTTAATCTCTCTGTAATAGCTTAGTAATCAATATCAACTGCGTGGTTTGTCCTGAGTGTGCACTGGTCCCTTCCAGAGCCCAGAGGGTTGATAACAGAAGCTGTGGATTTGAGCTTACCGGCGCACGCCAGTTGTGTTGTGGCGCATGCAGGCTTGCTTCTGTGTGCACCACCACACAGTTAGTGTGCTCTAGTCTGTTCAAAACGTTCACAACAGCTTGTTCTCAATCTATTATACTTGCTTAGATCAAACATCATCATCCATAAACATTTTGCCACCGATTTGTACATAACTGCAAACGTGTTACAGTTTCAATCCCCATTAAATGTTCCCCCGCCCTAACTGGCTAAGAAAATGATCAAATAAAGAGAGAAATGCAAATGTTTTATAAAATGCCTGAGTAGAGACCGATCTCCGGATTGGGCGAGAGGGGGTGCCATAAAATCCTTCCCCTCTCGTAACCTGGCTCCCGAACCTCAGATTTCAAAGGTGACGACGGACCAATCTACAAGCCTTTTTCGAACTCAAACAAATGCAATTCAAAACGTTTTCAAAAGAACGGTTTCTTGGGTACTCTCCGCAAAAACCCGAGTGGCGACTCTCTGATCTGCGAAGCGTTTCGCCGCGCTTTCCGCAAGAAGGGCGTACCCGAAATTTTCATGCACTGAAACGCGGGAGTTTTTGGGGCGTGTGCCCACAAAGCCCCCTCGGTTTTTTTTTTTTAGAATTTTTGGACGGCTCATATCGGCCGTCCGGTGGCCGGAGATGGCCCGGCGCCCATTGGTACCTATATAAATTCTGAAAAAAATAAGTACCAGCTTCTTATTTTTGTGGAACAAGCCTTATCATGCACTGAAACGCGGGAGTTTTTGGGGCGTGTGCCCACAGTGGCGACTCCGCTGGGGACATTACATTAATCAAACATTTGGAAATTAATACATGAATGAACAATTTTTAAAAGTCTGTCAAAACAGTACGCTCCGCGCTGCTGAAGAACGGAATGGTAACGTAACAGGATTCTACATTCGACCACTCCGAACTGGGGCTTTTTACTATTGTTCACTTATGTAGTTTTCTCCAAGTGTCGATTAATGAAGTGAGCCAAGCTTCAAAAGGCGTTTTCAAAAAAAAGCATTCGCATTTCTCTCTCTCGATCATTCTTTCGGCACGCGTTCATTTGCATCGGTGTTCTTTCAGCCCCGTTGAGGCGTTTTGGGTAACCGGCACAGTTTACTGGAGCCTGGGGTCCTCGAATGCCCAACAACCTTGGACGATGATGAGACGTATTACTGTTTGACCATTGCTTTGCTGTACGCAGGGCGATGGGAGGTATAAAACATCTCTAGCCTGAGGAACCCCCCTTAAGCCAAAACTAGCCTCGTCACGCGTACAAAGCACTAGAACCTTTCAAAACTAAGACAGGAACCCGCAGGGTAGGATTATTTGCATCTAACCCCATAAACTGTCTATGTGTTGCTGCATTCCGTATCGCATGCCTGTACATACATCCATACCGTTCTGCGTAGGAGCATGCTAGGGCGGCTTTTAGGGTTGTCTCTCTTTCAAACCCGTTTTATGCCTATTAGGACGCTGCTTGGACCGATGAAGAGTCGCGCATCTTGATGGTGCGCGTTATCAATTTCCAAATGCCGTGGGTCAATGAGACTTTGGGAAATCAAGACTTTCTAAGTCTTTGTCTAAACCCGATCGAAGTTTCAAACAGAAAACTAGGAACAAACGGGAAACATGCCATGATGCTCACACCACCAAGGTCAAAAGTGCTAAACACTTACACCGCTCCAGGCTCCGGCACAGTGCTGCTTACGCCCTCTTGGTTGCAGTATCATGTCATTAAACACCGAGTTATTCCGACCCCCAAAGTTGAAACTTCGAGAACGGAATAGTCAAAGGCTTAGACTGTTTTGACATCTCTTAGTGTTAGTTGATTCGATCAAAGGATACACTGTCGAAAAGAAATCCGAGGACTTTGGCAGCATCCGAACGTCACGAGACAGGCTTGTTTCTAGAGTCTAGGATGACACCAACAACGATGACATGCGCATTGCATTTCTTCAAATTCTTTCAAAAGCTTGCTGCAGGAACGCCACTGAATTCTCATTTACTCTGCTGTTCAAAGCTCTAGGCCACCACCTTCCTCGATCATCAATCCAAAATGGCAGCACAAACAGAGCTGGCTGAGCTAAAAAGGGCTGTACAAGAATTGAACCAGAAAATGGACAAACAAATGGTCATGGTCCAGGGGCTGGTTGACCTTTTCACCTCCGTTATGTCAAAGCCGGATCTGGGGGTAGTCAAAGAACCTCTTTAGGTCTGTCACACTCCTGCAGTCGGAACCGAGTTGTGCTCAAAAGACATGTTCAAAGACCTAGTTGAGTTCCATGAAGCTGGAACTCGCCCGAAGATCGTTGGTTCCTTGTTCACAGCCGGTGCCGAAAAGGAGGATATGCGCAACAAAGAAATCATCCCCAAAGGCAAAAGAGTGCATCCTGTTGATGGTGCAGTGTTGTGCAGCTACAGAGCGGGCAAAGGTTCCACCTTGAACTCCCAATCCAATCGCCGGAACCCACCGAGGACCTTCTCTCGTTTCTCCATACCTTTGTCCTCAGTTTATGAGAAGCTCCTCGAGGCTGGCTTCCTCAAGCCACTCCTTCCAACTCCTTCACCTCGAACATTCCTGGCATCCTACAGCCCAAATGCCTATTGTGCTTTCCATCAGATGCCTAGCCATCTCACCGATGCCTGTTTTCGCCTCCGACATGCCGTTCAAGATCTCATCGATAATGGCATCATTCCAGTCCCACTCCCATCAAAACCTGACGACAATTCCAGCTCCTTGCTCCAACTCAAGTCTGACACTCTGGTTGGTCAGATATCTATCACCTCCACTCAAATCAACCCCATCTCCACTCAAACTAACCTGAGCTCCACCATACTCAACCCTACCCTCTACATTGACCCAAAAAATCAACCCAAGCCGATTGTATCCACCCCGTCTGAACCCGAGGCCAGTCCAGTGGCCGCAGTTTGTACAATTGAGGCTTTCTCTGCCAACACCTGGTCCGACAGTGATGAGGGGCTTGCAAAGGCAGAATTCAAGAGGGAGCTTATTCAGGTCAAGAAGCAGACTGACACGCCGAGGATCATTGTTCAAGGGAGCACCGAGTAGGTTTGGTCAAAGAAGCTGAGGAAGCCGAAGTGCTGTTGCTTGGGCCTGACATCCTCTAGATCCTACCTCTCTGTGAGGAAGCCAAGGGTAACAATAAAAGTTGCATTTTCAAATCATGTTTAGCTTGCATTGACACTTTTGAGTCTGAGTCTGACACAATGTCTATCTGGTCGTCTTAGTCTAGCTTTGAGTCGGAGTTCGTGCCTCTTGGCCCTCCATGTCGTAGCTTCTATTCTCAATTTGAGTCTTTTGCTATACTTGGCAACCCCGTGGGGCTTTCTTTATGATATGCACTATCTTGCTTCTAAGTACTTTGCTGGCTTTTGAATAAACTGTGTCAACCCTGACGACGAAGGGATAGATTTCGATAGGGTCATCCCCAAGGAAATGTGTTCCCTCGCCGAAAGGGAAGACAAAAGGCATGCTCGGCCTATTAAAAGAAGAAGTAGTTTCAATAAACTTGAAAGATAAGGTAGACCCCCGGATGGTTCAAAATTGGCTTAACACTGTCCCCCAAAGGAGCACTTGGCCCCGGATGGTTCAAAATTGGCTCAACGCTGTCCCCCAAAGGAGCATCGTGCCCGATCAGACAGGGTCAAAGAATTCATCGACGTTTTGGCATGGTCTCACAAAGACGCGCTTGGCATTGATCGTGAGATAAAGAAACTTCAAAACCCCTGCTAACGGATGTCAAGCCAGAAAGCAGAAACTCAGAAGGCTCCAGGCCTTGCACTGTGTCCAAGACAGCGTTAGCAGCATTCCATCAAGCACACATTAAAAAGGCGCAAAAGTGGCCTGGAGCGAGGCATTTTCAATTGAAGCAGTCAGGACCCTGCATTATCAAAAGCCATCTTATCTGGGGCTACAGCCAAAGATCATCGATCTCGACGACAACAAATTCAACACTCTAGTCAACCTGGATCGATTCAAGAGCCACTTTTCCCTGAGAGAAGCTCGTTGGGCCGAAAATCACAAGGGTGGGCGGTTCCAAGCAAAAGATAGAGCAGCCTGCTAGACCGAAAACCTACGGAGGCGGTCTAGGCAAAAATAAATAGGCAAAAAGTCGAAAGCTCGCTAGACCGAAAACCTGAAAAGGCGGTTCTAGGCAAAAGTTAGAGCATAAAAGGAGAGGTAAAACACACGAGTGAACCTTGGCCTGAACTACGTTTTGACCTGATTCCCCAAATGTGGGATACGTAGGCAGTCTCTCTTCAAGACTCGGTCATATTCTATCAATTGGATCCATAGTTGACATTTTGGTACACATCAAGGGTCGAGAAGGGTCAAGAACAGAACAAGCTTCATCAGAAACAGAAGGGGGAACCCTTTGTCTTTCAATCTTATTTCAAACTACTACTTCAATTTCAAAGCTGAGCAAAAGCCTTTAAAAAAAAAAAAAAAGAAGCATAAAAAACAGAACGAAATGCTAGAGGCCCCAACGGGCTCACAGTTTATTCTAAGTTCAGCGAAATCTAGTTTGAACAGCTTTCCAGTCACGCGCGCTAGTTTGAGACTCACGCATGTTTGCTCAAAGTGACACACGATGGTCTCAAATCTGCGCGCGCTTCTCCAATTCCCGCAGCATACAGCGGTTGATAGCCATCACGCCTAACAACGATTTTGAAACCCCGGTGGGAATTTCAAGTTAAAACCAAGGTTCCGGTGCCTCGAAATTGGTTTTAAGGGCTCTTGCCAAGTTTTCTATGCCGTGCAGGTCATATGTGTCTAATGTGACTGTGCGGGGGTGTCGGTTTCAGTCCGGGCCTATATGAGTCATCCATTTTTGTATTTTGTCCATCTTTGCGACGTTTTTCTATTTTTCGGCCTACTGCCCATTCCGAGGCTTTCTTCTCTGTTTCATTTATTCACACAGGTCTTTGTACATATTTGACTGTGTATGAGTGTCAGTTTCACCTATCTAGGGATATTTTGGATTTTGGCCTGTTAATGTCCAAAATTTCATTATTGCCCATGTGTCAGAGAGTCTGCATTGTATCCTAGGACTCTTCTTCCCCATTCTTCCGAGCTAGGCAGTCTACACGTGTGCGTATGTCTGCGTGTCAATTCGATTCGCTCGTCAATGCAAGTTAGATATTAGCGATTGGTTTATACTCTCTTTCCAATGAACCGAGAATAATGCAATTTTTACAGCGCCACTATGGCATCCATGGTCCAAGCAAGCAGCAAATCGTTAAGTACAGAGGGATATATTGGCCCAACACAAAAGCAAATCAAAGTGGCAAACATCTGACCCGCTCGAAAGTTATCTACTTGGGCACGCAGGCTCGCACCTCAAATCAAAGCAGTAAAGCTCCGACCCGCTCGAAAGATTACCTACCTGGACTCGCAGGCCCGCAACTCAAATCAAAGCAATAAAGCAAAAGTGTGGCTCAGTGGTAGCCCTCAATCGTCAAAGTTGCCCTGGTCGTCGTTTGTGTCGTCCCGTCCTCTAGAAGCCGCCCTAGTCTGCCTTTGCATTTTCAATTTGTACATACGTGTTTAGCATATATTGTGGTTGCATATTGTATATCAAATGTCAAAAGCAGGAAAGTGCATCAAATCAAAATCAATCCAAAGCACGTGGAGGCTTTCAAATCAAATCAAACCAGCATTGAGGCGTTTCTATCGTCAGTGTTGCGGCACTGGCAAACCAAATCAAATCAGCGTTGAGGCCCATTCCCAACAGGCAGCCCATGTTGCCCTGATCCATGTTTCCATCCCGGTTTGCTACTTCCCCAAGCAGACCCCGTCCATTTCCAATCAACGACGGTCTATCCGTCCACTTCAAATCAACGACGGTCTGTCCGTCCAATCTTCGAATCAACGACGATCTATCCGTCCAATCTCAAATCAACGACGGGCTGTTCGTCCAATCTCGAATCAACGACGGTCTGTCCGTCCAATTCCAATCAACGACGGTCAGTCCAACTTCCAATTCATCCGTTAGCACATTGTCCGGCAGTCTTATTGCTCTGCCTCGGATGGTCCCTGATAAGGAGATTGGCTCTGATTCCCAACAAGATGGAATTCAACCTGCCTGACGCGACCTACCCGTGATTGCTGGGACTATCTGTGTCATGTTTAGCTTCAACCTCAACGACAGTCAATCATGTCCAACCTCAACGACAGCCAGTCCTGTCCAACCTCAACGACAGCCAGCCCTGTCCAAATTCAACCGACGATCAGCCATGTCATTCGTTTCAATCCATCACCGACGATCAGCCATGTCGTCCTTCTCAGTCCATCAACGACAATAAGCCATATCGTCCTTTTCACCAACGATCAGCAATGTCACCTGTTTCAATCCATCAATGATGCTCAGCCATGTCGTCCTTCCAATCCATCACCGACAATCAGCCATGTCATCCTTTTCAATCTTTCAACGACGATTAGAATATTGTCAGTTCACTCACTCAACGATGGTTAACGAGTCATCCTCAATGATGACCCACCGTCCCGACTCAACGATGGTTAACGAGTCATCCTCAATGATGACCCACCGTCCCGGCTCAACGATGGTGAACGAGTCATCCTCAATGATGACGCACCGTCCCGACTCAACGATGGTTAACGAGTCATCCTCAATGATGACTCACCGTCCCGACTCAACGATGGTTAACGAGTCATCCTCAATGATGACCCACCGTCCCAACTCAACGATGGTTAACGAGTCATCCTCAATGATGACCCACCGTCCCAAATCAACGATGGTTAACGAGTCATCCTCAATGATGACCCACCGTCCCGACTCAACGATGGTTAACGAGTCATCCTCAATGATGACCCACCGTCCCAAATCAACGATGGTTAACGAGTCATCCTCAATGATGACCCACCGTCCCAAATCAACGATGGTTAACGAGTCATCCTCAATGATGACCCACCGTCCCGACTCAACGATGGTTAACGAGTCATCCTCAATGATGACCCACCGTCCCAAATCAACGATGGTTAACGAGTCATCCTCAATTATGACCCACCGTCCCAAATCAACGATGGTTAACGAGTCATCCTCAATGATGACCCACCGTCCTAACTCAACGATGGTTAACGAGTCATCCTCAATGATGACCCACCGTCCCAACTCAACGATGGTCTGTCCGTCCAATTTCAAATCAACGACGGTCTGCCCGTCCCATTCAACAAGTAGCGCATCGTCCAACAGTCTTATTGCTCTGTCTCGGATGGTCCATGATAAGGAGATTGGCTCTGATTCCCAACAGATGGAGTTTAACCTACCTGACGCGACCTGCCCGTGATTTGTTGGAACTTCTTGTGTGCCGAATGAGGTTTGGTCCTCAACAACGTTCATCGTTCCGCAATTAAACCATTTCCCCAAGCAGAGTCAAGCCAACGACGGTCTGTTCGTCCAATCTCAAATTCAATGACGATCTGTCCGTCCAAACTCAAATTCAACGACGATCTATCCGTCCAAATTCAAATCAACGACGATCTATCCGTCCAACCCCCAAATCAACGACGGTCTGTCCGTCCAAAATCAAATCAACGATGGTCTGCTCGTCCAATTCCAAATCAACGATGGTCTGTCCGTCCAACTTCCAATCAACGACGGTCCGACCGTTCAATCTCCAAAGCAACGACGATCCATCCGTCCAAAATCAAAATCAACGACGGTCCGTCCGTCCAACATCAAAATCAACGACGGTCAGCCCGTCCAATCAATCTACAACAACAGTCCGCCATCCTGGTCCACATCGGTCTACAATTTAGCGCATCTTCCAGCAGTCTTATTGCTCTGTCTCGGATGGTCCATGATAAGAAGATTGGCTCTGATTCCCAACAGATGGAATTTAACCTACTCGACGCGACCTACCCGTGATTGTTGGAGTTACTTATGCCGAAGAAGGTTTGATCCCCAGCGGTAATGATTTATCTGCAGCTGATTATTCCCCAGGAGAGTCCACCTCACCATTCAATGATGGTCCACCCATCCCTATCTTCCAACAGAGTTCAAACTCTTTTCCCAACGATCTTCAGATGGTCCGCCCGTCTTCAATCTCTCAATGGACGGTACATTTAAATACATGTCCGCATTTTCTATTTCTTCTGGATAGCCTTGAGAGGGTGTCTAGAAACCTTTGACGTTACTTGTACCAAAACAGTGGTGCTCCAAGTGCAGTCAAAGGGGGGCTACTGTAGACACCCTATTTTGGACTTTCCAGAATAGTTTATTTATGGTCTTTTGATTCCCCGATGATGATTATGGTCAAGAACAACCTGAGTTTGCAAGTGTGTTTGAGCTTTGAGCAGCCCGAGCCTCATCCCAAAACCTCTTCGAACCCCTTTCAAACCCCTCAAGCCAGAACCAAATGACCTCAGCAAAACCCTACTGGAGTACGCTGGTGGATGACTAGCGTGCGCTGGAACCACCGCCACGTGTCAGTCATCCCCGGTTACTGGCGCACGCCACTTACAAGGTGCGTACGCCAGTCAGAGCCAGTCAAATCAACTTTATTCCAGCTGAGCACGCGGGAGTTTTGGTGCCACCTGGCGTCTGCCAGCAGTCCTCTGGTGGCTGAGGACCGTCCTCCTGTTCCCTCTACCACCACACTACCTCTCAAGCCTTGTCCCATGCATTTAATGCATGGGAGGCTCCCCCCTTTTGCCAAGCCAAACCAAACAACCCCTAAGAGCCAACTGATCAGTCCTCCTTGGCCTATAAATACCCCTCCCTTTCACCCTTGCAAAGGGTTGGTTCATAAAAGGGTTAGCACTACTAAGATAGTCCAAGCTTTGGTTCTTCCTTTTCTCCTCTCTTTTCCCTTGTTTTCTCTTCATCCATTGAAAGTCAAGGCTAAGAGAGTGATACCCAGTCCATAACACTCCATACTCACATCTCAAACCCTCAAACCTCAAGCTCAAGCTCAAATCATCCACAAAACTCACAAGCAAAGGTATAATACCTTTTGCTCCTGTCTTCTGTTCTGACCCCTGAGGGGGGCTGGCAGGATCAAGCCTGGTAATCTATACCAGTTCTGGCCCTAATTCTGGCAAGGTTTCAAAACCGTATGCAGTGACCAGTGGCGCACGCCAGTAGTTTGAGCCGTACGCCAGTCATGGTAGTATGTGCAAAACTGGCGTGGGGACCATGGATCATTATTTTATTGCTTTATTTATGTTCTGATCACCCTGCTGCATGCTAAAATCAACCTTTTGCTTACTGTCTTTTAGAACTGCTTTCTTTTCCATCTATATCTTGCTATAGCTTGGCCTCTGGGAGCCTTCTGGTCATGTTCCAGAACCCATATGGTGCAAAGCCAAAGCACTGGAGTAAAGGCATAACTGGCGTACAGCCATTCACTACTGGCGTACGGTAGTAGCCAGGCCTCCAGTGGCTTGGCCCTTACATGGATCTTCCATCCAGGCCTTTGATCATCCTCCCCTCACTGATTAAGGGGTTTTCTGTTCATTTGGTGGCTTCTTAGCCCTTTAATCTCTCTGTAATAGCTTAGTAATCAATATCAACTGCGTGGTTTGTCCTGGATGTGCACTGGTCCCTTCCAGAGCCCAGAGGGTTGATAACAGAAGCTGTGGATTTGAGCTTACCGGCGCACGCCAGTTGTGTTGTGGCGCACGCAGGTCAGGGCTGCATGCAGTGGCTTGGCCAGTGCATGCAGGCTTGCTTCTGTGTGCACCACCACACAGTTAGTGTGCTCTAGTCTGTTCAAAACGTTCACAGCAGCTTGTTCTCAATCTATTATACTTGCTTAGATCAAACATCATCATCCATAAACATTTTGCCACCGATTTGTACATAACTGCAAACGTGTTACAGTTTTAATCCTCATTAACTGTTCCCCCGCCCTAACTGGCTAAGAAAATGATCAAATAAAGAGAGAAATGCAAATGTTTTATAAAATGCCTGAGTAGAGATCGATCTCCGGATTGGGCGAGAGGGGGTGCCATAAAACCCTTCCCCTCTCGTAACCTGGCTCCCGAACCTCAGATTTCAAAGGTGACGACGGACCAATCTACAAGCCTTTTTCGAACTCAAACAAATGCAATTCAAAACGTTTTCAAAAGAACGGTTTCTTGGGTACTCTCCGCAAAAACCCGAGTGGCGACTCTCTGATCTGCGAAGCGTTTCGCCGCGCTTTCCGCAAGAAGGGCGCACCCGGAATTTTCATGCACTGAAACGCGGGAGTTTTTGGGGCGTGTGCCCACAAAGCCCCCTCGGTTTTTTTTTTTAGAATTTTTGGACGGCTCATATCGGCCGTCCGGTGGCCGGAGACGGCCCGGCACAGCCGTCGGTACGATTTCCCTCCCCGGCGCCCATTGGTACCTATATAAATTCTGAAAAAATAAGTACCAGCTTCTTATTTTTGTGGAACAAGCCTTATTATTGAACAAAAAATAAGTTCTTATTCCGTTTCTGGAACGGAGCCAAGTGTAGAAAGGATATTTTTGGGTTCAAGGAGAATCACACTAAACATTTTTTGCTGTATGGTAGGTAGAGGAAATTGTGAAATTATTAGTTTACTCTCATGTTCCTTTATTCATTTCCATCTATAAATATATAAATAATTTTTGCAAAAAGGGCAAAACAATTGGATTTTGATAACCGATCAAAAAAAAAAATTTGGATTTTGATAATGTGCAACACGACGTTATATTGTTCTTTTGACCCTTTGGCAACAGGAGTGGGGTATAATTTCAGAAATCAAAAGAAGGTCCTACTTTCGTTAGAAACCTCGGAGAACCTTGTAAATCCCTGTAATATTCAAGCTTTCATTTTTAATTTTAGTGTTGGGGAGGAGCAACTTCCGAAGAATAATAAACCAAAGTCATGAGACCTAATTGGACTCTTACCAGAAGGACAATGTGCTAGTTGGTTCCTTCGACATTTTATGTAAGTGCAATTCTCCATAAATAAGCTATGTTCTTACACGATTTTTCACCGTTCGCGCGAAAGTTGCATCTGAAACATATTAAAGTACTAAAGTAAATACATAATAAAGATGAAAATAGAGGAAATGAACGAAAAAGTAACCATTAATATCATCAGCTAAGAAATTCACACAAAAAGAGCTCAATTCAATGAACAAAAGCCTACCTATATAATACATGCTAACAATAATATAACCGAAGTAATATAAACACCTCTATCTGATAGCAAGGAACGCCCTGAATAACAAGCCCAGAAAATAAAAACGAGTAAAGAACACACAGAAAATCAAGAGACTTGCAAGACCAGATAAATAAATGATAATGCAACACAAACAAATACAAATAGAATCAACCTCGATTTAATACTCGATGAAAGCGATAACGGATAGTGATCTCCACCAAACTTTCCCGTAGATAGCATTTGGAATCATCCAAATCAGAACATTTTGTGAACTGCTGGCTGGAAATGACACCCCAACAGACCCCAGAATACACTGTACAAGAATATGCCACCCTGCCTTCCCTTTGGCTTTTACATCCAAACAAGGCACTAGGAGCATATCAGCCAAAGTAATTCTTGGAAAGACCCTTCCCAGGACAGCATTTAGCAAGTTGTAATATCAAAGCTCATTAAAGTTTCTTAGGCAAGTTGTAAGCCTTCTTGAGGAACTTAGAAGCAGCTTCATCGTTCCGATAACACAAGACTCGAAGTAGCGTGTTTGGCTCAGTTGGACTCCACTGCCCTGAGGTTGGTGGCAGAGGGAGTCTGGATTTGGCTGAAGAGCCATAAGTTTCCAAAGTCAAGCGCCTAAATCGCTCAATGAGGCTCTCTGTCTCAGTACGGAAAAGCGGAAGCACTTCCCTAGCTGTATTTGAGAATTTGTTAATCAAATCGGTTGGGAGTCCATCCCCATTTGCCCAAAATAGATCCTTAAGTGACTTGAAATCATCCTCTATTATTTGTGAGTCTTGCCGCGCAAAAGCGCGAGACGGACCCCCCGCAAGCAAAACCAACAAGAACCCATCAAAGGAAGCTTTCATGACATCAGCAATGACCCTTGTGCGAACCCTTTCGTGCACCGTGTCGGATACGACTGTCAAAACCTGCTCAAGCACTAAAAGGAAAGGTTCAATTCTAGAAGAAGATGGTTCACCCACATACAATCCATCCCAAAGCACATGACTCAAATCGTGGAAGATGATTTTGTAAGCAACAGCCTCAGAGATTTGTTGTACGCCTTCCAAACAGGCGGCTGGTGCTAGCTCGAATTTTTTCCCCAACCCATTTGAGAAGTCTTCCGCTTGAGCGGATTCGGAGTTCCTCAAATGGATGATTATTCTCTTCTCCACGGATTCAAAGTCTGAACGTATTCGGTGCAATGTGTTTATACGAACGCATAGCTGGGGGATACCAAAGGAATTGTCTCCATTCATTGTTGCAACCTGAGAATTCCTCCTCTGCGAGTTCACAGCCTTATCTTTCTTCTTCCAAACACCCTGGAATTTGGTTCCTACTGTACATCTGGTTAATGCAGGCATTGTTGGAACAAATGTGTTCCTTGATCCTGCAAGTCAAATCAATGACAATGGTTATTACATACACTTAACTGAAACGTTAAAGCAGATGCAGATTATTGGGTTTCACAACACTCTTTTTATATCTGAACCGTCTTTCTTTAATATTCATGAATTTATGATATTACCCTTTCACACTGAGAAAGAGCAATATCGTAAATTCACATGAAGGAAGACAAAAAAGAGAGTAAATGTAGAAGTGAGAGGGTGTAAATCAATTTGCGTCTTTTTGAGCTTTGGGAATATCTACCGCAGCCAGATTTTGCCTTGGTTACGTAATACTGAAGGCATCTGTCAAGGCCAACCATCAAGTCAGGAAGCAATGCCGGATGCATTGGTATCGGAAGCTGGAAGTATGCATCCAAGGTTTCATCTACCATTCGCAAGACTTCAACAGCAGACGGAGCATATCCTTCTTGATTTGCTTGTGGATTCCATACCTACAAAAATTACCGCACCAAGGCAATGTTGTGGAAGTCTGATGATGAAAACAAAATTTAGGTGAAAACAAAACTATATCACCGGGGATTTTCGCACATTAATAACCACTACGGGCACAACACACACAAAACAAACCCCTTTTGCTGGGCCCCCACAAAAGAGAACAGCCTACTGGAGCATAGTATGTTTATATACTCTGAGTCAGCGGCTGGAGGGTTCGAGCATTGGAATCTTTCAGTTGGAACAAAGAGAAGGAAGCAATAGATGATGTAGTAATGCAACTGGTATTCAAATGAAACTTTCAAAGATTCATGACCACTTAAGTTTTTTAACAGAGGAAACGAAAAAAAGCGGAGAAAGGGGGGGGGGGGTGTCAGAGATAAAACCAAAAGTCGGGTTTCCGGAATCCCAACAGTTAATAATAGAGTATTATTCTACTGGAACCCCAATCAGTTACAGACAGATACATAAAATTGACTTGCCATGCACTGAAAATCTTGCTTCCATTACATTGTAATGGTTTAGGTAAACTACATCAAGACATAACATTCTATTCACTGTGACAACTGAGCCAATCAACACTAAGAAACAGCATGTGAAATAACAGGTCTTGGTTCGAGTTTCTGAAAATAATAGTAAGATGCAAGTACCTCTTGTTGGAGATTCCTGTCAACCCACTCCTTCAGTCTGTCCACTCTTGTCTTGATCCAAACTTTAACCAGATTGGCTATTGCAGCTTCAGCCTCAAAAGGAGGCATCTCACGTATTATTGCCTTGCCTCCATCATCACTATCTACTGAATCTTCAACTGCGATTTGAACTAGATCTTTCTCTAACTTGTCTGCAGCTCTCAACACTTGTACAGCATCTGGTGTCAACTCCGTTATACCCAAAACAAATTGCTTCAGCTCATTCCCGTAGCAAGCATGAAGGGTGGCAACAGCCACCCCTGCAGCAAATGGATGCCACAACTTCAGTATGGGACTGAATACCTGTTTTTCATTAGTTGCCAGCTCACCAACATCCTTGGCAAGAATGGCAAGGACAGGGAGAGGATTTGGCTGGTTTCTTGATGATCTCCTGCTTGAATCTGCCTTCTCCATTCTCTGCAATTTGACAGATCAAACTCCTCTTCAATCACAGCTTGGACAATAATTAGGAACTGTTAATCTGATATTTACTTATCTATGCATTCATACAAGAGCAAATATTAAGACGTAGATATAACTTATGAAAGCGTTATTTTCATTTGTCAAAGCCCCAAAAAAATTTGGCTTCTCCTTACATATACTCATACATACAATACTTTCAAAATAAACCAAGTAGTGGGTCTACAATGGCAAGCTGCAGCCAAGGGACCCAAATTTGGCTATGCTGACAGAAAGATATCTCATTCCACCAATATTTTTTTGTCAAGTTGGGCCAAGCAGCCTGAAGAATGACTTACAGACAACATGAAAAGACAGGGAAATCAAGTGATTTAATTTCATTTGTGAACACATTCCTGTATTGCAGATCATTGTGATATATAACATATATGCTCACCAACTTGAAGGCTCCTTTGAGTAGAAGCAGATTTTAAATGAAGGATTTTGGTCAACTTCAACAAAGATTTAAGAGGTTTAGTCATAATAAATGGCTAGTGAAACTAGAATGGAAGATGGAACAAGCCTTGTGTCCCAACCAATTTCAGAGAAAACCAACCAAACAAACAAAACCAAGCCTTGTGTCTCAACCATAGTTGTCAAAGGCACCTAGGGGCGAGGTGCATCAAGGCGGTTAGCGCCTTGACTGAGAAGGCACGCCTAGGTGAGAAAGGTGACAAAAGGCGCGCCTCTTTCAGTTTTAATCACAGCCATAGGATCAAAGGTACAAAGTAGGTTATAAGTACCAACTACCATGACTTCAGTCGATCGTAAATCTCTCCTCTCTCAATCACCAGAAACGAAAATAGCACAGGTATCATCTGGATCATCAACTGATCTTTCTCCTCTCCTCTCTTCGCGTGTATAGTTGAAATATACTATACTGTATATGAAAACGAAAAAGTCTTTTTCCCAATGTTTTCACAAAAATATGTGTGTCTGTTTGAGTGTATATATAATCATTAATTATACTGCATATAAAAATGAAAAAGCTTTTTTTTAATGTTTACAGAAACAGTACACTTTTTCTGTGTATTAGGCTATATATAGTATTGGTGTATGCTATTTTTCCGCTGAGGTGCGCCTCGCTTCATAAAGTCGCGCACCTCGCCTTGCGCCTCTTGTCTAGGCCCCAACAGATCTTTGTGCCTCGATGCGCCTCTCACCCTTAACAACTATGGTATCAACTCATAGGAGTGGCAGCTTATCTTTTTGGCTGTACTACTCTATCAAAGGTTGTCTAATAAAAATAAAATATATTTTATGAGCAGCTATTTTACCACACCATCCCTTGACAGTTTATATCCACACACTTCTCTAGCATTTCCATCAAGAATAATTCCACCACTCTACCTTACCATTGCATTTACTGGTCTTCACAGGAAGTGATCAAAATCCTCAACTGATTTAACCACATTTATCTTAACTTTCCCCAGTTGCACTCATTTATCTACATATTTTTCCTTGCTTGCCCGGCCCTACAACATCATTGACCTTTTACTTGTTCCTCTAAATTCACTTTTAAACCTTGTAGGTTACGGGGCTTCAATCCTTGCTCATCATCCCCATGGTCGCATCAGGCTGTGAGTACCCCAACCTTTGAGCCAACTTACTTAAAATATGGGTTACATCATCGGATCATCCTAAATCTCAAAATCCTCGTTGATAATCAACTCTGTATGACTCAATTTCTTTTTCTTTTCTTTTCTTTTTTTGACAAGGTCTGTATGACTCAATTTCAATCTTCACTTCGTCACTATTTCTAACTCCATGGTTACTAAATTTCCACTCCAGATTACACTACGTATTCTAAACTTTTTTCACTCCAACACTCCCCAAAATTTAATTTAGCAATAGTTCTCTTCTAGCTTCACCTTCTCCAGCAATATCTATGGTGATTGGTGAATAACCTCCACAATAGAAAATCACCACCAATAGGCATAGTCAACTCATTTGTGAATAATCCTTACCATAATCCTAGTGTTGGAAATTCACTTTGTCTCCAGTAGGTGCTCTAATCATAGTCACAACCACATCCTACATGCCCTTTCTCACATTGATATGCTCCTTTGGCAACACCAACCATATTATATCCCTAGGCACCCACAAAATTAGAGAACAAAAGGATGAATACTAATTTTTCCTATGCAGAAATTTGAGGAGGATTGTAACTGGTTTTAGGGAAATAAACCAGATTAAATCAACTAAAGCATAATGATAGATGCAAAATCAATTAACATTCAAATGGAAACTGCAGTAACATTAAAGAGTGCTCTTAGGATTCCATCTTAGCAGAAGACAATAACTAAGTGGGTGTTCCACTTTCTATCCAAACCTTCTTTTTAAAAAAGAAGGTAATTTCAAGCTCAAAAATCATATGTTTACGCAAATAATTTTCCTACCAATATGGATCTTGTTTGATAGATCTCATTGAGATCTTTTAAACGATGCAAAAAAAATCAAAAAATTATTTTTCATTTTCTTTATATTTGAGTTTGAAATTACCATCTTTTTGAAAAAGAAGGTTTAGAAAGAAAGCGGACCGGGTCATAAGTTTGTCAGTTACAAGATACGGCAAGCAAAAGTTCCACCTTATTGTGGCTAACAATTAAAAAGTTGAGCTTCGACTTAAGCTAAGACCAAATGTAGCCTCATGGTAGGTGCATCAGGCAGACTTGACTTAGGTTAAATGATTAGATATGGGGTGGACTTAGACAGTCAAAAAAGTTCCTACTCATTCATGGAATCATGTTACTAACGTATTGTAATAAAGACTATCTATAGATATACCAAGCAAGTAGGGTTCTAAACCTTCTGAAATAGTAAGTTCAGTCCCAGTTTCCTTAGGTTATTTGGGTATGGAAAGGCAGAGGAGACACTTGTGGAAAGGCCGGTTGAGTTTGATAGGTCTAGCTCAATTGTTTGTTTATCCAGTACTCTGCTAGTCGGCCTTGGTCAGGCTTTCCACACTTGTGACTGACTTTCATGAATGCTGACTAACATTGAGTTAGTTATCATGTACCCAAGGAAAGGGAGAAATATCTTAAGCTTGTATTTTGTTAAATCTTTGAATAGTTAAAGTATCATGTTCCCCAGAATTGAGTTCGTTATCATGTGCCAGTGCCCAAGGAGAGGAGAGCAAGTTCTTAAGCATTATCTCAAGCTCTAAGCGTTCTATAAGCATAGTGAAAATCAAACTTATCAAAAATAATCAAGAACATTATAGATGCAACCCATGTCTTGGATTCCATTTTTTACTGCAATCCAACGCCTTCCATCGTATATCAGACTTCAAGTTCCAATGTACTGAGCGGAGCAATGCCTACATTTTCTGCCATACTAGATGTGTAGGCTGTAGCAGGTACACAACTATGGTGGTTCACCACTCAACAACATGCTAAAGCAGATAGTAAGAACTTGCCTGGGCAAAAGCAGTACGAATCGATGACCTGATATAAGTGTCAATCCTGTTGCGAGCCACATCAACTTCACCCTTCCTCTTCCTTCGATATTCATTAGATATATCTTCGACCAAGATTTTTGCTGCTGAAACCCCCAGAGAGACGATGCTCTGCATTGTATCAATATTCCCCGCGTCAAAAGTGTCATGATATGCAAGGAGCCTTTTCTCTGCCCAACTTAATATTGAACTCAATGTAGAATTCAAGATCTTAGCGAATGCTGGATCTTTTGATGTCTTTGCATCTTTTGCAACTTCAGCTAGTTGACTATCAGCAGCATACAATAGGTCATTTTCTACTTGACCAGTCGCAACAAAACGGTTGAATAGAACCCATGTAAAGCAAAGGTTATGGAGCATCTGATTTATTCCAAGTATTGCCCAAGTTTTCTTTATGAGTTCCATAAGCTCATCAACTTCCTCTATGATGGAAGTTTCATCGTTATTGTCAAATAAGGCTTCTAGAAGAATTTCATAGAGTCGGAGATTCAGTGGGGACCCATCTGCCCAATGGCATGACTCCGCAAGAGATCCATCAGATGATCTGGAAGCAAGGGACATTACAGCATTGCGAAGGATTTGCATCGACTCATTGTTCCTCCCTGTTTCTAGGGGCCTATCCAAGGCCCCATGAATGATTTGCCAAAGCCGTTGCGAGGCGGTATTGGACTTTTCTAGCATCACGTGAGGATGTAATAGGAGCCCAGCCTCAAGAATTTTCAGGTTTCTCTTCTGCCATGCTTCATATTCTTCTTGATCAGTAAAATCTGATGATTTGAACTGCTGTAGTAGCTCAAGTGGAAGAACCATTGACTCAATTCTCCTTCCAACCTACAACACAACAACAACAACAAAAAAGGAAAAAGAAGCTCAAGGCCCTGTAAAACACAATCCGCGGAGAGAGGGATTCCTCAAGTATAAAATTTTGCATGAGCCTCCACTAAGATTTAGCTTCAAATTCTGAAATATGCTATTCACATAAGTGATGATCATAATTTTACTTGCTTTTGCATAGCAGGCCAGAAAGAGATCAGCATGCTTATTAAAGAAAAAACCTTAGTAGCAGGATCCTTCTAGGTGCGCTCCCAAGACGGGAGCTCGAATCAGCGCTCCCAAGATGGGAGCTTGATGGGAGCTCGCTCCCAACTAACATGGGAGCTTATTGGGTGGCTAAGGCAACTATTCTCTTATTCTTAAGGGAGTTGTGCCATTGTGGAAATAAAGATATGAAAATCTTATCACTCAAGAAGTTTTGCAAATTGAAAATATCTAACTTCCTATAAGTACCCTTTAAGATCGTGAAAATTCTCATAAGTAATCATTTTTCCTTCAATGGTTAAGTATTTAAAGATACTTTATATACGTATTTATATGAAATCTATATACGCTTCTTAGGAGCTCCCAACCTTAGGAGCTTCTAGGTGCCTCCGCTCCCGCTTCGTGCTACTAAGGAAAAACCAACTGACAATCTCAATTTCCACAAATCACCAGTGCACAATACTGTACACGTGCCAAGGAAGACAAAAGCCCAATACTGTAATCACATTACGCTGACAAAGAACTGGAAGGAAGCAAAACTACTGCTGGATATATAAGACCTATTACACTGGATTTATTAGACAAATATTTGCGTTAAGAAAATCCCAAACACAGATCTAGACAAGCACTGCGGAAGGAATTATTAAAATTCTGTAAAGACCACACTTACATCTCGAAATTTGGTTGTATTCCAAGAAATTGATACACTAAAAGCTGGGAATTTAACGCTTCATTTCATTTGTTTCAGTTAATGCTCAATTGATGACTCAAAGAACTGAACATAATGAGCAAAAATTATCAGAAATGTTTAGGCCCTCCTAAGCTGATTTGGGTAAGAAAATTATTAAAAAGATGCATTGGCAACAAATCTTCAAGTTCATACACGAAAATTTTACATATACTTCTGCATCTGAAAAATTCATAACTCACACCATTTCAGAAAACTCTTAAAAACAATCTAACTAATAATTCCTAAACCAAAGACCCACAAGAAAATTTAAAAAAATAATTCCACAAACACATCAACTACGACCAAGATTGGCTTTGATCAACATCTGTTTTTAAATCCAAATGAAACCAAAACAGCACTAAAATTCGTCATATTACTACATTATTATCTCAAACACCACAATTTAGTGATGGATCCAAGGGGGCGCATAGCAAGTGACCACACCCCCAACACTTTCAAAAAAACTCACATTATACTGAGCATTTCAAACTAATCACCTAATAAAAAGGTTTAGACCTCCAAATTATAAAGGTTATAAACACGCAATTATAGGAACTCTCGCATCCAATGGTGGAATCAGGATCCATTCCAGGCTTCCAGCACCGAATCACCATCACAAGCCCACATTAAAACTAGTGATTTGTGTGTGTATAAATATAAATATAATCACTTGCCCATTCGCAATCCTCAACGACATCAGGTTAAGGTTGAGATAATCCTGACACAAACTTGAGATGACATCACACGAACATGATGCACTTCTATTCTATGGGAGCAACCACACCCCCAATATTTTCAAAACCCCTCCTCTTAAACTAAGAATGCGCAATATAATCGCCTAATTAAAAAGGTTTAAACCCCAAATTCATAGAGATAAACACCCCAAAATTGTAGGAATTCTCACTCCTAATCAGACCGAATCTGGATCCTTTCAGTCACCCAATTACCACAGAAATCAAAGAACATTTTCCAAAATGGATACATAGATCAACTGCCCGGCGGGAATCCTCAATGGGTCAGGTTAAGGTTGACAGAAAACTGACCCGAACACAAGGCACATCAACTGCCCGTCGGGAATCCTCAATGGGTCAGGTTAAGGTTGACAGAAAACTGACCCGAACACAATGCACCCCTTATGGTGGCAATCACACCCCCAAAATTTTCAAAAGCCCACTCTTTATACTGAGAATGTGTACTATAATCCCCTAATTAAAGGTTTAACCCCCAAATTTATAGGGCCAAACACCCCAAAACTGTAGGAATTCTCACTCCTAATCAGACAGGAATCTGGATCCGTTCCTGCAGCACATCACCATCAAAACCCCAAATTAAAGAGTTTAGTGCTTTTGTGTGCGTTGTACAGATCTTAGTCACACAATCAATCCTTCAGTAGCGCCCTCTGCTCCCCACTCTCAATCAGCGCTCTCATTGTTGTACTTTGGATATTTTTAAAAGACATTTTCATGCTCACGCATCAAAACCCCAAATTAAACAATTTGGGTGCGTGTACAGATCAATCCTTCAGTAGCGCCATCCGCTCCGACTCTCAATCATCGCTTTCGTTGCTGTACTTTGGGATATTTTTAAAAAGACGCTTTCAGCGCACACGCATTAATTATGTGACTTCGCTAATAATAGATCACCTGGCCAGCAGCAATCCGGAGTAGAGCCCTCCGAATCCTGGAATCCACAGTCTCAGAAACCCTCATTTGAACCCTCATCAGCTCACCCACAGTCACCGGCGCCCTCTTATTCCCTCTCCCCCCTCCTCCTCCCGACCCGACCGACGTGGTCGGGCTCCCCTCGCTACTCCTCTTCAGAGATCCCGAGCCGCTGGATCGGAGCCCCAACGCCTTCTTCATCTTGCTGGCCGCCGTCGAGGTGAGAGATCTCTGCTGCATCGACGGGGAGCTCGAGAGCGACGACAGCGATGGCGACGGAGAATTTGATCTTTCTCCTCCGGCGGAGGAGGAGCTGGGAATGAAGGTGAGGGGCTTGCCGGAGGAAGTGCGGCAGGCGGCGACGAAAATCTCGTAGGCGGTTTCCCGGAGGTCGGAGGCGGAGAGCGTGGGTGTTAGGTCGCCGAATGGGGAGGGGAGAGGGGAGGAGGTGATTATGGTGGCGGTGGCGAAGCGGGAGCTGGTGGTGCCGGTCATGTCTCGCTTGGATTGGCCGAGTAATGATCTGTCTCGGAAGAGAGATGCCATTGTAGAGAGAGAGAGAGAGTAGGAAAAGAGCAGAGGAAATGGTGAAAGGTGAGTATATGAATGTGTGTATAGGGAAATTATTTAATGTCCAAGAGGCACCGTCATTTAGTGCTCTAAATTCTTTAATCACCACATATTTTTGTGATTTTCATTACAAAGTATGTAAAATCCATACAAATATATGATAGATAAAAATTTGAAGCATCGTCACGTGATGTCCAAAGGGCATGAAATAATTACTAGTGTGTATGTAATTTTATGATTTAATTGCATTTAAATTTGGTTGGTAAATAATTGGAATCAAAATTAGTACCGGTAACAATTTTTTTTTTTAAGAAAGCGTTGAAGGTGAAGAGCATATCAAGCTCTGTTCAGTTGTTGGGCTACTCCAAAATAGCTCACGTTCCGAAGGGGGAAAAAAAGGAAGCTCACAGATAAGTGGTTTTGATTACAACAATATTGCTACTCATACAACGATCCAAATATAACAATTTACACAATCTCTCACATTCATTTTGTGTTGTGTTTGGATTGCTGTGTAAGGCTGTGTTCCACAAAACCAAAAAGAACTTATTTTTTGTTGAAAAAGAAGCCATGTTCCAGAAAAATAAGAAGTTTGCTTCTTATTTGGAAAGAATTTGTATAGGTACCTACGGGCCGGGGGCGAAAATCGTACCGGCGGCCGCGCGTGGCCGTCTCCGGCCACCGGACGGCCGATCCGAGCCGTCCAAAAATTCTAAAAAAAAAAACCGAGGGGGCTTGCGCGGGAATCAACGGCATCCGAGGTGTGTAGGGTGCTTGATCGGAGCACCCCTTTTTCGTGTATATATGAATCATATATACACGAAAAAGGGGTCATATAAAACACCCTACACACCTCGGATGCCGTTGATTTGGACGGCTCGGATCGGCCGTCCGGTGGCCGGAGACGGCCACGCGCGGCCGCCGGTACGATTTCCATCCGGTGGCCGCCAATTACCATACCAACAGTCAATTTTTTTGTATAAGGCAACTTGAAGCTCAAAAATCATGTGTTTACGCAAATAATTTTCTGATCACTATGGATCTTGTTTGATAGATCTCATTGAGATCTTTAATACGGTGCAAAAAAAAAAAAAAAATTCATTTATGTTATATTTGAGTTTGAAAATGTGAAAGAAACTTTTTGTTTGGGAAAAATAAGAAGGTGTCCTTATTTTCGAAAAAGAAATGGTGAAATAAGTACTTATTTTTTAAGAAGCGTTCTGGAACGGAGCTCATTTTTGTTTGGAAAATTTATATAAATAGTCCTCCTAGTTTAATCTGAGTCTCATTTATGTCCCTCAAGTATCAATTATAACTCTTTTGACCTTCAAGTTTGGTTTTTGTACCAAATTAGTCCAATTGATAACTCCTGTCAGCCAAACTGGACAGAAAAAATCAGATTAATGACAGTTTGGATGTTGCAGTTCGTACTAAGTTGGTCTAATTGATAACGTCTGCCCTCAATCTGATTTTTTTCGTCCAGTTTGGCTGATAAACGTTATTAATTGGACCAACTTGGTACGAAAATGAAACTTGAAGGTCAAAAGAGTTACAATTGATACTTGAAGGATGAAAATGAGAATCGGATGAAACTAGAAGGACTATTTCTATAAATTTCCCTTTTTGTTTTGATTAAGGCTCCTTTCGTTTCAATGTAAAATGTCTTACGAAATAAAATATTTGTTATAAAAAATAAATTTTCCAAAAACATAGTTTTTATATTTGTTTTCCGGTATTTGATAGACGTAGTGGGAAAAATAGTTTTCCCACATTCTTGTAAAACAATAGAATCAATCAAAGTCTTTGTTCAAAACTAAAGAAGTTAGTACAAAATCTTATTCTGGCCGTGATTGAAAAAGTTAATACACAAAACAAGAAGATTAGGATTAACGAACGACTTACGGCAACACGTAAAATGACTTACGGCCGTCAGTTTCATGGGTAAGTTATTTTCTGCCAACTAAGGTACGTAAAATTCTTGACATGTAAACTGCTTTTTTTTTTATGTTTTGTGCAATCAAACAACCAAAAATATGTAAAATATTTTACAGGTAAACAATTGAAGTCGAAACAAACGAAAACAATTTTTTATTTGGCGTTTGAAACAGAAAACCAACTCTTCATTTTTTGACATTAATCATTGACAGTTAATAGATCTTTAAATTATTTCAATCGTCTCGTGTATTTGCATGTTACTACTATTTCACAGTAAATATGAGAACGAGATCAAAGGTTTCATCTGAAATGGAGAAACTAAATTATTTACAACTCTGAGTGGAAGTTTCATTCAAGGGCTATGAACTACTCGATCCCATAAGCAAAATGAATTGAAACAGAAACGTAGGTAAAAATATTAAGAGAGTACCAATAAGAGTAGAGGATGCCCTAGGAAAGCTGAAGTTGTTTTGGGACAATTTACTTGTGGTTTAAGGCTTTTCGGATTCTAAAAGGAGCTAAAAGTTTGCCATTTTTTCCCTTGTTGGGTAACTTTTAACTATTTTAGAGAAGCCAAATTTTAAAAAATACTGTTTGAGGAGAGATCGATTGACTAAAAAAAAGTATTCCAAACGAATTTAGGATAGATTGTCTTTACTAATGAAATTGATAAATGAAAATAAATATTGTATGTGGCTTTAGTGCAGGTTTTCATATTAGTAAAATTAACAACTAATCAGGTCTAAAAAATAGAGATAAAGAAAAAGATTAGGTCTGGGAAGTTGTAAATTTCGTTTATATTTTTCTATTCCTACTTTAAAAAACAGAAATTTAATTGATATAGCAAGATTTCGAAAATCCCAAAGGGGTTTTCTTTGACATTAAAATAAAATTTCTAGGGAATTGATTTTCACACTCTCCTTTTTACAATTCACTCCTTTTTTTGACTTTATCCACTTGAATTTACTATCTTGCCCTGTATTCAATACATTTTTTCACACATTTAATGATAATATTGTAAATTTATGTGAATAAAAACAAAAAAAGGTGGATAATTAAAAAAGAGTGCAAAAATCATTTTTCAATTTCTAAAGGGCGGCTATTGCATAAAACAGTTGTCACCTAAAGAAAAACTAATAAAATTTTGTCAGTTGTATTGGCTTTTTTCTATTTGGCACCACTCCTTTATGTTGATATAAAAGGATTATGGCTTTTGATTTGCCTTTTCATGTTTTTCTTTTCTATTTTGGTTTTTCTTAGAATTTTAGGTTACAAGCATCCATTCTTCTTCTCCTTTTTCCCCCTCATTTTCTTATTTTCTTTATATTATTCCTTATTATTAATATACTAAGTAACAATCCATGGTGGACTGTAATCTTACCGATGTTGTTTAGAGAATCTCCCATTGTATAAGTATTCTTTGAAATTTTTACCCAAAAAAAAGTATTCCATCTTTGAAAATATTTTCTTTGCGGATATGTTGTTACATAATTTCAGGCCATAAGACAGAACTTGATGACCTCGTATTTTCAGGTTGCTATTTCACATGGGCAAATAAACAAGACCCTGCCCATTTTGTGTCCAAAATTGATAGGGTGCTTGTAAATGAAACCTGGATCCAATCTTTTAGCTATTCCAGTGCTCATTTCCCTACTCCAGGAATTTCTGACATTCTCCTGCAATGGTTTTTCTTTCCCCTAATCCTAACCAGCTTTTAAGCCTTTCAAATTCTTCAACTTCTTAGCGGACCATCCTTCTTTCCTCCCCATTGTCCAAAGAGTTTGGAGATAGATTATTAGGGGCAACCCTATGTTTTGTGTTTGTGAGAAGCTTAAACTCCTTCAACATGAGTTCAAAAAATTTAAACACTCTGGAATATAGTGAGATTTCTAAGAAAGTGGAGAGCACTAAGTATCAATTGGAAACTCTCCAAAGAGAGTTAGGAATTAATCCATCCAATCCCCAGTCTATTGAGAGAGAGAGAGGGTGGTCTATAAGCAGTATCTTACCTTGACTAGGGCTGAGGAGAGTTTTGCTAAGCAGAAATCAAGGATTCAATGGCTGCAATGGGGTGACCAGTGTACATCCTTTTTCTTTAAATCTGTCAATAATCTTAGAAATAAAAGCAAAATCACTAGTCTAGTGTTGGAGGATGGTACTGTTACCCAGGACATTGGGGTGATCAAATCCACCTTTGTCAACTCATACATGAAGCTGCTTGGAACTTCCCACTCTTCCCCTCATTTAGGGTCTGATAGAATCCATCAGCTCATTAGCAAGAAGCTCTCTCATGAACAAAGTCTTGCTATGATTTCTGAAGTCACTGATCTTGAAATTAGAGAGACCTTCCAGTCTCTTAATCCCAACAAAGCCCCTGGCCCTGATGGTTATAACTCTGGTTTTTTCCAAAAAGCTTGGCCTGTTGTAGGGCATGAGGTTACTGGTGCTGTTAAGACCTTCTTTAGGTCTGGTCAGCTATTGAAAAAAGCGAATTCCACACTGATTGCACTTGTCCCTAAGGTCCCTAACCCTTCCAAGGTTGGTGATTATAGGCCCATATCTTGTTGTAATACCATCTACAAGTGCATTGCTCAAATTTGAGCAAAAAGGCTTCAAGTTGCTCTCCCTCACCTCATTGATCCTGTACAATCTGGCTTTGTTAAGGGTAGAAGAATTGCTGACAACATATTCCTTACCCAAATGAGGGGATATCACAAAAATTCACCATCCCCCAGATGTGCTATGAAAGTAGACATCATGAAAGCCTATGATAATGTTAGATGGGAGTTCCTTTGGGATGTTTTATCATCTATGAACTTCCATCCTCAGATGATTCAATGGCTTCAAGCATGTGTCTCCACAGCCAACTACTCTCTTAGCATCAATGGGGATGTCACAGGTTTTATCCCTGGCAAGAAAGGGCTGAGACAAGGAGATCCATTATCATCCTATCTCTTTGTCATTGTGATGGAGGTCTTAACTTGTATTCTTAAGGAGAAATCCAAGTCTCCTGACCCATTGGAAGTGTGGGAATACTCAAATAATTCATCTTTGTTTTGCTGATGATCTTATGATCTTTTGCAAAGGGGACCTCAGTTCTATCAAGCATATTCATGACTCTTTGGTTGAGTTTGAATCTCTCTCTGGTCTATCTCCAAGTCCTGGGAAAAGTAACATCTTCTTTTCTGGTGTTTCTCCCAGTACCAAATTGGCCATTCTGGATGTTCTTGGTTTTAAGGAAGGCAACTTACCTGTGTTGGTGTGCCTCTCCTTTCATCCAAGTGAAAATATTCTGATTGCAAGTCTCTTATGGACATGTGGGCACACGCCCCTAAAATCCTGTGAAAATCGGGTGCGCCCTTTTTGGAAAGTGCGACGAAATGCCCAATTCAGAGTCGCCACTCGGATTTTAGCGGTGAACAACCCAAGGAACCGAACTTGAAACGCTTGCTACGTTTTGATTGGAAAAGGTTTTGTAGACTGGCCCGTCGTCACCTTTGATATCTGAGGTTCGGGAGCTAGATTACAAGAAGGGAAGGGTTTTAAGGCACCTCTCTCGCCCAATCCGAAGATCGATCTCTACTTGGGCATTTATAAAACATTTGCGCTTCTCTCTCATTAATAATTTTTTAGCCAATTAGGGCGGGGGAACAGTTTAAGGGGATTAAAACTGTAACATGTTGGCAGGATATGATAGATGGCATGCTTGCTTATTGAAACAGTTAGTATAAGATAAAAACAGACTCTTGTGGGAGTTTTAAACAGACTGGAAGGCACTATTCTGGAGTGACGTGCGCAGGAAGAAACTAGCATGCACTGATCAAGTCACTGCATGCTGATCAAACCTGCGTACGCTACATGTCACGACCCGAATTTTCAACACAAAATAAATAATACTCTTTAACTGAAAGAACTCCGCCTGCCTTCGTATTCCCAAAACAATGTTCCACCTATTTAATTACAGACAAGTCCTCTATTCAAAAGAAAGTATACTTTGGCATCACAGCCCAAATCAGCTTAGTACAATTATAATTCTAGTCAAAAGATAGTTCATGAATCCTTAGTTACAAAGCTATCTTGACCCAAAAGCTAAACCATTACAAGATGAAAAAGTAACCAAATGCAAAGGCTTCCAAAATCTTGTTCACAATCCAAACATGCACGCATGAGGCTAAAGTCCGGCATTGGTACCTGAAAAGAAGGATTTTGTTGAGCTACAAAGCCCAGTAGGAAAATCTTAACCAATACTATATGCAAACGTGTTGATAAGTGCCATAGGAAGAAAGATGATCAATCAACTTGTATGTGGATTCCCAATCCCGACTAAGTACATGTGTCAAACGACTCAATAATCCAATGAACCCCAACTCGACTCAACGTCACTAACTTCCGCTATTTGTATGTCCACCCCTTGCGTTACCATACAACACCACGTGGATTACCGTGTTACCACCCCTTGCGTCACAGTGATCCCCACAAACCCAGGGTTACCGTATTTCCACCCCTCGCGTACGAAACCCTTGTGTGTCACCGTATTACCACCCCTTGCGTACGGGACTCCCTAAATCACCATTCGACCTCAAACAACTCGATTCTCAACTAACATGCAAGCTATGATTTCCGTAGATCACATCCTTAAGCGTAATGTCATATGATATGCCAACACTATCACAAAAGCGTCACAAACGGTTACATAATCCAATTAACGACCACTAGGCACTTTAACAGCGTTTAACCATGTGATTCCATGTTCAAATGTGCCCACAGAAAACCAACGGACAAGGGAAGCATCGAAAAGTCCAAAGAAGCCAAATGAACGAGCTTAAGATCAATTAGGAGGTGTTTCAAGGGGTTTAGAAGTGATTGAGAGCCAAAAAATTCAATAAGTGGTCAACAGGAACAAAATCTGGAGATAAGCTTCCCGTATCGATACGCATAAAATCCGTATCGATACGTGTTCAACTGTTCAAAAGATAAGCTACCCGTATCGATACGCCACGAAAACCGTATCGATACGGATTGGCTTCGGGTAGCGATTTCAGCAGATTTTCAGAACACGAATCACAACCAAAATCCAACAATCAACAGCTCGATTCTACACCAAATCAACAAGGAAACATATAAAAGAGGTCAAGAAGTTCTTACCTCGAGACAATGGATGAGATTCTCGGGTTATTGAACGAGCCCTAGACTTTCGAACCTTGAAACTTCGATTCGAACTCAACCCAAAGATTTCCGAGCATAGGAACGCGATTGCAAGGCTTGAATGTAGTTGTTTCTCGAAGATTTCAGGGTGTGAGGTGGAGTTTTGAGTGTGAGAGGAGGAGAGAGAGAGATGTCGGTGGAGGGAGAGATGGGAGACGCCGGATGAGAGAGAGAAAGGGGGGGAGGAAAATGATCCCATACTTGTGCACACCCACTAATATATCCTCAAATCATAAAATCACACTTTTCTCCCTCAAACTTCAATTTCATCACTTAAGTCCTCAAGTCAATTATTCATCAATAAAACCATATTTTCTCAATTAGGCATTTAATCGGTATTTCAAACATTAAAAATATTCGGGTCTCTACACTACAACACAACCTGCACACGCCAGTAAGCCTAAACCCACAGCTCTTATTTTCAACCCTCTGGGCTCTGGAAATGACCAGTTCACACCCAGGACAAACCAAACAATTTATATAGCAATTTATATACAGTTTAAATGGGCTACAAAGCCACAAAATGAATAAAACACCCCATAAACAATGTGGGGATAAAACAAAGGCCAAGGCCTATTTACCCATGCAAAGGCCAGTCACTGGTCAAAAAGGGACCTGCGTGCGCGGGTAACCCACTGCAGCACACAGGTTTGAGTCTTCTGACCAATGCTTGGTTTTACATGTTTCTGGGTTCTGAGACATATTCGGAAAGACCCCGGGGGTATTCCATATGAACAAAAATGAGTATTGAAAAGGTAACCAACAGTTTTAACATGGAAAAGCAGTAAATTGGTTATTAGGCATGCTCACAGTGACGTATAGACAAGAAATAAAGCATAAAACAGGGATCCTGACCCCACACTGGATCTTCACACCTGTTCAAAAGTTTAGCACGCGAGTCCAAACCTGAGTACGCGGGTTCTGAACCTGCGTATGCGGGTTCGTCCTAGACAGATCCCAAACAAGTCCCAGTCCCCATGCAAGATCTGCACGTACTGCCAAGGACTGGCGTACACGTACTTACGACCGGCGCACACCGGGTCTAGTCAGAAACGATTTTTGAAACCTTGCCAGCTTTAGGGCTAGGATTGGTATTGATTACCAGCCTTGACCCTGCCAGCCCCCCTCAGGGATCAGAACAGGAAAACAGTATACCCTTTGGTTTTAGGTTTGAAAAGATGATTGAGCTTGAGTTGGAAGGATTAATGGAGGATATTTGAAGGATAGAAGTTTTGGTGGATGGAGAACAAGTAGTAAGTTTGAATGCCCTTTGTATCTTTTTCACTGAGGTGAACAAAAATTAGTAACCTTGGCTTGTATCCTTTTTTTGTAACCCTTTGGAAGGAAGAACCATGGGGGGTATTTATAGGACAAAATCCCTCTATTAATGGAAACCCTCCATTAATGGAAAGCTTTCAGAAACCGTCCACAAATGGAAAGTAAAAGGTCCGAAACTTTAACCAGCGTGCGCGGGTCGTGGATCTACGCACGCCAGTCAAAGCTAACAGGTGCTAAATAAACCAACGCACGCGGAAAGGAAACCTACGCGCGCCAGTAGGGTTCTGGTTAGGTTTGGTTAAGGTTAAAAGGGTATCAAATACTCAAAGCTCAACCACTCGACATTCCAGGAGTGTTCTTGATCCATTTCATCATTAGGGAATCAAAAACCATAAAGAAAAGTAAATTAATCTGGAAAGTCCAGATTGGGGTGTCTACAGTAGCCCCTCTTTGACAGAACTTAGAGCACCATCGTCTTGGTACAAGTAACGTCAAAGATTTCTAGACACCCCTCAAAGCTATCCAGAACAGAGCATACTAGCAAAGTAGACATGTAAACTTAAGGAACCTGATTGGTAGGTTGAATTGGACAGGCGGACCATCGCTGGGGATGAAAGTAGCATTGGACAAGTGAAACGCCGCTAGATGGTTGAATTTGGACAGAAAAGGCTGTCGATGTGGTGGACTCTCTTGAGGAACAATTAGTTGCGGACGGATCATCGTCGTTGTGGATCAAATCTTCTCCGGCACAAAGAACTCCAACAAATCACAGGTAGGTCACGTCAGGTAGGTTGAATTCCATTTGTTGGGAATCAGAGCCAATCTCCTTATCAAAGACTATCCGAGATAGAGCAATAAGATTGTTGGAAGTTGCGCTAATAGTTAGACCGATGTGGACCAGGACAGGCGGACGGCTGTTATGGACTGATTGGACGGACGGACTATCGTTGAATTGGACAGGACAATCCGTCGTTGAAATGGATAGGAACGGTTGTTATTAAGTTGGACGGGACCGGCTATCGCTGATTTGGACGGGCGGATCATCGTTGAGTCAGGACAGTGGATCATCATTGAGGATGATATGGACCATCATTGAGTCGGGACAGTGGATCATCATTGAGGATGATTTTATCATCATTGAGGATGATTCAGACCATCGTTGAGTCGGGACGATGGATCATCATTGAGAATGATACGGACCATCGTTGAATTGGGACGGTGGATCATCATTGAGGATGATTCGGACCATCGTTGAATTGGATGATGGATCATCATTGAGGATGATTCGGATCATCGTTGGTTTGGACAGGATAGGCTGTTGGGCGGATCATTATTCAGAATGATTGAGTTGTTGTTGAGTTGGACGGTGGATCATCATTGAGGATGATCGGACCATCATTAAGTTGTATTGTATTCTGATCCCCAAAGTGTATTCCAAGTGCTAGCAGAGTGGGTCAGAGAGGCCATGCGCTTGACGCTTGTCATGGAGAACTAGATATGGAAAGCGGTGCATGACACCCCCCCAACAGTTGCACTATCTCAAAGCAGCAGCTCCGACTCCAATTCCGGTAGTGACTCAACCCCAGGTATGAACTCCAAAATCCTGTTGACTTGCTGCTTTCAATACTGGATAGGCGTGCTTTGGCAATTGATAGACTTTTCCTGCTTTCAACATTTGATATATACATTATGCAATGATATGCATACTAAATTGAATGCACAAATTGAAAATGCAAGGGTGGATTAAGGCGGCTTCTAAAGGACGGCGACCTAGAATGACCACAACCACAAGAGCTACACAGAGCAACACTGCCACCTCAGCCCCAGCTCAGAGATACGAGAGCACTAGACAACCAGCGGCTGGAGGTGTGCAGTTGAAAGAGAGGCCCATAAAAAGGGTGGCTCGCGTCGAGGAGTCTTCAGAGACTCAGAGGAGAAGTTTGAGAGAGAGAGACCTCGTCAGCAAAAGCCTCCTCAGAATAGGAGGATGGGAGCGAAGCCCCAGGTTCTTGAGGAGATCGAGAAAGACGACAACGACGAGAACGAGGCCGAGCTCTACCACTAAGGACTTGTAGACACCCCAATTTAGACCTATTAACTATCCTTAATTTGTGCCCTCGAGGCTCCCCGATGATGAAAAGGAATCAAATTGGGACTCGATTAAAGCTTGAACGATGCTTCTTGGTTTTTTTTAAAACTAAAACGCATTTTTCTCGACACCCTGAGAGTAAAATTGTCACACGTTTTAATGTATAAAATTTATTTGAATGAAACCAACTGGGTTAGAAAGAGGACTTAACTAGCTTTCAAACATTTCAAAAAACACCCAAATCCGAGTTCGGGAGTGTCCGTGGCGCCCCTCTGAAGTTGGGCAGGCACTCTTGAGCGCTCAGGAGTGGCACTCTTGAGCGCTCGAAAGTACTATCAGACCTTGGATGTTGAGCTTGATCTTTGACCACGTTTTTTTCAAGCTTTCAAACCTGCAGTTCAACCTTCATGTGCTAGACAGGCCTGCCTGAGCCATCAGGAATCTGATCAGCTATTTTGTTCCCCCAAAATGATTTCTTTTCATTTTTAATTTGATTTTTCAAACTAAAACCCTAATTTTGGGCTTGCCTATAAATAGCCCCTCATTTCAGCTTCTAAGACACATGAAATTTCTCTCTAACTCCCCCCCATTTTGCTGTCAAAACTTTCTCCTTAAACCCTCTCAAACATTTCCTAAAAGTCTATTATTTTCTCAAGTATTTTTCCAAGAAAATCACAAAAACATTTCCAATCTTTAGACACATTTAAGAATCTTTTTCTTACTGTTTTCAATCCATTTTCAAGCAAACAAATCAGTTCAAGAAGCAAAGTTCAAGTCAAGCAAAGGTATAAAGGCTCACTTTATACTTAAAATCTATTGTTTTCAAACTTTCTGAGGGGAATCAAGGGCCCATACCAGTTCTTCATACTGGTTATGAGCTCATTTGATTTCAGTTTAACCATAAGAGCAAGTGAAGCACAAGAAAATAATTTTTTTTCTCAAGGCATTGTGTTCACTCCCGAGCGCTCGGGACCATTCCTGAGCGCTCAGGAGTGCTGCTATCACTAGAATCCTATTTTGTCACAAAATATTGCATTCCAGTAGATACTGGGTGTGCACTGGTCCCTCCAGAGCCCAGTTAAGTTTATTTTCTGTTTGCAAGGAAGCAGTACTTGGATATACAAGACTTGTTCTAGTTTGTTTGAGTTTGATGCTGAGCAAACCTGTCTGAATATTGTTTTAATCCATCTCACATGTTTTTGTATATTCTGCCTACTATCAAAAAGTGCTAAGTTCTGTTTTTCAGGGGAAAGAGGTCCTGAGCGCTCGGGAGTGTTTTCAGTAACATTGTCTCAATTTTTGTATTCATTCATTTCATATCATGACATCTCTGTATCCTGTACATATGCACATGTATTCACTTTTACTTGGTGTGCCTGTAAATACGTGCTAACTGTTTCCATTTCATGAAAGTATTTTCGAAAAATCCCACAAACATTGAGTAGAGACCGACATTGCGTCGGGCGAGAGGGGTGCCGTAAAACCCTTCCCCTCTCGAAACATGGCTTCCGAACCCAAAACAATCTCTGGTTTTCAATTTCAAATAATTATTTTCAATCAAAATGGTTTCTCGGGTGGCGAACCTTAAATCCGAGTGGCGACTCTTCAATTTTTCAAAACGGAAACATATTTTTCGGGCGGGTAGCCCACAGGACTACCATTGAGCCTCTTTACTTTACTGTCCTTTGCTTTTGAGGTTCGGGCCTGCGTGCCCAGATAGATAGATGCTGAGTGGGCCGGCGTGCCCCCTATTGACATTAGTAGGAGTAACATTGGGCCTGCGCGCCCCTTTTTGACTTTTGGGCGTATGTGCCCCGTAGATACGCTTTTGCTTGGGCTGTTGTGCCTTGACGTGCATGTTTTTCCACCGTTAGTGGATACTGTTAGTAGCAAGTAAAAGTTGCATTTTCTGGTTTTATTGGTTCTCTTGGGGGAAATTGATAACAGAAAGCCTAAAACCAATCCGCTAATATCCAACTTGCATTGACGAATGATCTGAGTTGACAAATAGACGCGCATATATGTACAAACTTGCCTAGCTCGAATGAAAAGGAACGAAGAGCCCCAAAATAACGCGTAAACTCTTTGACACATGGAAAATAATCAAATTTTGGGCATTAATGAACCAAAACTCAAAATATTCCTTGACAGGTGAAACTGACACTTGCGTAAGGTCAAATAGATGTATAATGACCTGTATGAATCGATAAAGCCGGAAAAAGCGTCCTGACATGACAATGGATTGAAAAATTGGAAAAAACTGTCACAAAAACGGACATAAGACGCCAAAGATGACTCATTTAGTCCCGGACTGAATCCAACACCCCCGCACAGTCATGCTAGGTCCATATGAGCTGTACGGTATGACACAACTTGGCAAAAGCCCCTAGAACAGATTTCGAGGCACCGAAACCTTGATTTGAACTTGAAATGGACAATGATAAGCTGGAGGCAGTAGCTGACTGCTACTGTCTGCTGTTGGAATTGGAGCAACGCGCACAGGACTAGGACCAACGCGCGACTCTAAGGACACGCGCGCAAGCATTTGGGACCAGAGCGTGCAACTGCAATTCTACAGCAGGTGCCTTTGTTGACACTTCCTCTTCTGGAAGGAAATAGAGCCTTGTGGTTGCAAAGAGAAGCCATAGCAAGTCAAAATGTCGACTGACTTCACATTAGACTTTACTGAACTTAGAATAAACTGTAAGCCGTTAGGCCTCGCAAGCATTTTGTTCAGTTTTTCATGCCTCAAATATTTTAAGGCTTTTATGCTAAGCTTGTATATTAGAAATAGTAATTTGCAATAAAACTGTAAGACGAAGGGCTTCCCCCTTCTGATTCTCCAATGAAGCTCGTCTTGTTCTCGACCTTTCTCGTTCTTTGATGTGTACCAAAACGCCAACCATGGATCCAATGATATATTATGACCGAATCTCAAAGAGAGATTGCCTACATATCCCTTTTTAAGGAATCAGGTCAAAGCGTAGTTCGGGCCAAGATTCACTCGTGTGTTTTACCTCTCCTTTTACGCTCTAACTTTTGCCTAGAAGCACCGCCTTTTCAGATTTTCAATCTAGCGAGCTTTCGACTTTTTGCCTATTTATTTTTGCCTAGACCGCCTCCTTAGGTTTTCGGTCTAGCAGGCTGCTCTAACTTTTGCTTGGAACCGCCCACCCTTGGGGTTATTCGGTCCAACGAGCTTTCAAAAATTGCCTATTTACTTTTGCCTAGACCGCGGCTTCATAGGTTTTCGATCTAGCAGGCTGCTCTAACTTTTGCTTGGAACTGCCCACTCTTGGGGTTTTCAGCCCAACGAGCTTCTCTCAGGGAAAAGTAGCTTTTGAATTGATCCAGGTTGACCAAGGTATCGAATTTTGTCGCCGTCGAGATCGACAATCTTTGGCCGCAGCCCCAGATAAAATGGTTTTGATAACGCAGGGTCCAGGATGCTTCGGCTGACATGCCTCGCTCTGGGCCATTTTGTACACTTCCTAACTTGTGTTCGACGGAACGCCGCTGTTGCTGTTTTGAACATGGTACATGACCCGGAGCAAGAGGATCTGATGCTTCACTGCGAGGCATGTCTTGATGAGTCTATTGATTTTTTAGCAAGCCTGGCCGGGTGCGATGCTCCTCTGGGGACAGCGCTGAATCGATTTAAACCATCCGGGGGTCTACCTCATCTTTCAAGTTTATAGAAATTACTTCTTCTTTTAGAGGCTGAGCATGCCTTTCGTCTTCCCTTTCGGCAAGGGAACACATTTCCTTTGGGGATGTTCCCATCGAAATCTATCCCTTCGTCGTCAGGGTTGACACAGTTTATATAAAAGCCAGCGAAGTACTTAAAAGCAGAATAATGCATATCATAAAAAACCTCAGGTTTACCAAGTACAACAGACTCAAACTTGAAACAAAAGCTACGACATGGAGGGCCAAGAGGCACAAACTCCGACTCTAAGCTAGACTTAGACTCGACTGACTCTGAGTCAGACTCAGACGTGTCGTAAATGCAAGTTAGACGCAATTTAAAAATGCAATATTTAAAAACTACTTTTAGCTTCCGTGATGAGAAGGGTAGAGCCCTCGAGAATGTCGAGCCCAAGTATCAGCACTTTAGCCTCCTCAGCATCTTCGACCAAACCCATTTGGGAGAACATCAACTCTAAATGCCCTTGAGTGAAGGACCTCAGCCAGTCAGTCTTCTCCCTTGATTGAATAAGCTTCCTCTTGAATTCCTCCTTTGCAGGTTCCTCACCACTATCGGTTTAAGTGTTGGCAGATAAGTCCTCCATTGCACCTATGGCCATCAGATTAACCTCGGGTTCGGACAGGAGAGACACGATTGGTTTGGATTGATTTTCTGGGATAATGTAGAGGGTTGGGTTGAATATGGTGGAGCTAGGCTTGATTTGAGCAGAGGTGAGGGATATTTGGCTAACATGTGGGTTGGAATCGTGTTGAGGCATAGAGTTGGAGGTGACATTGGCTTTTGATGAGAGTGGGACTGGAATGATGCCATTATCGATGAGATCTTGAATGGCATGTCGGAGACGGTAGCAGACATTGGTGGAATGGCCAGGCATTTGATGGTAGGGGCAGAAGTGGCTGGGGTTGTGGCTGGCAGGGAGAACCTTAGGCAGCAGAGTTGGGGTTAGAGGCCTGATGGAACCGGCATCGAGGAGCTTCTCGTAAACTGAGGCCAGAGGTGCAGGGAAGCATGAGAAAGCCCTTGGTTGGTTCTAGCGACTGGAGTGAGGGTTCAAGGTGGAGCCTTTACTTGCTTTGCAACTGCACAACATTGCGCCAGCAACGGGATGCACCCTTTTGCCTTTAGAGTTGAGCTCATCACTATGCATGTCATCCCCTTTAATGTTAGTTTTGGACAAGGATCTAGCATCCTCTTTTAGGTGAGTTCTGGCCTTACGGATTCAGCCAGATCTTTGAACATGTCTTTTGAGCACAGCTTGGTTTCAAACGTAGGAATGTGGTAAAGTTGTGGAGGTTCTTGGATTCGGGCATCATCAATATTTAGCCCCAGATCTGGCTTTGACATGGCGGAGGTAAAAAGGTCAACCAGCCCCTGGACCATTTTGCTTGTCCATTTTCTGGCTCATTTCCTGTAGAACCTTTTTCAGCTCAAACAATTCTGTTTGCCCTTCCATTGGAAGTGATCGAGGAAGGGGGATATGGCCTTGGAAGTAACAGTGAACCTGCTGGTGATGTCGTTGTATTTGATGGAGTGGCAAGCCTTTGCAAAAGCCCCAGTAGACGCTCCCAAGTAGGTTTGGTTCTTCCCTTCAGTGATATGACCTAGAGCTTTGGACTGCAAAGTAAATGTGAACTCGGCGATGTTCCTGCAGTAGTTAGAATGCAATGCACACGTTGTCGTCGTCGGTGTCCTCCTAGACTCTAGAACTAAAGACAAGCTTGTCTCATGATGTTCGAATGCTGCCAGAATCCTCAGAAATCTTTTCAAGGGTGTATCCTTGTTTGAATCAATTAACACTAAGAGATGTCAAAATAGTCTAAGCCTTTGATTACTTCGTTCTCGAAGTTTCAATTTTGGAGTCGGAACAACTCGGTGTAGATGACGTGAAACCGAAACCGGGGTGGCGTAGGTGACACAACACCAGTTAGCCTGAGCGATGTAAGTGTTTAGCACTTAACCTGGGTGGTGTAAGTATCACGGCATTCTCTCCGTTGTTCCTAAATTTTCTGTTTGAAACCTCGGTCGGGTTTAGGCAAGGACTTAGAAAATCTTGATATCTCAAAGCCTCGTTGATCCAAGGACTTTGAAATTCGATAACACGCACCATCAAGATGCACGACTCTTCATCGGGTCATAGCAGCGTCCTAATAATTATAAGACATACTCGAAAGAGAAGACAACCTAAAAGTCGCTTTAACATGCTCCTACGCAAGACAGAATGTATGTACAGTGCATGCAACAGGGAAAGCGGTAACACATAGACAGTATATGGGGGTTAGATGCAAATAATCTTACCCTGTGGGTACCTGTCTTAGTTTGGAGAGTTTCTAGTGCTTTGTACATGTAGAGGCCAGTTTTGGTTTGAGTGGGTTCCTCAGACTAGAGCCATGATATACCTCCCGCTGCAACGCGTATTGCAGATAAACGGTCGAACAGTAGTACGACTCATCATCGTCCAAGGTTGTTGGGCATTCGAGGACCCCGGGCTCCAGTAAACTGTGCCGGTTACCCAAAACACCTCAACGGGGCTAGCCAACATCGATGCACATGAAGAATGCCAAAAGAATGATTAATGAGAGAGATTCGCAATGTTTGAAAAATGCCTTTTAAAATATGGCTCACTTTTATTAATCGATACTTGGAGTAAACTACTCAAGCGAACCATCGGAAAAGTCCCAGTTCGGATTGGCTGGATACGAGGATCCTATTAAATTACCATTTCGTTCTTCAGCAGCGCGAAGCGTACTATTTTGACAGACTTTTGAAGGATTGTTCTCAAGCATATTAATTTCCAAGTATAGATTAATGCAATAAGTCCCCAGTAGAGTCGCCACTGTGGGCACACGCCCCTAAAATCTTGTGAAAATCGGGTGCGTCCTTTTTGGAAAGCATGGCGAAACGCTCAATTCAGAGTCGTCACTCGGGTTTTAGCGGTGAACCACCCAAGGAACCGAACTTGAAACGCTTGCTACGTTTTGATTGGAAAATATTTTGTAGACTGGTCCGTCGTCACCTTCGATATCTGAGGTTCGGGAGCTAGGTTACGAGAAGGGAAGGGTTTTAAGGCACCCCTCTTGCCCAATCCAAAGATCGGTCTCTACTCGGACATTTATAAAACATTTGCAATTCTCTCTCATTAATCATTTTTTAGCTAATTAGGGCGGGGGAACAGTTTAAGGGGATTAAAACCGTAACATGTTGGCAGGATATGATAGATGGCATGCTTGCTTATTGAAACAGTTAGTATAAGATGAAAACAGACTCATGTGGGAGTTTTAAACAGATTGGAAGGCACTGTTCTGGAGTGACGTGCGCAGGAAGAAACCAGCATGCACTGATCAAGTCACTGCATGCTGATCAAACCTGCGTACGCTACAACACAACCCACGCACGCCAGTAAGCCTAAACCCACAGCTCTTATTTTCAACCCTTTAGACTCTGGAAATGACCAGTTCACACCCAAGACAAACCAAACAGTTTATATAGCAATTTATATACAGTTTAAATGGGCTACAAAGCTACAAAATGAATAAAACACTCCATAAACAGTGTGGGGGATAAAACAGAGGCCAAGGCCTAGTTACCCATGCAAAGGCCAGCCACTGGTCAAAAAGGGACCTGCGTGCGTGAGTAACCCACTACAGCACACAGGTTTGAGTCTTCTGACCAATGCTTGGTTTTACATGTTTCTGGGTTCTGAGACATATTCAGAAAGACCCTAGGGGTATTCCATATGAACACAAATGAGTATTGAAAAGGTAACTAACAGTTTTAACATGGAAAAGCAATAAATTGGTTATTAGGCATGCTCATAGTGATATATAGACAAGAAATAAAGCATAAAATAGGGATCCTGACCCCACACTGGATTTTCACGCCAGTTCAAAAGTTTAGCACGTGGGTCCGAACCTGAGTACGCGGGTTCGTCCCAGACAGATCACAGACAAATCCCAGTCCCCATGCAAGATCTGCACGTATTGCCAAGGACTGGCGTACGCGTACTTACGATCGGCGCACGCCGGGTCTGGTCAAAAATGATTTTTGAAACCTTGCCAGCTTTAAGGCCAGGACTGGTATTGATTACCAGCCTTGACCCTGCCAGCACCCCTTAGGGATCAAAATAGGAAAACAGTACAAAGGTGTATACCTTTGGTTTTAGGTTTGAAAAGATGATTGAGCTTGAGTTGGAAGGATGAATGGAGGATGTTTGAAGGGTAGAAGTGTTGGTGGATGGAGAACAAGTAGTAAGTTTGAATGCACTTTGTATCTCTTTCAATGAGGTGAACAAAAATTAGTAACCTTGACTTGTATCCTTTTTTTGTAACCCTTTGGAAGGAAGAACCATGGGGGGTATTTATAGGGCAAAATCCCTCTATTAATGGAAACCCTCCAGAAATTTTCCACAAATGGAAAGTAAAAGGTTCGAAACTTTAACCAGCGTGCACGGGTCGTGGATCTACGCATGCCAGTCAAAGCTGACAAGTGCTAAATAAACCAACGAGCGCGGAAAGGAAACCTACGCGCGCCAGTAGGATTCTGGTTAGGTTTGGTTAAGGTTAAAAGGGTATCAAATACTCGAAGTTCAACCACTCGACATTCTTGGAGTGTTTTTGATCCATTTCATCATTGGGGAATCAAAAACCATAAAGAAAAGTAAATTAATCTGGAAAGTCCAGATTGAGGTGTCTACTGGACATGATCTCTGTGAAAATTAAATCCTGGACCCATAGATATCTATCCTATGCTAGTAGGATTCAGTTGAAAAAGTCCATTTTGTTCTCTATGCAGACCTATTGGTCCTTCTTATTTATCCTTCCCACTAAGGTAATTAAGGAGGTGGAATCTTTACTTAGATCATTCTTTTGGTCTGGTCCCGACTTAAAGAAATCTGGTGCTAAGGTCTCTTGGGACCATCTTTGCTCTCCTCGAGATGAGGGAGGGCTTTGATTTAAGTCCATCCAATCTTGGAATAAAGCTGCTATAGCTAAACACATTTGGTTTCTTATTGCTGGTGGTGAGCAATCCATGTGGTGCCAATGGGTTAAATCTTACCTTCTCAAGGGGAGAAGTTTTTGGAATGTCAAGATGCCTGTGATACGTCTTAGGTTTGGCGGAAAATTCTAAACCTTAGGCCTCTTGTCCGTCCTCACCTCAAATCAGTCATAGGAAATGGACATTCCACCTCTCTGTGGCATGACAACTGGCATCCTCCTGGACCACTTTTTCAAAGATTTGGTCCTAGAATTATTTATGACTCTGGTCTCCCTCAGGATGCAATGGTCTATTCTATCCTTCATGATGGTCATTGGGCCTTCCCTGTCACTCAATCTCTTGAACTGAATGAAATAAGGGTGCCCTCCCCCTTTGTTACTACATACTCAGGACTCAACAGACCATTGCGTATGGTCTCTTTGTGCCAATGGCAAATTCTCTATTTCATCTCTGTGTTACACTTTGAGGAATCATTACCCTAAGGTCCCCTGGAGTCATCTTGTGTGGTTTCCTGGCCACGTCCCAAAGTGTAGTGTGATCTCTTCAAAACAGACTATCAACAGAAGATAGGCTTGTCCTTTTTGGTATTAAGTCCTCCTCCAGCTGCAGTTTTTATGATGGGACAGAAAGCCATGATCATCTATTTTTAACTGTCCCTTTTCCACTCAGGTATGGAATCACATCTCCAGCAAACTTAATGTCAACTGGACCCCTCAGACCTGGTCAAATTGGGTTCTTCTCCTCTATTCTATGAAGGGCAGGTCCCTCAAGATCATTACTATTAAATTAGCCTTCACAATCACATTATATCATATCTGGAAAGAAGGAAACTTCAGGAAATTCCAGAATATAAGTTGTCCTCATAATATAGTGGCAAATAAGATATACACTGAAGTGAGGCTAAGACTTCTGTCACTGGCTAAACTTCCTCCTAGGGCACAAGCTAACTGGTTCATCAATGTATGGAAATTGTCAAATACATAGCTGCATATGAGGTTGTGTGTTTGCATTGTTTTCTTTGGTTTTGTTCTACCACTTATCTAGCTATTTTTTTTTTTTGGGTAAATCAGCTTGAAATAAAAAAAGGCTAACCGAATATACAGCCTACAAGAGGTATACCCCAGGAGGAACAAAAGAAAAATAAAAAACAGAGATTGCCTACGCCAAACGGCTACAGGACTAGTTGAAAATGAAACAATTATTTCCTATCTATCAAAAAGAGGGATACGAAATAGATGGCAAAAGGATTACACTTAGTGCAACCTGACTACTAGGAAAAGAACCAAATCACTGAGTTACAACCTTAGATAAAGAGCACATGTATTCTAAGCAACCAAATACTTGAACTTCCGAATGCCAGAAAATGAAGTCCTCATGAGAATGGTGGTAGGATCCTGGATACAAGACCCAATACCATAGATACCATTGCACAATGGCAGCCCGCTTGCTGAACTTGTTTGGGCCAATCTTCCATCAAACCTAGCAAACCACAACAAACAGCAGCAGCTATAGGAGCAAACCATGGGGTTTCCACCACGCATTGCGGGCCCCAACATGTATTTTTTTTTCAGTAATCTAAACCGTTCATCTTGTAGGGCCCGCATAGTAGTACATTCACACAAAAAATCATATTCATCGGATATCGATAGGTATATTAAAAATTAAATCTTAGTTTATAAAATAGACGGCTATGGATAGTTTAACTTTAAACTTATCTACCGTCGATTTTTTAAACCAAACTTTGATTTTTTATATACCTATTCATGTCTGATAAAGCTAATTTTTTGTGAAGATGTACTACTATGCGAGCCCTACAAGATGAACGGTTCAGATTACTATAATATACACATGGTGGGACCCATAATGGATGGTGGTGGAAAACCCAAGTTTTCCACCTAAGGTGGATGAAATTTACACTCTTGTTTTAATCTCTGATACTATTCTTGATCTTAGCCATAAGGCCGAGAATAGATACTTGATCTTTTTTTTGATCGATGATACTCCACTGGATCTTAGCCAAAAATCTGAGAACAGATACTACACTTGATTTTAGCCAAAAGGTCGAGAACAGATTCTAATCTTGATCTTTTTTTTTGGTCGGCAATACTATACTTGATATTAGCCAAAGGACCGAGAATAGGTATTTTAGTTTTTTTTTGATCGGCGATACTCCACTTGATCTTAGCCAAAAGATTGAACAAATACTACACTTTATCTTTTTTTTAATATTCAATACTACACTTGATCGTAGGCAAAAGATCGAAAACATACTACATTTGATTTTTTTTTAATCTTCCATACTACACTTGATCTTAGCCAAAAAGCCGAGAATAGATACTGCACTTGATCTTTTTTTGATCTGTGTAACTACACTTGACAGTAGCCAAAAAGCCGAGATCAAATACTACACTTGTTGTCTTGTTCCTCTCTTTTTTTTGTCGGTGGTACTATAATTGACATTAACCGAAAAGCTGAGAATATACTACACTAGATTTATTTTATTAGAGATACTACACTTGATCTTTTTTTTATCGGTTATATTACTCATGATGTTAGCCAAAAGGCTGAGAACAGATACTACACTTCATCTTTTTTTTTATTAGCGATTCTATACTTGATCTTATTCAAAAGATTGAGAACAGATACTATAGTTGATTTTTTTTTTTTATCTTCGATACTACTCTTGAACTTAGCCAAAAGGCTAAGAACAAATACTGCAGTTGATCTTTTTTTTCTTTATCGGCGATACTACTCTTGATCTTATCAAAAAGGCCGAGAATAGATACGGCACTTGATCTTTTTTTATTGATTGGCGATACTACACTTGATCTTAACCAAATGATTGAGAACAGATACTACACTTGATCTTTTTTATAATCAACAACACTACACTGGATCTTAGCCAAAAGGCCGATAATAGATAGTACTAGCCAAAAGGCCGATAATACTACACTGAATCTTTTTTAATCGCCAATTAATTGGGCTACAAGTTCTTCAAATAGTACATACTAAAAATAGTTTTCTTTTGTTTTGGTGAAATACTTTGGGACAATTTTATTACAGTTATTTCTAAACAATATCTACGACAATATAACTCTTTAAAAGAGGTTAAATTTATGAATTAAGTTTCAAAGCTATCAAACTAATGCAACTATTGGAAAATTTTGTAGAATTAAGTGGCTCCACTTGAACCTAACTCCCACCCTCCCCTCATTATAGGGAAACAGTACATTAGGAAAAGCAAATGCATCGAGAGAGATTGGAAGAATATTATACCCTCCTAGCACTGCCGGCCCAAGCACAAGGCCCACAAAGCCTGGGCCTTGGGCATACCCAAGATGCCCAATTTTTGGGTCACCCCAATTTTTTTTAGTATTTGGGTTGGGTAGGACTCTTTTTAGGAAAGACCCAGTCCAAGTTTTAGAAGTATGGCCCAGTCTCTTGAGCATTGGTACTGAGGCAGTTGGACTTTCTATTTATAAAAAGATTCTTTGCCTTCACTGTTTCCTTCAAGTAGCGATGTGGGACTATAGGTGGGAGGCTTTGTTTTGCAACTTGTTTGTCCCACATCGACAGAGCAAAGACTCAATTGGCAAAGTGCTCACCTAAAAAACCCTCTACTCCACTTGTTCCACTTGCTCACAGAGTGGTTGCACGTGAAAGCAACACGTGGGCAGCAAGTATTGGAATTAAAATTAAAATTATTTTAAGGGGAAATTTCAAATTTTGAAATATATATATATATGTATGTATGTATGTATTAGTCAAGGGGATTTAATACTATAGTTTTGGCTTTCTCTGACTGTTTATTTTTTTCCGTAAAAATTGTCAAGCGTTTAGGGCACAATTCTTAGAATAGGCCTTGGGCACCCAAATACCTTGGGCCGGCCCTGCCTCCTAGTACTGCAACTCGCATCACTTAACCCCTCATTAGTCATTACGGGGCGGATGAGTTTCTGGGTTGTGTTTTGTTACATTTTTTTCATTTAGAAGAGGCCCAAAATGAATCTATAAGTTCTCGGTCCGGAAACGGATCAGGTAATCGAGTTGGAATTTTTTTTTTTATAGCTAGTGGTCCAATTCAAATAGGTTGGTCAATGGCTAATTGGGTTTGGGGTAAGAAGACAATTTCACTCCTTTAGAAGTTATACAATCATTCGACCCTTGTCGTTGCTCTTTTAAAGGGGATTTCAAAAGCATGCGTAGAAAAGGGACTAGATTGTATTTAGGGCATTTGCATTTTATTTCTTTTATCGTGTCAAACCGCTTCCACACCTTTATTTATTGGCAGTTCATGGTGAAATTTGAAGTTTGGAAAATCTATATTATAAAACAAAGCGGTTTTCCACCAAAATGTCTACACATACAAACATAGATGCATCTACAGCCGTTCGATCGTACTTAGTGATAATATTGGTTTAAGTTGCAGATTTTGCTTTAATAAAATATCCAGTTTTCTTTTATTGGTTTCGAGTTGTTAAAATATTTTTAATGAGGCTTTGTGATCCATAATTGTTACATGGGTTCACGGCCGGTCATTTTCCCGAATTTGGGGCATGACAAAATGAGCCACTACAAGATGGCTTGAGCTCGGCTTGAGATTTTATATCTCAGCTCGAGCTCTCAGTGGGAAATGGCTTAAAAAAGCAGAGGCTTGGTGCTGAACTTACAAAGGATTCTCTGTGTACCAGGTTAAAACTTCCGATGTAGGACTAATTCGACTGAGGAACTTTCCATTTGCTTGTCCTACATCAAAAACCCAGACGCACTAGCCACCAGGCATTTCTTGCGCTATAAATGCTCTCACTTCCCTTTCTTGTGCGTTGATTTGGCTTTCACCAGTATCTAACTTATGCTAGCGGCACTTGACACATTAAATTAAATATAGTAGTCATGGCTCGGCTCGCGAGCTCATTCGGGTCGAGCTCGGCTCGTTTTCCAAGCAAGCTGAGATATCTGGCCGAAGCTTGCTCATTTTTAGTTCGAGTCGAGCTTGAACGAGCCGGGATATCGTATTATATACTCTCTATATCATTTCACTTAAATCTAAAATTAACTCTACAGTCTACACAGAGCCGATAAATAAAAAATAAAAAAACTTTGTACAGACTACAGAGAGTTCCTCGTGCGTTATAATAGAAAGTACAAGGAGTGAAGTGCAAATTTCAAATTGTTCTTTAAATACAAACAGAATCGCCTCTGGATCCATCAAAAACCCACAACGGTCGAACCCCCCCCCCCCCTTTCTTCTCTCTCAAGTCTCGACATTCTCCTCAAACCCCTCATCTCCGGCGCCGCCAACCGAGCCTGTTTGTGAATCCGTCGACTCTAGGCGGCATTGTTGTTTCCCAAGCACCGCACGCCACCACCGCCGAACCTAACGAGGAGTATTCGCTTCTACTACCGACGACGAGTTCGGGTCAGACCAAGGTCCCCGAGGTTGAGGTCTACCTCCACCGGCGAGGAAAAGGCCCGATCGACATGTTCAAGTCGGGCCTCGGCGGGTGGTATCAGAACCAGATCGAAATAGGAGGTATCCTCAACAAATACGGCTTTAATTTCGTCTTCGCCTCTGCTCTCTTACCTTATAATATGATCCGTTCATACCCTTATCATCATCGTGCATCGAGTGGTGCGTTTAGATTCAAGTTCGTACAACTCAATATGTACCTACACAGATGTTCCATATTTAGATTTAGACCAAGAAGATTTCGATCTTAGTTATGAGCAAGAAGATTTTGATTCTGTGTTTTTTTACTCTAATCGAATTTTTTTTTTTTAATACTATGAACTCCAATTTTATCTTTTCCTCTCTCCTCCCTTTGAAAACCCTAATCGATGCACGATGTCGATAGTTTATTTGAAGTACGAATTCTAATTTTGATTTTGAACCCTAGTTGTTAGTATTGGTCCGTATGATGCTAATTTTGCTTCATAATAGTAGAAAATTTCGTAGAACCTTGCTGACTGCTGTTAGGTCGTAGTTAGAAGTTTGTTTTCACTGGTTCTGTTTGTGTTGTTCATATCTTGACTCAATTTGGGGCTTATGTTGATAGTCTCTCCGGTCTTGAAGTTATTGCAAAGTTTGTCACTATGAAAATGGATGGTTCATATCTACATTTGGCAGATCATGCAAACTTTAGGACTCTGAAATCATTGTTACAAAGTATCCATATTTCAACAAACTCCTTTACCTTCACAAAAACCGATGCTAAGGTACAAAAGTCACGTTAGTATACCAAGAAATATATATTCATCTCATCCAATTGGCTTTTGCTGCTTAACTGTTGGCTTGTCCAATACTTCAATTTTTAGATGTCTTCCTTGAGTATTATGTAAGTCATGCCTTTGTCCTTTCCATATTCTCTATATTGGTCTTTTTCTCTGTCGAAGGTGAAAGAAAAAAGACAGATTAAGTTAGCATGTATGAGTGAAGAGTAGTTGTAGATTTCAGGGAATCATGTATCTCTCTTGGAATAAAAGATCAGGGAGCTGCTACATTTTGTGAGATCTTTCCTTCATTTGGCATTGAATTGAAGTTATACCACCAATTTGTGTGTATATATGCAGCTGAAGATTTGAGAAGAAAAAGAAGATTCAAGCGGGAGCTAAAGGTTCTTCACATTATTGGATTTCAGAAAATGTCGAATATGACGAGGTAATCCTTTGCATTGCAATGTTTTTATTTTTCCCTTGAGATCAAGGGTTGCATAATTAGTTTGGTTTTTGAGGATGGTGGATTACCAAATGGAACTGAAGTAGTGTATTATTCTCGTGGGAAGGTTGTTCATATCAATGGTATGATGAATGTATCTATTAGGAGTAATTTTGATCATGTGAATTCATTCTCTCTTTTGTAAAATAATAAAAATTGCGCGAGGGTTATTAAGAGGACCTGCAATATTTTTTCATTGTTGCAACTCCGAAGTTTTTTTGTTATTGCACTCTAGGCTCTAAAAGTTCTTTTTTTGTCATCTACTATTTGTCCAATTCTTTTTTGGGTAGTTCTTTGGAAATTCATTGAGGCAACCTTCTTTTTGCTAACAATTTTACTGGACCAATTCCAGAAGAATTCAGCAAACTGACAAATTTGACAGATTTGTAAGTGGTGGTTATGCTGAAATTTCTCGGTCTCGAACCTCAGTAATTCTGAAAATTCCATTCTCTAACTGCAGTAGGATAGATGGGAGTACACTGTCTGGCAAAATACCAGATATGATAGGGAACTGGACAAAAATTGACAGAATGTGAGTATCACCTCATCTTTCTTATTCATAATCAATCTTTTCTCACTTGAGGAATTCTCAGAAATGAATGAAATTTAAACTTCAAATTTTGTGCAAGAAAATCTCAAATGAATAGTTGATTTAACTATGTTTCAGGGACATGCAAGGCACATCCATGAGTGGCCCTATTCCTTCTACCATATCCGAGCTGATAAATTTGGAAGAACTGTGAGGACTTATTTACATTTCCAGACTACTTTATCCTATTTAGAAGGATATTTGAAGTAGTCTGATCTGATCCTTCTTAATTTTTCAGGAGGATATCTGATTTGAATGGGTCAGATATGACATTCCCTGATCTGCAGAACATGACAAAGTTGGAAACTCTGTACGTTTAATATGGATATACTCCATGGGACAATGAAACCTTATGTTGTCAATTTGCTGTTTAATTACCTTAATGGAGTACATTTTACTTCATTGTATAGGGTACTGAGAAATTGCTTAATTACTGGTCCAATCCCAGATTACATCGGTGACCTGCCTAAACTCAAATATTTGTAAGTTCATTTTGGTGATAGTCTTATCAAGCTACTTGTTTCATGATTTATTAATTCCTTCTGATTTGATATCTCTGCAAAACAAAATGCCATCTTTGTTATGCTCGTATTCTGGACTGAAGTGGTTTCGTATGTTACTTCACTTGGCATGTTACACCATACGAGACCGTTGCTGTTAAGCTAGTCACAATGACAAAGAATCTGGTTAATGACTTGACATGTTGTAATTATATGTAACAAATTAAATTTGTTTGGTATAGTTGTTTCGTGCTATTTAATATTGTTTGTAACAAATTTAAGAATCTAGAGTTGTTGTTTAGGGTACGTCCAGAGTTTTAGAACTACTTGGTGAACGACATGCAGGAACATCATATGAGATTGAACTGATTGAAGGCATCTTTTTATATTTCCTCCTTTCTGCGGTGTAATTGTATACGATTTTGATATGCCATAGGTCTTGCTTGCAGAGATCTGAGCTTTAACAACTTGAGTGGTCAAATTCCGGGTTCACTTCAGAGTTCTGATCTAGATATCATGTAAGCCACTAGATTTAGATAGTTGTATATCCAAAATTTTACATAGTGTGTATATTGTTTGCTTACTAATGTTTGAAGCTGCTTGATAGCATCATGCTTGATTACTATTCAGCGTGCGACGCAATATTGGCTGATGATGCAGGTTACTGACTAGCAACTCACCGACTGACTAGCAACTCACCGACTGGAGCTCTACCCGGTTGGATTCTAAGCAACAAAAATGATATGTTAGTAACTTTCCCACCTTCTGATTCATGCGGCATAAATGTTTACCACGTCCTGAATTGGGAAGGACGTTGATGTTGAGCTTGATCACCAACAAATTTGTCACAAATGTCATTCCTATTCCTGTTGCAGTCATGTGTCATACAACAACTTTACTGAGTCATCTGCATCTGGTTGCCAGGCGTCTAGGGTGTAAGCTTTTTGCGTTATTAGTTCTATTTGACTTACAATGTTACATGTCATCAAGAAGTCACCCTTTGTATATTGGTCAAAAGGAACTTAGTTTCCAGCCATTCGTCCATAGAGTGCAACTCGTAAGTTCGTAACATCGAAAGAAATTAAATTATCTAATCTTACTGTAATAGGTGAAAGAAACTAAATTCGTTTTGTAGAATTGAATGGTGCGTGAAGAAGGATCTCCCTTGCTTCACATCACCCCAATGTAAGCAATAATATGTTCCCCAGCTCTTTTATTATGACATTGATGCATCGAAATTTTAAGTTTGTGGTCTCTTTGTTATGTGCAGACCATTCATTATACATCAATTGCGGAGGCAGCCAAATAGCCGCCGAGGGGAATGAATATGAAGAGGACTTGGCGGTCCATCATACTTTTTCAGCACAGGGTTTTTCATGAGCAACGGGGATGCTAATTATTTAGCAAACAACTCATTCTCTTTGAATATGACTGGTGCAGAGTACTACAAAACAACCCGCCTTGCCCCAAATTCACTCAAGTATTATGGACTTTGCTTGCACAGGGGCAGTTATAAAGTGCGTCTTCACTTCGCTGAAATAATGTAATCTGATGATCAGACATATAGCAGCCTTGGAAGACGCATTTTGATGTATCAATCCAAGTGAGTTAGGAGGCCAATGTTCTGGTAGATTTCATGCATGTCTCATTTACCATATTTTTATAAACAAATTGCTTTATGGGCTCTTTCTTTTTTGGACTATGGTTTTTTGGTAAAATGCTAACGACAACCCTTAAGGCAATTGTTAATGGGCAGAAAATGTATTGATAGTTGTGAGGCGGTTGTAGAAATCTCTGAATATGTATTGAAGTTCTAACTTCTAGTACTCATATGGGTAGCAAGACCATTCATTTTTTAGCCTTAGAAAGATAAATAATGCTAGCTTTTGGCTAAAGGGTTACTTTTTCTCCTAACTCAGGGGAAAGAAGTTTTGAAGGATTTTAACATAAAGGAGGTAGCTAAAGGTGTTGGCATAGGTATCACTAGGGAATTTGATGACATTCTTGTTATTGGTAGCACTTTGGAGATACACCTATACTGGAGAGGAAAAGGGACTACTGACCTCTAATATCTGCTATCAAAGTAACTCCAAGTGGGTAATATCTTCTATTTTGGGTTAGTCTTTTTTTCTTTTATGCTCCTACCTTGTCAGAGACTGATTTTCCTCTTTCCATAGATTTTGAAGTTAGTACTGGCCTATCTGCGAGAGCTATTGTTGGCATCGTGGCTGCTTCCTTTGTACTCCTTGTGTTGATCCTGGTTGTACTCTGGATGAAAGGGTGCCTTGGGGGGAAAGATCTTGAAAATAAAGGTAAGATTTGACACTCAATGAATTCTGCATATGATATTCTATTGCCGCTGCATGTAAAATCTGCTAGATAGGATGGATGCTTGAGCTTTCGATGGGCCTGGATTTGGTGCAGTATGTTGTGAATTATGCAGATGCTACTCACATGAGTAGAAGGCCAGCTGAAAATTTCACATGAAAACAAGCCCGATTGTGAAATCTGAAATCTTAAGCATATCTCTTCATGCACTTCTTGTACATGGTTTGTCTATGAGTGTTACCTAACTAGGCGACAGCCTACAGCTGATAAGATTGACTATTAATCGTCGTACATGTGGTTTGATGACGATTAGGAGTAAGATAAATGCTCCTTGAGCAGGAATGTACTGTTCATATAACACAACTAATGGGAAGTAGCGTGGGACGTTCGTACTGTTCCAAAAATAGTCATGTCATGGTTCATGTAGCACAACCACCTTAGGATTGGTTTTAAAATCTCAATCATTCTTCTTTAGCTGTGTTTGTACTGTGCTTATCTAACTTCTTCCATTTTCTCTTTGTTACAGAACTTCGAGTACTTGAGCTGTAAACAGGTTATTTCACCTTGAGACAGATCAAAGCCGCAACCAATAACTTTGACCTTGCAAACAAGATTGGTGAAGGAGGATTTGGGCCAGTTTACAAGGTAATATTCATGCTTGCTTTCACCTTTGGTTTCATCCATTAAACAATCTTAGTACTCGAAAAGTCTTTTTGAAATTGTCGAGTTCTAAATAGTTAGTTACTAGGATCTGATTATAGGATATCAAACAGTAAAATGACAAAATTTTGAAATTTTTAAAAGCTGTTCTTCCTAAAGGGCACAATGAATTCCAAATGGGGATTAGTGCATTTATTTGAATTGATTCTTTTATTACTTTGGACGATTTGTATAGTTTATGGTCTCGTATCCTATGGCTGTTCACTTGATAATTCTATCATAGTTACACTGTTTACCCATGGTCTCGTATCCTATGGCTGTTCACGAATTTAAGGGTATCAAGTTTTGCCGCCCAAACACACGAGATATGGGAACTGGAACCACGTTCACACACCGATAACCTCTCATCTCTCCCATTAATTCCACGTTCACACACCACCGATAACTTCTGATCTCTCCCATTCTCTCTCTCTCCCTCTCTCTCTCAGTAACTCCATCGAATAGTCACCCATAACCTCTCATTTCTCCCCTCTCCCACTCTGATGTAACTGATTAACCCATATCCCCATCCCTATTGGCCGATTTCAACCAAACACGGTGGAGTTTTATTTACACACGGTGGAAGATTGCCTTCACCTTCTTTCAATCGCGTTCGCCCCTGATTTGAGATGCGGCGAGCCACCGTCCTCGGCACCGTCCCTTCAGGCATCGGTAACACCCCTCCAAACTGAAGTGAAGTGATTTTGAAGGCAGGTAGTTTGGGTTTTGTGTCGAACTGTCGATGGATTGACTCTGTCCTTGGGGCTTAGGGTTACATATTTGTTTTGGATTTGTCTGAGCTTCAATTTGGCATTTAAATTTTGATTTTTCAGGTCACACATTCGGTCAATTGAAAGACATGCGTTTCCATTTTGCTTCGGCTCTCAAGGACGACAGGACGTTGGAACCCATTGAATTTTGTATTGGGAGTTCTCAAGTAAGAAATCGGTTTCTATCTCCTCTTCGTTGTTCTCGAGTTTTCAATTGAGCGGTTCTTTAAATTTGCAAAAAAGTTTAATTCTTTGTTTTTGAATTTCCTCTTCGTTCTCAAGTTTTCAATTGAACAATTCTTTAAATTTGCAAAAAAGTTTAATTCTTTGTTTTTGAATTCCTATGGGAAATCATATAGTAACAGTATTTATATTCTGGATTGGGGAATTTTTCCTTTCTCACTGTTTGCTTAGAATTTGAATGAAATACTGATGAATGAGTACTTACCACCTATTTGTAAAAAGGCCACATTGAGACAATTGATGGGAAAAAAAAGGGAGCAACAAACTCTGATCTCAAACTTTTCTCACTTTTATGATTGAACATATGTGACTTTGATTGGTTTGAGGGTCCATGGTTTGTTGTTCACGAACTGTTTGATGTATTGTTTTGAGGCGAAACCATATTTGGTATTTGGTATGTTCGTTCCCATGTATTATACTCTCTTCGTGCCTTTTGTTGCCCCTTTTAGGTAATGACGTGCTGATGAACATAATGTGTACGTTGGTTGGAATGGTAATGATTCTAATGAAAAATACTTCTCAACGGGATAGATTTTGATCGGGGAGAGGAAGAACACTTAGTAATCTTCAATTTAAAATTCCTATAAGCACGGGGATTTTGTTGCCTAAATCCCACCACAATATAGTGGAACTAATGTGGTAACGACAAAAGTGGCTGGGATTTTCATTAGTTTTTGTGAGTTCACGACCTTCTTTTTCTATTTGCAATTGCGTTTTCAACTCTCTCTCTCTCTCTCTCTCTCACACACACAAACAGACGCAATCACTGACTTCTTGAATGGTTAAATTTTCATGGCAAAAGGTGTGCAATCCCTTAGTTCAACCATCTGATTTTGTATCGTAATCCTTATTTATTTTATGCTTCTTTGTAATATCGTTTTTCTCCTATGATTCTTTACAATAAGTTGGCTTTTTATTGTATTCTTGATGTATTTGATTGCAGTTGAGGTGTACGCGGGGTGTAAGTGACTCTTTTTTCCTAATAAGTTGAGATTCATCAGGTTGCTCTCTTGGATGCTCAATTTATTATGTGAGCCAACAAAGCGGTATATTTCCCTAATTTTATTGCACAATACTTTCGCTTAAGCTAAACAAGTTTAGCATGCCTTCCGATCTTTGGAACATGTTCTATTTGAAGTGGTGCCTTTTCATGATAACCACTTTCTCGAATTTGTTTATGGTTGTAATCAACATTTATGAGAAAATTATTTTTAAACATGGTTGTCTGAAAACTATGTTTACCAAACCAAGATCGTGTCAGCTATAAGTATTGGAAGGTATTGATTGTTAATGTTTAGATTACTGGCTATTAAGCCTACATTCTTGTCATGTGATTTCCACTTGTAACTATGACTGTTTTTTATTTTTTGGCGGTATATAGCATGAATGGAATTTCAACCTCCAGTCTACAATTTGTTAGTGTGATGCTTCAATGAATCAATCTGGTGAATATTGGTAGCTTACATGATTACTTTGACTATTTGGTTGTATATGTGCGAATGGAGTAGGCATATTTGTTTTCATGATGTCTATATGCTCCTTCTGTTTTGGTGATAAAGGGTCATATACTTTTCTAAAAAGTGATAATAACAAAGACATGGCACGATTTCAACAGCCATTGGAAGAAAGGGACACCGTTAAATAGGAATTGAGCATTGCAAAGACAAACAAAGTTTGGTTACTACTATCCTCTTTGTTTATTGGTATCCTTTCTTAAGAAGTTGAATAGTTAGTACTCTGTTATATAATATAAAGATCATCCCAAATAATATTTTTGGTAGTCAGTTCTTCAGATAATTGGCCGGCCTATACGTAAAGTATGGATTCAACATTTTTGTTCTCCTTTCTTAGGAAGTTGGGTTTTCCCATTTGTCTTAATTGATGGTACAAAAACTGATATCTTCACCTTTATTGGTAGATCAATTTTTTTTTAGATTATATTACACCCCAATACTCTAATGGGGTTTAGTTCTCATCTTCAAGATACAAGAGATTCGATCCAATTCTTTCAAGATGCAAGGGTCAAGGCTTTGGGTGTATTAGTTTTGTTTATTCTTTTGAACCAGCCTTAAAATTGCATTAGGTAGGACATTTACCAAATTTGGTACCATTCTGTGCTTCGTTAGTCATTCCCATTTGATTAGAACTTTGATTGTTTTCTGATTGCTAATTTGCTTTTATGCTAGCCTTCCATTGTGACACTCTTGGAGATTGCTCTATCACTACGGGAACACTTGGACACGCCCAATGGCATGCACTTAGGTTACATTTATAAGAATGTTTCAAAACACACTAGATTCCCCTTTTGCTAATTTTTTTTTAATGATTTGAGGCTACATCTAGGAGTATGATTCGAAACATGATAAAAAGACAAATTTCATTTGTTGTTTGTGATTTTGCCGTTGTAATTTCCCTGGTTCGGTGAGTTGAAGACGAGAGCTTCACTATAGCTATTTTTATGGTCAGTCAATTGGATTTTTATTTTGGCTTCAGGTTGTTGCAAGGAAAATAGTTATTTCGGCTTTAGTGTTTGGTTCTAATTTGAAACTAAGAAATTAAGAATTAAGAAGTTGTGTAAAAATTGAAGTTTTTATCACACTTTAGTGTTTGGTTGTGTAAAATAGTTTTCTTTCAGGTTGTCATGAACCAAGCAAAACTATAGGATTGCTGGCCGAAGAGTTGCCTGGGTAAGCAAATGCAAATGGAATAGGGTGTTTTACTTTTTTATATATAACAATGCAGCTCAGCCTTTTCAAATCCCTTCATTTTCAGCCATTAAATCTTCATATTTTTGATGGACTGAAAGCAAATCCACTCCTACTTTCCTTTTGCCATCTCGCCTCTCTTCTCCCAGCGTCATCCTCCAGATCTCCTTTCAAATTTCAAACCCTCTTTACATCTCTCTCTCTCTCTCTCGCGAATAATGCCACAACCCACTGCCCAGCACAAAAGAGTAACCTCCATTTGTTTTCTTCTCCATTTCAGATCTGCATAAGGTACACGAATCAACCCATGAAGGTAAAAATCAGATTCGTTTTTCCCTAGGTGTCGCTTATATTTCATTGTTCTTCATATGACATCTATAAATCCGTATGGTTCTTCTTTCTTATGTTTTATTTTCTGTCCAAATATGTGTTTGATTTTCCCTTGGTCATAGCTTCACTATTTTGTGATTTGACAGCATATGGATATCAATGATTTTAGTTGAAATGGTGTGTTTCTTTCATGTTTTTACCTCGTTATTGGCAACAAAGTTACAAAGCTAGCTACGAATGTGTTTCTGCCAGTTGAGGTTTGATTTCTATGGTTCTAGGTGTCTAAAGACCATGGCTCTAGTGATTCTCTACCTTTCCAGTGGTAACAATCTCTCTCTCTCTCTCCTTTTTTCTCTTTTCCATTCTATTGTTTCTGATTTCTATTGACCATATTCCCTTTTTCACTAGGTTATATTTCTACCATCAAATAAAGTTGTGGTTAGCTGATAACAAGTTATAACAGGTAACTAAATTATCTTGGTGTCAACCGTCTTTGATTGGCTAATTGGAATCAGTTAGGTTCATTTATTTATTATTGAAAGGGGTATGCTAATTTTAGTGGTGGTGTTCTTAATTTGGAATGGGTATCCTAATCTATCTTTTACATTGGTTTCCCCGTGGTTTGCTCTCTGTTTCTGTGGACTATTAAGTGAGTGTATGTGGGTGCGTGCCTTTTGAAGTTCGAACAAATCCTTTTGTCTGTTTGGCAGCTCCTCTCTCTAATGAGTAATGACAGGAAAAGAGGTAAACTAAATCTAATCTTGGGTTTTCCATGGTGTCTACCTTAGCTTTGATGGGTCCAATCTCGAGTATAGCTTTGGCGAGGTTTTCGGTTATGCATTGGTTGTTTATTTGGCCGAACCAAATCTTCACCTTCTTTAATACTGTACACCTACCATACTATTTTCAAGTGATGGGGATGTTGAATCAATAACATAAAATCCGAGTGCATCTTATGTCATTTGTACAAGTTCTATGGATTCTCATCATTCTTGAATGTTGAGTTCTGTTTTGGTTTGTTCTTAATCTTCTTTATATCTTCTTTATATATATATCTGAGTGTAGTTTTATATGAGAATGCATGGAACTTATGTCATGGAGATTGGTGGCGGGGAAAAGATGCATATTATTTCAAGAGGTATACTTTTTCTACAAACCGGTTGAGATACTTGAAACTGATTTGAACATTAAATGTACTGTGGTTCTATGAATAATCGTGAAAAAATATTGATAATAATATGCACCACCATGCCCTCAAACCAAAACGGTAGTCAATGATCTTTGCTAACTTCTTTTCAAGGTGTTCGAGAGACAAAGACGAAATGCACATACTTATTTTTTAGGTACTTGGTACCAAAAAAGGTTTGGAGGTTATTAGTTTCATTTCACGAGTACCAATAATATTGCTCATGAAACAAACCTCTACAGAATCTTTTTATTTTATTTTGACATTGCTATCGTCGGCCAAAGGCTTAATTTTGTTATGTTTGTTTTATCACTTCTTCTCCAGATCCACTTCATCTCCTTCCTATCCTTTTCTGCGATCGATGAATGTATCGTGGTCGCAGGTCGACAAAACAAACTGTGGTCTAGGTATGCATGTTTCTGAATCAATTTTTCACGTTTTTTATTTTACCTTGCTGCGACTTAACTTATGGCTTATCATAAAATCAAGGTGGATGATTTTCCTTTTCGATTGAAAGTTTTTTCCAGTTTAGATTTTTTCTTCCCTTTCTCCCTATTATTTTTTCCCTTTTGCTGTAAAATAAAAAGTACCCCAAAGTAAGATTTGGTTTCATTAGTTCAATTTTTCATTTTATGAGGCTTGCAATGTTGTGTTTTAGGTTGTACTAGGGATAACCCGTGCACATCGAACTCTCACAAGAAAGGTATATATCTTGAAACCCTAGCTCCCTAAAACCGCCCAAACCACTTCCCCATTACTACAGTGAATATCATCCTCCTGTTTGACAAATTTTTATTTTGTATTTTTCCTTTTATTTTGTAGGTACAAGTTCTTTAATTTCTGATCTTGAAGGCGCTAATAGTCTCAATTAAGGTAAACTAAGTTCAAATTTAATTTTTGTTTCGTAGTTTCTCTGAATTTGGTCCATTTTTCTGTTTCCATCATCTTCATTGAAGACCCTCGGTATCATTTTCTTTCAGGTTGTCATGAACCAAGCAAAACTATAGGATTGTTGGCCGAAGGGTTGCCTGGGCAAGCAAATGGAGTATGTTTTACTTTTTATGAATGACTTTAAATGTAGTTCTAGGGTAAATGATATGTGGCTATTACAATTGATGGGGAAAGACTTTAGCTATTTTTTGTTTGATCATGTGAGGATCGTATGGTACCGCCTTCTTTATACCTTCGTTTACCTTACTCTCACCCTGAAAGTACGTACGTGTTCACATGGGTTGTGTTTCTTTTTATATAAAGGGAAAGATGAAAGACTGTGAAGCTAAGGGGTTTGAATAACACAGCTTGGGCAAGTGTCCTATTTTTCACTCACACCACCAGACAATTACTGTACTGATGCAGTATTTCTTGATAACAGACGTTTCGGGCTGCCCTTACTTTCTTCTTTACTTTTTATCAAGCCTACTCAAAACCCAAATATTTTTTTTGAACAAAAGAAGTTTCAATTAATCAACTCAAAACCCAAATATACTGATGTACTAATGAATTCTTCGAGTAATTTCCTGACCAAACGAACCCCTTAACCGTGGCACTAGAGATGCCCTTATGTAGTTCAATGTTTGTTATTTTGCAGGAGGCACGTATGGTATATTGACGACGAGGCTACCCTTTTGTCACCCTGTCTTATGCCATTGGTTTGGGTTGTATTGAGGTTGTTACCTTTTCGATGGCACTTAAAAAGTGCTTTTTGAAAAACTATGATTCTACGTTCTGAGCATTGCCTTTTGATATTAATTGCATTTTGTGGTTCAGCTTGAAATTGAGTACTTGGGATGCTCCAAGGGCAATCAAGAAGTTGCCGGCTTTGGTAGAGTGCTTAAGGATGACAAAGGAGCATGGATTGCAGGACATTTTGGGATGCTCCCAAGACTTAGACAAGGAGAGACTCAAGTAGTGAATCTGACCAAAGAAAATCCAGCTCCTCATCACCCAAAATAGGAATCTGATTGAGGATTGCCAGATTTGTAGTAAGAGCTCTATGAATCACACTCCACAAGAGGGCAAAGATTTTGGAAAGGCCTATAGTATATTCTTGATTCTTGAATATAGTACTATACCTCATCTTGGATCAATGGATCTTGATACCAGTGGACTTGTATTCTAATTAGTAATGTTTATTACTAAATAGTGTTCTAATTAGTAATTAGTATTGTCCACAATTCTAACTCATCTATTCTTTATTTGCAGATTGATCTGCACAGATTTTGGAAATTGTTCCTTTGTTCTTTTCGTCGGCCACTACGGTAATATTATATTTTTTAATACTCGCTACGGGAGAAAGTAGGATTCCCTTGCATACCTCCTTGACATTAATGTGTGAATTTGTTTTGTTGCGGTGCTTGTCATGGGAGAAAGTGTGATGCAATGGCTCCCCCCTTTTTAATTACTTCGTATTGATTATCTACTTAATGGTTAGTTTTTTTGTATACCCGCTAAGGGTGAAAGTGGAATACCCTTGCATCCCTCCTTGACATTAAATGTGTGAATTTGTTGTGTTGTGATGCTTGTCAAGGGAGAAAGTGTGATGCAATGGCTCCCCCCTTTCAACAAGTGTGGAGTATTGAGATTTGATTAGGTCTTTGTGTTGGTGCCACCTCCAACTCGAAATCCTTACTCTGCCACTGGAAGGCAAGAAACAAAGACAATATAATCTGCCAAGTTTGAAAGAAAGTTCCAACTTCCAACTCGAAATTCCCGACAAATGTAAAAAAGCAACCGCAACATCTGACATCCTAGAAACACGACAAGCAATGCCATATATTTAAGGGTACTTTTAGAGTGTATAAAGGTAGCAATGAATGCAATTACCTGCACCTACCCATGGTGGGGGATACAATGAAATATCACACAAGTTGACATATTTTCTTCTCCACATATCCAGGTCAAGAACCGAAGCTGGGTAGTAGACCTGCAAGATTTTAATTATCTACTTCTTCAAAGTAATGAATAGCCTTTTTTTCTTACACTACGAGGAGGCTATAGCCTAATGAAGGGAGTTGTGGCAAAACTCGAACACTTCATAATTTTACTCTTTTTTTGTGCCAATCAATAACGTGATTTTTATTAGTCACTGCATCAAAGAAACATCTAGCACGGCTTCCATACAATCCCAGCTTGGAAAACTCCCTTCTAGGTTCTTAAAATTGTTGATGTATCATAAAATTGCCCAGAGACCAAAAGAGCCGCTAAATAAAGCCCAAAAAGCTCTTGATAAACCAATTCTAATTAGTCCAAGCATATGCCTTGATGAAATGTATATAGCCATGTGGCTCAGCATCTCACACATGAGTTGAGATTCCCGCATTTACTACATTGACATTTTCATGTTCTGCGTGACATACTACTACAATTATATGGGTTCTCTATGGGATCCTTAGATAGTTCTGTGTGTTGTGATCCTTGTAGCATCTTGTCCACATTTTTTTTATCAATGATTTGGGTTCTTGCATTGCATTATCTAGACTCTTGATTCCATTGTTATGCTGCTCTTTCTGATACAATTAATGGTACATTGGTACTTCTGCATATTTTTTGTCAACCATTAATTTGGTTTCTTTCATCTGGTAGCCCTAATGATTGGGAGTGTTTCCTGCATTACTTAGGCTGTTTGTTGGAGGATGACAGTAGCTGGTTTAATAGTAATCCTATTCATCGATCTAATCCATTGGACTGCAAGCTTTCCCACTTGGAAGATGAAGTGGTGCACATTTTAGCTTTTGCTTTATGACTCTTGTAGTTTGATATAGTTTTTCCCTACAAACTTTTTTGGATTTCATTTGTGTGACTTGGATGTGCAGTTTGATGCCTGTATGTCAAAATGCAATCAGCTCTTGTACAAAAGTTACTGGCTTCTGCTAGTAATGATGTCATAAGTTGTCCGTACTTGGCAAATCTTGAAATTGAGAGGAGGAAGTTCTTGTTCGGAAAGGGAGATGATGAAAAATTAGTAGAGGCATTGATGCAATATTATTGCAGGTATATTGTAACTTTAAATCCTTTCAGGAAAATAATTTCTTTTGCTGCTTATAAAAAAAACAGTTCCTCATATATATTTCTATTTCACTATGTTAATATGTATTGATGACCATGTACATATGGTCTTGGACGTCTTGGTCTTGCAGTAACTTGGAGCCACTACGGGTTGGCTGAGAAAAGAAGTTTCCCATTGATATTTACTAAAGTCGATCTCTGTTTAATTGGTGCATATAAATCAGCTGTTAAATTTTTGTGACGCTTAGCTAAATTGTCCATATTCTGTCAGTTGGCCTTCTTTACAGGAGTACGATTTTGTTCACCCTTGGCAAGGGTGAACGTTACCCTCATTTTTATTGGTTACTTCTAACTTGTAGGTCCCACCATATTTGACCATAGTTAGCATTAAATGGCACACAATTATGGCAATGAGACAAAATCTACTTATTTGAAAATTATTCCTTGCACAAGTGAAAAAGCATGATTTCACTCTTAGGAAAAACCGAACTGATTTTACTTGCTGCTTTTGCTCCCATGAATTTTCTTTTTGTTTTGATATGCTTGCTCCGATGAATTCACATATTGGAGCATTGGTAGTTCAGGAAAGAAGGTAGGAGTGTTTGTTCCACTTTAAGATTAGGTGAATGAAAAATTTCCATGAAATCTTGATACCATGGCACTCTGATTAATTTACTATTAACACTAAACAATGCCCAAAAGCTCGTTCAAACAATTCCCCTAAAAGTTCAACTTGGCATAATACAAAAAAGACTAATTGGATTGCATCAAATGCTTATCATAAACATGAGTCCCCTTCCTATGAGGGTGTCCTCATTTTAAATAAAATGCGGACGTCCCCTTTTCTCCCATTCCCCGATCAAATTTCGATGATTCGAGCCGCTCAATGTGTTCAGAATGTGATTTTAAGAATACCCGCGTGAAATCAGCAAAAAAAATGACCGGGAAGGGCTTGATTTGAGCAGTTTTTATTTGAAACGTTTGATAAAATACAAACAAAAACTACTCGGATCAAGGCATCAAGCCCTTTTTGGTCTTTTTTTTCTTCTGATTTCTCGCAGGTACCCTTAAAATCACATTCTGAATATATTAAGCGGCTTGGATCATCGCAAATTGGTCGGGAAATGGACGTCCTTAACTTAATAAGTTAAGGGTGCCCTTATAGGAAGTTTTGTATCATAAACATAAACACTTGTCAACTTCCACAAAAAGCAAACATGATTTTTCAAATTAGAAACTAAAAGTTTGTGCAAAAAAGACCCAAAAAGAAAGACCTAAGTAATATCAAAGGAAAAAAAAAAGTAATATTAAAACCAAAAGACCCAAGTAATGCATTGTGTTCCACAAATAAAAAGGGATACTGATTTTCGCGCTCTAAGATTTACTGCAGGCGCTCCACCATTTTAAAAACAAAAAGGTGGAGCGCCTACAGTAAACCTTGGAGCGCGAAAATCAGTGGCCATAAAAAGCACCAAAAAAAACGTGTATGCATTTAATTGATGAATTGATACTTATCTTCAATTAGTTTTCCCCATATTTGGTGGCTTTAAATGCTAACTATGGTTAAATCTGGTAGGACCTACAAGTTAGAAGGAAACAAAAATGAGGGGAATGTGGGGGTGAACAAAATCAGATTCTCTTTATAGTCTGTTCGTCCACTGACCAATAATTATCAACTCGACTACGGCCACCGACGGATGGTGCGCACCCCGGCACGTGAGGCCCACTGGGGTCTTGTACGGATGATCTGAGCCGTTCAATAATAATAAAAAAATGAGTGGGTGCGTGAAAAATCAACTTAATTGAATATGTGTAGGTGCTCGATCTAATCTTGCAATTTCTCATTCAGATTACAGGATCTTGATGAAAAATTGGAAGATTGAATCGAGCACATACACATCTAATTTCAATTAAGCTGATTTTTCACAAGCCCACTCGTTTTTTTTTAAAATTATTGGACGGCTTGGATCATCCGTGCAGGACCCGGAGTGGGCCCCGCATGCTGGTCTGTGCACTGTCGGTGCCCTTGGCATTTTCAAATAATTATTTGATTTTGTAACCTAGTTATTTTTGTCGAACAATTCTAGTCTATTGATTATTCAAGATAGGCATGTGGAGCATGTGCTGGGATTTTCTATTTTGCTTTGTATAGTTTAAGTTTATAACGCATAATGTGGGAATTGATGCAGCAGGCTTCGACTTTTTAGTAATTTTGTTTTCTTTGTACAGGTTCGGTTACTTGGCCTGCTTCGCTTCAGATATTGAGGTGTTTCTTGAAGTTCTACCTCGTGATAAAGAGACACTCCTTTTGAAGAAGTTATTGGAAACCTTTGAACCCCCTGCAACAATGCTGACAAAAGCGCTTGGGCAGTTGCTAACCCTTTTGAAAATTCAAGAGTCTGTTGGCAACTTCTTCACTCCCTCAGCAAGTGGTATGCCTTTTAGTTAATTGTGTGTACAATTTATGATATTCTTCACATCAATAATGGATTATGCATCAACTTCTTGTCCTATGGTCAAGTTATCATGCCCTTGGTGCTAATCCAATTAATCCTTAAGCCCAGTTGCTTGATTTAAGTAGGTTTGTTGCAACTTATTTTCTGCCCCCTCATTAACTTCTTGTCCTATTGCTTGACCTTTGTGTGGTTTTGAGTCTCTGAGAATTTTAGATTTATCATTGTTTGTCACTCAATGGACGCACGAAAGAACACAATTCTTACATGGTCTGATTTTTTTTTTTTGAACAACATTAAATGTTCTGAATTTTCCCGAGGTTTTTCTTGATAAGGTTTCTATTTTTATAATAACTAAATTTAACTAAAAGTAAAGAGACAGGTGTACATGATGTTTACCTTTTTCATTCCTTTTTGGCAAAAAAAGTGAAAACAGTGTATGGGAAGTAAGTGCCCATAAACTAGGCCTGACAAAATACCCGCGGGTCCGACCCGACCCGACCCGAAGGGTCTCGGTCGGTTTCGAACAGGTATATCGGACGGTCACGGGTTGGGTTATGGTAAAAAATGGGGTCTCGGTTTGGGGTTCAGGTCCTTGTCAAACGGACCCGTCGGGTCCGACCTGCCCGACCATATTACATATATACATACCCTTGCGTTTTGCCCTAGGTATAAAAGGTAAAAAGTATAACTTCAGGCCTAAAAGCCACGCAGTCTCGTCACTCCAGATCTGAGAAATTTCCATCGTCTCTCTCGCCCTCTGTCTCGCTTTCTCTCTCACTAGATCTGGTGTCGCCCCCACGCTCCTCTACTCCACTCCAGATGTGATGTCGCTGCCGTGAGCCTCCGTCGTGAGCTGTCCAGTGATCCAGTCCACTGTCTCTCTCTCTCGCACAGACACACACCGTCCAGCGTCCAAACTCCTGGCGTCCACAACTCCACCTCGCAATTGGTAAATTTTCTGCAATTTCTTGGTTTTACTCCTCCGTTTTGCATTTTGTTCTGCGCCTTCTGCCTTTACTAGACAAACCCGACCGACCCGCCCCGATGAAAAGAATCGGTTTCCCGAATGGTTATTCCATTTAGACGGGTCGGTTTCGGTTCTAAAAATTTCGAACCCGACTCATCGGGTCGGGTGACGAGTCTGGGTCAAACAAGACCCGACCCGTGCACACCCCTACGTCATAAACTATAAACAGACTTAATGTACCAGAGGCTCTGGGCCCAATGGAAATTAATGCATGCATACTTTGGTAACTGGAAATTTCTTTACCCCTTTCAACATCCAGCCAAGAAAGGAGAAATTATAACTTAATGAATTTTGTTGGATTGCCCTTTTTTTTTCTTTGTTTTTTTCTCCTTTTGTTTTGTCTCCCCTAATTTTGAATATACCTTCTCAAAAGAGGATTCCAAACTACTTCAGTTTACCCCTAATTTTGAATATACCTTCTCAAAAGAGGATTCCAAACTACTTCAGTCTACCTCTAATCAAACTACTTCAGTCGTTACCATACGGCGAATGGGATAAATCCTTTCCAAAATCACACCCCTTCTGGCCTTGACATTGTTTTGCTTTTACATCCATCCTTCGAATTTTAGTGGATATTCCCAGTAGATCTGAAGTTCCAGATCACCTATTCCATGAAGTTGTGTTATGGAGTTTACTTCTTACCAGTTGCTCTGCTGCTTTATTTGCTTGTTATCATCTTCGAATTTAGCTTCATTGTTGGTACAAAGGGGACAATTTGCAATATCAAGGTTTTTTGCCCTTGTGTGCTTTGCCCGTAGAATATTGACTCCAGATCTTCTTCAGAACTTGGGGCCGTAGCTGTATGAATGGCGGAAATGTACTGTAAGAACCTTCCACTTTCAAAGGACTTGGATGTGCAAAAGAGTATGCATGGTGAAGATCTTATGTCTATGGTGGCTAATATTTTGGTTCAGGTATGCATCTTATGTCTGCCAATATTTGGAACTTATTTTGTTGCAATTTCCTGTTATCTTTTCTTTGTTACATGGGATTGCTAAAGTCCTATAGTCAGGTTGCTTAGAGTATTCCTTTACATCTAGTGTAATTATGTTTTTAGATTTCAAGCTAATATTGACATCTTTAAATCTGTTTTTTGGCCTTAGTTGTTCTGGCGTACTAAGGACCTTGGCTATTTGGTGGAGTCAGTTATGATTCTGGAGTTCGGGTTAACTATACGGAGGTCAAAAGTTATTTTCTTATTTCCTGGCTTTGGCTGTCATTTTAACCATTAAAATCAGAGTATTGGGATGTGTTTTTTTATTTAATTTTGTAATCGTGATCTAGATTCCATTGAAAACTCTGAGTTTTCAAGACCCATTAACTTGTATGTTAGTGATAGTTCTGGTAAAGATGAGTCCATTGGCAAATAGATAATGGTATAATGATTTAGGAGATTGCACACATTGTATGTATAACATACATTAACTCATATACGAGCTTAGATACCACCGTAACTACTGTGTTTGTTTCATGACCATGGAGAAAATATCCATTATCCTATCTATTTGCATGACGTTGTGCGGGCTCCTTAGAAGCAATCTGTTGATAGGCGAATGATGCATTAGAACTTATCATCACTTGGTTGGAGAGGACATATCTGCACTAGGACATATTATGAGACTTAAGTGACCAGAGCTTGAGCAGTTTGTCTACAGTGCGGTTCATTTGCAGCCCAACTCTTGCATAGTCGTCTAGGGAAGACTGGTTGATACGATGCCTGGTTGAGGAGTGTCTAGTAGGCTGATGTCGACTGTGGAAGTGTCCTATTTTGCCACTACATTCTTTTTTGAGAGGAAATAAATGATGCTTAAATTTGTTTACCAATCTACCATTTTGGTGGCTTGCCACGATAGCCTGTTCAAGAGATTATCTTGATGAATTTATCTCCAAATTGCATATCATATCAGCAATGATGTGTTGTGGCGAATGAAACATGGTTGATGTTGGACCCATAGATTGACGTTTCTCTTTTGTTTGTGCTATAGTATATGAATACTAGATGATTTGTAAGCCAGGAATTATACCTTCACTAATTCCATCATTTATAATGTTCCAAATTTGTTTGTGGAATAACTTGTATAATGATCACTTTGCAGATATCTATGGCAGTACAAGATTTTATTGATTCTTGAATATGTCTCTAAGAAGGGAGCTCATGTTTTTGAAATTCTATCTCTCTATAAATCTTTATCATTGATTTGCTCTATAAATCTTACGGCTCTCCATCTCTCTCTCTCAAACCGAAATAATTAGTGCCCCAAAATCCTACGTCGTGCCGTTCTCTACCCCCCTCTCTCTCTCTCTCTGAGCTTAATTCAAATTTCAAACGTCTCCCTTAAGACCTCTCAGTCTCCTCTTTGGGGTTTGGCCGCTAGCAATCTCTCTCTCTCTCTCCCCTGCTTCAGATGTCAGAGAGGCGTTTGGAGGTTGGAGTCATGGTCGCCGACCGCATATTGATTCTCCGAAAACGACACCACATCTCCAAGTTCACTAGACGCACTCGATTACCATCAGTTCTCAACCCCCAAATCGGCTCTCAGGTATACAAATAGGTTTTCCTTAATTTTCATAATGGGAGAAAGTAGTTTAGATCTGTTTTTGCCTAGGAAATCCTAACCTATGCTTTTCCCCCATTTGCCCGATATTTTTGCAGATCTATTTTCTGAAACAAAAGTACAAAATCCTAACCTAAAGGTGAGAAACTTTCTTTATGTCTATTTTGGATCTTTTATTTTTTTGTCTTGGATTTTGTATACGAAATCCAAACCTATTTCGTAATTAAAACTGAATGAGTCGATGGGCTCATTTTCATGTTTCTTGATAGGCATTAATTGAGAGGCCAGCAACCATGACCATCGTTATGTAATTTCTGCTTTAAGGATAAAAGTGTTGAACTGGCTGTTTGACTCCTTAAAAGAGTAATGCAGAATTGATACTGGCTTAGAAGTTTAATTTGCTTGGGTAAAGTCAGTGTTATTGTGTAGGGAGTTGGTGTTGGACTGAAGACGAAAATAATTTTGGGTTAAAACAAAGGTACTGTGGTTACTGCAATCATCATGTGTTCTGCGAAATACAACTATTTTGATTTCAATATTGAGTTAGGAGCAAGTAACATGTTGCGTACTCTCAATATTGAGTTATCAGTATCTTCTCTAGGTAGTGTTTTCCTTTCCCTTTCTCCTTGTGATTTTTAAGTCACTTTTTGAACATGGAAAACACGATTTGAGCCATTGAGGTGGGTGGCATTTTGGGATTTTCTCCTTGACCACTGCTGATATTAGTGCAGATTGAAGAAGCCTTTATTATGTTTCAGTTTCTTCTAAGAGTTGAATGGCTAATCAGTTATATTTGTTTTCACCTTGATGGTGGTGGCTACTCTACTATCCTCCTACTCTCTTTTTTGGGCTTTTGAATTAACCTGTTTCCTTCTTTGAATTCTTTTGAATTAACATAGCTTTGATCCTATGGTTGTGATTCAAATTGAAGAGGTGCGCCTTTTCTCGCCTTTGCACCTTTCTTGCCTAGGCGCGCCATGTCTGTGCTTCATTGAAGGCGCCTTGCCTGGCTCAGTCAAGGTGAATATGTTTATGTTTTTTTTACTAATTCTGTCTTTCTTGGAACCTCCTATAAGTAGCAAAAGCAAATACAAGGGAAATGAATGGCTATGGCTCTTTGGACATTTTCAACGTTTTGACCATGAATAATGACTATTGCAAAAAAGGTTAGGCTTTGGGTGTATTAGTTTTATTTATTCTTTTGAACCAGCCTTAAATTGCATTAGGTAGGACATTTACTAAATTTGGTACCATTTTGTGCTTCGTTAGTCATTCCCATTTGATTAGAACTTTGATTGTTTTTTGATTGCTAATTTGCTTTTATGCTAGCCTTCCATTGTGACACTCTTGGAGATTGCTCTATCACTACGAGAACACTTGGACACACCCAATGGCATGCACTTAGGTTACGTCTATGAGAATGTTTCGAAACACACTAGATTCCCCTTTTGCTAATTTTTTATGCTTTGTTCTCTTTAGGATTCAAAAAAAAAATTCAAAAAATTCCCCCTAAATTCCTCCTACTTCCAACATTTCTCTTTATCTCTCTCCACTTATTACCCCTACTATTTTTTAAAAAACTTTTCAAATACCAATCCAAAAACAGCATTAATGATTTGAGGCTACATCTAGGAGTATGATTCGAAACATGATCAGACTGACCGTAGGAATGATAAAATGACAATTTTCATTTGTTTGTGATTTTGCAATTGTAATTTCCCTGGTTCGGTGAGTTGAAGACGAGAGCCTCACTGGAGCTATTTTTATGGTTAATTAATTGGATTTTTATTTTGGCATCAGGTTGTTGCAAGGAAAATAGTTATTTCGGCTTTAGTGTTTGGTTCTAATTTGAAACTAAGAAACTATAAACTAAGAAGTTGTGTAAAAATTGAAGTTTTTATCACATTTTAGTGTTTGGTTGTGTAAAATAGTTATTTCCGCTTTAGTGTTTGGTTCCATCATCTTCATTGAAGACCCTGGGTATCCTTTTCCTTTCAGGTTGCCATGAACCAAGCAAAACTATAGGATTGCTGGCTGAAGGGTTACCTGGGTAAGCAAATGCAAATGGAATATGTTTTACTTTTTTCTATGTAACAATGCAGCTCAGCCTTTCAAATCTCTAGATTTTTAGCCATTAGATCATATTTTTGATGGACTAAGAGCAAATCCAATGGTAGCCACAACATCAACTATCCCTTTCTCACTCCTACTTTCCTTTTGCCATCTCGCCTCTCTCTTCTCCCAACGTCGTCCTCCAGATCTCCTTTTGCAATTATACTTGGGTTACAAGAATTAATTAAGGTATCTGAGCTCAATGATGAGGTTGTTGATGTCAATAGTCAAGGGTTCAGACATCTAATCTCGGTTATCATGTTACACATAGGATTGTGAGGTAGCTTTAGAGTTTGCACTTGAGTACTATAATGCTGTGGCTTACTGATAGAGGTTGTTGCTTTCGAGATTTTTAAAAATTAATGTAAAGCTAATTATGGCATTGGTTACAAATTACTTACAGGATCAACTGAATGCAAGGAACGAAGACCTATTGATTAGGTGAGCATGTACATAGCCTTGATCTAGAAATTGCAGAAATGGTAACTTTAGAGGAGACGGTTGGCATATACATTCGATGTGGGACCAAATTTTACTTCAAGTCTCAAGAAGTTAGGATTAGTTGAGGCTAAAATTATTTGCAAGAGTTAGTCAACCCCCCCCCTCATTTGGGACACATTAAACTTGCAAGTTTTAGAAATTGACATTGCTGGTTGCTATTGTTGGCCAAAGAAAAGTTTAACTTCTTTTCCATCTGACAGGTACTGAATTGTTTCATGTTTGCATTTTTTCACATATGATAATTCACCCATTGATGTTTCATTTTCCTTTAGTGGTGGAAAGATGAAAATGAAAAGAGATTTGCTTTGCTTTAATTCCTACCCAAATATTTTCGGGTAAATATAACATTCCACTACTATCAACTAATCAACGGGCATGACATATGTGCTGTCCACGTAGCCATCTGTCAATAGTTTATGCAGTACATAAATCACTTATACTCTATGCTCCCTTGCTTAAGCAATATAGTATACCTTCATGACTATTCTACTACCATTCTTGTATTTCCACCTTAACCATCAAAAACAACATTAATCTCTGCCCTAAAAAAAATATGTCCTCTTCAACGGTCATGACATTGTGCCTTGCACGAAGTCCGGACCTAGTTATCGAAAAGATTAAGAACAGATACTACAGTTAATCTACCTTGATCTTTGAAGAGCAGTACAATACCTTCCACAAGTACGGCTACGTGGTTGACCCATCTACCTCCGAGGGGTACAACTATGTCAGCAACTTGGACAGGATGAAAGAAACCAACGGGATCTTGGTGTGCAACATCCCCCAACACGAGCAAAAGAAGCGAAAGATTGAAAAAAAAAAGAGACTGCGAAGGAGAACCATGACGAAGGTGATGAAGTGGATCGCACAAAGGTTGAGAACCCGGCTTCAGATGCGTGGCTGTTGAAGAACATGAACAACCCTTGGGCCGGAAAAGAAGGAAGGGCTGCAAGGGGAGTTGGCAGAGGAACAAGAAGAAGTACACAGAGGAGGAGGATAAGAAGAGAGGGGATTGCGACAAGGGCGAGGTCTTCGCCGATAAAAGCACATTCCACGGGAAGGAGAGTGATTATCTGGGTAGGTCATGGATTGCGCTGCCTAAGGACGCCAAGGCCACAGATGACCATAGGTACATACCCAAGAAGCTGGTGCACATGTGGAGTAGGCACACGAAAGGGGTTTTCGCGATTTGGTTTTTCCCTAGGCACGGGCATTTGCTTCTCTCTGCGGGGATGGATATGAAGGTGAAGATTTGGGACGTGTTCAATTCGGGCAAGTGTATGGGGACTTACATGGGACATGGCGAAGCAGTTCGCAATATCTAGTTTTGTAATGATCGGTCAAAGTTTTTGTCAGCTAGGTATGAGAAGAACATCAAGTACTGGGATACTGAAACGGGGCAAGTGATATCGGCATTCTCTACCGGGAAGATACTTTATGTGGTTAGGTTGAACCCAAATGAGGATAAGCAGAACATACTCATGGTGGGCATGAGTGACAACAAGATTGTTTAGTGGGATATGAATACCGGTCAAATCACCCAAGAGTATGATTAGTATTTAGGAGCGGTTAATACGTTCACATTCGTAGACGACAACAGAAGATTTGTTACTAGTAGTGATGACAAGTCTCTTCGGGTATGGGAATTCGGGATACCTGTCGTTATAAAGCATATTAGCGAGCCTCATATGCATTCTATGCCATCAATATCCCTGCTCCCAAATAAAAACTGGTTAGCAGCACAGAGTTTGGACAATCAGATTCGTATCTGTAACACTACGGAGAGATTTCAGCTTAATAAGAAGAAAAGGTTTGCAGGCACATAGTGGTTGGATATGCTTGTCAAGTGAACTTTTCATCAGACGAAATTTCATGAAGGGGGTATGCATTGGTTGCCAGTGGCATCTGTTGGAACAAAGTAAAGTGGCCACTTGCGGGTGGTACGGCTTGATTAAGCTGGTAAGATTTCTAATCTGACTCAGAGTAGCACCTTTTTATCCTGTAGTTTTTCGGTATGACTGCTTTATGTCACATGATTATGTTGTTTATTTTTGTCTCATTCTGGCTTATTTTGCACTATGTTAATGGTCTCTAGACTCTAGTAAACTTATTTCAATTCCCTTCGGTGCTCTGCTTCCATTTCCCAAGCCTAAATAACTTTGGAAAATCTCTAAAGTGATAAACTTTATTGACTCGTGTCTTGTGGTGGTATAAGGAGTGTCAGTCAGGCATGGTAATGGATGGAAAGTCGATAAACTCATACATACTTTCATAGTTTCATGGAAGGGGTATATTCAAGTAACAATGCTTATGATGATCAAGAGAGAGAGAGAGTTAACTGGTGGTCTTACTGGATTCCAGGTCCCACAGACAGGGGTGTGAGTGGTTTTGTTTGTCACTCAATTTTTGTGTAAACGTTCCTCTTGGTCGCTTTGCTTAAGTCCAAGTTCAGAGTATAATGTGCTAATAAGAAGATGGACCCCAGAAGTTTCATAATGGATCCGATAAGCTAGACCCCATGCAAGGGTTTGGTGTGTCTTAGGTGTTTTGAGAAACAAGTGAAAAGATCCTGTGCATGGAAGAAGTTTGATGGTGTGTTGGAAAGGGAGAAACCTGTGGGACACCATTCATGGTTAATGTGGTGTATTTTGGTTGAAAAGAGCCTTATTCCTTTGATGGCTAAGACCATTGTTTTCTTGTTTGACGATGTGAGCAATGGAGGGTTTTGTTTTCTTGGGTTTTGTATACGAATTCCTAACCTATTTCGTAAATAAAACTGAATAAAGGAAAAAGTTTTTAGGCTTCCTTCCATTGGTGATAACTATGGTTTTACGAGTTTCAAGTGCATAACTAATGGCTTATGAATTCTATAAATTTTGATTCTTGAGTTGGTTCGAATTCTATAAATTTTGATTCTTGAATTGGTTCGAATTGATAGGCATTAATTGAGAGGCTAAGTTAATTTGGTCCTTATACTAATGGTTTAACAACTTCTAGAATGATCGGACCTTATCCCCTCTCCTTTGGAGACGACTCTTTCCAATTGCGAAACCCTAAGTGATACGGCCGCAGGCCAGCAACCATGACCGTCTTTAAGGATAAAAGTTTTGACTTTTTAATGGAACGCGTTGGGTTAGCAAGGATAAATGAAGAGTAATGTAGAATTGATACTTGCTTAGAAGTTTAGTCTCCTTGGGGAAAAATTTTGAATTGATACTTGCAGCGATGTCATCACTTTTGGGGGTTTTGCTATAACCGAAGGTATCCATTTTTCCTTTCTTCATGTACACGATTGAGCATGTCTGTTATGAACGTGTATAAACGAGAACATACGAAACAGTTTTTTTTTGCTCTTTTTTTCCATGTTGAGATGTGATAATATTTGTTCCCTAATTCTTACATGCTAATACCTACTTCTCTGATTTATTAATGAACAGCGACACAGAGTGTTGAACCATATTTGCTCTTTAGGGATAAAATTTTTGACTCTTTAATAGGACGCGTTGGGTTAGCAAGGATAGATAAAGAGTAATGCAGAATTGATACTTACTTAGAAGTTTAGTCTGCTTGGGTAAAAATTTTGAATTGATACTTGCAGCTATGTCATCACTTTTTGGGTTCTAGCTATAACTAAAGGTATCCATTTTTTCCTTTCTTCATGTACATTGTGCATGATTGAGCATGTCTATTATGAACATGTATAAACGGGAACATACGACAGTTTTTTTTTGCTATTTTTTTCCTGTTGAGATGTGATGATATTTGTTCCCTAATTCTTACATGCTAATACCCACTTCTCTAATTTATTAATGAACAGAGCACACTGGACATAGATCCTTCATAGGCACGATATTCCGCAACATCAAATTAAAATGGTATGTTCATGGTTGCCAAATAATGGAAACTCGTTGTTCTATGTTCATGACTTATTTTTCATTCAAGGTTTTAAAGTGTTTCCTATTTTATGTACTTTTTAGGTCTTATGCTCCCATTGTGGCACTGAGCAAGACGTGAGTCTCCAAGACCCCATTTGTTTAAGGGTTTTGGATTTTAATCAATATCTTATTTCTTTCTAATCATTATTCTCATTTTTCTCTCTATCTCTCTCCAATCATTACCCTTATTTTCAATCATTACTCTATTTTTCTCTACACTCATTATCTACAAATCCAAATCCAAAATCCCAAAACGAACAGGGTCCAACTTTCTCTTCTTAGGTCCAACAAAATTGCATTAGCTGTGGAGTTTGCGTGGGGAAGTACTTTTGCCAGAAATGCAAATTCTTCGACGATGATGTAAGTTTCATTGTGTTACCCATTGTTTATTCTTCAAAAAATTGGTAAATCTGCCTGATTAAAGAAGGTTATGCATATTCGAACCAATTCTCTTTTATTCTTTTGTTTATTTTCAATTAGATAATGTACCCAATTCTCCTACTGTTCACATACATGGACTACTAGGAATTGCCCGTGCCTTTACACGTTTTGGAAGCAACTAAATTGAATTGTCCTTTTTTTTGCAATTGACCACCCCACCAACAAACACGAAATCTCTAAAAAGTCATTTTCTCAAATAAACTTCAGACTCAGTCAATTTATTCAAATTTTATTCATGAAATTGGAAAAAATTCCAACCTTGATTCCACCAACTCTTCTTTGAGACCCCCGAACATTCTCCACTTCTCCTTCTCCTCTTTCCTCTCTTCTCTCTTCCTCCATAGTCTAGCTTACAAGTAAAAGTGCTATCTCTGTCTACCGTTTTAATCTTCGAAATGGGTTTATGAATGTCGGCAATGGTTTTCCAAATGGCCTCTGATTTGATATGGCTGGGTTTTCTTTAGTGCGAAGGTTTGGGGCTTGTTCGTTTTAGGATTTTGGTTTTGAAATTTTAGGTAAAGAGTGGAGAGAGATAGATAGAGAAATGAGAGTAATAATTAAGAAAAAATTTATTAAAGACCACAGAGAGAAAATTCAAAATCCTAAATTCGAAAACGAACATGGTATTGATGTACTTTTGGAATTTCATTTTGTAGCTGTGATCTTGAAGTTATCACTTCCTCTCTCAGATTAGGGTTTCCAAATGGGATTTCTCTCTCATTCTCTCTTAGAAATCCAACACTGTGCTCAACTAATTTTTTTATTTTTTTGTGTGTTGTCCAGGTATGGTTCGGTGATTCAATGGAGGTATGATCCATTTTTTCGTATTCCTATTTGAGGACCTATACTGTACTGATGCTCATTAGTTTTTCTTTTTGGCTTTTCCCCCGATGCTATGGTATGTACCGTTTTCCACATTTTTGTCCCTTTAGCATGTACTCCCTCCGTCCCATAAAGTTTGGCATTTTCAGGAATGCGTGCCATTTTTAAATTGCTTATATCTTTCAATCTATAATGTTTTAGGCGATTTTTTTAACTTTGTTTAATAGAACAAATTAAAATCTATCAAACAAGATCCATATTGCTTATAAAAAACATTACGGATTAAAAGATATAGTTAATTTTTTCATAGGGCTGGAATAGTGAAAGTGCCAAACTTTATGGGACGGAGGGAGTAACTTTTGGCTAGTGCCAATTTTATGCTCTTAGATTTTTGATGAGGTAAACAACATTTCTCTCCTTTTTATTTTTTGTGTGGTATGCGCTTCAACTTGCAAGAAACTTTTCATGAATCCCTTTGAGTGGTTTCAATCTGAATTTGAGTTTTTTTTTATGTGTCCCTTCAAGTGGCCAAAACCATTACCAAAAAGAGTTTCCGTTATTATTTTGAATATGCAAATTCTTGACTTGGCTTTGGATGATTTGTCCATTCATTCTGTTTGTCAAGGCACTCTTAGTTTCTTTTGGTGAGTTATGCAACTTGATTTTTTTCCCAGTAACATAAGATTAACCTTCATTTATTTGAGTCCTACGACTTCTCATGAAAATTCTCTATTCTTTGTAGGAAGTTAATGAATTGAATAGAAAAAATCAGTTGTCGGGTTGAAGGACAATGGATTGGGCTTAGAGTGTTGTTGGCTCATGAGGTACTATATTTTTGTACGTGTGGTAATTGGCGCTTTATTTTCTTAACTTTGCCTCTAATTTTTTCCGCTCTTCCTAATTTCCTGTTTTACTTATGCTCAACATTCCAAGTAGATTACTTAGGACCTTCAATAACTTGCTGTTCCAAAAAAATAAAATAAAAAACAAGGATCTTCAATTACTTGATTGTGTTGATAAACATTCAGTCCACATTTCATGGTTTTAGAGAGGTGAACCATATTTGATTGACTGCGTAGCGTAGTGTGAGACATGTGTGCTACATTTTTTTGGATATTCTACGGTAGTTATACTCTCTTAAGTAACTCTCGGTTTTGGTTCCTATATGTTAGTTCTTTTGCCACATCTTCTCATATATAGAATGCCATTTTTGGTTTGGAAGGCGCCTCGGGTAGATAATAACGACCAACCACTCGCCTCAAAATCAGGGAAATTTTATGGCCTTTTTATTCTCTTAAAAAGCCCTGTATAGTGCATTTTTGTACTACATCTTTGTGTGATTTTTTTGATTTATGCCTAATCTTTGAACTATTTTGCTTTTTTCTATCATTCTAAGTCAGTTAAAGAAAAAGTGCAATTGGTGTTACTTTTTGATTATGAGGGTAAAGGACATGCAATGTAGGTCTCCCAAGAGAGCTTGTAAATTGTCATTTCACATGAGGGTGTTAGCCATGAGTGTGTCTGTTCCTCGCACCCGTACTTCTTTTCTCTTTTACGACCTCCTCGACTCTGTCACCCACTTCTCAGCTTTTCCTCTTTTCTACGTTTCTAAAGAATTGGAAATCATTTTTGGATCTATTGTCAAATTGCTACAATTGAACCAGAACTCGAAAGAACTAGCATGGAAGTTATATTGCATTCAATGTGTTTGTAAAAATACCTTAAACAAGTGGAATTGAATGAAAAGGAAGTTATATTGCTTTCCTTTTCCTTTTCCTCTTCTCTTATGTTTTAGAGTTGTATGAGTGGTACTAAACTAATGAGGCTTCTAATAGGCGATTGAAGTGTGACTAACCTATTATCTTCGCTCAGGCTCTTGGACCATCGCCGGCTTGCCGAAGTTTGAGGTTTTCTTCATTGATGGAGATAGTGCATGAGACCGACTCCCTTTACTATTCTTTTTGTAATGATCAATTCCATAGTGTTGTTTACCTAGGCATAATTGCAACTGGGTATTGATTTTAGTATTCCAGCTCATATCACATGTGTTGGAATACAGATGCCTTCAATTTATTCTCATTACAGATGCTTTCAATTTATTCTTACTTAAAGTTATGAATACGTCTACAGATACCGACACATATGGATACCGACACACACCTAACAATTTTTATTGATGAGGACCCAGACATGGCCGACAAATGTATAATACTGGTTCTTGTTATTTATTCATTCCAAAGCTGTATATGGGTCAAAGATTAGTGCAAGGAAAATGAAATGGGAACACAAAAGGTTAAAGGGTCTAACCGTGTCCAATGGCTAGATCCTTCAACTTTTATATTTTCTTTTCCTCACGTAGATCCTTGATCCAAATACAGTCCTAACTATGTCCAGATTTTGGAAAAGCCTCATTTTAGATGCTGAGGGATGAAATCTAACCTGTTTCCAAAGCCCGATTGCTTTTGCGTTCATTTCGTCGCCAAGGTGTTTATTTGTGAGTTTGTAGTGTGATCTATTTCAAAATGTGCTCCCATTCCTACTTGCATTCTATGTGTTCGACACAATGTGCGATAGACACACTCATGGCTAACACACTACAGTCTTAATAGACACACTCATGGCCTGTCTTAATAAATAATTTTGTACAATCTACCAATGTTCTAAAAATCGCTAGGCGCTAGTCGGGCAGAAAAGGGGCGCCTAGCGCCTAGGCGGGGACTAAGTGCTTGACTAGTCAGCTGTCTAATCTAGGCGTCGGACCATTGCCTAGCGCCTAGGCGGGGACTAATCGGCCTAGGCCGCCGCCTTTTAGAACACTGCAATCTACATAGCCTTGCCTGCTACCCGTTATTCAACTATCCTCATCGTGATTTCTTATTTGTTTGATTATTGATTTGGTTCTTTTTTTTTCTTTCTATTAGTGTTCTTAATTGGTCATTGGTCTCAATATATTTGATTTTCCCCCTCCTCTTCTCAGGTATCATTTGGTGACCGTGGGGAGCCCTAATAGCGTGCGGGTTACTGAACCTATTTGGAGCCCAAGCAAGGTAGAATGTTAACAATTTCTCTTCAGGTGTCCTATATTTGCCCTGGTTTTTAGCATTTTAATTAGGTAAACTTGCAATTTCAAGATTTGATAAACTCTTCTGATGCTCAAATGAAGTTTGCATATTGAAAAAGATTCTTCAATGATCCAGTAAAGTCTCAAAAACCTAGGAAAAAGAATTTCATTGTAAAAACCTTAAAAGGGCACAGTAAATCTGTTGTAAAAGCCTTAGAAGGGAATGAAAAAAAGCAAAAAGAAAAGAGCAGAAGTTGAATGGACCCTGGACAAACTGATCCTAAGGAGTTACTTTTATGGTATTTTTCATAGTTTTTTATGGATACGTAATTGTACGATCAATTGTATGATCAAAATAAAAGATTCACACCATGGATTACATTTTATTAATCATGTAAAAGGCAATGCCACAGATACCAGTCTTCAAAAGAAAATGAAATATCAAATAGAATTAAATTAGATATAATTCCACTTTTTTGGGTAAAGGGTTGCAAATTTGCAATTAGCTTTAATGGAATTCAACTCAAATTTGGGATTTGCGGAAATATTTGAGTAAAATTGCAGTTTTGGAGATGCTCAACCATTAATCTATGTCCTTTGGTTCATTTTAGAAAACACTCATCAACCTTTTTTTTCCCTTTTGCCCTTGTATCACTTTTGTCTACTTAAACAAGTGTGGTATTATTGCGATGCATATAGTGACTGTTTACTAGGTGACATATGGAGTACTTTTAATGTTCTTGCAGATTTTAGTAGCAAAAGAAAAGTTGACTTATCGTAATGAGTAGTTCATAAGGAAGCTCTGTGTATGTGGCAGTCTTCTATTGGCCTAAATGTCTCCTATAAATCCTGACCGTTCAATTTCTTTTTCTCAAAGTGGCCGTTGGATCAAGTTGAGATCGGAAGATGAAACACGCCTCAAACCCCTCCCTACCTTTTTACTTTTTGTCCTTTCCCTTTCCTCTATCCGGTGCTCTCTCCTGTTTCAAAATTTGAACGACTATGGCCTCTCTCTCTCTCTCATCTCCTCTCACGCTCTCTCTCTCTCTCCTGTTACAAAATTTGATCGACTATGGCCTCTCTCTCTCTCATCTCCTCTCACGCTCTCTCTCTCTCTCTCCTGTTACAAAATTTGATCGACTATGGCCTCTCTCTCTCTCTCTCTCATCTCCCTCTCACGCTCTCGCTTTTTCTCTCTCTCATTTCCCTTTCCTAACATCCTCTCTCTCGTGTCTTTAAATCTCGGTCCATAGGCGTGGAAGAGAATGCCCCAAAACCAAAATCAGAAAATCAAGGTTCGAAAACACACTGGCGGTTCTGTGATCCACCAAGAGTCGTGTATCTAGAGGTAATTTTTCAGGGACAATGGAACATTTTTTTTCACCATCTCTGTGTTTGTTTGTCTCTCCCTCTCTCTTTATGTGTGTGTGTGTGAAGATGAAATTGGTGATGTCTTCAATTGTCTTAAGTCTTAGCTAATTAGTTGCTCTGAAATTTGGGACGGAAGATGAGGGTAAAGAATCTGTCTCAATTTTTTTGACTTTTGAGGGTAGTTAACAAAATTCTAACCAAGAGGTGAGAAACTTTCTTCTATGTCTATTTTGGATCTTGTATTTTTTTGGCTTGGGTTTTGTATACGAAATCCTAACTTATTTCGTAAATAAAACTGAATAAAAGAAAAAGTTTTAGGCTTCCTTCCATTGGAGATAACTATGGTTTTACGAGTTTCAAGTGCATAACTAATGGCTTATGAATTCTATTAATTTTTTATTCTTGAGTTGGTTCGAATTGATAGGGATTAATTGAGAGGCTAAGTTAATCTAGTCCTTATACTAATGGTTTAACAATGCAGCTCAGTTCTTTTGAAAAAAACGTGTGTTGCCAGCTGCTGATTGGCTGAGACAAAATCATAAATCCAGCCATTCATGTAGTAGTAGATCCAATGGCTACCAAGACTCCAGGGTTTCTCCCAAACACCACGACCCTTTCTCTCCCCCTTTGCCGTCTCTCTCTCTCCCAACACCTCATTCCCAATTTCAAACGTCTCTCTCTCTCTTTCAAAATTCAAAATTTTATACACAGGAACCGATATAGAGAGAATCAGTAAAGCGAAAGAGAGCAGAAGCAGGAACAAAACAATGGGGAAGGATCTGAGCAACAACACAGACAACGACGGAAAGATCGCCCCGTTGGAGCAACTCGACCCAAGCCCAGCTCGATCAAGTCCATCGTATTAGACGAAGCCCTGACCTCCCCCTTCCATTTCCCTCGGTTTTTGGACCTCATGTCCAAGCCACCTCAAGTCCGAACCGTTTGACATATGAGGGACAAGTTCAAGGTGTTGGACAAGGAGGGGAGCGGGTATGGAGAAGTTTGATGAGTGGGTTGCCAAGTGATACGTAGGTGGAAATCTCTCTCTCTCTCTCTCTGTGTTTTTGTTACTATTTATTTTATCAGCTAACTAGTGTGGAGGCATACCATAGAATTAGTCAAAAAAGAGCCATGGTGATTTGGGCGATTTGGAGTGACCTTTGCTCCCTCGTCTGATTCAGCTACTCCATGGCCGACGGCTCAATATCTCTTGCAAATGGGTTGGGGCTCAAAGCCCTAGACTCCAATGAAGTCTGGCATAAGCAACAGGTCTCTGAACTTTCAAAAATTTCTCAGCCTCATCCGATTCCGTCGGACCTAGAAACCCCAAGATTGAACATCTCAGGTGACTACAACATAGGATCCACCCTCAGAGGTGCTATTCTTGCTCCATCTCCAACTGGGTTTAGGACGTTCAGCCCTAAATCGTCCAACAAATCAAGTCCTTATCGGAAGCTTCAGCAAGTCTTCGAGGAAGCTTTAATGAGGGAAGCGGAAGAGCGAGCCTCCCATCTACAGGACACTAGCTACCAGTTCGAACATCATCAAGAACAGGTACAAATTCCTAACCCTAAGATTTTGTACAATGCCAAGGGGAATCCCTATGTGGAAGGAGACCCTAATCTTGGCTATAGATTAGAGGACACTAGACCTCGGACTACAAGTTGTGCTACTGGTTCCTCCTCTCTCCAACCAGATTCGGATCCTACACCTAGCTCTCCTTCCCATAAACCAGCTGCTAACCAACCTCACTCTCAACCTCACACACACCAACCCAATCCCAAATTCGGAGTAGGCCAGAGTCAGCCTAAACCCAAACCCAAAAATTGGGCCTCTCTCCTTCAGTCCCAGAGCCCTTCTATGGATATGAAATTGGATTATTTCCCTGACCTACAGAGAGGGAAAGAAGCTTGAAATAGGGGTAAGGTTGCGACACGAAAAATTAAGGATGTGAAGAAGTGCGAGCCATGTAGGAGTAATGAAAAAGAAACAACCCTCGGCTAGAGTAAAGCTTAACTATCCCATTAGCCAAGTCATTGGAGATCCTAATAATGAGATGAAAACTAGGAGGCAAATTAGGAATGAGATCAATTATGTGTGTTTCACGTCCACATTAGAGCCAAAAAAGGTAGAAGAGGCCTTAGGAGATGCTGGTTGAAATAGACATAGAACTGATCGAGGTGGGCAAATGGAACAAATATTTGGTAGGTCATTTCCTAGATGGTCAAATGGCTTATCCCCTTGTAGTTTCCATTGCTCGGAACCAGTGGGAAGACCTCTTTGTGGTTGTCAAACCTAATGTGGCTGGGTTCTACCTGTTTGAATTCAAGGATGAACAAGCTAAAATGCAAGTTCTTGATGGAGGGCCCTATTTCTTCTCTCAAAAATATCTTGTTCTCAAAGATTGGCACAGAATGATGAAGCCTCATCCAATTAGCTAACTAATGCTAATTGGATGATTTATTTTGTGGATCAATGGGTTTTTTTTTTTTTTTGTTGAAATCAAGTGATCTTATATTCCTAGGTTGTGATTTAGGCCTGCAAACATTTCAGTAGCCCCAAGAGTGGTGTGCAGTATTAGGGATTCAGGCTGACGGCCGAAGTGATCCGACCATCCGGACTTCGTGACGGCGTTCCATTATACTCGATACCATTAATGGATCTTCGTCTCTGCTACGAAAGTAATCCATGATGCCAATGGAGACTTCGATGGCCGGCCCCGAGGTGAGAAGAGTTCCCAAGATTGCTGTTGTAAATACTTTCCTTTTAGTGCACCTGCAATTTAAGCCCTTGGGGAATCCCCTGTGATATCAATTGATCGTACTAATGGTTTAAATTTCTAGATTCAGTTCTTCAAAATTTACTTTTCGAAATATACATTAGGCCAAAATGGCTGTGGAGGGCCCTGTGCCAGCTGTGCGCCTAGGTGGTGCTGTGGTGACGGCCTGTCCTCACGGACAATAGCTATGGCTCGAACCGGACATTCCACAGCGGGTTGGGAGCTCCTATGGTCACGCCCAAGGGGGGTTGCTACGCTGGTCGCCCCCTCCTCTACCTTTTTCTTAGTCAAAAAAAAAAACCAAGATTTTGAAAAATAAACAGAGACTAAACATGATGTTGTTTTTCCCCCCTCATTGTTTGATTCTTTGTGTACACTAATTTTGTGAATAAATGGATATTGATGATTTTTTTTTCATTTATGTGGAAAGGGTTTTCTTGATGATCAGTTCACAACATTTCAGCAATTTCGAGATGAAAGCTGTTGTTTAGGAAGGAAAAGTGTGTAGGGTGTTGTGTTAACTAAACCCTAACACAATCAACTCTTATTTATATAATGGGAAATCATAACATAAGACTACATTAACCAATGTGGGACTAATACCAATACTATATTCTAACAAAAGCTATTCAGAGTTCATGGTAGAAGTGGTTACTCTTTTCTTTCAAGATTCTCAGAGCCCGGAGGCTTCTCAATGAACTTGCCAAGCTCAGTCTCTTAACTCTTTTGTGTTTTGACTTCGTGCCATGACCTATATTGCTATTTTTGTTTTCTTATTTGCTCCTTCATGAAGGTATGTTTTCTGGTTTTGTTAATTTTAAGGGAAAATTTCAAAATACCCCCCAATCTTTACACCAAAATTTAATTAGACTTCCAACCTTTTAAAAACTTCAATTTTACTCCCAACGTTATCTTCCGTTAATCAAAATGCCCCCTCCCGTCCGAATGACTAACAGATTTCATTAAAAGCTCCGTTAAATAGCGTCCCAATCGAATTTCGATGATCCGAGCCGTTCAATATGTTCAAAACGTGATTTTAAGGGTACTTAAGAGAAGTCAGCAAAAAAAAAAGAGACCGAGAAGGGCTTCATCTGAACAATTTTTTTATTAAACTATTCAATAAAAAATTGTTCAGATGAAGCCATTTCCGATCATTTTTTTTGTTGATTTCTTGCGGGTACCCTTAAAATCAAGTTTTGAACACATTGAACAGCTCAGATCATCAAAATTCGATTGGAAAAGAGGAGGTGCAGATCGATCCGGATTTTGTTCAAGTCCGGACATCCGGATTTTGCTTCGGTCTGCACCTCCCCTTTTCGATCCAATTTCCATGATCCGAGCCGCTCAATGTGTTCAAAACGTGATTTTAAGAATACCCGTGAGAAATTAACAAAAAAAATGATCGGAAAGGGATTCATCTGAACAGTTTTTTATTGAATAGTTTAATAAAAAACTATTCAGATGAAGCCCTTCCTGGTCATTTTTTTTGCTGATTTCTTGCGGGTACCCTTAAAATCACGTTTTGAACACATTGAGCGGCTCGGATCATCAAAATTCTATCGGGACGATATTTAACGGAGTCTTTAACGAAATCTGTTAGTCATTCGGACGGAAGGGGGCATTTTGATTAACGGAAGATAACGTTGGGAGTAAAATTGAAATTTTTAAAAGGTTGGGAGTCTAATTAATTTTGGTGTAAAGGTTGGGGGGTATTTTGAATTTTTCCCTAATTTTAATATCCATAAGAATGGAATACCAGTTCATTGCCTTATTTTGTACACTGTAGACTGCACATTTATGTATTCTGTTTCCTCATTTTCTGTAGGGAACAACCGAGTGTAGATTTCAGAAAGGTGGATGCCCATCTCCTCCAATTGAAGAGTAGCAGCTCAAGGTAAGTGGACCCACTGTTATTATTACTTTGTTTTCCCTTCATGCTAGAATTTTGTAGCTATTTCTAATGCCTGATCTTTAGTGATTTAACCCTTGAACCATGTGGCAAAAACTAATTTTAGGAATACTTAAGCTTCTACTGATTTCAGAGTTTAAAAAATGTAGGCATACGCTAGCAAGGTATTTGTGTCTATCCCAAACTTCCTTAATTAGACAAGGGAGAGCCAACAATTGTGGTGATAATCTAACCATTATGACCATCCCGAATACGATGAGCTTTTAACTGGTAATGAACTAGAAAAAAGATCAGTATTGACACTATTCTCAAGATCAGTAAACAACTACTAGATATGTCACGCGACTCCACCTAAATTTGGATTCTTTTGGTTTTGAATTTCGTTCTTTTAAGTAAGATTACCACAGGTCAATTATGTTGGAATGCATTCGCTTTTGTTTTCATATCATAGTTTGTTTGCCGGTATAGTCATCTATAGGTCGCAAGTAAACTTACTTTGAATCCCTTATTGGTCGGCTTCCATTTACCAAGCTTAAATACTTTGGACAATATATGGAGTAGTAAACCTCATTGACTCGTGATCTTGTGGTTGCGTGAGGAGTGTCACTTAATCTCACATAAATATGAATCTGAAATGCATAAATGATGAGTATAATCAAACCTAGTTTAATGCTAACTGATGATCTCGAGAAATGCAGATGAGATTAGACTTTTATATAAGATGCTTTCTTTAGAAGTAGGGGTACGTATGTGTGAGTTGATATAAAGGATTTGAGCTTATGAATTTATTAAAATTAATTGATTTGTATAGCCCCTCGACAGAGAAAAATGGAAAAGAAAAAAGAAAAAAATATTCATGTAGTTGCCGCAGTTGATTGGGACATAAGTCTTACTTTTGTCTAGTTATGGAGACTTCGATTTCTCGGGTAGTTATTTGCGAGGCTAAGGCCATTGTGCGAGGTGTGGAGTGTCTTGAGTGCTCCCAAGACAATGGCAAGGAGCTTGCATTGGGGAGGGTTTTGGGTTGGAGGAGATAAGTGCAGGACATCAGTTGTGTGTTTGATGGGGTGTATTTGGGGGTGAAAGAGCTTTCTTTCCTTTAGTGGTGGCGTGGGTTCTTTTTTTTTTTTTTTTTCTTCTTGTGATGATTAAAATAATTGAGGTTTTCTTTCTTTGGTGGCAAAAGAGGTGGATACTTCCCTTGAGTGCTTTTGAAACTTGTTGATAATTCGAAGCATGGAGGTAGATGAATTCTTTTGATTTTGGTATAATTAGTCATACTCGATTGGGTCCCCTTAGCATTGTTCTTTCATAGTATTTTCAGTTAACTACTGTCAAAGGATAAAGGGTGTGAAACAACTGCGGAAAAAGTTGTGTTGAAGTGTTTCTGAAACTCCTGGTGTATTCACTTACTGCTGCAGGTTGTCAACCTTTTTGGAGATGTTTCAAAACCCAGGCCAGGCCAGGCCAGACCACTGATGCCACCTTTTTTACTGTGACTTGCGTTGCTTTAGCAATTTTCAAAAGTGTAACCTATTCCCATGCCAGAAGTGTCAAAGTTCCAAACAATGGACAACCTCTGTCTTAGCCAATGACCCAGTTCACTCATTTCTGTCTATCCATTAACGAGAATAATTTTGTTCAACCTCTGAACATTAACCCTTCTTATGATTGGTGGAAATTGTGTGGGTCCCACCACATCCTAACTCATTATTACTTAAAAAGCATATTGATTTCGTGGACTCTGCACAACTTCCACCAATCACGAAAGGGTAATGTTCACCCTCTTTAAAAGATAAAGAGGGTGAACAAAATTATTCTCATCCATTAACCATGTGGCCTTTTTTCTTGTTGAAGATAGAATTTTGGGTCAACACATATTTTGGGTGATCAAATATCAATTAGAAGACATTAATTATGGGATCAAAGATTTCGATTCAGTTTGCCAACTTAATTTTTTCAATATTAGCGTCTTTCTAAATCATATTTATCCATATCGAATCAGCATAGTGTTGAAATAATTGATCGTCGTCATAAACTCTAATTAATGAACAGTTTTGATCACGAAAATAGATCCAAAAAGGCCTCACAAAACATCCTAACAAACAGTCTAGAGAGGATTCCAACCGGTAAAACTTTTTACCCAAGTATCATAAGTGTACACTGTTATTTTTTGTTTTTTTGGTAATTTTTGTTTTTTAATCAGAAATGACTCCTAATGGAGGGATGGATCAAGCTTTCCGGAGTAGTATATGTAAAAAAAGCCCATGATTGATGGCTTGTTCTTAGTTAATCCTAATGGAGGGCTAGACCGGGCTCTCTCTCTCTCTCTCTCTCTCGCACCCTAACTTAGTTAATCCTAATGGAGGGCTTGATCGGGCTCTCTCTCTCTCTCTCTCTCTCTCTCTCTCTCTCTCTCTCTCACCCCAACTTAGTTGATGGCTTGTTTTTAGTTAATCCTTGGATGATTTATGTTATCAATATCAAATTGGAGAAAGAGCTCATAGTCTTTTAACAGAAATTCTCTCTCTCAAACAATCCATGTTAGGATCATGTCTTCTTCTTATGTGTGTATTCATGTCGCTTTAACGTCTTAACGGCCCTCTAATTCTATTAGTGTCGTGATTTTATTTTGTGTATGAATTTATGTTGTTTGGGTGTTAGACTGATTTTTTTATTGCTTATGAATTTATGCTATTTGGGTGTTAGACTGTCTATTTAACTTGTTCATGGGTAGTCAAAGATGTCATATATTTATGCCTAATAGGGTCAATTTACTAGATCTATGCTCAAACTAAATTTCCAATGCTGTAAAAATTATAGTGTAATTTTTCATTCGAATAGTATGGACATTTATGGATACAAACCAACTTTCTTTTCTTCAATCAATTTCCACTCTGTGTTTTTTGTTTAGAGGCAAGCCCCATTTAAAGGGAGTAACAACTGTTGAAGTTCTTTCATAAGTTTGATTCTCTCTTTTCTACTCCCTCCGTCCTAATTTGTTGCGCCTACTTTGACTTTCACGTAATTTAAAAAAAGATCATAATTACATTGACTGTGTCAATTTTACCATTTTACCCCTTTATAACTTATGACTTTTTATCAACTTTTTTGTCATGTCATTAATTTGCTCCACTTTTCTTTCAAATCAAGTTCAAAATTTGAATTTGGGAGGGAGAAATGAGGGGTAAAATGGTAATATGGACATCCAAAATTGGAAAATTTTGAAATAAGCATATCATTTTGGGACATCCCAAAAAGGAACAAGGGCACAACAAAGTGGGACGGAGGGAGTATTTGTTACGAGAACAGAAGACATGACTAATAAAACGAGTGGGAAGTTAGTTTTGCCGTCTTTTTAGAGAATAGGTACACACCATCTGATATGTTTTCATGATTTTTTTTACAGTTTCTAGAAACAACTTCAAGCTAAAAAACATAGCACAAAAGAGAATGAGAGCAGAGCAAGACTTGCTCACTTCGTTAGGTATCGTTTCTTATTTGGATGAAATATAATTTGAATTTTTTCTATGTTCTGATTAAGAGCATGTAAGTTTGTATATTGGAATTTGTAGAATTTGTGTTGTTGGTGCTTTCTTTTTATTTTACACCACTCAAGTTCCAGGTTTATATGATACATTGGCTCTTCCGAGGAGAATAGGCAATTAGTACTTCATTCTTACTCTCCTTAGTTCAAACAAGGTAGCAGTTCTTACCCAAATGGACCCAAACGGAATGGGCTATGCACAGATACCGGGCGATGGGACTAATGAATAAAGTGGGGAATCTCTCTCTCTCTCCCTCCTGTTTTGGTCTCGTTAGAAGGAGCTATTTAAATCTCTCAAACACTGTTGGGATTATTGGTGCATTTTTTTTGTATTTTATGCTCTTTGAATATTTGGCATGTCAGTTTGGTTTGTATTTTGTGTTCATAACAATTAGGTATCGAGGAGTTTTTTTATTTGAATGGTCATTTGGTTTCGTATTTGTGTTAGGAGTTAGGGGACCCGTAATTTGTTTGATTTCTTTTGTTTTGATTGAACAACAAAAGCAAGAATATTGGAGAAGTTGGATTCCCTGATTCATAGAGCTCTTTGTTTGAAGTTGGATTCCTGAACCATAGAGCTATTCGTTTGTACTTTAGTTTGGATGGTTTTCTGGTTATTAGCTATTCATTTGTTGTTGTTCACATTAGCTATTGATTCATCCTTTGCCATTCTACTTATTTTGCAATTTGGGGGGACAAGTTCTACACTTTGTTGGAGAACAAAATATTGGTTACACATTAAAACTAATACGTTTATCTTAGTTTTGTAAGATTTAGTGTGTCTCTTGTCATTTGATCACCTTAGGTATTGATTTACTTCACATCCTTCGCTTCGAATCGTACTCACAACTTCATGAGAAAAGTGTGCACAAGAGTTCTCATTTGGTCTCTATGTATATGATTTTTTAATTTCTTTTTGGGTAAAACAACTTGAAATAAAAAGAGGCTAACTGAATATACAGCCTACAAGAGGCATACCCCAGGAGGAAAAGAAAAATAAAAACAATAACAAAAAAGAGAAAGCCTACGCCAAATGGCTACATAGGACTATATGTAAATAGAACATCTGTTTCCTATCCATCTAATAGAGGAATAGGAAATAGCTCACAAAATGATTACACTTAGTGCAATCTGACTAATAAGAAAAGAGCTAACATGGCTACATGAGAACCAATTTACACATTACTGAAATACAACCATATAAAGCTAGACATCTGCCTCCAACTGAACTAATTTCTCTAATGTAAGTTGTAATATCAAAATATAATTGCCATTCGCTGTTATTGTGTTGCAGGTGATGATATCACGCTGCCATAGAATCTTATGACTCTTTTTTGCACAATCATAGAAGAGGCCATTGCAGAGGACAAGGCCTTACAAGGTTACGAGGACTGCATAATGGCCTAAAAGGTGCATTGCACTTAATACAATCCAATACAAACTACTTTGAGGACAATCTCAACTTGCAAAAGAAAACCATTAAGACCTGCAAATTTTTGCAAATAGAGGTATAGAAATCCAACAGCTATGAATGCTTGTGTAGTTGATATATGCTTTACGTAATGCCAATTTACACTTCTCTTAAAATAAACAATAACTTATTCAGGTCCTAACTACAACTAAGAACACGTATATAATAAGACTTTTTAGAGTTTTGAAGAGATCATCCTCACATTGAAGGCAACAGGGGCGGAGGCAAAAGGAAGTGGGGGGGGGAGGGCGAGGGCACGTGGCACCCCAATTGTTAAAAAAAAGAAGTTTTCAAAGCTAGGAAGGAACACACATGACACCCCCAACCCATAACCCATTCGGAAAAACCCTCGCTTGGAGTCGGCGATCGATCTAATCTCTCAGTTGAAAATTGAAATCTAGCTCTCTATCTCCTCGAATCTCTCTCTCCTTTCTCGCTCCTTGGCTTTGGGTCCTTAAAAAGCCAACGTCGAGACTCGAGAACCCAGTCGCAGTCATGGAATCATGAGGACTAAGGAGATTGGTGATGTGAAGATAGCCGAAGTTGACTTCATAGCCGAATGATTTCTTGCACGATACGATTTCTGGCGATGCAAAGATACCCAATTGGCACTCGGTAGTCGCAGTCAGCAGTTGCACAATTTCTTGCTTCTCGTACTGGTAAAAGTTACTCCTCTACTCGTATTCGTTTGTAGTTCTTCACTCTGCCATATTCTTCTCTTTTTGTTTAGGAATTAGGACTTGGGAGCTAGGAACACGTATTTGTATTTACTTGATGTCTCTATTTTTAGTGCAGAATTGGGGATTTGTTGGTAATGTGGCCGTCACATTGCTGTGTGGCCTTCCCATTTCACGTGGCAGACAGATTTATTGGTAATCTACTATATAACTAGAGTTTATTTTTTTTTGAAAGGCCTATAGTTTATTCTTGAATCTTGAATATAGTATTATACCTCACCTTGGATCAATGGATCTTGATACCCATGGACTTGTATTCTAATTAGTAATTTTCATTACTAAATAGTGTTCTAATTAGTAATTAGTATTGTTTACAATTCTAACTCATCTATTCTTTATTTGCATATTGATTCGCGCAGATTTTGGAAATTGTTCCTTTGCTCATTCTCGTCGGCCACTTCGGTAATACTATATTTTTCATACTCGCTAAGGGAGAAAATGGGATTCCATTGCATCCTTCCTTGACGTTAATGTGTAAATTTGTTTTGTTGCGGTGCTTGTAAAGGGAGAAAGTGTGATGCAATGGCTCCCCCCCTTTTTTAATTACTTTGTATTGATTATCTACTTAATGGTTAGTTTTTTTGTATACTCGCTAAGGGAGAAAGTGGAATACCCTTGCATCCCTCCTTGACATTAATGCTGTGTTTGGATTGTGTTTTGAATTTTTTTTTGAAAAATAGCAGGGGTAATAAGTGGAGAGATATAGAGAGAGAAATGTTGGAAGTAGGAGGAAGTTTTTGAAAAATTCTTTTTTGAGAAGTGAAGAGAACACAACATAAATGTGTGAATTTGTTGTGTTGTGATGCTTGTCAAGGGAGAAAGTGTGATGCAATGGCTCCCCCCTTTTAACAAGTGTGGAGTATTGAGATTTGATTAGGTCTTTGTGTTGGGCGCCACCTCCAACTCGAAATCCTGGCTCCGCCACTGGGAAGCAAGAAACAAAGACAATATAATCTGCCAAGTTTGAAAGAAATGTCCAACTTTCAACTCGAAATTCCCGACAAATGTAAAAAAGCAACCGCAACCACTGACATCCTAGAAACACGACAAGCAATGCCATATATTTAAGGGTACTTTCAAAGTGTATGAAGGTAGCAATTAATGCAATTACCTGCACCTACCCACGGTGGGGGATATAATGAAATATCACACAAGTTAGACATATTTTCTTCTCCACATATCCAGGTCAAGAACTGAAGTTGGGTAGTAGACCCGCAAGATTTTAATTATCTACTTCAAAGTAATGACTATCCTTTTTTTCTTACACTACGAGGAGGTTATAGCCTAAGGGAATTGTGGCAAACTCGAACACTTCGTAATTTTATTCTTTTTTTTTGCCAATCGATAACGAGATTTTTATTAGTTACTGCATCGAAGAAACATCTAGCAAAGCTTCCATACAATCCCAGCTTGGAAAATTCCCTTGCCAGGTTCTCGGAACATTCATGGATAGGGCATATTTGGCGATACTACACTTGAATTTTTTTTTTTGATCCATGATATACACTTGATCTTAGCCAAAAGATCAAGAACAGATACTAAATTTGATTTTAGCCAAAAGATCGAGAATAGATGCTACACTTAAATCTTTTTTTTGATTGACAATACTACACTGTATCTTAGCCAAAAATCTAAGAACAGATACTACACTTGATCTTTGCAGAAAATCCAAGAACAGAGTAGTAATAAAGAGACGGAAGGAAGGGTTGAGAGCTTCTCTCTCTACTCTAGAGAGAGAATGCACTCCCCATACCCACATCCACCCTAGATCCAATTTTGAGGTAACCAAAGCTCAGAATCGGTACAATCTTGAACTGATATAGGGGTGCTCCATATTGGCTTCATCTATTTTCAGGTTATAATCTACCTTTACCATTTTTTGGTTTTGAATCGAGTGGATTTCATGGGTCGTAAAGCTGGGGAGTCCATCGGAGGACGTCCAAGCCAAACCCACCTCTGGACATCCAGCCGTCGAGAAGAGTCATGTCTTCCTCGCTGGATCTGCCAATTCCTACCGGAAACATCAAGTCGCCGGTGGGTTCAGTTCAGTACACTTGCTATCGACCAGGAAGGGTCAGTTTGCTTCATCTCTCTCATCTGGTGGAGTTCGGTGAGATCCTGAGTCCACCCTTTGATCTGCAGCAGATTGTTGTGTTGTGGGTTTTGGAAAACCATGTGTTAACCGGAAAGGGGATTTCCATATTCCCATTGTTAACCGGAATCCAATCTATCTGTTTTAACCATATCTACATCTGTTACACCCATTTCCATTGTTTCATGAAATGGGCGTGATTATCAACCCTTTCGGGTAGATAATTTTAATAGTATACGACTATTAAGTCACAGAGTGGTGAATCCAGATATCGGTTATGGCTTTACTGTTGTGGGTTAGACTTGTCCTGCGTGGGTGAGGTAATGGTCGAGCTAATGGCGTGCTTCATATCTGTTGATTCTCAGTTAATTGTAGAGCAACAACAAGGCAAAGTAATGGAATCTGAACTATAAAGGGTTCTTGCTGCTACTTCTCAACAAATTGTTGTTACACAAGAGGTTAGATATTAATCTATGCTAGGTACAGGGCGTATGATTTTGGTTTTCCTCGTATGATTATTGCAACGTAAACGGTTTAAACTAATATTAGTGGTGTAATTGTGGAATTAGTTTCTGAGCTGGTTCGTTGATGGACTTTTGGGTGTGTGGCTGGACTTTTAGGCCAGTGTACTGTCAGAATTTGGGGTTTCAATCCAGGTGCTGCAAACACCAACATCAGATGTAGTGTTGTTCGACACTGTGATTCATGCCCAGTTTAGTTACTGGGCTTGTTGCCCAATTTGGGGCTTTTTTCATGCCCGGTTTAGTTACTGGGCACATTGCCTAATTTGGGGCTCAAATGTTGTGCAACTTGTTGTGAAGCTCCATTAAATTCCATGATTCTTTGATTCACTGGCTTGGTTCTTTAGCGTAGTGTGGTGTGACTGGGGCTATCATCGACTAGATTGGTGGTCGTGCACTGATTGAAATGGGTAGCTTCGCGGGCTGTCATTGATTAGACTGGTGGTCGTGCACTGATTGAAAGGGGTAGCCTCGTAGGCTGTCATTGATTAGATTGGTGGTAGTGCACTGGTTGAAAGGGGCAGCTTGGTTTCACCTGCGGTTCGAGTGGCCCAATTCGGTGGTAATGCACTGTTATTGGAACTTGATCTGTTCTCCTTTTAGATTATAGCAAGCCTAGGGGATTAGGTTGAGGGTGTAGTAGTCTGGATGGAATGGGCGTGGTGTGCAGGGTACTTGGGAGGGTAACCTTGTCGGATGCCGACATCTCCAGTTCGAGCCTCTTCTCGGTGCCTAGTCCCTCTGTATTAGCTGTTCTTTAGAAGTGGGTATTACGCTTGTTACTCTGGGTTTGGTTGGAGTATTAGTATCTTGGTTTGCATATCCCATCTCTGGACTGTGGTGATTGGTATAGCTGAGAGCGGGTTGTTTTCTGTTGAGCCTTGGAAATTTGGTTGAAGGAGAAGTAGTCTGGGTAGAATGGGCGTGGTGTGCAGGGTTGGGCTCCCTGTCGGATGTCGACATCTCCGGTTCGAGCCTCTTTCGGTGCCTTGTTACTCTGTAGTAGCGGTTCAACCTTCTCTCGATGCCGAGTTGCTATGTACTGCTTTTCCTCAATGATGGTTCATTATCTGGTTGTTATCCGACCGTGACTATTTACGTTATATCCTAGCTTGGCGGGATGTGCCAGGCAGTAGGTAGCTATCATTATCTGTTATTACTTGTATTACTTTGCATATTCTGTATCATCCTGTATCCTACCCCCGTTGCTTTATCTTTCTTCACAGACGGACAATGCAACGGGGGTAGGATATCGAACCACATTGCATGTTGTTATGTTACATTACTCTACTTTACTCTCCATGCGGGTTGTGCATGGGTTATCACATTTTTTTCCCTCTTCTTTTTCTTTCTTTTTTTTCTCCTGGGGTATGTATGCTCCTTGTAGGCTGTACATTCGATTAACCTTTTTTAATTTCAAGCTAAATTACCCCCAAAAAAATAAATCCAAGAACAGATACTACACTTAATCTCTCTTTTTTATCGGTGATACTACACTTGATCTTAGCCAAAAGGTTGAGACAAATACTACCCTTGATCTTTTTATTATTATTAGAGATACTACACTTGATTTTTTTTTTTTTATTAGAGATTCTACACTTGATTTTTTTTTTATCTATGATACTACACTAGGTCTTTTTCTTTTCTTTTTTTTATCGGTGACACAACACTTGTCTTAACAAAAAGATAAAGAATAGATATTACACTTGATCTTCTTTTTTTTTTTGATCGACAATATTACACTGGATCTTAACCAAAAATTTGAGAATAGATACTATACTTGATCTTAGCTAAAAGATCAAGAAGATACTATCCAAAAGGCCGAGGGCAAGAATAGATACTACCCTTGATTTTTTATTTATTTTAGATACTACACTTGATTTTTTTTTTTGATCAGCAATATTACACTTGATCTTAGCCAAAAGGCCAACACTAGATACTACACTTGATCTTTTTGATCAACGATAAGAGGTTGATCATAGCCAAATGGTCGAGAACAGAAACTAGACTTGGTCTTTTTTTTTATCGGCGATACTACACTTGATCTTACCAAAAAGGCAAAGAATAGATACGGCACTTGATCAACAATAAGCCAAAAGGCTGAGAACAGGTACAACACTTGGTCTCTCTCTCTCTCTCTCTCTCTCGGTAGTACTACACTTAATCTTATCGAAAAGATCGAGAATAAATACTACAACTGATCTTTTTTTTTTAAATCTTCGATACTACTGATCTTAGCCAAAAGGCTGAGAACAGATACTATACATGATCTTTTTTTTGATCGATGATACTACACTGGATCTTATCCAAAAATTTGAGAACATCTACTATATTTGATCTTAGCCAAAAGATCAAAAAGATACTACACTTGTTCCTTTTTTTTTTTTTTTTTTATCGGTGATACTACACTTGATTCAAGCACAAAGATCAAGAATAGATATTACAATTGATTATATTTTTATCGGTGTACTACTCTTGATTTTTTTTTGGTCGGCGATACTACACTTGATCTTAGCCAAAAGATCAAGAACATATATTACAATTGATTTTTTTTTATCGTCGATATTATACTTGATCTTACCAAAAAGAACGAACAAATACTACACTTTATTTTTATTTATTTTTTAATGTTCGATACTACACTTTTTTTGATACTCCCTCCGTCCCTTTTTAAATGTCCTGCTTCGTAACTCCAACTTATTAAAAAGACATCATCATTATACCTTTCACATCAACTTTTTCCTCCACTTTCTCTACTTACCCATCATCATTACACTTTTACTCACTAACTTTTCAAAATGGAATCTACTTTTAGGGACAAAACAGACAATTCACCAACTTTTACCCACTAACTTTACAAAATGGACACTTATTAAGGGACAGCCCAAAATGGAATACTGGACTGTAATAAAGGGACGGAGGGAGTACTACACTTGATTATAGCAAAAAGATCGAATACATACTACATTGGATCTTTTTTTTAATCTTCAATACTACACTGGATTTTAGCCAAAAGGCCGAGAACAGATACTGCACTTGATCTTTTTTTGATCGGCAATACTACACTTGACAGTAGCCAAGCCGTGCACAAATACTACACTTGTTTTTTTTTTTTTAAATGGCCGATAGTACACTTGACATTTAACCAAAAGGCAAAGAATATATACTACCCTTGATTTTTTTAATTAGAAATAAAACTCTTGATCTTTTTTTTGATCGGCGACATTACACTTGATCTTAGCCAAAAGGCCGAGAACAGATACTACACCTCATCTTCTTCTTTTTATCAGCGTACTACATTTGATCTTATCGAAAAGATTAAGAACAGATACTACAGTTGATCTTTTTTTTTTTTTTTTTGTTATAGATACTACTCTTGATTTTAGCCAAAAGGCCGAGAACAGATACTGCAGTTGAGTTTTTTTTCTTTATTAGCGATACTACATTGATCTTAGCGAAACGGGGAAGAACAGATATGAGCCTTGATCTTTTTTTGGATTGGCGATACTACAAGCCGAGAACAGATTCTACAGTTGATCTTTTTTTTTTAATTTTTGATACTACTCTTGATCTTAGCTAAAAGGCCGAGAACAGAAACTACACTTGATCTTTTTTTTAATCGACTATACTACATTGAATCTTAGCCAAAAATTTGAGAACAAATACTATACTTGATCTTAGCCAAAGGATCAAGAAGGTACTACACTTGATCCCTTTTTTTATCGGCGATACTACAATTGATCTTAGCCAAAAGGTCGAGAACAGATACTACTTTTGATCTTTTTTTTTGGTCGGCGATACGACACTTGTTCTTAGCCAAAAGATCGAACAAATACTACACTTTATAGTAACCAAAAGTTCGAACACATACTACATTTGATCTTTTTTTTTAATCTTCGATTCTACTACACTTGATCTTAGCTAAAAGGCCGAGAACAGATATTGTACTTGATATCTTTTGATTAGCAATACTACACTTGGCAGTAGCCAAAAAGCCGAGAACAAATACTACAAATGTTTTTTTTTTGATCTGCGATACTCCACTTGATCTTAGCCAAAAGATCGAACAAAGACTCCACTTTATCTATTTTTTAATGTTCGATAATAAACTATATCGTAGCCAAAAGATCGAAGACATACTAGTTCTTTTTTTTAATCTTCGATACTACACTTGATCTTAGCCAAAAGGCCGAAAATAGATATTGCACGTGATCTTTTTTGATCAACGTTACTACACTTGATAGTAGCCAAAAAGCCGAGAACAAATACTCCACTTTTTTTTTTTTTTTGATCGGCAATAATATACTTGACATTAACCATAAGGCCGAGAATAGATATTACCCTTGATTTTTTTTTATCGTCTATATTACACATGATTTTAGCCAAAAAAGCTGAGAACATATACTACACTTCATCTTTCTTTCTTTTTTTTTATTAGCAATATTTTTTTTTGGGTAAATTAGCTTGAAATTAAAAGAGGTTAACCGAATGTATAGCCTACAAGGGGCATACCCCAGGAGGAAAATAAAAGGAAAAAAAAAGAAAAGTGAGAAAAATGCGATAAACCATGCACAACCCGCATGGAGAGTAAGGTAGATTAAAATAAATAACAAAGTGCAATGTGGTTTGTTATCATACTCCGTTATACTATCCATCAGGAAGAAAGCACAACGGGTATGATACAAAAGTGATACAAGAAGTAATGATGACATGAAAGCTAACTACTGCCTGGCACAGCCTGCCAGGCTAGGCTATAAGATAAAGTAGTCGCAGTCGAAAAAACGACCATCTGATGAACCATCACTGGGGAATTGCAACAACATATCAACTCAGCAATGAGGGGAATCTGAACAGCTACTACAGAGAAACTAGGTACAGATAAGAGGCTCGATCCGGGGATGATGGCATCCGACAGGGGGCCCAACCCTGCACACCACGCCCAATCCAACCAATCTACTACTCCCTCGACCCAAATCCTAAGGCTCGCCAGAAAACAACCCGCCCACAGCCAAATACCAAACACCACAGTCGCCAGAGATGGAATATGAAGACCAAGATTCTAAAACTCCAATCTAACCTAGTGAGTTGAACGCAATACCCACCTCTAAGAAAATAGCTACTACAGAGGAACTAGGCCCGAGAAGAGGCTTGAATTGGAGATGTCTGCATCCGACAAGGCTACCCCCTTAAATACCCTGCACACCACGCCCAATCCTTCCAGTCTACAACTCCCTCAACCTAAAGATTGAGAACAGGTAGTACAGTTGTTGTTTTTTTTTAATCTTCGACACTTCTCTAGAACTTAGCAAAAAGTCTGAGAACAAATATTGTAGTTGATCTTTTTTTCTTTATCGGCAATCCTACACTTGATCTTAGCAAAAAAGGCCGAGAACAGATACAGTACATGTTCTTTTTTTATTAATTGGCGATACTAAACTTGATTTTAACCAAATGATCGAGAACAAATACTACACTAGATCTTTTTTTTTTAATCGGCGATACTACATTGGATCTTAGCCAAAAGGCCAAGAACAAGTACTACACTTTTTTTTTCATTGGAGATGATACACTTGATCTTTTTTCTTATCGGCGATACTATAGTTGATCTGAGCCAAAAGGTTGAGAACAGATACTACACTTGATCTTAACCAAAAATTCGAGAACATTTCTTGATCTAAGCAGAAAGATCAAAAAGAAACTACACTTGATCCTTTTCTCTTTTTTTTTATCAACGATACTATATTTGATCTTAGCTAAAAGGTTGAGAACAAATACTAGGGAAATGATATTGGCACTCCAAAAATTGATGGAGGCATTCCAAAAGACAAAGGAAAGTGGCTTTGAAATTACACTGATTTTGGAGTGCCAATATCATTTTCCCAAATACTATCATGATATTTTTTTTTCCGGCGATATTACACTTGATTTTAATCAAAAATCGAGAATAGATGTTACAATTAATTTTTTTTTATCGGCAATACAACACTTGATTTTAGCCAAAAGATCGAACAAATACTACACTAGCTTTATCTTTATTTTTTTAATGTTCAATACTTCACTTGATTTGAGCCAAAAGATCAAACATATACTACATTTGATCTTTTCTTTTTATCTTTGATACTACACTTGATCTTAGCCTAAAAGCCAATAATAAATATTGCACTTGATATTTTTTTGATTAGCGATACTACATTTGACAGTAGCCAAAAAGCCGAGAAGATATACTACTTGTGATCTTTTTTTTATCGGCCCTACTACAGTTGAAATTAACCAAAAGACCGAGAATAGATATTACCCTTGATTTTTTTTATTAGAGATACTACACTTGATCTTTTTTTTGATTGGCGATATTACTCTTGATCTTAGCCAAAAAGGCCAAGAACAGATACTACACTTGATATTTTTTTTGATCAGCAATGCTACACTTGATCTTAGCCAAAAACCGAGAACAGATACGACGGTTGATTTTTTTTTAATCATTGATACTACTCTTGATCTTAGCCAAAAGCCGAGAACAGATATTGTACTTGATCTTTTTTCTTTTTCGGCGATGCTACACTTGATCTTAGTAGAAAGGCCAATAATAGAAATGACACTTGATCTTTTTTTATCAGCGATATTGCACTTGATATTAGCCAAAAAGCCTAGAATAGATACTACCCTTGATTTTTTTTTTATCGGGACTACACTTAAACTTTTCGAAACGATCGAGAATAGACACTATAGTTGATCTTTTTTTTTTTAATCTTCGATACTACACTTGGTCTTTTATTTTTATCGGCAATACTACGCTTAATCTTGTCGAAAAGATCGAGAACAGATACTACAGTTGATCTTTTTTTAATCTTTGATACTACTTTTGATCTTAGTTAAAAGGCCGAGAACAGATATTGCAATTGATATTTTTTTTATTTACCGGTGATACTACACTTGATTTTAGCAAAAAGGCCAAGAACGGATACGACACTTATCTTTCTTTTGATTGGTGATACTACACTTGATCTTAGTAAAAAAGCCAAGAACAGACTTGATCTTTTTTTTTTGATCGGCGATACTACTCTTGATATTAGCCAAAAAGCCGAAATAGATAGTACCCTTGATTTTTTTTTATCGGCAATACTACACTTAATCTTATCTACAAGATCGAGAACAAAGTTGATCTTTTTTTTTAATCTCTGATACTATTCTTGATCTTAGCCATAAGGCTGAGAATAGATACTACACTTGATCTTTTTTTTGATCGACGATACTCCACTGGATCTTAGCCAAAAATCTGAGAATAGATACTACACTTGATTTTAGACAAAAGGCCGAGAACAGATTCTAATCTTGATCCTTTTTTTTTTTGGTCGGCAATACTATACTTGATATTAGCCAAAAGACCAAGAATAGGTATTTTATTTTATTTTGATCGGCAATACTCCACCTGATCTTAGCCGAGAATAGATACGACACTTGATCTTTTTTTATTGATTGGCGATTCTACACTTGATCTTAACCAAATGATCGAGAACAAATACTACCCTTGATCTTTTTTATAATCGACAACACTACACTGGATCTTAGCCAAAAGGCCGATAATACTACACTTGATCTTTTTTAATCGCTAATTAATTGGGCTACGGGTTCTTCAAATAGGACATACTAAAAATAGTTTTCTTTTGTTTTGGTGAAATACTTTGGGACAATTTTATTACAGTAATTTTTGAACAATATCTACGACAATATAATTCTTTAAAAGAGGTTGAATTTATGAATTAAGTTTCAAAGCCATCACACTAATGCAAATATTGAAATTTTTTGTACAATTAAGTGGCTCCACTTGAACCTAACTCCCTCCCTCCCCTCATTGTTACTCTTTTTTTGAACGGCTAAGAAATTTCCATTAATCATAAAGATGCCAATAGGGAAACAGTACAGTAGGAAAAGCAAATGCATTGAGAGAGCTTGGAAGAATATTATACCCTCCTAGTGCTGCGCGCAACTCGCATCACTTAACCCCTCATTAGTCATTTCGGGGCAGATGAGTTTTTGGGTTGTGTTTTGTTGCATTTTTTTCATTTAGAAGAGGCCCAAAACGAATCTATAAGTTCTCGGTCCGGAAACGGGTCAGGTAATCGAGTTGGGAATTTTTTTTATAGCCTAGTGGTCCAATTCAAATAGGTTTGGTCAATGGCTTATTGGGTTTGGGGTAAGAAGACAATTTCACTCCTTTAGAAGTTATACATTCATTCGACCCTTATCGTTGTTCCTTTAAAGGGTGTTTCGAGACTAGATTGTAGGTAGGGTAACCGAGTCGAGCTTTAGGTTGCTTGAGCTCGGCTCGCTAGAAAAGAGGTCGGCTTGAGCTCAAAACATGTCACGTCCCAAATCCGGGAGCGTTATAGTGGACTATGTGGCGTTGTCGGGATCTTTAGGGCATTTGCATTTTATTTCTTTTATCGTGTCAAACCGCTTCCGCACCTTTATTTATTGGTAGTTCATGGTGAAATTTGGAGTTTGGAAAATATGAGATATTATGCCATCTTGTTACAAGAAAATATTGGTTTAAGTTGCAGATTTTGCTTTAATAAAATATCCAGTTTTCTTTTATTGGTTTCGAGGAGTTAAAATATTTTTAATGAGGCTTTGTGATCCATGATTGCTACATGGGTTCACGGCCGGTCATGTTCCCGAATTTGGGGCGTGACAAAATGAGCCACTACAAGATGGCTTGAGCTCGGCTCGAGATTTTATATATCTCAGCTCAAGTTCTCAGTGGGAAATGGCTTAAAAAAGCAGAGGCTTGGTGCTGAACTTAGAGGGGATTCTCTGTGTACCAGGTTACAACTTTCGATGTAGGACTAATTCGATTGAGGAACTTTCCATTTGCTTGTCCTACATCAAAAACCCAGACCCACTAGCTACTAGACATTTCTTGCGCTATAAATGCTCTCACTTCTCTTTCTTGTGCGTTTATTTGGCTTTCACCAGCATCTAACTTATGCTAGCTGCACTTGGCACATTAAATTAAATATTGTAGTCATGGCTTGGCTCGCGAGCTCATTCGAGCCGAGCTCTTAGTGACTCGAGCTCGACTCGTTTTCCAAACGAACTGAGATATGTGGCCTTGCTCATTTATAGTTTGAGACTCAAGCTTGCTCATTTATAGTTTGAGTTGAGCTTGAATGAGCCGGGATATTGTATTATACTCACTATATCATTTCACTTAAGGGTAGCGCTTCGGTGTCTCCCTCTGTTTTTGGAGACACCGTAAGGAAATGGCATAACAAAACCACTGGAAGCATAACTAAAAACCACTGGAAGCATAACCAAAACCAGTTAATGCCGTAACGAAGGTATAACAAAAAAAAAACTTGTTACCTAAAGAACCGGTAAAAAAAAAAAAACCCTTCTTACTCCCACTCCCTTAACCACGGTTAAGAATATTATTCTCTACATCTCATCTTTTACAACTCCTTTTGTCTCCATCTCCCACGTTCATCTCTTTCCACCCACGTTCAACCATTCACCTCCATCTCCATCTCCATCTCCATCTCCCACTCTTCTCTTCTCTCCTTGCCCTCTTCTCTTCTGTCCCTGTCCTCTGCTCTTCCTCCGTCACACCTTACATCCACCCCGACCTTGTGAGATTGAGTGAGACAGCAAGAAGGCGGATGTTGCTAGGAGGAGATCGAGAGGGGAACCAAATAAAGAAAGCAGTCTAGTCTCGAAAAATCAGTGATGGAATGGACCATGATCCTTTGATGGAGAACACTTACCTGTGAAGCCTTTAGCCTATCCTTCTATTGATAGGTTAAGTCCAGAGCCCCCGACAGGGGTGAGTATCAAATTCGTTTGAATCGTCGCTAGGTTTAATTAGGACCTTCTCGGCGCCGCCCCCACTAGCAACACCAACGGCGCCGCCCCCATCAGCAACGCCTTCGATCCAGATCTGCAGCCCATCTCGCCGACCTCAAGCCAATATTTGAGTTTGGGTAAAAATTTATGCCCTGTTTTTAAGAAATAATATTTTTACTACCCATTATTCGTTGAAATCTAATATTTTGTGTTAGATCTTGTATTTGTTGAAATATAATTTTTTTTTTTACTACCCATTTTTGTTAAAATTTGATATTTTGTGTTCGATCTTGTATTTTTGTTGAAATAAAAAATTTGTGTTGTTGAAATAAGCTATTCTAGAATTGATGTTGAAATCTGGTATTTTCTGAAGCTCGTAGTCTTTGAAATCATAACCCATTATATGACTTGTACAGCCAAGTAGTAGAGATGTTGAAACCGTGTCCCCATTTAGTTAGGAAGTTAGGGAAAATTGATTTTGTTTCCATTTTTGTGTGTGTACGATATGCATTTGTGACTGATACAATTTTATAGACAGCCCGATAGTCACTCTCTTTCCCTCTAGTTCTGTCATTGGAAAGGGCATCAATATTCTCTTCTTCCGTCAGTGTGGTTACTTGCCTAAAATCATCTTCAGTTACACGTCTTACGTTTAATCATACTTAGAAGTATACTTTGTACAACAGCCCCTCCTATCTGATAGGAAAAGACCCTCTCACATTGATTTACACGGGCGCGAATCTTAAGTTTGTCTATGAAAAGCGAGTGTAATTGCATTAGTGTCTATATATAATTGTTTGCTTCTGTGGATTAGGAATTGATAGGGCCTCATTGGTAAGTGGTACAAGATCTCGTGCATCTTGAGATGTAGAGGAAGAAACATTTTTGAACATTTATAGTCCATTGATTAGTGTTCTGAAAAAGAAATGTCTCTGGTGCTTCAATGATTTTGAAAATTTCGATTTGTGAAGGGAATGCTTATTTGGTCAATAAGGATCTAGAGAAACAGAAAATGTCTCTGTGTTGAATGCTGCTAAGGGTGCTGTTGTTATTACCAAATCTCTGCTGATGTTGTGCTTAATCTTTACCAAAAGTGATGCATATGATGGGGCCACCCTGCCTTTGATGTTTCCTCCTACCATTAGTCATTGTTTACTCCTACATCAGAGCATTGTTGTTCCATTTTGCAGTCTCTTTTGTTGGATACTCTTATGTTACTAATTACGGACATGGAGCTTGTATCTTTTATTTGGCTTATTAAGCTATGCATTATTCCTTGTACACCCCATCTGCAAAAGTTATTAAACCATTAGACTTGTTTCTGTAGAAGATCTGAACTGGAGTTAAGGTTGGGTTGCGTCCTTGCCAAAATACCAAGTAATAAGGTTTTGTGAATGGAACAGATTCCATACCACACTAACAAAGCCTCTCTTGTTGAGAAAATTGCTGAGCTTGTGAAAAATAAGGTACTCTAAATCTTGTATGGCTTTGGAATTTATTCATGCTCTGCAAAATCAATCTGCAATTCATGTTCTGAAAATAAGGTATTTCATAGGGGTTTTTTTCTCTGTGTGTGTGTTAAACAGTCAGTTTAAATGTTGATATTTTTTAGTGGAGATTTTGTTGTAGTTAGTATGGTACTCTTCCATGTTGTGCCTGGAGGTAGAAGTTTATGTTGTCCTGCATAAGTAGTTGATTGGTCAGGATTTGCTTATTGATGTCTCCATTTAGTTTCCCTCAAATATCAATGTTTCTGTTCTTCTCTAATTTTCTGCTTTAAGAGGTTAGTACCTTTAGATTCTGATGACATTTGATTTCTGCAAATTTTTTGAAGTGGGGATGGAAAATATATCTTGACTGGTAGTGAAGATGATCTAGTTCAAGTTTCGAGTATGGACGATAAGAAGGTTGTAGCATGGGGCAAGGGACACCACTCATGAGTGGGTTTTGTTGTCATTTTTCAGCCTTAAATAGTCATTGCTTATTGGAAAACTAGGGTTTGACCGTGCCTTAAAGCGCGGCGCAACGTGAGATCTAATTATTGGCAATTGTGCAATTAATATTGTTTGGGAGAGAGAGGGAGAGCTGTAGGATTTTTAGAGCAAATCAATGGTTAGGAATTATAGATAGATGAGATTCAAAAATCCTTCTCCCTTATTATGTAGATTTAAAAAAAAGAAAAGCAACCTTAATTAGCTTTAGTAGCTTCCTTAAACCTTGTATCCAACGGCTTGCAGGTCAGTGGAGTTGCTTTTGACTCATATTGGTCACCACTAACTTCAACAAACACCGGAGAAAATTGCATGTATCGCTTCAGTTCTGTTGGTTAGATTAATTGACTTCCCTTTCGAATTTTGTTTGCATTATATGCCAAGCGCACACATTGACAGCATAAGCACCACCAATCGATGCCTTAGATGGCTTACAAGTACATCCAGTATCTGCTGTGGTCTTTGTCTATATTGTTAATTTAATGCCATCTGTGCTACTCATTACCACATGACTTAGAAATGTTGAAGTCCCTTAAGGGGGGTAAGTGACTACTGAGCTTATACTTGTGCGTTCCAACTTTTGAAGGTCATGATTAATGTTTCTTTCTCCAAAAATACACTTGCTTGGTATGCTTCATATATGTTTCTCTTTTGAAATCTTCTTGCCAAGTATTTGGTTTTTTGGCAGGAGCAGTTGTTATGTTTAGAGGGCACCAAGGCAGTACAAGTGCAGTGAAGTTTCAGTCTTTATTCCAAGAAAAATGAGCAATTTGTTGTAATTTGGAAAATCAAGTTGTAATTTGTCGGAATTAATTGTAGTATCAAGTTTTAGTTTTGAGAAATCTAACTTTGTATGTAATTGATAGTTGTGATGAGAACGGCCCGACGCAGGTTATAAATTTATTGGATTGTGAATGTTTTTATACAATGTCGTTTTCAATTTTATCTGATTGTCGTTGTTACTGTAAGTTTTTGACGCGAGACGTCGGGTTCGGCCATGAAGCAATGGAACTATGTCAAATTTTTTCAAGGACTAATCCATGAAAACGATTACGGACATGACACGATACGAACACAGTTTCAACCAAGTGAAGTTCTACTTTGGCTTGCTTAATTATGGACAGTTTCAACCATTGGTATTTTTTTGCCAACTTGGTAGCAAAAATGCTAGACACTACATTGCAGTGGGTGAAGTGTAAAATCTGGATTCACAAACACCATTGGAACAGTAACATGAATTGAAAAGGGGCATCGGTTCTCCCATTCATTACTAATGGTAGCATGACATTACTAATGCTAGCATCACCTTACAGTCCACTGAAAAGAGAAAAAACCATGATATTGATGCATGGCTTAGGAAAAGAGAAAGAACCATGATATTTTGTTACTTGGTAAAACCATGTGGAAAATGCCTCCTCTATAACAGCTGATGGACATTAATGAAAGCACAACCACAAATAGCTATTTCTTGCCAAAAATTCATTAGGACACGACGCGACACGGATACAGACTACTTGCCAAAAAATCCCCCCAACTTTTCTTACTTGTCAAGAATCTCAGTCCATAACACAACCACAAAACAGAAGGCCATTAAACAAAGTCATGGTCCAACTAAATTTTGATACAAATTAGCCATACATCCCATTCTTTTATAAAGAACCACATTGAAATTTCGGCATAAGTCTCCCCTGTTTTTTGGTTCTAGCCCGACGTCTCGCGTCTCAGTCAGTACAACAATAACAACAATAGAAACAACATGAGGTTACGCACAAGCCCACACCGGACATTTCTCATTCTAAATCACCATTCACAAGGCACATTCATAGGCTACAATCAAATTTAGATTTTGCAAAACTAAAACTTGATGCTACAACTTGATATTCCAACAAATTACAACTTTATATTTCAAATTACAACAATTGATCATTTTCTTGGCCTTTGATTCACTTGAATAGCTTCAATCTCTTTCAACGGCATGTGGCATCTCAAAGTTGTTGAACTGCCAAGCGGACATCTCTATTCCGATATCTTTCTACTTAAACTCATGAATCATCTTGGTCGCTGCAGCTTTGTGGGCTCGAAGCATCTGTATTTGGGGAAATTGGGTCCAAGTTTCTTTGAACTTGCACACCGGGCAAGACGTTCTTCTTCTGAGCCATGGATCGATGCACTGCTAGACCAAGAAGAAGGAAGTTAGACTATTGGTGGATTAAACTTAATAGGAAGTGAATGAAAACAAGCGCCCCAGTGAAAGAAAACACTTCACGGTGGTCCATTAAATAAACCTGAAGTACTTTTTCCCCTCAAGGCACATGACATACCCATAGCCATAAAGCTAATTCTGAGGGGTAAAATATAACAAGTTTCTTGGGTCATTGAGTAACACTTTAAGTATGGCAGTGTTTGCAGTATCCGAAAATCTTAGATATATGACAAAAGCCGCAAAACATCCAATTGGAAGGGGTGGCAACTAGCGAGCAGTATTTTTCTGCCATTTTGTTTTTTCCTAAATGTCTGTGTTTGCTTAGGTTTTAGGACGTAATTCTTTCCTTGTTGCTTATTAGTGACATGTTTACCTTATTCCAGAAAGGTAAAAAAAAATGGTGGAAACCACACAATATTTGTATATCAATGAATGCTGATCGACAGAAGTACAGTTGCAATAACTTTCCCACAGAATTCCATCGGAGGTCCACCATGTAATATCTATTTTTGGGAGGAGCACTGACTTTAGTCATCACTAAGGTAGTCAAAACACTCTAATCCCCGATGACCTGGCATTATTTACAAGTTTAAAGGACACCACTATGCAAACTCACTGTAATTTACACAAAACCAAACTCAACCAAACATTGCCAAGTCCAATCTTAGCCTTGTAATATTACTTATATAAGTAAAATGATAACTAACATAATTACACCCAAGTTAGTCTCCATCAATGGGTGTTTTGGAGGGATCCTTGGGTACAACAAACATACCTCCGGCCTAATGCACAAAGTGGTTGACATGGTTCCCTTGCTTTATGGCCAGCCCGACGCCTCACGTCTCAAACTAAGAAAGACAATTCAATAAAACTTACAACAGCATTGGCAATTATCAAAGCAAAAAGGCAAAAATCATCAGGTTTCTAACTCTTTTTTAACCACTACAACAAATCATGATCTGTCATAACTGTGGTTTGGTGGTTGATTAACTAAATGTACAAGTTCTTGCAAACCATTCATATAGACCGACAAAATGGAATCAATTACAAAGATTACCAACACATTAAACCACTATTATTGGGTTAACAACTCCAATTTAGGGTTTTTCATATTTTCGAATTAGGGGTTTCTCAAATTTTCGAATTAGGTTTTTTTTTTGCAGCACAACAGTTTAGGGTTTCTCAAATTGAAACCCTCTAATTGATAAGGATGAGGAGTAAATAGTGGGGGTAATCTATCTATCTGAAACAAGGAGCGAGAGAGAGAGAGAGAGAAACCTTCGTGGTGGGGGTAAGTACTCTGAAATCGGTGGTGGTGGCCGTCGACGGAGGTGAGGGAGCCCCGGGGTTGGGTTGTGGTGGTCGCCGGTGGTGGTGGGAAGAGTACCTGTGGTCGAAATCAGTGCTAGTGGTGGTGGTAGTCGTGCCCTCTCTCTCTTCTCTGAAAATTTTGAGCGTCAATGAAGGAAGAAGGGGAAAGGAAAAGGGGTTCTCTTTTCTCGACCTGCTTTTTTTTTTTTACAAAACGACGTTGTTTTCAGCATGACGTCCTTTTTTTTTTACAAAAGGCAGATTTCAAATTTTGGGGGATTATTGTATAGGCTCAATTGCACCAACGTTATGTACAAAATATAAACTTCATCGTTACACATGTTTATTTTTTGGTCGATCTGGACCGTTAGGATTTCACGTCTTTCAAATTCTGCTATCATTCATGAAAAATAGAGATTATATGATATACATGGTCATCAAATCGGAACACGTTATATGCATTTGGTGCTTTCAGAAGTGTTAAAGTTCCGTACTGCACCAATCTTCGGCCGCCTCGGCTATTTTTTTCGAATCAGGACCGTCTATGTTTTACGTAACAAAGATTTGAATACTTCTGCCAAAAATGAATTAAATCTCTTATCAATACATACTTGATCAGATGTAAAATGTCATTCTAATAATGAATCTACGTCCCAATAAAATGGCATTCTAAACCCAGTAAACCTAAAAAATTACGAGAACAATTAAAATACCAAGCAAAACAAAATTGACAATATCGATCGTCGTGATTGTGTTGCGATCGTATGAGTATTGTACATTATATAAAAGCACAATACCTTAGTTAGAAACAATAAAGTTCAACGTATAGATTTTAAAGGAAGTTGTTCAATATTTTTTTCTGATGACCGATCTAAACCGTTAAGATTGCACATCTTATCGATTATATGTTTGTCACCAACTTCTATGATAATCGGATGTCGGCAACCACATGATCGGAACACATTATATGCTTACGTAGGTATTAAAGTCCTATAGTTCACACTCGATGACCGCTTTATCTATTTCTTCAAAATCAGAACCGTCTATCTTGTGCGTAAGAGAGATTATATCATTCCTGCCAAAAATAAAGTAAATTGCTTATTGTTACAAGCTTTATCGGACATAAGTTATCATTCTTATGTTGAATTTTTGTACAAATCGAAGAGCTTCATAAACCAGAATAAACCGGATGGAGTCCAAAATTTCCAAAAACAACCAAATAACCAATAACAACCAAATCAACAGCCTTGATTATTAAAATAAATGATTTACTGAGGTTCGTTACATTTTACTGTCGACATAATCGAAAATGCATTTACATTTTAAAACTTTTCCCCATTTTTTTCCCTAAACCACGGTTAGGCATTTTAAAATAAATAAATAAATTAGAAAAAAGACAATCGGGAGACAGAAAGCGACAGGTGGGGACATGTGCCGTACTGTTATGCTTTTAGTGGTTACGGTCATGCCTTTTAGTGGTTACTGTTATGTTAGTTTGTGGTTTTGTTATGCTTTATTCCTTTTATGGTTCTTGTTATGCCAGCCTTGGTTATTGGTTATGCTTTTCAATGGTTTCGTTATGCCATTTAATGGTTTCGTTACTCCATTTTCGGTTTATATTATACTACCAGTTTGGGAAATGTTATACTCATGTTATGCCTTTAAATTTTGGTGTTATGCCTTTTGGGTTTTTTGTTATGCCATTTAATGGTTTTTGTTATACCCAACTTTTTGACCAGTTGAGGTTACCGGTTTGACCGGTCACTTTTGGTCAACCTTGTGATGTGACGAAATCTCGTCTATTCGTTTGGTTATGCTATTTAGTGGTTTTGTAATGCCTTGTTATGGTTTGGTTATGCCTATAAGGGGTTTGGATTATGCTAATAATGGTTTTGTTACGCCAAAATTACGGTGTCTCCAAAACGAGTGGATACACCGAAGTCATTACCTTCACTTAAATCTAAAATTAACCAATAATGCTACCCACGCATATATCACACACAGATTCTTCACAGACACACTGATGTGGCAAAAAATGGCCCCACTCCCACTCTCTCTCCCCTCTCGTTTTGGTTTGAGGGCCACAAACAATTTTGCTCCCAAAATTTCCCCCACACCCATATCTGCACCACGCCTCCACCACACCACGAACCAGCACCCGCCGACCATCGGAGACGCAACCAATTACTATCCACCGCCTATTAAACTGATAAATTTTCCAAACTTTAGACGCACGTGATGGTAGCGGAAGTCGGATAATAGATTGTCATTCCGGTGTCCGATGATCCGCGTTGGACGATCGTAACAGTTGCAAGAGATGGCGCTCGACGATGGCGAAAGTAACGGCGAATGGAAGGAAAACGTTTTGGGTAAACCCACCTTGGGGAAGAAACATTGCAAGATGTGATTTGGATGGAGATGGTGTTTTTGTTCTCTCTCTTTTTTTTTTTTGGTCAATCGGGAGGTTTTTCCTAATCCATTCTGGCTGTTGTTTTTTTCTGTTTATTTTAGTTTCTTTTCAACTTTTTATTATAAACAGCTTATGAACTAATCTGGGTTTTGCGCAACAGCAGAGGGTCATGTAAAATTTGACATTTCTTTGCTCTATAGGAGTCGTTCTTTGCCCCTTTTTTTCTTTTGAAGAGAGAAGAAATCAAGAATTCACAAGAGCGGCGTATAGGAGCCTGGGAGAAGAGGGTGGCTTTGGTGCTGGTCGGTGGCGTCCGTTTGTGTTTAGTCAGGCGACGGCGGCGGTGGTGAACTGTGTTTTGGTTTTTGGAATTCTGTGCACCATAAACACACCTGTGAAAAATCTTAGGGGTGCATCTGGTGCTCGTAGGCGGTCGGTTGCGTTTCCGGTGGGTGGTGACTGGTGAGGACTGAGGTGGAGAAGAAGAAATGGGTTTCGTGAAAATTGAATTTCTTCCGCCCAAAACAAGAGAGAGAGAGAGAGAGAGAGAGAGAGAGAGAGAGAGAGGGCCCGTTTTTTGCCAGATCATTGTATCTGTGAAGGATCTGTGTGTGATGTCTGTGTGGATAGAGCTGATTTTTTACGGGAACCCTTGAAAAAATATTTTACATTTAATGAACGGCTCGAATCGTTTGTGTGAGACCCGTGGTGGGCCCCTCAACAAAATTTGTGCACAATCTGTGCACAAATTTTTTGTGTGGACAGATTTACCGTCCGTTATAACAGAAATTATAAGGAGTGAAGTGCAAATTTCAAATTTCTCTTTAAATACAAACAGAATCACCGCCTCTGGATCCATCAAAAACCCAACGGTCGAACCCTCCCTTTTCTTCTCTCTCAAGTCTCGACAGTCTCCTCAAACCCCTCATCTCTCTCTCTCTCTCTCTCTCTCCTTCTACGCACAGACAAACCCTAGGGTTTCTATTTCTCTCTTCTCCCACCCTCCCCAACAACCAGACAAGTCAGTACCAAACCCTAGTTCACCGCCTCCGACCACTCCTCCCCCGACTCCTCTCCACTCCGCACCCTCCCTTCCAAATCCGCCGCCCCCAAAGTCGACGACACCATGCTCGCCCTCACAACAGCCGCCGGCGCCGCCAACTGAGCCTGTCTGTGAATCCGTCGACTCTAGGCGGCATTGTTGTTTCCCAAGCACCGCACGCCACCACCACCGAACCTAACGAGGAGTATTCGCTTCTACTACCGACAACGAGTTCGGGTCAGACCAAGGTCCCCGAGGTTGAGGTCTACCTCCACCGGCGATGAAAAGACCCGATCGACATGTTCAAATCAGGCCTCGGCGGGTGGTATCAGAACCAGATCGAAATAGGAGGTATCCTCAACAAGTACGGCTTTAATTTCGTCTTCGCCTCTGCTCTCTTACCTTATAATATGATCCGTTTTATACCCTTATCGTCATCGCGCATCGAGTGGTGCGTTTAGATTCAAGTTCGTACAACTCATTATGTACCTTCACAGATGTTCCATATTTAGATTTAGACAAAGAAGATTTCGATCTTAGTTATGAGCAAGAAGATTTCGATTCTGTTTTTTTTTACTCGAATCGATTGTTTTTTTTTTTTTGCTATGAACTCCAATTTTAGCTTTTCCTCTCTCCTCCCTTTGAAAACCCTAATAGATGCACGATGTCGATAGTTTATTTGAAGTACCAATTCTAATTTTGATTTTGAACCCTAGTTGTTAGTATTGGTCCGTATGATGCTAATTTTGCTTCATAATAGTAGAAAATTTCTTAGAACCTTGCTGACTGCTGTTAGGTCATAGTTAGAAGTTTGTTTTCGCTGGTTCTGTTTGTGTTGTTCATATCTTGACTCAATTTGGGGCTTATGTTGATAGTCTCTCCGGTCTTGAAGTTATTGCAAAGTTTGTCACTATGAAAATGGATGGTTCATATCTACATTTGGCAGATCATGCAACCTTTAGGACTCTGAAATTATTGTTACAAAGTATCCGTATCTCAACAAACTCCTTTACCTACACCAAAACCGATGCTAAGGTACAAAAGTCACGTTAGTAGACCAAGAAATATATATTCATCTCATCCAATTGGCTTATGCTGCTTAACTGTTGGCTTGTCCAATGCTTCAATTTTTAGTTGTCTTCCTTGAGTATTATGTAAGTCATGCCTTTGTCCTTTCCATATTCTCCATATTGGTGTCTTTTTCTCTGTCGAAGGTGAAAGAAAAAAGACAGATTAAGTTAGCATGTAGCCATGTACGAGTGAAGAGTAGTTGTAGATTTCAGGGAATCATGTATCTCTCTTGGAATAAAAGATCAGGGAGCTGCTACATTTTGTCAGATCTTTCCTTCATTTGGCATTGAATTGAAGTTATACCACCAATTTGTGTGTATATATGCAGCTGAAGATTTGAGAAGAAAAAGAAGATTCAAGTGGGAGCTAAAGGTTCTTCACATTATTGGATTTCAGAAAATGTCGAATATGACGAGGTTATCCTTTGCCAATGTTTTTATTTTTCCCTTGAGATCAAGGGTTGCATAATTAGTTTGGTTTTTGAGGATGGTGGATTACCAAATGGAACTGAAGTAGTGTATTATTCTCGAGGGAAGGTTGTTCATATCAATGGTATGATGAGTGTATCTATTAGGAGTAATTTTGATCATGTGAATTAATTCTCTCTTTTGTAAATTAATAAAAATCGTGCGAGGGTTATTAAGAGGACCTGCAATATTTTTTAATTGTTGCAACTCCGATGTTTTTTTGTTATTGCACTCTAGGCTCTGAAAGTTCTGTTTAGGAGTATTCTTATGTTGTGCAATTTTATAAGATAGAGCTACGGCAAAAGAGGGTATGCTGGATGCTGATTACTTATGAACTAAGAATTGTTCAGCCTTGGCTGAAACATACTTTTCATAGTTTCATATTGCTGCTTGCTCGACAAAGAAATTTCAATCAGGTTGGCTTTAACTCTGTGAAGTACCAAAGACCATATGGTTTAAACTAAGCACGAAACATTTAGTTTGGATAGCTTTTTTTAGATCCTACACTGATAGACAGATAGAGTACCACAACCAAACAAACACTCATCCCAATCCTTATCCCTCAGTGCTAGCCTTGCAACCAGAGTCAAACACCTCAACAGAGGCTGTTAGCTGCTGCAACAGTGGATTATTCCATCCGTAACTGAATTAGTTAGAAGGAATCTTTGTATTAAGTCACGTGTAGTTGGTTAGAAGGTAGTTACTCTTGCGATGTAGAGCTGTACTCAGAGCATTTGGTAAGGAATGAACATATACAATTTCTGGTTTTCCTTCATATACCATCCAGAATGAGATGCTGAGGAATGAGATTCTATATGTTTTGGTTACTTTTGAATGGCGATCATTTCTTGCTTGTTCTGTTTTAGCTGGACATATTTGCTTATATTGCTCACTGCTCTAGCATTTTGTTCCTAATCTAAAAGGCAAAGGTATTAATCTGGACCCAATTTTGCAGTGTAATAGATTGTTTTTCAGTTGCTATGCAACACAACAAATAAAAGGTAACTTATTATAGCATGCAAATTTGTAGCTACCAAAAAGAAGTAGGCATGAGGGGCAGTGGGTGAGTCATGGCAGGCTTTGCTCAATGAGTTGTAGGACTCATTTTGCATTTAAAGCATGTATATGTTGTGATCTATTGCCCCCGTAGGGTGCTTAATTTCTGTGTCGTTTACTGGTTCTATTGGCCGAACTCCTTGTGTCAGCTCTGCTCTACAATATGTGCATGTGTCTTGATGATAGAGATCAGTTATTTCTACTTTGTAATTTGTCTATCCTGCTTGTTTTGGATTGCGCATTAGCTTTCCTATCTCTGTATTTAAGGTGGATTCCTTTGCAAGTGCCATTGGGCTTATTAAAATGATAGGATTGCGATTGACTTGTAAAAAAAAAAGTACTGTGGCGCATTGAAATCATTTAGCACCTTCATCTTTTGTTTGTAGTGGGTTCATTCTTATTATTCAGGTACCCTATGCTGAGGGGAACAACATTCTGTGTTGTACTGCGGATGATTTGACATTGGCAACAAAGCTTCATCATTTTCTTCTTGGTGTGCCTTATGGCTATTTGAAGGGATGGAAAGTCACACAAATGCTTGACTCAGGTCTATAAATATATGAAGGTTTGTAGTTATTGTTTTGTCTCAAATATGGTTTTAGTTTATATTGTTTCTCCAATTAATCTATTTTTATATTGTCTATTTGTTAATATTGTGACATTATTTTCTGAATTTGTGCATGTCTGATCAATGTTATTTTCTTGTAGGATGGTAATTGAGAGATAATCATTCGGTTTTTTTAGGAGGGATTCAAAGATGTATTTAAACATTTCTTCTTCCTTTGCTTCTTTGATCAGTGCTCTTTGTGGTTTGGAAATGTGTGACAGAGTTTCATGTTTGTCTTTTGCATGCTGGGATTACTTATTTCATAAGTGTTGAGTGGTGGTTCTTTTTCTTTTTGGTAGCAATAATCCTTGAATTATCTAGCAATGTTATCTCTTTTTAGTTCTTCTACAGGTTGTGAAATAGTGGTATTGACTATTGAGAACATATGAATTGAAGCGGTTCTGGACCTCTTGCAGTTTATAACCTCGAATTATGGAATTTGTTTGATTAGTTGTACAGTGATCAAGTTGATTTGAATCGTCTAATCTAAGTTTCCCATTCGACAGTTTTTTTTTGTAACAATTAAGCCAAATGAATTAAGCTCAACTTCTGTCACTATTCTAAATTCATTCTTAAAGCTGGAATCTTGTAAATTGGCATCTTTAGTTAAGAGCAACACTTCATGAACATATGCCATACCGATTGTGGTATGCATAAATGTTTTCTCCCTACCCTTTTATAGTTTTGCGTCTTCAGATTTAAATGGCCTACGGCCTATTTTCACGTGTTTTCATGGAAGTTAATTCTTTATTTTTCGTGGATATATTTTTTGTTTTCATATATATATATATATATTGCTTCTATTTTGTTTTCCTTGTGGTTGTTGTATGATTATTTATGTGCTTTTGAAGGCCGACGCTTCTCTATTTGGTCCAATTTCAGTTGAATGGTATGAATCAAACCCTTCTTTGTGTGATCCTAATATTATTTCTATTTTTCCTCAAATGTTTAGAAGCTCTGTTTAACACACATGGCCGGTGTTATGGATATGTGTAGACTTCAAAGAGGTAAAAACTTTGGTCGTGCTATTTTTGGGACGTGGTAAACCTAATATTAGGAATAAGTAGTAATACTCTTGAAATTGATTATGGTATGTTTGCTGGTTATGCACGTAGTTGCTCTATGAATCTACCGGAGAACATGGAAATTATTTGGAAGCAATATGTTGGTTGCCTGTTTGCTGGAGAATTATCTTTCGTTCGCTTTTAATGGATTTCTTTTAAGCGGAAGCTCGCAGCTTAAGACCTTACCATATAGTTTCTTTTTCTAGCCGTATAACGTCTTTCCTTTTATGTTGATCCATTGGTTGCTGCTTGTATAGTCATATGCATTTCCCTCCTTGTTTTTGTATTTGTCACTATTGCCTTTCCTTGAATCTTTTCATGGCCAACTCTTGGTATTCTTTCACATCTCTGCCCAGATGGTGAAGTTTCATGGATTCACTGATTTATTGGTCTTTTACAAAGTTACTAACTTTTTTGTAGTCAATTACAGGCCATTCAAAACTAGCTTGCACGATTGAGATGGACCCTTATCTATTCGTCTAGAATAGTCGATCTGAGCAACTCATCGTACATATATCTGTTACTTTCCTCTCAGATTCATTTACTAATCTTATATATTTTATATTTGATAAGCAAATGAGAGATTGGGTCTTTAATACTTTATGTTTGGTTTGGGGTTTGCTTCTTCACCTACTATTGGTATGTTTTCCGACCCTTGTATAAAAAAAACCACTTTGGCAATTATATGGGTAAGTGAAGAAATGTGACACAGTTGCGTATTTCCTTTTTACCATTTTTTCTTCTTTTCAAAAGTTCAGTCACATGAAGAGGGTTCTATTAAGGTCAAAGAAAATGCAAGGGTAACACAATTTAAATATACGGAATATAGTTCCCTCAAATTTATTTGCCCTTCAAAAAATCCCTAGACAAAACCTTGATCCGATTACAGCTCCGTGTGCATTACTTAGCATATGATGATTGACCTTCATGGACATTCGAACATGTGGCCGTTCTGTGAGATGAGAATTAGGACACATTGCTTGACCTAATTTTTCTGGCCCAATATGTTTGACTAAGTTGATTACCTTGCCAATTTGACTCCCCCACAACCTTTTCTTATGAAGAGGAAGGATATAAGGTTGTCAATTTAAAATGGTTGGTTTCTTTCTGTTTTTCGTCTCCGATCTACCATTGGAAAGGTTTGATCAATATTCTGGTTGATACTGGTGCTTGAGACCTCTTAGGTTTGAATTTGAGATAGTTTCAGGGCCTGTTTGTTTGTTTGCTTCCAAGTAGATGGATCAAGTGCTATCCCAAGGGCTGTGAATCTGTCTTCCCTATATCTTTTCTTTCTTCATGTTGTGTGTAGAGGAATTGCATTGTTTATATTATTAAGACTAGCTCATTAACTGGAACTGCTAGGTGGAGACATTGTAGAGATGGGGGACTCGTGGTTCAATTGTCAGAAGTTTTGTCTTCCTGAAAATTGCTGGTAAGCCAGGGTTTCTCATCTAACATAACTTCTACTTTTAAAGAAGTACTAAACCTCATGTTATTTTCATCAATCAAGATGTTGGTTGCATGAAGGTACTGGTCACGTGTTTATGCGATGCAAAAGTTCTGTTTTCCGTTCCTTTTCATTTGGCCACAATAACAGCCGAGAAATGTTGTCATTGGGGCCGCATTGTTTTGTCAAGTGAATTTATAGAAATTTGGGGATTGCATTGATTTTCATTCAAAGGTTGCTACAAATAGAAAGGAACTTTTAAGATGCTTTGATATTAATTATTCATAATTCATAATTTCGAATCAAATGACATGTATCATTCCATTCAGGTATGAATTTTTGATGCAGTATGGATCCGTTGGGTGGTCTGTAGGTGCTACACTTGGTTATGCTCAGGCTGCGAAAGACAAGAGTGTGATTGCTTGCAATGGTGATGGGAGTTTCCAGGTCAGTCACAGGGGTTGGAGTATCAAATTTCTGAATCACTAATTAGAGAAATGTTGCAATTCCGTAGCATCAAATGGTAAAACAAGGGCCGTCGGTCAGTTGGTAACATTGAGTAGTGTTTGCCGATGAAAAAGAGGGAAATGATTTTTCACGCTCTCTTTCTTGGTAATTGCACTCACAGAAACTATAACTTTGATACATTTCATGATGAAACTCTAAATTTACTCCTCCAGTCCTTCTATTTGTAAAATAGTGAAATGCCCGTGGCCAATGCTAGACTGTCCAAAGCATAATGTTGATAATGGCCAATTTGCTTACTGATTGGTAGAAGAAAAGAAAAGCATAATTGACTGCCAAGATACCCTTTTTTTAGGAACAGAGGTTCATGATGGGCTATACAATGTGATCAAGAACTGGGACTACACTAGCCTTGTTAATGATATTCACAATGGGGAAGGCAAATGCTGCACTGTCAAGGTTAGCATACATACTTAAGCTTACATAGGATGATTTAGAGAGATTAAACAAGTTTGGGTAGATGACAATTAGTTTCTTATACTTCGTAGCGTCCATGAATGTGGACACACATCTGTTAAGCTGTTGGAAATACTTGAAAGGTGATTGAATAATGTTAGGGTTAGGAACTAGGGGAAGAAAACAATTTTTCCTAGGTTGAATTTGGAACTCCTCAAGACACACGACAACATTTCATTTATGATTGAACATCACTGTGTACTCTATATAGTTTTTATTTTAGTGACTAGTTAAAGTGCTACTGGTGGAATCAAGTTTAATACCAATATACCATGTCTTTGCCAGTGGAAGCCCTGTTATCGCCTCACTTAATGTATTTTTTTTCCTATCAGGTTTTTCTTGAATCAAAATCTAACAAGCTAATGCTGCAGTCTTTTGTGTATATGATGTAATGGATATATGTTGATGAGTTGTTTCACTGTGTACTATTTTTCTCTTTGTTCTCTCAGTGAATTCTATTTCTCCATTGTCAAGTCATGACAAATTTCTTTGATTTCTGCATGGGCAATTCATCCTGTTGTTTAAACAGCTCTTAAATGGTTTGTGCCTAAGGACAACAGGGTTCTTTGGGTTTGATGTTCTCACATTGGCTTTGATTCTGTAATCGTTATACGCCAAGGGGTTTCTAACTATGATTTGGTAAATCAAGGTTGGGCCATGGAATCATCAAGTGGATGACTCTATCTGAACCAGTACCTTTCATTATTTTTCTCTGTTTCTTTGTTGTTTTTTTCCTTCTCTTTTTTTGATCACGATGGGGCTAGGACTTAGGAGATCACGACGGGGGTAGGAGATCACGAAGAAGTACCTAGGAGATCATGATGGGCTGTTATGGGGTCCAGATCTAAGGAGCCATCAATTTCACAGTCAAAAGTTAAGACAACAGTGTCGGTGAGTATAATTGACTGATACATTTTGCTTTGTCCCATATGATTGCTGCTTTTGCATTATTTGATTTCCCCTTTAACCTCTGCCTCTCCTTTGTTTTTCAGGGGTGTTGATTTGAGAGTTGAATCGACTTACCAAACTCTGCTATTGGAATCGAGTGTCCTATGTATCCCTCTCTTTCTCTCTTCTTTCTTTCTTTCTTTCTTTTTGTGGTAAAGGTTTTATAGAAAAAATCTAATATGATACATCAGTCATTGAGCAATAATCCATATGCTGGTTTGTGTTTTTAGTGAGTTTGGCAAACATCAAGTTTTAAATTGACGCATCAGTCATGCAATGGATGTAATTAGTTTCATCAATGCATCAAGCCTAACATTTAAATTGATCCATCAATCATGGTTTGCACTAACTAGGCTATTAGCAGAATGAGTTTTATTTTGGTATTGTTTTAGATGTAAAGGTGCATATGGGGTTAGTTTTGTCATCAACATAAGCTAAGAGAGCCCCAATTCCTTTTTAGAGGTGGCTGGCTTACAGTGGCAGTCCAGTTACAGTTTCAAATTCTGGCGTGTTACTTCACAACATCTTACCCGTTCTGCAAGTTTTTCTGGTTCTGCTTCCAATGGGAGCCTGGTTGCACACTATGCGAAAGAATCAAGCAAGTAACTTGCTGCAGGGATTGTGACTCTTGGGGACAGTGATATAAGAAGCTGTCTAGGTACTACTCTGAGCTCTTACCTGAGAGCGACAGCTCTGTACAACTTGGGAATCCTGGCTGGAGGGTTAATGGGACTATCAATGGCCATTCGCCAGATGCAGGAATGTTGGAATGGTATGTTCAATTCTACTCAAGTTTGATTCTCTTGTTTATTGTTTTTACTGCTACCTAACTTCTCTCTCTGTCTCAATTTATGCGTGATTGTCATGAACTTTGCCTTTCTCTGTTTAAGTTTGTATCTTCAGAAGTTACAGAATCAAGTTTTGTTTTTAAAAAAAAATTTCCCATTTGAATTAAGCTCCATGAAGGAATGTTTCTCGGTATTTCGACCAGCATCTGGCTTTGTGCAGATTCCACTCTTGTGGTTTTTTTAATTCTTATATGGATTAGTCCGTGAGGGGACCTGATTTTAGCATGCTATACTATTCACTTTATTGACTCCTTATGCATGCTTTTATATGCTTAAAAGTCCTGCTATTCTTACTTTAACAGACCTTGGTTTGATAGGTAATTGTCAGAGGTATCCTCAGTAAGTCTGTCATTGCCCAATTCAGAGTGCATAAGAGCCCAATTTCGTCGTTATGCTTTGATCCTAGTGGGACCCTTTTAGTTACAGCTTCAGTTCAGGGTCACAACATTAATGTTTTCCGGATAATGCCGTTGCAGTCAGAAAGTTCCTCTAGATCTGATTCCCGTGCATCTCACATACATCTGTATAGGTTGCAACGAGGTTTTACAAAAGCAGTAAGGCCTTCTATTGCTTTTGTTTTCAGGTTAAATTTGTTAGTGCTTGGTGATTGAGTCATCTTATATTTACTACTTTCGAAACTCTCTTTCAGGTTATACAGGATATCAGTTTCAGTTACGACAGTCACTGGATCATGATAAGTTCCTCAAGAGGGACAAGCCATTTGTTTGCTATATCTCCTTCAGGGGGATTGGTCAATGTTCAGCCACCTGATGCTCTTTGTACTAGTAAAACAATGGACCAGGTATGAACAAGCCTGCAGTTCATTGGGTGCCAAATTCAGGTTCACACTCGCTTAATCAACAGTGCCTCTGTGGATCTGGTTCTCCTGTTACCCTTTCTGTTGTCAGCAGAATAAGGAGTGGAAGCAATGGTTGGAAAAGCACTGTAAGTGGTGTTGCTGCAGCTGCCATGGGTAGGATGAGTTCCCTTCCTGGGGCTATTGCTTCAGCTTTCCACAACTGCAAAGGCAATGATTTCCATGCGGGTAACAGCTCCTTGAAGGCATTGAATCACCTCTTGGTTTTCTCTCCCTCTGGCAGTCTGATCCAATATGCACTGCAGGCATCTTCTGGGTTAGAATCTGCTGCTGTGGTGTCTGGATTGGGGCCTCGGGACTCTTCTCCTGAGAATGATGCAAGGTTAGTAGTTGAGGCAATCCAGAAGTGGAATATTTGTCAGAAACAGAATTGGAGAGAGCGGGAAGATAATAGTGACATCTATGGTGAAAATGGGAATTCGGACAGTAGTAAAATTTTCCCTGAAGTAACAGAAAAGGAAGGTGTCTATCCTGAGGTTAGGGGTCCAACCACTAAACCCAAGAATAATATTTAAAAAATTAGTCTTAGGTCCACTATAAGGAACTTGAAGATTCTCTAGTCCACCTCATAAGTTAATAAAGTCTCTAATCTATTTTTAACATTTTATAGTAGGCCCAGTCCACTAGTGCATTTCAATTTAATACTTATACCCTCCCGCCACATCATCGCCGGGAAGTTGACTGGCGCCGGGAAGTTTGCCGGAAAATTGGCCGGCGCCGGAAAGTTCGCCGGAAAATTGGCTGGCGCTGGAAAGTTTGCCGAAAAATTTAGGCACTTTCATATGGTTCTAGGGTGCACTTAGTTTCATAGAGTTTTAGTGGTTTAGGCACTTTCATTGGGTTTAGGATTTTAGGCACTTTCATTGGGTTTTAGGGTGCACTTAGTTTCATAAGATTTTAGTGGTTTAGGCACTCCGGCAAATTTTTGGCGAACTTTTCAGTGGTGATGTGGCGGCGGGGGGCGGGGGGGGGGGGGGGGGCTGCTTATTAAGCAAATGGACTAGGGACTCTACAAATTATTGAGGTGGACTAGAGACTCTACAAGTTCCTTATAGTGGACTTATCACTAAATCTCCCAAGAATATTCCTGAGGAAAGAAATCATTTATTTATTGCTGAAGCTGAATTGCAGATGCATCAAGCCCGCATTCCACTGTGGGCAAAACATGAGGTATTCACCAATGCTCATCTGGAGATTTAGATTTTTGTTTGTTTGATAATGCACATTCTGCATGTCTACTGCGTTGATCAAGAGATTTGGATTTGCGTTTGTTTAATGCACATTCTGCATGTCTATTTGGTTGACCACTCTGGCATCTTTGTTGTTTTGTTGCATAGAAGATATGCTTTCAGTCCATGACAATAGATGGTATCAAAATAGATGGGGAACCTACTTCTGGAGGGGAAATTGAGATCGAGAGGATTCCCACTCGTATGATTGAAGCAAGGTCTAAAGATCTAGTTCCTATATTTGAATATCTTCACACTCCCAAATTCCAGCAGGCAAGGTATGCTATACATAAATCTCTTCTTTTTTGTTTTTTGATGGGTTTAGCTGTTGCTTAGTTAGATTGTAACATGGTTGTATGTTGAAAATGCAATATTTACACGGTTAACAATTTTGAAACTCCGCATCGATTCATTTCCCAACAACAATGAATTTTTGGTTCTTTCTGTCTCTCTCTCATTGCCTAGCTGTTGTCTGTCGACAAAGGACAAACTTATAATTTTGACACGAACAAGAAAACATGCAAAAAGAAGTGCCTGTATGTGAATTTCATTACTCGAGAGATCATACTTTCTCGTCTTTATTTCATATACATTTAGGACGCACTTTAAGCCTGAGTTGCTCAACCGGCTTGATGAGATTGTGGTGTTCGATCCTCTATCTCATGACCAATTGAGGAAGGTTGCGAGGCTTCAATTGAAAGATGTTGCAAGCCGCCTTGCACCTTGCGAGAGGTTTATTGCCTTAGGTGTGACTGAAGCATCGTTAAATGTCATATTAGCGGAGAGTTATGATCCGGTAAGTATGCCTCTATTCTACCTTTTACATGTTTGGTTTTCTGCACTTGGATTTGTACCAATAATCGGTTCCAAATTAGTACTGAATTAATCTTCAAAGCCGAAGAAAACAGTTGATTATAGTGCTTCATTCAGCTTTGAGTTGTGTATATGGATATCATCTTTTTGCATTTGAGGTGTTGAATTGTTGATGAGTGTGTGCTCAATTATACTATGACTAGTATGAAGGCCATGTAAATGGCTATTTTCTCTGTTAATCTTGTATGTGTTCTTGGAGTGGAGTCTTTTTTCTCTTTCACCCTCTAGGAATCTTGTTACTTACATATATCTTGCAAAACTTTTGTTGCTAACTGGCTTTGAATGGTTAGTAAGAACTTGTAGAATTTCCAATTGTAGAAGCATTAGATTTGCTCGTCTTGGAAAATTGTGGTTGCTAACTGATTTTAGATTTGATGGCTTTCATGAAATTGTGGTGGCTTGGTGGCTATTTAAAGCCACTTGAATTTACCACTGAAAAGGAAAATGGAAAATTGAAAAGGAAAATGAAAAATGAAATATTTCATGTGCAATCTATATAACAATGCAGCTCAGTTCTTTTGAAAAAATATAACAACGCAGCTCAGTTCTTTTGAAAAAAATGTGTGTTGTCAGCTGCTGATTGGTTGAGACAAAATCATAAATCTAGCCGTTCATGTAGTAGTAGATACATGCAACGGCTACCAAGACTCCAGGGTTTATCCCAAACACCACGACCCTTTCTCTCCCCCTCTGCCGTCTCTCTCTCTCCCCACCGCATTCCCAATTCCAAACGTCTCTCTCTCTTTCAAAATTCAAAATTTTATACACAGGAACCGATATAGAGAGAATCAGTAGAGCGAAAGAGAGCAGAAGCAGGAACAAAACAATGGGGAAGGATCTGAGCAACGACACCGACAACGACAGAAAGATCGCCCCGTCGGAGCTTGGGATCCTGATGCGCTCCCTCGGCGGCAATCCGACCCAAGCCCAGCTCGATCAAGTCCATTGTATCAGACGAAGCCCTGACGGCCCTTCGATTTCCCTCAATTTTTGGACCTCATGTCCAAGCCACCTCAAGCCCGAACTGTTTGACAGCTGAGGGGACGTGTTCAAGGTGTTGGACAAGGAGGGGACCGGGTACGGAGGAGTTAGATGAGTGGGTTGCCAAGTGATATGTAGGTGAAAATCTCTCTCTCTCTCTCTCTGTGTGTGTTTTTGTTGCTATTTATTTTATCAGCTAATTAGTGCTAGTTGGATGATTTATTTTGTGGATAAATGGTTTTTTTGTTGTTGTTGAAATCAAGTGATCTTATATTCCTAGGTTGTGATTTAGGCCTCAAAACATATCAGTAGCCCCAAGAGTGGTGTGCAGTATCGGGGATTTAGGCTGACGGTCGAAGATCTGACCATCCGGACTTCGTGACAGCGTCGAAACCATTATACTCGATACCGTTAATGGATCTCAGTCTCTGCAACAAAACTAATCCATGAAGCCAACGGAGACTTCGATGGCTGGCCCCGAGGTGAGGAGTTCCCAAGATTGATGTTGCAAATACTTTCCTTTTAGTGCACCTGCAATTTGAGCCCTTGGGGAATCCCTTATGAAATCAATTGATCGTACTAATGGTTTCAATTTCTAGAATCAATTCTTCAAAATTTACTTTTCAAAATATACATTAGGCCAAAATGGTTTTCTAATCTTTTCACATAAATGTGTTTTTTTAACTTTCAAAAACCCAAGATTTAGAAAAACAAACTGAGACTAAACATGATGTTGTTTTCCCCCCTCATTGTTTGATTCTTTGTGTACACTAATTTTGTGGATAAATGGATATTGATGATTTTTTTTTCATTTACATGGAAAGGGTTTTCTTGATGATCAGTTCACAACATTTCAGCAATTAAGAGATGAAAGCTATACAGAGTTCGTGGTAGAAGTGGTTTCTCTCTTCTTTCAAGATTTTCAGAGCCCGGAGGCTTCTCAATGAACTTGCCAAGCTAAGTCTCTTAACTCTTTTGTGTTTTGACTTTGTGTTATGACCTATTGCGATTTTTGTTTTCTTATTTGCTCCTTCATGAAGGTATGTTTTTTGGTTTTGTTGTTAATTTTAATATCCATAAGAATGGATGCCAGTTCATTGCCTTATTTTGTACACTGCAGACTCCACATTTATGTATTCTGTTTCCTCATGTTCTGTAGGGAACAACCGAGTGTAGATTTCAGAAATGTGGATGCCCATTTCCTCCAGTTGAAGAGTAGCAGCTCAAGGTAAGTGGACCCACTGTTATTATTACTTCGTTTTCCCTTCATGCTAGAATTTTGTAGCTACTTCTAATGCCTGATCTTTAGTGATTTAACCCTTGAACCATGTGGCAAAAACTAATTTTAGGAATACTTAAGCTTCTACTGATTTCAGAGGTTAAAAAATGTAGGCATACGCTAGGAAGGTGTTTGTGTCTATCCCAAACTTCCTTAATTAGACAAGGGAGAGCCAACAAATTGTGGTGATAATCTAACCATTATGGCCATCCCGAAAATGCGAAGATATACGATGAGCTTTTTGCTGGTAATGAACCGGAAAGAAGATCAATATTGACACTATTGCCTGGCTTAGTATTGACACTATTCTCAAGATCAGTAAACAACTACTACATATGTCACGCAACTCCATCTAAATTTATAGTATTTGCCAAGTGCACTTAGATATGTGATTCTTAAGAATTTGAAATTATCTGTAGGTTGCTTCCAATGGATCTCGAGTTCACTCTCAAATGGATGTCCTCTTTGATTCTTAACAATTGTGCTCTTTGGTACGTAAAGTTGAAAGCCTTTCCACTCTCTTATTCGTGTTTTAGTCTGGAAGAGGAAAATTAATGGGTATACCCGTGCTTGCTTGAAGGCGCTCTTCGAGTACCCACTTCTTGAAGAGAAAGTTGATCACAATTTAAAGAGTTGTTGGATCAGTAAAACATGTGCTACAACATTTTTATTAAAAGCAAAGCTTTAGAATTGGACTGTATTGATCGTAGCCATGTTTCAAACTTCCAAGGTAGTTTTGGTGGCATATTATCTTAGTGTTTTGTATCAGGTTAATATAGTCACTTAAGGGGGAAATGCATCACCACGGAGGCAATTGCTTCTTTCGAAAAGAATTGTGCGAGGATAAATAAGCGCTCTCTCTCTCTCTCTCTCCTCATCTGGTTTTCTGGCTGGGCACCTTCGACACCCCCAATGGCGCCACCCGTTCCCTCCGCGGCGCCAAGGCCAAGACCAACTTCCCCAAACCTCCTCCGCCGCCGCCAATGGCCCTATCCATATCCCTCGACCTCAACCTCCAGTCCGACCACCACCGTGACCGGTTGGTCCCACCTGGTACCTCCCGTCTGGCACTATCCTTTGGGTTTGATTTCTCTCTTTACTGGCCATGTGGCTTCTGATCTTGACTGGTACTCTCAAAGGCTCATCAAGCACACCTCCTTCTGCTATAAACTGGTATCTCTCTCTCTCTCTCAAAGAAATTCCCTTTTGATATTATCCCCTTTCTCCCCTCTGTCTCTTTTTCTAATTGTTGGGGAAAAATACTGTGTGAAATTTCAATTCTTTTTTCCCAACAGTCCCTCTTCTTAGTTAGAGTTTATAGTTTGTTCTCTCAAATTATTGTCTTGGAGAAATGTTTGTGGTTGGTAGAAGGAAAATGTTTGGTGAACTGAATGCAACTAGATTGGTGAATCTGATGGAAGAGTGTTTAAGGGTTGTTCTCACAAGTGCTGGAACAATTCCCTCTACATTTTGTGTGTGTGTGTGTGTCACTTGCTTGGAGAGTAGGGAAAACAAGGAAAAGGATGTTTGAGATACTAAAATGAGTGGCCAAGAGCACTAAAATTTATTGGGAGATCAGTCATTCAGCTTTGTCTCCTTGCCAAGAAAAGTCAGGAAAAGGAAGGAAGCTAAGAAACGGGATCACATTGTGTGTTCTTCTGCATATCAAACAATGAAATTTCACTCAATGATACTCCCAAGATATTTCATTTCTTTCATCCTTTTGATTTACTATATTTCTTTGTCCTCCTTTTTTGTCATTATCTAATTCATGCTTTGTGCAATTTGACTCATTTTTCGGAAACGGACTTTGCTAAGAAGTTATGCGAGTACCATGGCTACTTGGGTAAAGTTAGTAATATTGTGCAGGAAATTGGTGTTGTATTGATCAAAGCGAAAATAATTTTTTGGATGGTAAAGAAGGGGGAGGTTACTGTGTTCATTAGCTTTGTAACAGGCCATTGTGAGACCTCATCAAGTGCTTCAACAAATGATATGGTGTAAAGTTTCCTCATCAAGTACAAAGAAAATAGTAATATGTTTTTAGTTTGTTGTTCATTTTGTGTATACATTTTTCTTCTCTTAGCAATTTATTTATTTCTTCTTCTTTCCTTTTCATATACACAAGAACATTGTAGCAAAAAACCACATGCAACATTGGGGGTTTGTGGTTTAACAATGGGAAACTGGGTTGCCAGTATTTTGTTATTCTTGGGCTTTCTTATTCTTTGTCGTTTGTATATGTGGTTTAACAAGGGTTTTGTCTTCGAATATTCAGATTTTTCCTTCCCAGAAAACTACAGGACTCAAAATAAACGGCAAACATTGGGCCAAATTTCCAATTTGTGAGGATACAAACCCAGGTAAAGGGAATCATATTGATTTTGCAATCTTCATTCCATTGTGACTAATCTGGATCCTCGCCCCTTCGTTTTTACCTTACATCTTCACCAAGATGAATGAGATTTAAGCTTAGTAGGAAAAGAAATAGCTGAAAGAATTTAAGCGTAGTAGGAAAGGAAAATGCCAGTGTTCTAAAAAACGGTCTAGGCGGCTGATTAATCGGCACCTAGGCGCTAGGCGGAACCCCACCGTCGTGCCTAGGGGCCTAGGCGGTTGTCTAGGTGCTGGACCGATTAATTGGTCGCTAGGCGCGATTATATTAATCACTGATTAATCGGCTAGGCGGAGCTAGGCGGCCGATTAAGTGGCTCAGCAGTGCTTTACTGCACGTGATGTTTAAAATTTTTTTTTTTGTGGTACTTCAATATATAAGATGTTTTTTTTTTGATTGCTAATGGACTTATATAAAGTTTTGTTCTACTTATGTTGTTATATTTGCTCTCAAAACTTGGGGAGGGGTAGGCGAATATTTAAAAAAATAAAAAATCCACATAATGTCTAGGCGCCGATTAATCGGCCTAGGCGCTAGGTGGGTGCCCGGCCGCCGACTACTTTGGTCATGTGAACTGGTATGGTTCTTTCAGCTATTTTAAGCTTTAGGTACACATCACAACTTTGCATATGCATTTACTTGATCATGGATTGCAATTCCAAATCTAATTTCGAGACTGAGTTGGTTTCTTATCAGATAACAGGCATGAACATCTTTGTAACTTTTACCTAGTTGAAGAGCTTATATGCTTGACATTCTTATTGGCATGCCCAAAGCCATGTCTTTGAATGCTGGTTGTGTTAAGTTGTAGTGTTGGTAGTTTTATGGGTGGGAGCACTGGGAGTGGCAGGAGAGAATGCTTCCTTAGAATTGAATTTCCACATTGGTGCTAAATTAAGGGCAAACACATTGCACGAGGCTCTCGCCAGTGCGGGGTCTGGGGAAGGGTTGATGTACCGGCCTTACCTCTCTGCAACTCAAACCTGTGACTTCTAGGTCACAATGGAGCAACTTTACCATTGCGCCAGGCCGGCCATTAACATTTTGTGCTAAATGTGTCAGATTTTCGTGTTCTTTAATTGTTTGGACTTGATTTTGTTCTTTGACTTCACTTGAATTTTGAAAATTGTTATGTGAGTATGTTGGTACCCACTTGAATGTTGCTAACCTTCTATGCAATAGGCTCTTCTTATACTCCAAATGGTTCTTGCTCGCACTGAATTTGGATTCTTCCATGAGTAAAAGATTCTTGAGCTTTCTTGAGATTCTTCACCAATGGTGGCAAGGATTCGTTGGTGGGTTGGTGGGGGAGGGGGGGATTTTTCTGTTGTTGGATAAACAAGATCCCTAATTTTCCTTATATAGGTTAGCCATTCTATTTGGACATTTCTTTTGTCTTGAAAACATGTTGCTTTTAAGAGATTGGTCAATACAATTAGCTTGCTCAATGTTTTGACTGTGTTAGAAAAACCTTTTGGTGTTTACAGAATTGCTTTACATCGTGATGATCTATCTGTTCACTTTCAACTTCTTACCCTTATGTATCGCTTTTGTCCTCAGGTCTTGAAGGGGATCTATCCAGAGATTTAGATGAGTCTTTGATGCAAGGATTATAGGCAATGTAGTGTCGCCAACATACTCCTGTTAAGAATTCTAGATGATTATTTGATGGTGTTAGAGTGCCACATTACAAAGACTAGAGGCCGGGGCACATGCGATGTGTGTGCAAGTCGGATTTTGTCAAAATTTGAACAATAGCTTCGGCCGTTTAATGTTTGATCGATTTTTCACAATTTTTTTGACAAAATCCGACTTGCACACGCCCCGGCCTCTAGTTTGCAAGAAAAGTCACAAATTACAACATAAAGTCATGAACAGATGCAGCCAAAAATGGGGTAAGCACTGTACATTTTTGTTTTGTTTTGGCCGTTGCCCTATTTACATACTGTAAAAGAAACCATCACTGAATTATCACTGTTTTTTTTAAATGATTAAAAATGAAAACAATAAATGAAGGGGAAAGCACTTCTCGGATCAAAGCTGGACTGTATACTACCCCTACTTTTTCATAAATGACAAAACTTAAAACATGCATGGGTAAAGGGAAGTAAAAAAAGGACAGGTGTAAAGGAAAGTTAAAAAGGTCAGTGTAAAGGAGAGAGTACTGGAAAAGGAGAAGGCAATAGAAATTGAAAACAAAAGGCAAAGAGAGTAGGGGAGATACTTTGAATTAGGAGTCTACTGATGAAAGTGCAGAAAGTGAAGAAATAGTCTATTTGGAGGAGAATGGACAATGATGGGTGGCAGTTAAGTGAACGTGGGTGGCCTTCGATCATTCAAAGGTTTTTTACCTTTGTAACCTTACTTTTACATGGTAGTTATCTTTTGTATGTGTCGGGAATCTTTTAAAAAAAAAGTTGGCAGGGGTAAGAGTGTCAAACACTTTTGTGACAGGGCTTCAAAATTGGGCTACACCAAAAGGTGCTCCCCCCTTGTATATTAGATCAATAGATAATTTTCTTTGATTTCCTTCTTTTGTATAATTGGCTTCAGCTTCGTCAGTTATTAAGTCATGTTCTTAGAACACAAAAAGGCATAGCGCCTTTCTTACTTTGCTTCATGAAATTGGATGACCCCTATGAAGAATTCTAGGTTAGCCATTCTATTTGGACATTTCTTATGTCTTAAATGTTGCTTTTAAGAGATTGGTCAATACTTTGACTGTGTTAGATCAATCTTTGATGTTTACAGATATATTTGCTTTACATAGAAATTATATCCAGACCTATCTAGGTTGGGTAAGAAAAAAATAGATGGCGATATCTTGATGTGGTACTCCACAATGGATTTCTGAGCATCTCTCTAATAAGGGAGCTCAACTTTGGTAGCTGAGCCATATTTTGCTCCGTTAGATATATGTTGTCATAAATCTTCACTATTGGGGCTTTGTTAACCTGAGCCCAGACAAGCTTCCCTCTTAGTACCTCATGCCCTCTCTCACGTATACCTCCCTAGACATCCCCCCCTCTCTCTCTCTTACAGGAATCTTTTGTATATTAGATCAATAGATAATTTTATTTGATTTCCTTCTTTTGTATAATTGGCTTCAGCTTCGTCAGTTATTAAGTCATGTTCTTAGAACACAAAAAGGCATAGCGCCTTTCTTACTTTGCTTCATGAAATTGGATGACCCCTGTGAAGAATTCTAGGTTAGGCATTCTATTTGGACATTTCTTATGTCTTAAATGTTGCTTTTAAGAGATTGGTCAATACTTTGACTGTGTTAGATCAATCTTTGATGTTTACAGATATATTTGCTTTACATAGAAATTATATCCAGACCTATCTAGGTTGGGTAAGAAAAAAATAGATGGCGATATCTTGATGTGGTACTCCACAATGGATTTCTGAGCATCTCTCTAATAAGGGAGCTCAACTTTGGTAGCTGAGCCATATTTTGCTCCGTTAGATATATGTTGTCATAAATCTTCACTGTTGGGCCTTTGTTAACCTGAGCCCAGACAAGCTTCCCTCTTAGTACCTCATGCCCTCTTTCACGTATACCTCCCTAGACATCCCCCCCCCCTCTCTCTCTTACACGAATCTTTGGTAGCTGAGCCAATTTCAAAATTCAAATCAAACTTACATCCTCTTTCTTTCTCTCACGAATTTCAAATCGACCTAACTCTTTCTCTCTCTCTCTCTCCCTGCAAACAGTCGGTTAGGGTTTGATGCATCTTGATCCCCCCCTCTCTCTCTCCTCATGGCCGCCTCCAGGGAGGGACACTACAGTGGAGTGAGAGAGAGGCTGTGAGGCCGCTACGACGCCGAGATCCCCAGCGGCCGTCCATTGGGTTTGTCGCCCGCGGCTTGGCCTATGCTACAACAGTGTCAACAGCAGTAGCCGCAAGCAGGGTCTGGGATGAGAGCTTTGTTTCTTGGGAACAGTGCTGGGTCGAAAAGGGAAGGTGCTGGAACTGGGGTTTTCTTGCGCGTCGAGTAGATAGCCCGACTGAAACTGGAAAGAAACCAGGTGATTTATTTATAGAAGCCACGTACCATGGTTTCATATTGCACCGTTTATCAACCCCATATAATGGAGTTACACCAGTGACATGCATTTTTTTTTTCCGAGTCCTTTGTGGGTTTTCTTCTGTCTGTTTTTTATTTCAAAGATATAGCTATGGTCTAATTTTTGCTTTTTTTTCTCAGGTACATAAGGCATGCATGAAATTAATGCAGGAAAAAATAGTACAATAACAAAGGTAAGAACGGTAACCTCTATTTTTTGGTATTGAAATTGTATGTCGAAGTTGTGCTTTACCACTCTCCACGTCTCTACTTCTGTTCATGTGTAAGAAATCTATGGATCAGAATTATATGTAGGTCTCAAAAATTTATAAAGGTTTATTGTTTATAGGTGCTGAAATCCACTTTCGAATTTGAAACGGTGCTTATAAGTGATTAAATTGGTTCTTATTAGTGATGCAAGGTGTTCTACTTTGTTACTCTAAAGCTCCAAACTTAGTGTCTCCCAAGTTTTCATGCTTGCTTAGTGGGTGAGGCTTGAAGAGAAATTTAGTCCAGAATAGAGGCCGAGGATATCTACTATTATTTTTTGGCTGGAATTTGTAATTTTTTAGATGGATACTGTGTAGATAGTGTACTTTAGCTAGGTAATTAAAGATCTAGGAGCTGCCTTAGATTATGTGGAGAGTTTGTTAATTTTTGGGAATTATTTGATGTAATGATCACTATTAAGATTAGTATGGGGGTGTGAAGTTTTTTCGCGAACATTCTTACACCTTTAGCCATAAACCATGGAAGAGATGAGCAAGACGATTAGAGGTGGAAATGTATTGCTTTGGTTGTTGCCTGTTGGCTTCATAATTGGCTTCAATCTCTCTCTCTCTCTCAATTAACTCTCTCTGTTTTGGAGTAGTTCTTTTGCCATGTCTTTCCCATAGTATGTCATCTTTGGTTTAAGTAGATAGTAATAACCGACCTGTTGCACCAACAAGTTCAGCTGGCTTGACTTTGGAATCTATTGCAAGTTGATTGGAAATTTGGAAGGGACGAGCAAGACGATTAGTACAATCACAATTGGCGTGACTTTCGAATCTGTTGCAAGTTGATTGGAAGGGACGAGCAAGACGATTAGAGAGAGAAATGTATTGATTTGGCCGGAAAATTGAAATTTGAGCAGGAAACCAGTTTAGTTGCTTTAGGTACGAAAAGGATTTGTACCCCAATCCCAATTTGAACCGGCCAATCAGGTAGTTAATGTAGGTTAACCTTATCTACCATCTTGATATGTTGGCTTTGTTGGTTAAAGCTAAATGGAATTATCTGTGATTCTATAGATTTAAAAACTGGTTTGACTTTGTTGGCTTTAAAAACCGGCCAATTAGTCACATGATATGTTGGCTTTGTTGGTTAAAATACCAAGTGGAATTATTTTGGTCTAATAAACGGTTTCTATTGAAGAAGATCTAGAGGAAGATGGGACGAGAAGTTAGTGTCTGGATTCTCATTTCAAGGTTGAGTCTGGATTCTCCTTTGATAGTGTCAGAGTACCACAATACAAAGATAATTTTCTTTGATTTTCTTCTTTTGTATAATTGGCTTCAGCTTTGTCCGTTGTTATGCTTAAGTCATGTTCTTAGAAACAAAAAAAGGATGCTACCTTTCTGAATGACCTCGTTGTGTTTGTACATGATTTTTTCTTTTGGAAATAAAGTAAAAGGGTTGAGGAGATAAAAAAAAATAATACTGTTTTAGTAATATTAGTTGAAATAGATTTCGTAATGGTTGTTCAATCATGATTGTCAATCGTTTTAAAGGTATGCATCATGAGTTAAAGCAAGGCCATTGCTTAAAATTTAGTCTATAGCTGTATGATAGAATGCATGAATGAAATATTGATTGGAGCATAACGTGATTATAAATCAGAACTGTGTTTGGAGGGTAACGGTGGTTCATTTTAATTGTGTTGGGTGGAGGAGAATTAAATTGCATCCGGTTTAGATCTGTTCTTACCATTAACATTCATGCTTTCAGGTTAAGATTTGTTCTTACAATTAACATTCTTTACAATTTCTCCCCTTTGGCTGTATTTTTTTTTCCTTCTGTAGTAAATCGGAGGAGTTCGAGTCGTTCGATTGACAAAGTACCCCAAAGTAAGTTTGATTTCATATGTTCAACTTTTTCCCTTTATGATGTTGGCGTATTTTGGGTTGTTTGCTCAATCTCTTTGAGCATCGCCGACTAATCTCACATCACAGTTTGCCGTGTTTTTTTTATAGTAGACATCACGGGAGATCGATTCCCTTTGTTCTCTTGGTAATGATTTAATTTTTCAGCTAGTTATTTTTTCCTAGAGAGACTATTACGTTTCTCATAGGGGACTAATAGTATGAGCTTTTTTGTATTGTTTGTTAGAGTTTGAAACGAAAAAGATCATCCTGTCAATGAAATGTTTGATACACCATGGCAAGCCAGAGTTGCATCCCGAATAGTTTCAAATATTAGATGACTAGATGTAATCATGTCCAAGTTATTGATTTTTTGTATTTTGTAGGAATTTTTTAGCGGTTTAAAATTTTGTAAATCCGGATTGGAGGATATTGGCTACTCTAACTGTATATATTTGATGGCTATTGTGATTTAGGTGTGCAAAATCACTTTGATTTTCCCTTACTTATATGCATTTTGTGCCCATCATTGTGGGATCTTCTCTAGGTAATAGCATATTTGTATTATGAAAATATAGTACTTACTGATTCTTTTGTTCATCAATATATTGTAGTCTATGCTTCTTATCCGTGCTTATCAAGATTGCTCTTTCATATTTTTTCAAGCAGGCCTCGCAACTAAGTTATATAGTCTGGAATGGGTAAGAAAAAAATAGATGGCGATATCTTGAAGAGGGTATTTCACAATGGATTTCTGAACATTCATGTACAACTTTGGTATGTTGTTTTTGTGGAATAATTTTTCGTGAAACTAGGAGATTTCTGAGCATTCATATATTACGTTGCGTCGTGCCTAACGCGCGGCAATTCCTAGTCTTTTTATAATCCATTGCATGCAGTTCATATATATCGATCTATGAGTAAGAGAACTGATTGAAGATTAGATTTTTGCAATTTTCTTATCAGTGTTGTTGAACAATTTTGAAGTGTGGTCCATAATAGCCCCTTTGGATTGAGGGATTTCAAGAAAAGAAAAGAAAGGAAAGGATAAGTTCTTGCCAAAATCACTCATTTTGATTGAGTACATTAGGTGAGAAATGAAGAGAATGGCACCAAAATGATAGTTTTTGATTGGCTCCTTCCCCTTTCTTATCACACCATTTCTCCCGATCCAAAGGGCTAAGTTGTGTTAGCTTATGGGAGATCTGAAATGGGTTTGATTGCAGGGTGGTGATCTGATGATTAGGGACGGGAAAAGATCGATTATCAGAGGGAATTAATTGACGAGGTTACGATTAAAGGAAGTGGAATTTTGAGTATGTTAGGTTAGGTTTGCGAGTGATTTATTCACTACCTCCTGTTGATTTATACTAAAGTGCTTCTCCTTTTCATTTAATTTGGTTCTGTCTCTAATTAGTCGTGATTTTTTTTTTTGGGTACCAGCATCTTCAATATGGTGATCTAGTCTATTAGAAGGCTCTTCGGGATCTAAAGGTAATTGTTTGTTCATTTTTAGTTTTAAACTTCTAATTCTTTTTAGTTTGCTTTTGTTTGAATTTGTTGGGGCTTTTGAAAAACCCTAACCATCTATTCCATCTTCCCAATTGAAACCCTAGCGTCGAATTGGTATGTAAGTTTGATCAATCCCATTAACTGTCAATTCGATCAAACTTAGTTGGTAAGTATTTCACTAAAATTGACACAGACGCACAACTGGCCAATCAAATTTTTTTTATCAGAAAAAAAATTATTAATCACCGAATTAAAAAATTATAGAGATTTAAAGGACAAGGGCACAAGAAAATTAAAATTACTTAATCTCTATAGGTACTTGAGACCCAAGTGCTGGTCAAAGACCAACAAAACCCTAAAAACACCCCCACACCCGAAATGCCGCTTGTCTCCCGAACTGTCACCACACCAGAACAAACCCTTGCCCAAACAACTCAATTAGGATATGGAACGCCTCAAGTGTCGTGCAGACTGCCATATATCGCTGATCCGAAAAATGCCCCCATATTTGGACAGGAAATTTTTCAAAATTGGGAGGACTCGACACGACACTTTGGCTCAAGTTAAGTAGTATTACCCTAACAAAGAGAACAGGACTAGGTGGCTCCATAGCTGAATTTGGTTTTCAAATGATTTAACAAATCTTGCTTTTTTTTTTTTGGGGGGGGGGGTAAATCAGTTTGAAATAGAAAAAAGGATAATCGAATATACAGCCTACAAGGGGCATACTCTAGGAGGAAACAAAAGAAAGAAAAAAGAAAAGTGACACCTTAAGCCAAATGGCTACAAGATACTAATGTAAACGGTACCAGTTGTTTCCATTCCATCTAAAACAAAGGGAACAGAAACTTCTGAACAAGTGTACCGAATGAGATGAATTTGAGTCTATTACATAAGTAGCCATGAAATGGAACATACCATGATATATTTGTCTACTGTAGGGAGGTATTCCCGAATAGGTATAACTAGAGGCCGAACACGTGGTGTGTAGGACCCATGTAATGAGAAAAGTAATGTAAGACGCCGTGCAAGGTGGTGGACGGCAATAAGAACTGACGATGTGAAGAATCACTGGACCATATAGTCTGTTCGGCAGAAAAGGACCAAAGACATGAGAAGTCGTTGATTGGTACAGTCTGTTCGGCAGTGAAGGATCAAAGATATGAGAAGTCGTTAATTGGTACAGTCTGTTCGGCTAAGGTACGTGCCGGACAGATAGAGTCCTCTGGAAGAACATAACCTTAAGAGATAAGGAAGTGTAAATATTCCAGAAGAAGAACTCGGTATCCGGTCAGGATAAGTAAGAAGACAGTCCTGTTATGGTACGAGTCCCAGAACAGGAAGAGTCCTTATGAGTTGGGGCTCTAGGCTGATTGGGTAGGAGGATTCCCGGAAAGGCCAGATTTTCTGTACGAGACAGGAGACCTGGGCAACAAGGATGCTTGGAAAGCAAGCATGCTCATATCTATAAATACGAGGTAAACCTGGAGGCAAAAGGTACGCAATACGTTGCATTATTCAATACTTCCTACTGATAATTAGGGTTTTTTGCTTCGGCATCGGAGGGCCTTTGCCACGAGGGGCAAAGGTGCGCTCACCATTTCCCTGTTTTGTAGATTAGGGTTCCGACGACGTGTTGGGGTAGCAGGCGAGGAGTCACGATTAGCCGTTGCAATCCGGTGCTGTTCTAGGTACCATTTGTTTTTCTCCACCTACAATTGGCGCCGTCTGTGGGAAACGAAGGAGTTCCCTTTTGAAATACGACCATGGTGGAAGTAGATTCAGTCACGCTGCTCACTGAAAAGAACCAGGCTGGTGGGGGAGGAGATAAATCCCCACTAGGATCTCCGAAAAAGCCTACTAGCGGGCACGGCAGGAGGGCGACAAGCAGAGATCGTCCTCTAACCATCCAAGATGACTCCAAGAATAAGGAGGGGGCAGAACGGTTATGGGCTCCACGAGAAGAAGCAAATCACACCATAGGGGAGAATCAGTTGCACATTTGAGGAGTGTGCATAATGATGAGGTCATCCTCGACAAAAAAGAGGCAAGAAGTCAAGGAGTATGCTCGATTAATCAAAAAACGGGAACACGAGATTTGAGAGTTAGAACGGATCCGAGAGCACCCTGAGGACTCTGGACTTTCACGAGGATATTCCAGAGGAAACAAAGGGGCTGTGGTGATGTATAAAGCAGCTCCCTCACATAGAAGGAGCAGGAGCAGGAGTCCTACCCCAAGAAAGAAGAAAGCTTCTTCACGAAGAAGAAGAAGTAGGAGTCCTAGCAGGCGAAGGTTTTCTCCGCGCAAAAGGAGAAGCAGGAGCCGAAGCTCCTCGCCCGAGGAAAACACTCGCAATCACCATAGGGACAGATACGAGAGACCTGACTCCCAATGGAATAGGGCTGGGGCTCAAAAAACTAAGGGAAGTGAAGAAGGGACCATATCTGCACGAGAAGCAGCGAGGAAAGCCCTAAGTAACATAACAGCTTCTCCGTTTGCGAGGAAGTTATAGGACGCACGATTACCAAGCAGAGTGAAGCACGATGCATTCGTTCTCTACAAGACAGATGCGGATCCTGTTGCTCACATACAACATTATCAACAAGCAATGTTCATGCATGATGGGGACGATGCCATCATGTGCAAGATGTTCCCGTCCAGCTTGGGCAAGGTTGCTCTGTCTTGGTTCCATAAGTTGGAACCATGTTCCATACGTGGATGGACACAGTTGGCAGAGGAATTCACTGCTTGGTTTTTAACAAGTAGAAGAGCCCCTAAAACGTTCGAAAGTCTCTCCACGATGAAGCAGGGGGAAAGCGAGCCGATCAGAGACTACGCTAAGAAGTATTGGGAAACTTTCAATGAGATTGACAGTTGCAGTGAGGAATATGCAACTGCTACGTTCAAAACTGGCCTACCTGTTCGGGGAGAACTGCGCCGGTCTTTGAACAAACATCCGGTTGCATCTTTGGCACGGCTAATGGAGCGTATAGAGCAACATGCCAGAATGGAGGATGATATAATCCGAGAGGATGACAAGTTTGTTGCCGAACAGCTTAAGACCCCATCGAAGAGAGTGGATAAACAAGAGCCCAAGACTTATAAGGAGAGGAAAGAGTATGGGCAGGCTAAGAAAGAGCCATACAAAGAAAAGCAGGCACCTGATCCCAAGTCCTTCTTTTCAATTACTACGGTTTGGAAGGAACCCATCTATAGGATTCTTTATTGAATAAAGAATCAACCATACTTCAAGTGGCCTCCAACTCTAGGTGGAGATAAAGGGGCAAAACGTGCTACGAATCAGCACTGCAGTTACCATAAGGATTGGGGACACATGACTGAGGATTGTGAGATGTTCAAGAAACACCTTGACAATTTAGTCTCTCGGGGCTACCTCAAAGAATTCATTCAGGAAGATCCCAAAGATAAAGGGAAAGCCATGGAAATGGATTACGAGCAGAATCTTAAAGGAGTAATCCATATGATACATGGATTGGCCACACCTTATACGAGGAATGAGGTGAGGTTACTCTAAAGGCAAGTCAAGCACGACTAGCATGTTATGCGGTTGGGAAATAAGAGAGGGCGAGAGAACAACATATGCAACGAGGGCATAATTTTCACAGATGAAGACTTGGGAGGAATCCAAGTTTCCCACAATGATGCTTTGGTCATAACCCTATGAATAGGGGAATACGACATTGAGAGAATCCTGGTGGACTCAGGGAGTTATACAGAGGTATTATACTACGATGCGTTTAAAAAGTTGGGATTGGCCCAGGTAGATTTAGAACAGTCGATGACACCATTGGTTGGGTTTGGTGCAGGGGCAGTTTGGCCCATTGGCAAAGTAACGCTACCTGTTCGGGCAGGGTCTGTAGTCTTAAGGACTAATTTCTTGGTTGTGGATGTCCCATCCTCCTATAATGCGATTATAGGGAGGACCTGGCTACATAAGATGAGGGTTGTTTCCTCTACTTATCACCAGATGGTGAAATTCCCAGGATCCAATGGGATCGAACAGATTAAGGGAAATCAGAGGATAGCACAACAGTGCTTGATTTCCATTATAAAGAAGGTCCTAAAGGCCCATCAGGTTCATACGGTAGAAGTACCAGATCAGCCGACTATCGAGGACGTTGGAAGAAATCCAGCAGAAAAAGTGGTTGAAGGCCTAAAGAAAATACAGATTAATGAGACTGAACCTGAAAGGTATTTTCTAATTGGGGAATCTCTGCCAACAAAAGAAGAGGCCGAATTGGTGGGTTTCTTAAAGGAACATGTTGATGTGTTCGCCTGGGTACCAGAGGAGATGCCAGGAGTAGATGCAGATGTGATCTGCCACCACCTAAACGTAGATCCTCAGCATAAGTCTGTCATCCAGAAGAAAAGAAGGGCAGCCATCCAGCATGTTGATGCTGTTATCGAAGAAGTAGATCGTTTGTTGGAAGCCAAAGCAATACGGGAGGTTTACTATCTGGAGTGGCTGTCCAACACAGTGGTTGTCAAAAAGAAGAACGGGAAGTGGCGTGTTTGTGTAGATTTCACGGACTTAAACAAAGCATGTCCAAATGACAGCTTCCCTCTTCCCAAGATTGACCAGTTGGTTGATGTAACTGCTTGATGTAACTGCTGGATACGAACGGATGAGTTTCCTCGACGCATATCGAGGATATCATTAGATTGCCATGTTTGGGCCTGATCAAGAGAAGACTTCCTTCATTACACCACGAGGATTGTACTGTTATAGTGTCATGCCCTTCGGGCTAATGAATGCAGGGGCAACGTATCAGAGACTTGCAACCATCATGTTCAAAAAGCTGCTAGGTAAAACTATGGAGGTTTACATAGACGACATGGTGGTGAAGAGTAAAACCAGACAGGGACACATCGCGGATTTGAAAGAGGCCTTCAAAATCTTGAGAAAGTACAAACTAAAACTCAACGCCTCGAAGTGTGCGTTCGGAGTTGGTTCTGGCAAGTTCCTAGACCATCTTGTGACCATAAGAGGGATTGAGGCAAATCCCGATCAGATAACAGCCTTACAAAGGCTACAGAGCCCTAGGACAACAAAGGAGGTCCAAAGGTTAACTGGGATGGCGGCAGCCCTCAATAGATTCATTAGCCGGTCAAGTGACAAATGTAGGCCTTTCTTTCAGTTATTAAGGAAGAGAGAATGATATGAATGGGGAGCGGAATGTGAACAGGCATTCCAAGATTTGAAGAAATACTTGGCTGAAGCCCCACTTTTGTCAACTCCAGAACCAGGTGAGTGTCTTGTTTTATATTTAGCTGTTTTTGAGCATGTTGTAAGTGCAGTTCTGTTAAGGGATAAGGGATCCGAACAAATCCCAGTATATTATGTGAGTAAAACATTGCTAGACGTAGAGACGAGGTATCTGCCCCCTGAGAAGCTGGTCCTTGCATTAAGGGCAGCTACAAGAAAGTTACCTCATTACTTCCAGAGCCACAAGGTTTTGGTCTACACTGAGTTTCCATTAAAATCACTTCTACGAAAGGCAGACTTCTCAGGACGGATCTCAACTTGGTCCATCGAGTTAAGCCAATACGATATTGACTTCCAACCGTGCACTGCAATAAAGGGTCATGTGTTGGCTGATTTTGTGGTAGAGTTCTCACTAGCAGTAGCACCCCAGCCCCCCATGAGAAGGGAAGGGGTACCTGGGCTACTTGTGAAACCAAACAAGCAACCAGCCGAACAGGACCCACAGGAATGGAAGTTATTTGTCGATGGTTCGGCTTGTAACACTGGTTCAGGGGTTGGGATCGTACTTTTTCCCCCTGAAGGAGTAATGATTGAGTTGTCTGTTCAGCTGGGCTTCAGCGCATCAAATAACGTTGCAGAATATGAGGCTCTCCTGAATGGCCTCAAAAGCGCAAAGACTTTAAAGGTAAAAAGAATCAGAGTGTACTATGATTCGCAGCTGGTGGTGAATCAGCTGTCCGGGGAGTACGAAGCCCGGAGTGAGAAAATGGCGGCCTACATGGAGGCAACCAAAGACTTGCTTGATACTTTCGAAAAAGTACATATCGAGCAGATAAGTTCTGGAAAGAATTCTCATGCAGATTCTTTGGCTTGGTTAGCTGCAGCTGTTCCAACTGAGTTCAAACGGAAGGTAGCAGTCGACTATCTTAGTGAGCCGAGCATTGGAAGAAGTGTGGATTTGGTCTTGGACGTGAACCAGGGACCAAGTTGGATGGATCTGATTGTAGAGTTTTTACGAGATGAAACTCTCCCTTCTGACAAAAAAGAAGCTTATAAGATCAAGACCAAATCTGCAAGGTTCTGGTTGTCCCCAGAAGGAAAGTTGTTTAGGAAATCCTTTACTGGACCCTATTTGCTTTGTGTACACCCAGAAATGGTGCAAAAATTCCTTCACGAGACTCATGAAGGAACATGTGGAAGCCATGCTGGGGGCAGGTCTATTGCCCACCGAGCAATCACCCAAGGTTATTGGTGGCAGCATATGCAAGAAGATGCAAAGGTTTATGAGAAGTGCCAAAAATTCTCACCTATGATCCGAACACCAGTTGAAGATCTGGTTCCCTTGACTAGCCCTTGGCCGTTTACCCAATGGGGAATGGACATCGTGGGTCCACTCCATAAGGCAACTGGGAATCGAAAGTTCCTATTGGTGGCCACTGATTACTTCACAAAGTGGATTGAGGCAGAACCCTTGGCCAAGATCACTGAACCCATGATAGAAATGTTTGTATGGAAAAGTATCGTTACTCGTTTTGGGGTCCCCTATTCTTTGATCACAGACAACGGGGCACAGTTCCAAAAGAAATTCAAGGCTTTCTGTTCCCAATATAGGACAAGGAACTACTATTCAATCCCAGCTTACCCTCAAAGTAATGGGCAAGCAGAAGCTTCCAACAAAACCATTCTTGATGGGATCAAGAAAAGGTTGGATAAGGCAAAAGGGAAGTGGCCTGATGAGTTACCACTGGTGCTGTGGGCACACCGAACAACACCAAGGAGGTCTACGGGAGAAACCCCCTATTCATTAGCATATGGTACAGAGGCAGTTATACCCCTAGAAGTTGGTCTTCTAACCAACAGGACTGCTTTGGTTGAGAGTGAGGGCAATGACAAGGCCCTTGAAATTGAGCTTGACCTTGCCAAGGAAAAGAGGGAAAGAGCCCTGGTCCATCTAGCCTAGGGGTGATACTGGTCCGGTTTCGACTACTTTTCGGTTGAAACCGATTATCCGGTTTGAAGATTTTTGAAACCAGTCCGGTTTCGACCGGTTCAACCGGTTTCGGTCCGGTTTTCATTAATGGGCCACATTTTGGGCCCAACACATCAAAAAATTCACAATTCAACCCACAAAATATCAAACAAAAATCCATAATTCAACCCCTTTTTTTGGGCCCCACAAAAAAGGATCAATTTTGAGCCCAATACATAAAAAAAACCCATAAAAACATAATTAAGCCCATTACACAATTTATAGGCTTTTAAATTACAAACCAAGGGCCAAGCCCAACAAGAAAAATAAAATGAATGTTCAACACTTTCAGTCTTTCACGGTGAAAAAAAAAATAGCAAGCTACGACAAAAAAAAAATGCATCCACCATTCCACCAGTATCAACATCCAACAGCATCCACCAGTAGCAACATCCAACAGCATCCAGCAGCAACACAACACCAAAGCAGCAGCAACATAAAAACAGGTGATGCAGAAACACAATGCTTCCATATTTCAGTAGCACTAACATGAATAAGGAGGACACATTAATGCCAAAAAGTCAAAAACAAAGCCATCAAGTAAACTCTCCAATTACCAAGAATCACAGGAAGTCAGGAACAAAGTATTCTAATGACTGGGATAGTTTAAAACATATACTCTAGCTAGTGTAATCAAAACCCACATCAGACAAAACACAATGGAAAACTATACGGAAACCAAAGAGACAAATTTATCTTCTCCACTTCTATGATCTTCTCATGCATATTCACGATTCAAACACAGCTTGGAGTACTTTGATTTTGTTGATATTTATATTCACATGCCTTCCAACAGAAAGATGGTTGGCTAAGAACTAATTTTCTGACATCTCATTTCTTTTTAAATGTATGTGGAACTATTAGTGATGTGATTTACCTTCATTTTCTCATCCAAGTGCTCACGTCCGTGCTCTTAGCATGTCAGTTCTTCGTGATATTTTGCATATTGGTTCAATAAACTCTAGCACTAAACCAGTGGACAAAAACGGCATTGATGCCCCTTATAAGTACCTTGGTGTAGGCACTATTGATTGGCGAGCAGATATCGAAAAGTGTCTAACGTGGGAAGCTCAGAGCAGACTTGCAACTGGAATGCCTAATCAATTTCTGGAAATTGCTGCCATGGAGTTAGGTTGTAATTTGTAACATACTAATTTGACCTTTTTAGTTTCACATGCATATATACATTGCAAGCAATGATTCACGAAGATGAGAAAAACCATTTCTTGAAGGATACAGGAAGGTCAGAAGTTTTTTCTTCCAGGAAAAAAATCATTGATCCTTTAGGATAGTTTGTATGAGATTGTAGACGAGCCATGAATATGTATAATGTCGTGTTTAGATTCATTCGGCTCGTGTAACATGGTGCTTAGGTAAGTAGATTGATCATGAAAAGGAACGAGTATCACGAGGTCAATATATGACATACTCACGAGGTCAATATATAACATACTCACGAGGTCAATATATAACAAAGTATTCTAATGACTATTTAACAGAAATTTCCTACCCCAAAACAGAAATTTTTCAGTGAATTCAACAAATAAAAAGGAAAGTGACATGATTTCGAACTTACCTCTTTGTTCTTCACTCCTTTCTTTTTATCACAAATAAGTGACACATGATTCATCCTCCTTCAATGCTTCCAAAACCTCTAAAGATGACAAAAAAAATTTATAATGCAAAACAAGTTAAACCACAAACTAAAAAAACAAAACTCATACAGTTAAGCTATAGTTAAAGAGTATTACCGGATTCAAGTGCCTCTCGAAGAGATATTTGAGTAGGACTCCTCAACCAATTTTGTGCACAAATAAGGGCCTTTGCTACTTTGGGAGAAAGAGAGGTCCGGTATGGATCAAGAATACGTCCTCCAGTGCTAAAAGCGGATTCGGATGCAACGGTAGATATTGGAATAGCTAGAATGTCCCGTACCATTTGAGAGAGAATGGGATACCTAGGAGAATTAACTTTCCACCAAGCCAACACATCAAACTTATCACCATGAACTTTAGAGTCTTCTTTACTCTCCAACCAATACCTCTCTAACTCCGATTTGCTCACCATATTATTCTCCTCTTCCATGTGTCGCTCAAATTCATCGTCCATTTCATCACAAAAATTCATGTACTCCTTTGAATTCTTCTCACTTCTAAAGGACTCACCAACATTTTGTGTTTTCCCATGTTCAACACTCTTCTTCTCATACCAATTAAAAAACTTTAGCATCCCCTCCTTTATCTCAATAACCTTATTTTCAACAACACTTTTGTCATAGTGTTTGTTCAAGCTCCATCTCACATAAACAAATTTGTAACGGGGATCAAGAACATTGGCATACAACAATAAAGAGTTTATTTTGTCAAACTTACCCCAATACTTGTCATACTTTTTGTTCATGCCACTAGCCAAAACCTTCAACTTAGGGTTATCACTATTTTCCAACTTAGCAATTGCAGTTTTTATAGTCATGATCTCTTTGAAAAATGTATTGCATGTCACATACAAAGAACTCGAAAATTTCTCGGTTAGAATGTAAAACACCTTAAGAACTTCAACATACATTTCCATAACATTCCAATCATCACTACTAGGAGTACCATGTGTTACATGTTTCCCTCTCCCTTTCCCTTGGCCCCTCTCATGTTGTTTCTTGAGATTCATAATGTCACTTAATCCACCATGTACTTCCCCTTCCAATTCATTATATATAGATTCTACACCAATTTCATCCTCTCTAACACCAACATTAAGTGAGAGATTATCTTCATCTTCCAATCTCTCAAAAGCTTTTTGAAACATCAAAGCTCTTTCCAACATAAAGTATGTTGCATTCCAACGAGTAGCAACATCTAAACATGGCACAAGTTTAGAAACAATTTTTTCTTTATCACAACATGTTTTAAACTTGGCATACCTTTGCGGTGAGGATCTCACATACCTCACAATGTTGCGCACCCTTGCAATTGACACATCAACATCTTTCACCCCCTCATGTACAACCAAATTCAATATATGAGCACAACACCTAACATGTAAATACTCGTGGTCTAGAATAGTGGTGTCTCTTTTCTTGGTCTTCTTCTTCAAAAAATCAATTATGCCATCATTGGATTTTGCATTATCGATTGTGATTGTCAAAAATTTGTCAATTCCCCATTCCACCAAACATTCTTCCACCACCTTACCAAGTGTCTCGCCCTTGTGATTTGGAACTAAACAAAAGTTAAGAATTTTTTTGTGAAGCTTCCAATCACAATCAATGAAATGAGCAGTGAGACACATATAGTTAAGATTTTGAAGAGAAGTCCAAGTGTCCGTGGTAAGGCAAATTCGTTGGTCCTTAAGTGCTCTTTTCAAAGATTTCTTCCCATCTTGGTATATTTTCATACAATCTTTTGCGACCATTAATCTACCTGGCGGATTTTCCCACTTTGGTTGCACCACGTATATGAACCGTTTAAAACCTTGACCCTCAACAAAACGAAATGGCAACTCATCAAGAATAATCATTTCAGCCAAAGCCTTTCTACATGCCTCCACACTAAAGCTAACGGCAGTAAGCTTTGGAACCGTGCCGGTGTCTCCTCCATTTACGGGTTCAAACGCCAGGGTTTTTTGCCTCTTATCTGGGTTCTTCTTCATATTGAACTGGCTAAACTCATACTGTCTACATAACAACTTAATATGTGTTTTCATTGATGATGTCCCATTAGTATTTGAATCACAAGTATATATTTGGCCACAATGGTTGCAAACAGCCTTTCGCTTTTCTCTTGGAACCTTTTCCAATTTCTCAAAATGATCCCAGACTTCAGACTGATTAGCCCTACGTTTCGGACTACGTTTTGGACTACGTTTCGAACTCTGTTCATCCACTGTGATGGGTTCATTATCAATATTATTAGATCCAATACCAGTAACACCAGAATCATCCATCTACAAAAAAAAAAATCTCAAAAACAAGTAAACAAAAACAGATCAAAAGCCACCCCTCACAGCAAAAACAACAACAGATCTATTCATACGAGATGAGACAGCCGATGAAACCGTAAGGACTTGCAAGAGTTCTGATTAGGAAAAAAAGAGAGCAAACACACACACACACACACAGAGACCTGTGTGTGAGAGTGAGTGGACGCATTGGACGGAGTGGGAGACAGCCGGTCGAGGAACTCGTCGTTGATAGGAGAGAGAGAGAGAGAGAGAGAGAGAGGCTGGGAGCAGTGAGAATCTGAGATCGTGGGAGACTGGGAGTGTGCGGCAGTAGAATGAAAATTTAGGATTTTAGGGCAAAAATTGGTAAAGGGGTATATATATATATAACCGGTCCGGTTTCAACCGGTTTTTAGAAGACGTAAACCGGAAACCGAACCGAAAAACCGATTTGTAAAAATTTTAAAACCGGAACCGGATCAAAATTATTCGACGGGTTTAAAAAATTTGGTCCGGTCCGATTTTTTCAGTTTCGATCGATTTTCCGGTTTCGGCAAACACCCCTAATCTAGGCTCTTACCAGGAACAACTAATGAAGAGCTACAACAAACACGTTCACCCTCGAGAGTTTGGTATTGGAGACCTTGTACTTCGAAAAGTACTTGGCAATACCAAATAGGGATGGCATTCGGGGCATTCGGGGCGGATATGGAGATTTCCGTACCCGATCCCCGAAACCGAAACGCTACCCGTATCCGCCCCGATACCCGAACGGGGAGAAGAGAAACGAACCATAACCGAACCAAACGGGGTTCGGGTAATCCCCGAACCGATTGGGTAACCGAAATAAAACTGAACAAAATTGAGATCTACTCCATGAAAACAAAACTGAATCTATTTGACTGAGATCTACTTTTCGATAACCGAACAGCAAACACCATACAAACTGAAAATAAAACTCCATGGTAGCGCAGTAGATTTTAGAAATGATGTATCTATTGTCGATAAGAAAGCTGTATATTATTTTCTAGAAACGAGCTCCTTTGTTTTTCTCTTGATTTCCTCTTCTTCGGCTAATTGTAGGAGCAAAATCCAAATAGAATGTATGAGCAAAAAAAATCTGAATTAACATCAACAGGTTGTGTGTTTGAGAGAGAGACGCATGGAGAGAGAGAGAGAGAGGGGGGGGGGGGGAGGGGAGGGGGAGACGAACACACACAGACGGCAGACGGATCGGAGAATCTAGTGGGGGCTTGTCCTTCCAAAGGGAATCGATGTCTGAAGGCTGTCGAGTGGTTAATACTCTTAATCTTTAGCAGATCTGTTGAGAGAGAGAGAGAGAGAGAGGGGAATGGGTTCACTTCTCTCTCAAAACTTGCAGAGAAGAATGAGAGAAGGGAGTGACTGTGGCTGTGCTTCTGTCTTTAACCCTAGATGTGATACCATATATATATATAAAGGGTATTTTTGTAATTTCATTATTTCGGTTTGGTTCGGGTATCGGTTCGGTTCGGGTATCGGTTCGGGTATCTGCTGAACCATAACCGAACCGAACCCGTTCGGGTATCTCACATCCTCTACCATATCCGCACCCACGGAGAATTTTTTGGTTATATTTCGGGGAAAAAAATCGGTTACGGTTCGGGTACCCATCGGTTCGGTTCAAATTGCCATCCCTAATACCAAAGTGGCAAACGAGGGGAAATTGGGGGGCTAATTAGGAAGGCCCGTATCGAGTAACTGAAATTGTGGGCATTGGGGCCTATAAATTGGAAGACCTGGACGGGAACCCGGTGCCAAGACCCTGGAATGTCCATAGTTTGAGAAAATTCTTTGTTTAAAAGACTTCGGTTTACTGTTTATTCTGTTTTAAGATCACGTAACTGTGTGGAAATTATGAAGTCACTAGTTGCAAGGGGTACGCGTAACGCCCCCTTGAGTTCAGGGATTTCGAATACAATCACATTTTTTGCAATATATTGATTTTTCAGAAATTTTGTTTCACATTTTTTCTGGTTGTTTTTTATTCCGTGAATACGAACAATGGCCTTGTTTTCCTTTTTTCGTATTGGGGAGCAGGCAATAGGCATGTATGCCTTGTTACGTACGAATATATGTAGTAACTGTCTAAGCACGAGAAACTTAGATTGGCTAAGTATGAAAAACTTAGAATAGGTATGAATGCCTTGCAACGTATGAATATACGTATTAATTGCCTAAGTACGGGAAACTTAGATTGTACGAGTATGAAAAAACTTGTATTGCATACGCATATATGCACAGATTTCTAAGTACGATCAATAGTCTCGGTGAGTTGGGTCGCAACATTATGTATATGACAGCTATTAATTATTGATGGAATCCACGTCCCAATAGGGATTGATGATACCCCCTTAAGTAAGCTTATAAGTTTCGAATATGTCAAACCCTGCAGGTGGATTTTGTATCTGACATATCGAATAATTTAAGCGGATAGTCTCAAGATTAAGACGTTGATTAAGTGGGAGATTGTTAGTAATTTATTTTAATCAACGGATATCTGTAATTTTAACGTGGGGAGATTAATAAGTTTTTAATATAATGGAGCTCGTAATATAATTGAGATAAGGACGGGAGTGCAATTATAATTCTGTAGTGGGGTGAATTATAATTAGTGAAATAAGAAATAGAATCCTAGTGGGATTAGGGTTTCTTATTTACACTGGGAGCCCAGACTTATTACTCCTTAGGTCCCTATCGTAGCCCTATATATACACATTATGCTCTCTAGGTCAGATACACGTTTTCTATTATTCACGAAATAGAGGCAGACTTGGAGAGAGCAAACGGATCACGGAGGAGTCCACACTCGAATCGTGTTCTAGACGTGCAGGGAATACGATAGAAGATCGTAAGGTGTAGTCGAGCAATATACGTGGCTTATAGCAAGACGTGCTATAACAAGTTCATCCAGCGTTCGTGTCGCAGGGAGTTGAGGTGAAACCCTAATTCCGCCTTGTAGGGTTTTACAGTTTTCTTGTTGTCTAATATGTATGCGTCATTACTGGGTTCTGGAAATCATTTCTCCAACAGATTTGATATCACCCTATTAATCGAATAGCTTGGCTTATCAAAGTTTATATTTATGTTCGGGATATCTACTGTGATTTGTTCATACGGATACAGTTGATAATTTTAGCTTAAACTTTTGAAGCAGAGGAGGAACATATTTTCGATATAAATAAAAAGTGCTTAACGATATATTATCCGCGGTGATTAAGATTAGCTTCTAAATCATTGTGTAGAAATAAAAGGAAAAATCATTGCATAGAATTGATTGATAAATATTTGTGGGTATGGATTCCGATATCTTAGTTACTTTTCTCAACCGTTTAATCTCTACTACTTTTCTGTGCTAGTTTCATTGTTTATTTTGTCATAGTTTTATTCAATTTTTAGTGTAAAAATCAATCACAACTTTTGTTGACTAGGTTAGGGTTGAATCAGTTTAAATCTATTTAGTTTTCCTATAAAAAATCACAAGTCCCTGTGGGTTCGACCTCGCACTTGCATAACTATACTTCGATACGATTCGTGCGCTTGCGAGTACTTTAAAATTTCACAACACGATTCTTCTTTTCTAAATCGAAAAACATGAAGAATAGGATCCCACAAACTAGTGGCCGCACGGAGGAAAGCAAAATTCATAGGAATTTGGTGAAGGGAGAAGAGTGCTTCGCCATAACCTAACCGTTGAAATAGGTTGAATTACCCCGAGCGTAGGGCTAGGTCGTTGTCAGTATAAATACCGGAAAGTCCGGGATCGTACCCACAGAGATAATCTCTATAGCTAATTAAGATTTGTAGATGTAAGGGTTCCGGCGTTTAGACGGCCAACTTTTGGTTTTCCTTTGAAAGGTGGAGAAACACTCTTATGGAAAAGATTAGAAATGAGTTTTAACTAAGAATTAAAAACGGCAAGGCATAGAAGTTCTTAACACCCGTAACTTAAGCCAATTAACTTTTCTCAATGAAAACACGGTTGAATCACACGGCATAGGTTATCAACCGGAAGGTTTAGCAGTGAAAATGGTTAGGCTTGAAATAGAGTTTGAATAACAAGTTAAACACAAGGCGTGACATCGCTCCCGGAACCATGTGAGCAAGCACATAATCACCAGAGGTTAACAACGCCAAGACTTGTATTCAAACTGAATATCAAGATTCATGAACAAGAAGCGAAATTTGGAAAGCGAGCAAGTTCTTTGGCACTCTTGGCAAACACGAGGTGAGACATAGCTCACGGAACCATATGTGCAAGCATATGATCACCGGAGGTTAACATCGACAAGTTTTGTTACATAAAAGGGCGAACCATGCACATTTACAAACCAAACCTCAAGTTCTGGGATTGAGAAAAACAAAATTAACTTAAGCCATGAAGCGTTATTCACCTCATGACCAAGCCTAATTGACTACTCACTCATAACGAAAAGACTAGAAAGCATAGTAAATATTGAAAACATGTTTAACCGATAGAAACGGAAATAAACTTGATTTATATAAAGATCCAACAAGAAGCTACAACTTTAATAAACAAGAAAACAAGAAACGATCAATACCTTAAGTGGTTCTTGAGGAAATTAACTCAAAAGCTTCAAAGACATTAATGGAGTTCTAAAAACTTAAAAAGACTTAAAGTGTAAAGAGTAACTAATGGCCCATATATATGAGAGAGAGAGAGAGAGAGAGAGAGAGAGAGAGAGAGAGAGAGAGAGAGGCCTATTTATACAAGGTTGTATCTCTCTCAACCAAATATCTAATAAAGTTTCCATAAAAATAAAGTTTCTACTTATGGAAGGTTGAAAAACTGTCAAAAATCTGCCAGGAAGACAATGGTATCAATACCTATACAAAAGGGTATCAATACCCAGCGTCCTGGACAGCTGCGAGGTTATTTAAGGTGAATGGTATCGATACCTTTTTGCTTGGTATCGATACCAATCTGCTAAAGACAGATTCTGCTTTGCTGAACTTCACGGGCTCGCTCCGGACACTCCCGAACTCGGATTTGGGTGTTCTTTGGACCGTTGAAAAGCTTGTCGAGTCTAATTTCTAACCCAAGTGGTTTGGATCCAAGGTCATTTGTACATCAAAAGATATGATAATTCTACCCTCAGCTGGTCGGAAAATGAATAGCTTTGATAAAATCCTCACTTCTCGTTCAATTCCCTTGACCCTTGGGCGACCCGAGCAACCTCCAAATCATCTCTTCATGACTCTTCGGACAGCTACGGGGTTATTTAAGGTGAATGGTATCGATACCTTTTTGCTTGGTATCGATACCAATCTGCTAAAGACAGATTCTGCTTTGCTGAACTTCACGGGCTCGCTCCGGATACTCCCGAACTCGGATTTGGGTGTTCTTTGGACCGTTGAAAAGCTTGTCAAGTCTAATTTCTAACCCAAGTGGTTTGGATCCAAGGTCATTTGTACATTAAAAGATATGACAATTCTACCCTCAGCTGGTCGGAAAATGAATAGCTTTGATAAAATCCTCACTTCTCGTTCAATTCCCTTGACCCTTGGGCAACCCGAGCAACCTCCAAACCATCTCTTCATGACTCTTCGGGCACCACAACATGGTGGCACGTGGCCTTGAGTACTTAGTTGCCCTAAGATCCATTTCCCACAACTACCATAGATCTTGCTCGATGCACCAATTCAAGCAATTATGGAGTTCTGGGTCCATGACCAACAGAACCAATATGGCGGGCGTGGGATCGATTCCCTGGCCCGTGAAAATCAGAGTCAGCCCTCAGAAAGAGGAATCAATTTATCGGTCGCTTAAACGATTGATCGGCCACCAGAACGGCTCATTTACAGGAAAGTTTCACGGTTCTGTTCAGTTCGCCGAGTTTCATGTCAAAATAGTATGAAACAAGCATACACAATTGTGGGCTACCTGCCCGAAAAAAAAAACAAAAAGGGGCATTGTTTTCGGTGTTTTTCCGCCGCGTTTGAAGAGAAAATACCGTTTGAAGAGTTTGAAGAGTCGCCACCCGGATTTGCGGTATATCACCCGAGAAACCGTTTTGTTTGGAAAACCGTTTGATTTGAATTTGAAAACCAGAGATCAGTTTCAAGGGTTCGGAAGTCACGTTACGAGGGGGGAAGGGTTTTACGTCACCCCCCTCGTCCGATTCGAAATCGGTCTCTACTAAACGTTTGTGGGATTTTTCAAAGGGGTTTTGTTTCATTAGATCATTTAGCAAGTATCCACAGTTTATAACAGGTAAGAAGTGCATGCACGTGCATTTTGTACAAGGGGAAGTGAAATGATGGAGTGACGGTGAGCAAATGCACTAATGACAGAAAATTGGAGACTGCCACTGACTTCACTCTCGAGCGCTCGGGAACAGTCCCGAGCGCTTGGGAGTTCTGACACTCTGAACCTGCAAAATTTGTTAGCACAGACAGGATACAATGCTAAAAACTGGAAACTGAAGAGCTTCTACATACATTACTGGCTCAGCAGAGGATTTGAAAGGGTGGGATGAACCCTCAACCTTTCAGATCTTGCATCCCTGCCTTAACAAGGCTAAATCTACGAATTTAAAAGAGCAACAGGCCACACCAATGCATTCAGAGACCAGATAACACAGCAGACTGGGAAATGGGAAGCAATGGCATGCATGCACTCCCGAGCGCTCTGGAACAGTTCGGAGCGCTTGGGAGTGAGCTGCATGTTAGCTTGCTCTCAAACAGGAAATGGTTCTGATTTGGCATGAAAAATACCCTTGTTTTGATGTTTCCCAAGAGGAGAACATCTTTTAATTTTGAAAGAAGGCAGTCTTGTTCACACATGAAAACCTGTGAGGAAATGTTTCTGTTCTTAGGGGAAAACCATTTTCTGTGCATGCATGACAAAATGAAACCAATTCTTTTTATATTACGCCTCGTTCCCAACCTGCCATGTGACAAAGGGGCAAGCATGAGACCTGGACCAGTCCCGAGCGCTCCAGAAGACTCTCGAGCGCTTGGGAGTGTATCCAATAAGGGTTTTATGAAAGCATTTTTGTGTCCCATTGCTCTTGTTTTTACACTAGGGTCTCCCAACCATGCACCCAGTATTGAAGACTGGGTCAGGCTGAGAGACCCCCCTCAGAGAGGGATGAACAGCCCTTTAGTTGTGACCAAAGGTAAAGTTTTACCTTTTCCTTGAACCTTGCTCCTTGGTGTAGCTTTGAAATGTGGATGAAGAGAGGAGAGTGCAAGAGATCAGAAGGGTATTCTGGATTTCTTGCCCTTTTCCTTGGTAATTTGCAAAGCCTTTGAAGTTTAGAAGAATAGTTTGGAGATTTTTGGTCTTGAGCTAGAGAGAGAGAGAGTGAGAGAGCAGAGGATGGGTGGTCTGGTAGAGTGAAAATTTCGTGGTCCCTTTCTAGCTGAATACCAGCCATATTTATAGGCAAAACATCAAATGGTTTTGATAAAACATTTTTTAAATAGGTAAATCTTTGGCCTGAAAATCTTCCTACCAGAGGTTGAGTGTGGACTGAGCCATCGGCGAGCCCAAGGTGGCTGTAATGATGATTTTGCAATGTGAGTGGGTGATACTGCCATCCATTGGGCAACAGAAAAGTCTCGAGCGCTTGGGATCACTCCCGAGCGCTTGGGACCTCACTCTCGAGCGCTCAAGAAAGAGCCAGGCCAGAGGTTTTGTGAAACAGTTTTGAGCGCTTGGGATTGCTCCCAAGCGCTTGAAAATGCCCTTTTACCATTTTTAATCCTTCTTCAATCTTCCAAGGAGCAATGTTCCGATCGATACCAGGCTTGTTTCAATCCAAAGTCATCATCGGGGAGCCTTCGGGCCACGAGTCAAGGAATTTTGAAAAGTCCAAATTGGGGTGTCTACAACAATCAAATATCAGAGCAAAAGGATTTGTTTTATATAATCAAGAACTTTCTTACATCACATGGTGGATCATCCCGCATTTCCTAAAACAAACTATACATAGGTTTTCTGCCGAACTAACCCATGCAGGAAGAAAAATAGGGGAAGAGGAGAAGAGGATGCCGAATCCTCTAGTGGTCCGAACACCAGAGCCCAGCTGCAAAAAAAGAGAGGACACCCCTTGGGTGGCATATACCAGAGAAGCACCATAGCTCAAAAGGATCACCACATGGCCCAGAAAAATCATCATACCACGTGCAAGCATCACCGCAGGAGATCTAAATCACGGAAGCAAGCCCCCCATGCGAGGGTCCCTAATCAAACTTCAAGACAAAACCGAAGGCATTGCGGTTTCCCTCCGCGATCACCGACCATACCCATGCATCGCCCATTGATTGGCCCGACGAAGGAGAAGGAGGATGAAGGAGGCAGAGAGGATGAGAGGAGTCCTCGGTAGCAGAAGAAAACGAAGGAAATGAAAATATGAAATGAAACGCCGATCTGGGTCTTTAAATAGACCTTTGGAATTAAGACATCTCATAGCCGGTTCATCGATGATTCGACCGATACATCAATTGCTTGGCCGCTGAATCGATTCACTGGCCCTAAGATCCATTTCCCACAACTACCATAGATCTTGCCCGATGCACCAATTCAAGCAATTATGGAGTTCTGGGTCCATGACCAACAGAACCAATGATGGAGGATGATTAAAATGGGCCTTGGGGGCACTCCCGAGCGAATGTAACATGATCAGAACTAGCCTTGGGGGAATCCCCGAGCGCGAGGAATGTCAAGCGCCGATATTAAACCCATTTTTGGATTCTCCGAAGCTCTCCTTCCATAGCAACAGGCTTACAATTACTGGTCGCTTGACCATCAAGGATTATCAACTCTGAATTCTTGCTCGAAGACCCAAGGTACCTCATATTCAGGCTCTACGCCCAAATTACGGTACTCCGAAAGTACGATAGCCGTCATGTCCTATGATCAGCGGCTCTACGCCCATAAATTCAGCAGTTCCATGCTCGTAACCATCTCAACGGCTCTACGCCCATAAGTTCAAAACTTCGAGCTCATTATCTCAACAGCTTTATGCTCACCAGCTCAGCAGCACCACATGCTCATTACCTCAATAGCTCCGTACTCACTACTTCAGGTCACTCAGCGGCTCTATGCCGATAAACTTAGCGGCTCTACGCCCATAAACTCAGCGGCTCTACGCTCACGAACTCAGTGACTCTACGCCCATGAACTCAGCGGCTTGTAGACACCCCAATTTGGCCTAATGATTATTTCAAGTCCCACCTTGGGGACCATCCCGATGATGAAATGGATACAGTGATTGATGATTGCCTTCTCGAGAACCTTAGGACTTTCGGTAAGAACTTTGAGCCACTTAGAGGACCCAATCCAGAGCCAAATAGCCTTTCAGACAGAAAATACAAAAGCCTAGGAGAATCCATCTGTCGGCCGTAACATCGATCTCACGGCCTTAACATCATTTCCTCACCCGAGCAACCTGTTGCTAGAAAATCTCCCTAAGAGATCAATCCCTCGGCCGCAAGATCTATCATTCGGCCGCAACGTCCATTCCTCGGCCGCTAGATCTATTGCTCGGCCGCCAGATCGTCCTTTTTCCAGACTTTGGAACGTTCTGTCGATTGTTTGATCCAACTACACTACCTCTCCGATGCGTTCGGGCTACGTTCAGAGATTGCAACGAAGAGTTTGAATTGCATTGCAATTGCAATTGCAATTGTGCCATTTGATTGGCCAGAGTGAGTCACCAATTGCCTATATAAAGAGGCCTTTTCACCACGAAATTAACAAGTGAATACACTCTCTCAAACCTTCTCTCCAAAAGCCCTAATCTCCCGAAGGCAGCCATCAATCCGACGATCAAACCCCGAAGTTCAAACCCTAACCCTAGGGTTTTCAAAGAGGCAATCAGTCAATCACAATCAAATCCGAAGCAATCAAGCAACTGAGGGATCAAGGCGGTGAGGCCCAACGGCCTCTGGTTCGTTTTACTTATCGTATTTATGATTAATCGTAGCATTTAGTCATCTGCTAACTTTTCTGTCTGCTGTGAGGAAGAACATCGACCGGGGCTTCGATCCCTCGGCCGATATATCAAACCAGGAGGATCCCTTGGCAGTGACATCCATTCACCGGCCGCGGGATCCATTACCCTGGAACAGCTTTGTTTGCTTTTCTGCTTTCTGATGCATGCTTATCGCACTGGCTCACTTTACTTACTGTTTAAAGGATTAATTAAACAGACTATGTGTTAGAATTAAATGAAGCATCTATATATCTTATGTTGAACAACTATGGGCCAGTCTCACGGCTGGGCAGAGAGGGGTGCTTAACACCTTCCCCTTACTGTACTCTTGGCTCCCGTACCCAGAATCTCTATCTTTTTTCCTAGTTTTAATAAACTAGGTGGCGACTCTGTTTTAATGATAGCCGCTATCGTGTGGCGATGTTCCTAGCCATGGGAATATCCACGATCTTGGTTTATGAGGCAAGCAGCCAATCGAGCAACAAGCATGATCAATCTGTATGGCGATGCCCCGCTTGGGAGGTGTCTACACGGCTCTATGCCCATAAGCTCACCACCATCAAGTTACCCAGCGGCTCAACGCCCATAAGTTCAGCAGCTCCATTCCCACTATCTCAAAAGGCTCCATGCCATGATTAACAAGATATCATCTGTTCTCAAGCTCTATGCTTGAATGCTCAAAGTCCAACACTTTGAATGCTCGAAGCTCTTCAAATGCCCAACCACTATGTACTGTATGCTCAAGTTCTACACTTGAATGCTCAAGCCCTGCATTTGATTCCCAACCACTGCGTACTCGATGCTCAAAGCCTGTACTTTAAATGCTCGGACTCTACCCTCCAAATGCTCGAGCTCTACACTCTAAATACTCAAGTCTAGAACTTGAAAGAAGCTCTACGCTTAAAAACAACACACACGCACGGGCCCGTATACATAAGCATCAACTGCATCACCATTGTCATCATCGAGTCTACATTACCATCATCATATCTAACCATCATCATCATATACTATGTTCTGCATCTTTCTCTCACTCATGAAACAGGTCATTCCTGCATACAACCGGCTCTACGCCTCGGTTCCATCACTTTAAGCTCTAAGCTCCGACTCCTCAGGCTCTTGCCTCATGACTGCAACCAGCTCCGCACCTCGGTTCTGTCACCTCAAGCTCCATGCTCCAGTTACTGGCCTGGTGCCCCCCATATCTCCAAAAATCGGCGTACAATCATCTCCAAAAGAAAGTTTGGATTCCACCCCAAAATTACATCAATTCCATCCAGCTCATTCGCAAGGATAGGCTACCCAAAATCCTGGCATAGCCCAGGTACGTTGCATTACGGCTTTTAAAGCCCGAAGGTACGTCTTCTGTCCACAACCCTCCAAACTTTTTTTCTTTTTATTGCCCCGAACTACGATTGGTCTGAATTTCCTTTGTGGAATACGTAGGCAGCCTCCCAGCCCGACCATAACTAAAAACCTTTTTTGAAAACCCTTGGAATAGTTGTCCGACCAAATTGAAGTTGTTTTACGGCTTTGACCCTTACTTGACATGTCTCGCGATCCGTCTAAGTTCAGTCAAAGAGGGGCATCTGTAGACACCCCAATTTGGCCTAACGACACCCCAATTTGGCCTAACGATTATTTTAAGTCCCACCTTGGGGACCATCCCGATGATGAATGGATAATGTGATTGATGATTGACTTCTCGTAAACCTTAGAACTTTTTGTGAGTGCTTTTAGCCACTTAAAGGACCCAATTCAGAGCCATATAGCCTTTTAGACAGAAATATAGCATCCTGGGAACATCTATCGTCCGCAAGATTGATCTCACGGCCTCTACTTCATTCTTTCACCCGTGAAACATGTTGTTTGAAAATCTCCCTGAGAGATTGATCCATCGCCCGCGAGAACCATTCCTCGACCGCCAGATCGTCTTTTTTCAGATTCTGGAATGTTCTGTTTGATCCGATGCTCAAAACCCTAGCTGCCATTTTCCGATTCTTTAGGGCTACGAAATGAATTCTAAGCAGAGATCTTTCAACCATAAACTACCTTATTGATTCACGCCATTTGATTGGCCGAAGTGAGTCACCAATTGCCTATATAAAGAGGCGTTTAGGGTTTGAAATAAGAACACAATCCACGCTCATCAGCCACGAAACTCTGCTGAAATACTCTCTCATACCCTTTTTACAAAAGCCCTAACATCCCGAAGGCAGCCGCAATCCGAGCAATCAAACCCCAAAGAACAAACCCTAAACCTAGGGTTTCGAGAAAGAAGTCAGTCAATCACCCTCAATTCTAAGCAATTGTGCACTGAGGGATCAAGGTGGTGAGGCCCAGGGGCCTATGGTTTGATTTACTTTTTAGTTATTATATCTTAATCGTAGTATTTTAAGTTTCTGATTAACTGTTCGTTCTGGTGTGAGAAAGAATATCAGCTGGGATATCGTTCCCTCAGCCAATGTTACGACCCGCCTCACCTGATCTGCTAACTATTCGTCTAATCACGTAACTAAAAAGTTAAACTCAAATTATATAGTAACTAGTCGAAAGTCCTTATAAACCATTTCATGTTTTCTGCAACTTTCAATGTGGAACTTCATTTCCCAAATTGGGTTCTCACAATCTCTCCACCTTATGATGCAACGTCCTTGTTGCATTGGCCCAGCAACCTTTTTCTAGTGGTCATAGTGTGACAATTAGCTCTATACAGAGCAATTAGTGTACTCGTATTAGATTCTAGAAGTGCATATCATATGTCGAGTGATTATGGGCCAGTCTCACGACCGGGCAAAGAGGGGTGCCTAACACATTCCCCTTATTGTACTTTTGGCTCCCGTACCCGGAATCTCTATCTGTTTTTCTTAGTTTTTATAAATTAGGTGGCGACTCTGTTTTGATGATAACCGCTATCGTGTGGCGATGTTCCTAGCCATGGGAATGTCCGCGATCTTGGTTTATGAAGTGGAAGCAAACAAACACGATCAATCTATATGGCGATGCCGCGTTTGGGAGGTGTCTACACTCGAGCAACAAAGCTCCAAGCATCATGTGTGGCAAGTAGCACGCTCTTGCCTACACATGATCAAGGAGGTTAACACCTTAGCAATTTGACAAACAAACCCAAACTAACTTGATTTTCGAACCAAAGATTGAATCTTTATGATGAGAAAAGCAATATCAACTCAAGCCACGAGGTGCTAATCACCCCATGACCAAGCCTTATGAAACTACTCATTCATATCTAGAGAGATAGAAGCACGACAAAATCTAGCTAACATATTAAATCAACGAAACTTGAAATAAACTAGAGATTATGATAGATCGGAAGCATAGCTACAAATTTAATGAAGGTGAAAACAACAAAACGAAATTAACTAAGGCAGAAAAATACAAATTTCAGCTGGAAAAATGAAGAACAAGAACAAATTCAAATGTAAGCAAATCCTATTCTAGATCTAAAAAGGTGTACTATTCTAGCCAAATCATGCAATGGTGACATAATGGGGTATTTATACCGCCCCCAATTACGCTCACAATTCGTACAAAGTTGCCCTAATTTTTAGCTACGAAGGCCCGTCGGTACCGATACTTCTGCTGAGTTGGTATCGGTGCCGAGCTCAACAAGCTTGCTCTTCTAACCCTCTTGGTACCGATACCTCTGCTGAGTTGGTATCGGTACCGAAGCCTTTAGCTCCAGCACTTGCTCTTTGGTCCTTGTCTTGGCCTTTCGTGCCGCCGAGTCACCTCCGAATCTTCCCGGCTTTAGCTTTTGGGGTTTGGCTACCCTCGAGGGTCATCCATGGCATTGAAAATAGCTTGTTTGCACAATTTTTCCTGAAATATCTTAAAGACAACCTTACGTGCAAAAGTAAATAAAAACAACTAATTTAGAGACGAAATTAAACTAAACTAAGGACTTAGCGCACCCTTAATGGCATTATCAAGTGCTTATCAGGAGGTAGAGGGAGAGAGAGAGAGAGCTAGTTCTAGAAAAGATAAGAATCCCTAAAAACGTGCAAAGGGGAGTATTTATACTACCCCCTTTTAGTTACAAAAGAAAAGAAAAATCTGCAGAAACTGGGAATTTCTACCGGTAGGAACTGACCACCTACCAGTAGAACGTCTTCGAAGCAATTTAGTGGCTTGACTGATCTGGTTTTGAACCGGTAGGTCCAATTTCCTACCAGTAGGAGTTCTGGGCAGGGCAGGGCAGTCATTAACTTAGCTTCATGCCAGGCTTTGTTTAAACTCTTCGGAGCTTCCACGATGCTCCCCCGGGCTCAATCATCACTCCGTTTAGACTCCTTGAGTCTCCGGTCAAAGTTGGAGCGATTCCATGGCGTCAAATACACCTTATTCTTATAGAAAACCCGTAAACACAAAAAACGCACTTTTCGCACAATATCATTCAAAACCATAGAGTTATGCACGAGTGCAAGGAAAAAATGAGAAAGATAAGCCCCATTATTTACACTATTGTGGGCTTATCAAACGTCTGAGGAAGAAACTCTACAGTGAAGTGAATATCAGACTTGAATTCTGTCTCTTGGTGATGTCTACATATCTTGGATGAAGACTTCTCTTTTTATAGCCCAAGGCAAATCCCAACGTATCTTCTCTTTCATATCCAAAAAACAGCTGAGATTCATAACAATGAATGCTTCGTTTCTCCTTTACGGCTTAACTTTACAATCCCGTACACAAAAATCAATATACCGCTTATGCCAAATAAATATGTACACAACATTTATCAGATCACATGCAATGTCAAGAAAACAATTAATAGCCCAAAAATAACGTTAATAGATATGGACCCATGTATAAAGAAGGAGAGAGAAAGTTGAGGTAGAATAGAGTAAAATAAAGTAAGTCTAGACTGTCTTAGTGAGGTCCAAAAATGGGATCCAGAATTTGGCATTATGAGATCTAGAACTTGGACTTTGCAACTGCACGTACAAAAACTGAGATCCACCCATGAGATCCAGGACTTGACATGAGATCCAGTCATGAGATCCAAAAGCCTGTGAACCATATTTCTAATTACACCAAGCTTAGAAATATTATGCATTCATAAATCATCACAAATCTCATCATCTTACTAATAACATTGAAAAATTATTCCAACAAAACATCATCATCAAAATCATATCCCTAACAAAAAATTCAGAAAAGAAGAACAAAACATACAAAAGGAAAAATTGTTTACAAGATAATAATGATTAACTTTCTGTCCTAAATTGCAGGTACTTTAAGAAAAGTTATGTAATTTTTTAAAATTAATAAATAAAATACTTCTTACACATAATTTCTTGAGTTTTCTTCACCAAATTTTAGACGTCATAAATTACTCTAATTTAGAGCAAAGAAAGCTAAAAAATTATGCTATACAATATTTTAATTTTTTAGTCATAAATTATGACTTTTCGTGGAGACAAGCAATTTGTGACAGGAAAAACAGTTTTTATGAAATACAATGGCAACTTTGTTTTCTATTTTTAAATGCCAGTATCATTTTTTAATCACATTGAAAATGAATGAATTCTCTTACAAGATCGATCACAGCTTTCCACAATTCTCAATATGAGCATAAAATTGAAAAGAAATATATTCTCACTTACCGAAGCCATTAATTGAGTTCTGTCCTTTGATCTACTTTTATTTTAAATTGTCCAAACACAAGCGGTGGGGAAAAAAAAGTATATGCGCTAATCAATTTAGAAAAATTAAGGGTTAAATAAGTTTAATTATTGCGCATTGAAAATTACAAATAGTTTTAAACTATGGTACTTCTTTGGTGCACACTAAGCGTACACAGGGATTGTGTAAAACCCGTCTTTAGGTTTCACATAACTGATTAGAATCGTTCAATTTACTTAAAACATAATATTTAAGATTCTTTGTAAACAGTACCAGCCCCGATGCATGTGTTTCCCAAATCCGACCCTAAACTTGGTTGTCCAAATTACTATTAAGTCAAATAAATATAAGGACCTACAAGTAAGAAAAAATATATCAATGTTACATTGTACTTTTAGATTGAATATATCAAAAAATTAAGATCAAAATGTAAACCCGGTTATTTAGTGTTTTATGATTAGCACGACCTGATAGAAAGAAAACCACTTCTCCTTGCATTTTTTGAAGCATATTCTTCAATTAAGTAATTTGCCATTCAAAAAAACGAATTAAGTAATTATACTTTAACTTATCCAAGTGCTCATTTTCATGAATTGAGATCATAGACAATCCTCTAATATTTTTGATGTTGCCCAAACCCAAGGTCTTGTAGGGCTTACCCTGGAGCAGGCTCTGTATGTAAAGAATGAGCTTATTCGGATATTGATAAGGGCTTGATTAATTTTTGACCTTGAATTCGCAGGGACAAAATCAAAAGCTTACCAATATTTGAATGAGTTGATTTTTTTAAGAAACCTTTAAAATAGTTTTCTAAAAAAAAGTTGCTCAACTACTGGAATGACAACAATACGGTTCAGTTCAGGTATTGATAAAACCAAAACCAAAATTTTTAACTAAAACTAAAACTAAAATCGTAATCAATATTGTTGATTACTGGTTCCTTTCGGTATTTCATTGGAACCGGTGGATCAATATTTTTAAATCCTCAATTCATACCAGACTTAAGTTTACATCTTGCTCATTTTGAACACTTATGTTTTCATCCCCACTTTAAAACAAATCCAATATTGCCCTTCTACATACTATTATTATATAGTAATGAATTTTGGGATGGAAAGATAAGCCTTGAAGTCCCAAATCCCGAAAATATTGCCAAAATCATTTATCATAATTCCAAAAATCTCTTCAAACCCATTTAATCCCCCTTCCCCACCTTCCATTTGCCAAAACTTCCGTTTCCATTTCCATTTGCCAAAACTTCCATTTCCTTTTGCTGGAAATGGTCTGGTAAAACCGACGGCATGGAGAAGAGTTTTGCAGTCTAATCATCCGCCCCCTGTAGGGCCCTCGGTTATCGGCTCGGTAACCAGGGTACAAACCCAAACCAGCAGCTAGGATCCAGGCCAGGTTCTTCTGACTAGCTCTCTTCGGGAGGTACTTCGGTCGGTGCCCGGACTTCTGTTGTTATCGACTTCGGAGCATCGGTTCACTGCATGCTCCAGTGCTTCCAGAAGCTTCCAGGAGATAACGGTTTCTGTTAGTGGGACCTATGGGGATCATGCTCCCCATGCAGCTGGCACAATCATTGAGATCTGTCCCATGTGCTCCGTAACCACCTCGCCCCCCTCGTCATATGTGACGTCATCCGAGGCGGTTACCCGAGCGTACTCACCACGCGCTAGCGTGGAGACCAAGCAAACCTAGGTCTATAAATACAAAGTGATACACACCTGAAAGAGGTACGCAATACTATCCTAACCCTAGACCTAAACACCTTCCCTGAGATCTAACTTGATCGTCGGAGGGTCACTGGGCATCAAAAGCCCTAGTGACTTGTTGCAGGTCAGGCGACGGACGAGCAGAGCAGCGGAGGAAGGAACCTAACCAGACACCACAGTCAAGGTCCCGATTAATCGAACCCCCACAATTGGCGACTCTGCTGGGGACCTAACTGCTCTTCATTCAATCACTTTCTTCCTCACAAAGGTTCCGTTCAAAGCTCTCCAACCCAACCATGGTGGAAATCGACGATGCGCATCGCAACGAGACCACCTTCGGCCCCGGAAATCCCGAGGACCCGGCATCCGGCGGAACAGGCGCTCCTGGAAAGACCCACATGTCCGTCGGACTCAGAGCAGTGACTTCGACTCAGGAGGTAGGGGCTCCGGCCGAACTCCAATCCTACATCCGCCATCTGGAGCGGAAGATCGACGACCTCACGACAGTAGTGGAGCGCGACAGGAGCATCCGAGACGAGTTGGCGGAGATCAAACACCTCCTCCAAATGTCCCCGTCTCATTCCTCCGGAGGCCGTGGCGGAAGAAGAAGCCACCACAGCCCTCCCCGCAGCCGTGACGGAGGACAGCTGGTCGAACACCGACCCCGCCCTTCAGTCAAGGACCGCCTCGAACCACCAGGCGAGGGTCGTAACGAAAGGGACGTTGAACGAAGGGAACGCTCTCGCTCCCTTAATCCAAAGGGTCCTCGAGGGAAGCGATCCGCCTTCGAAAGGCTTGGTGGCGGAAGCATCTCCGCCTCCTCCACCCATCCAATCGGATCCAAGGAGCGTCGCCGGGAGACCACCCCAAGTCTCGCTAACGAGGACAACGCCCTCCTGGAGTTCCAAACAAAAGGGTATCGTGAGCGCCACAAGGGCCCTCGTTCGAAGAGTCCACTCGTCCACCACCCCAAAGATGGTTACAAAAGGCTTGGTGGCGGAAGCCAAAATACTGAGCGCCTCGAGCCCTACGCCCGAGATAGCTACAAGAAGCATCGGTACGAGAGATCTCCCCAACGGTCAGGGAACTCCCAATCGAAGCGAAAAGAGTACGAGAGATCTCCTCAACGGTCAGGGAACTCCCGACCGAAGCGGAAGGAATACGAAAGACAGGACCGACCGCTGCCGAAGAAGCATACCGCGACCGGGGGTCCAGACGGTCTCGACCGTTCGATCCGACCCCACCGGGACGCCCGTCTCGAGAGACTCACAACCTCTCCTTTCGTTAGGGAGATCGACTCGGTCACCCCCCCGAAGGGCTTCACCCAACCCAAATTTGCAAAGTATGACGGCAAAACCGAGGCATACACTCATCTGTTTCAGTACAAGCTGGTCATGTCTCTTTTCCTTCTCAACGAGCCTTCGGACGACGCCTTCCTCTGTAAGGTCTTCCCCGCCAGCCTCGGCAACCTGGGCCTAACTTGGTTCAACCAACTTCCTGCCAGGTCGATCTCTTCCTTCGATTCACTCTGTGACGCTTTTATGGCTCGGTTTGTCACGAGCAACAAGCATGAAAAGGAGATCGACTCCCTTCTCGCCCTACGCAAGCGGACCGACGAAACGCTCCGCCAATATGCCGGTCGCTACTGGGAACTGTTCAACGAAATCGAAGGATGCGACGGTGTCATCTCCGCCCGCGGTTTCAAGCTCGGCCTCACCGCCCAGGACGAGCAGGTTTACGACGATCTCGCTCGGCACAAGCCAAATTCCATGAAGGATCTCATGACTCGAATCGAAGGTTGGTGCCAGCTTATCGAAACCAAAGCAGAGAGGGGCATGGGGAAGTCAACGAGCTCCAAGGCACCATTTATTCCGGTGTCCGCTCCGGCTCCCGCCTCGGCCTCAACACCGAAGAAACAAGTCAACAACATCAAACAGTCCCCGAGGAAGGCACCGAAGCAAAAAGACTTCAGCGCAGAGAAAACCGTCTTTACTATGCCTATCTACAGGATTATCGACCAAGTAAAGGACCAACCCTTTTTCTCCTTCCCCAACCAAAAACTCGGTACTGAGAACGGGAAAATCAAAAACCCGATAGTCCGATGTAGCTACCACAACGAGCAAGGACACTTCACAACCGCTTGCAGGCCCTTCAAGGCCTACCGGGAGCAGCTTGTCCTCGGTGGTCATCTCAACAACTTCATTGATCACGAGAAAACAAGAGCCCGGGCGCAGAATGCCGAAACCAGAGCCGAAGAGGAAATCCAGACGATTAACGTTATCCACAGCCCTCTCAATCCCGAAGCCGCCCGTATAATCCGCGCCGAGTTGAACGACGCTTCCTCTTCTAAGCAGGTCATGCTCGTCGGTCCCGAGCCCAAACGTCCTCGAACCGACGACGGATCCAAATGGACAATCACGTTCACCGAGAAGGACCTTGCGCGCGTCCAACTTCCGCACAATGACGCCCTCGTGGTCACGATGCGCATAGGCACCTTCAACGTCCGACGTGTCCTCGTGGATCAGGGAAGCTCGGCCGAGGTTATGTACTACTCCTTGTTTAAAGATTTGAAGCTCTCAGACGCCGATCTCCGTCCCTCCGAGGTTCCCCTCATAGGTTTCAACGGAGCTCCGGTCTGGCCCGTCGGTTTGATCACCCTACCCGTCCGCTCCGGCTCGGTCGTACTCGACATGGAGTTCGTCGTAGTCGATGTCCCAAGCCCCTATAATGCCATCGTTGGCCGCACCTGGCTCCATAAGTTAAAGGCCGTTGCCTCTACTTATCACCAGGTGGTCCGGTTCATCGGTGCCAACGGACGACAGGAAGATCTGTACGGAGACCAAACCGCCGCCAAACGCTGCTACGTCAACGCTGTCCGAAGCAGCAAACAGACCTCCAGGGTGAACTTCATCGAAGTACCAGAGGCTCCGGTTCTCGAAGACGTCGGGAGGCCAGCCGACGAAAAGGCAGTTGAAGAACTTGTCACCGTCCCTCTAACCGAGGATGGTTCCCGTTTCTTCCTTGTTGGTTCCTCACTCTCGGAAACCGAACGGAATGACATGGTGAACTTCCTCAAGAGCAACATTGAGGTTTTTGCGTGGACCCCCTACGAAATGCCCGGGGTCGATCCAAAATTCATTTGCCACGAGCTCCACATCGACCGAACCAAGCGTCCGATCATCCAGAAAGCACGGCGATCCTCCCCGGTCCATTCCGATGCCGTTATTGACGAGGTCAACCGACTCTTGAACGCAGGAGCCATACGGGAAGTACAGTACCCTAGGTGGTTGGCCAACACTGTGGTGGTCAAAAAGAAAAATGGCAAATGGCGAGTTTGTGTTGATTATTCAAACCTCAACGACGCTTGCCCAAAAGATTTCTTCCCCCTCCCTCGGATAGACCAGCTCGTAGATGCCACAGCCGGCCACGACCGACTCAGCTTCATGGATGCCTACCGAGGCTACCATCAAATCGCTATGAGCGAAGGCGACGTCGAGAACACGGCCTTCATCACCCCCCACGGCATATTCGGTTATCTCGTCATGCCCTTCGGCCTCAAAAACGCCGGAGCAACCTTTCAGCGGATGATAACGAAGAGTTCGAGCGCCTGTTGGGAGATACTATGATGGCCTACATCGACGACATGGTGGTTAAAAGCATGAGGGCCGGCGACCATCTCACTCACCTCGCCGAGGCGTTCGAGATTTTCAAGACGCACAAGCTTCGCCTTAACGCCGAGAAGTGTGCCTTCGGTGTAAGCTCTGGTAAGTTCCTCGGGCATCTTGTCTCCTGTCGAGGTATTGAGGCCGACCCTTCTCAGCTCACAGCAATCGAAAAACTCTCGGCCCCCCACAACAAGAGAGATGTGCAGCGTCTAACCGGCATGGCCACCGCCCTCAATAGATTTATCAGCCGATCTTCCGACAAGTGCAAACCGTTCTTTGCCCTCCTGAAGGAGAGCCGACGCAGCTTCAGCTGGACCGACGAGTGCGACCGGGCTCTACAGCATCTGAAGGACTATCTCTCCAAGGCCCCTCTCCTCGTCACACCTCGGGACCAGGAGGACCTGTTCATTTACCTCGCCGTTTCGGCTCATGCCATAAGCTCGGTCCTCGTCCGACAGGAGGAGCGCGACCATCAGCCAATTTATTACTAGCAAGACGATGACGCCCGCCGAGACACGCTATCTTCCCTTGGAAAAGCTTGTTCTCGCCCTCGTCTCCGCGTCTCGGAAGCTCGCACCGTACTTCCAATCCCACCGCATTATCGTATTGACCGAATATCCTCTCAAGTCTCTCCTCCGAAAAGCCGACCTCTCCAACCGAATCTCTCAATGGGCCGTTGAACTTGCCAACTATGAGATCCACTTTCAACCGAGGACGGCGATTAAAGCCCAGGCACTCGCCGACTTTATCGCCGAGCTCACTCCGACCGACGTCCTCGCTTCAAACCCAGCCCCACGCCCCGAAGCCGTTCTCCAAGCAAATCCCAGCACCGCCTGGAAACTCTTCCATGGCGATGTATGGAAAATGTATGTTGATGGCGCCTCAAACAGCCGAGGCGCCGGGGCTGGGATCGTACTTCTCTCTCCCACCGGTGTCTTACACGAAAGCTCTATCTCCATCAACTTTCCGGCCTCCAACAACGAGGCTGAATATGAGGCGCTCATCTCCGGACTCAAGACTGCCGAAGCCCTTGGGATTGAGGAACTCGTCCTCTACAATGATTCACAGTTGGTTGTCAACCAGCTCTCCGAGGAGTATGAGGCTCGGGACGACCGGATGCGTACTTACCTGAGCTCTGCTGTTCGGCTACTCAAGAGCTTCAGAGCTATCTGCGTCGAACACATCCCGAGAGACCAAAACGCTCACGCCGACGCCCTCGTTGGACTCGCTACGGCCTGTGCCGCTTCGGGACACCGCTCCATCTCCTTTAGCTCCATCGACAAACCTAGCTTCGAGCTTGAGGTACTCAGTCATGAGATATTAAACGTAGAGCTTGGTCAGAGCTGGATGGATGAGATCGTCGGCTACCTACGCGACGACACACTACCAACTGACAAGAAGGACGCCCACCGACTTCGCAACAAGGCCGCCCTCTTCTGGCTCAATCCAAATGGAAAGCTCTACCAACGGTCGTTCACCGGCCCCTATTTACTGGTTGCACACCCCCACCAGGTCCCCGGGATCATCGAGGAACTACACGCCGGTGACAGCGGTTGCCACTCCGGTGGACGCTCCATCGCCCACCGAGCAATTACCCAAGGATACTGGTGGCCAACAATGAAGGACTCTGAAGAATTTGTGAAGCGTTGCCAGAAATGTCAAATGTTTGCTCCAATTATTCATCAACTAGCCCGGGACCTCAGCCCCCTCACCAGCCCATGGCCCTTCTCCCAGTGGGGCATGGACATCGTCGGCAAGCTCCCCGTCGCTCCTGGAGGATTCAAGTTCCTCTTAACCGCCACCGACTACTTCTCTAAGTGGGTCGAGGCCGAACCATTGGTCACGGTTGAAGAGTCGGACATCATGCGCTTCGTGTGGCGAAATATAATCTCTCGCTTCAGTGTACCTTTCGCCATCTTAACCGACAACGGCAGCCAGTTCACTGGTCAAAAGTACCGAGCACTCCTGGATGAATTTGGCATCAAATGGGACACTTCCACTCCGTACTACCCCCAGGGCAACGGGCAAGCAGAGGCTGCAAACAAAGCAATCTCGTCAGGACTGAAGCGACGGCTCGAATCACGCCGGGGCAAATGGGCCGAAGAGCTCCCTCGGGTACTCTGGGGCTATCGTACAACGCCTCGGCGATCCACCGGCCGAACCCCATTCTCCTTGGCATTTGGGATGGAAGCTGTAATCCCCCTACAGGTCGGGCTCCCGACGATCCGTACCGAAGATTTCGACGAGTCTGTTAACGATGAGATCATTGCTGCAGATCTCGATCTGGCCGAGGAGGAACGGGAAAACGCAAGGATCAAGCTAGCATCTTATCAGCAAGAGGTTGCCAAGGGCTACAACCGAAGCGTCCGCCTTCGGTCATTCAAGCCGGACGACCTTGTCTGGAAAAAGGTGGTAGACAAGTCCAAGAAGAGGAAGTTAATGCCTAATTGGGAGGGACCCTTCCGAGTCCTAAAACATCTCGGCTCGGGAAACTACAAGCTGGAGAAATTAGATGGTTCCCCAATTGCCAAAACCTGGAATGCCAATAACCTGAAGAAGTTTTATGGGTAGCCAGGCTTCGCTCTTTTCGGACTTATGTGTTTGGGAAATTTTCGCTTCTTGTCAATATTTGATAGGAACCAGACTACTCTTGTAATGATTGGATTCTACAACAGTTTTTAATGAGAATCTCTTGTTTATCACTAGTCTAATCTTGTCACTTACTCTTCGTACTCGGTTCGTCGTTGCGTGAACCGTTTTATCCTGACTTCAGGGACTGTCCTCCGCGGGATATTCCTCCGACAGATCCCTCACCAAGTCACCACAGCCTTTTCGGTCATTTTCAGACTTTCGGGCGTCGGCGATAAGGACACTCGGTATTAATCCCGAGCCCCTTACACCGACCCCCAATAAGTCACGCACTATTTAGATTCGCTACGTCCCGAAGCCATGGCCGACGCCATTCCCACTTCAGGACCCTAGCCCTAATCTAAATAGCAACGCCCCAGTGAGTTGCTTCGATTTACTCCCTTCGGCTCGGCGTCAGCTAAAACAAAGCAGGGGCATGCAAAATTCAACAATTGCTAACTACTTTGCTTCGTTTTAACTTACTCAATCCTATATTCTACCTTGCTTAGGTTTGGAATAAATTTTTGAAAACCTCCTCGGTTAATGCTTCGGCTAAAATCTGTTGATACTCCACAGCATTTCAACAGAAGCGGGGGCATGAGGCTCCCTTCGGTTACAAGCATAAAACCATTCGAGCATCTCAAAAATAAACAAGGCATTGAAACAGAAGAAACCATTCATTCAAAAGCAGTGAAGAGGATTGCAAGTTTAAATCCAACAAAGCTTCGGTTATCTGTTTGGTACCTACTTAGCAAAAAAAAATATTTACAAACCCTGGAACGGTAAAATCCAAATGTTCGGAACCGTCCAGCCAAATGTAAAACAAAAGAAAAGGTCAAATCCTAAGCACTGGGGGGCTGAGGGGTCTGGGCACCATCCTCGGTTGAAGCAACGGCAACAGGAGCGGTCTGGGCACCATCCGCGGTTGAAGCAACGGCAACAGGAGCAGTCTGAATACCTGCCTCGGGGTGTGGCACCTGCTCGCCCTCCTCTTCTTCTTCCTCGGGCACTACAGCCTCCTCGGACGGCACCTCGGGAAGGACCCGGAGTTCAGAGTCGGCCGGGAGATCGAGCTTACTCAAAAGAGCCTCGTGACCAAACCGAAGCCCGTCCACAAAACGGTCCCTGTAAAGCTCGGCCTCAATCTCCCGAACCTGCTTCTGGTATTCTACCCCGGCTGCGGCCCAACCATCGTCATAGCCTCTGTTCCTAGCAGCCTCAACCTCAGTAGCTCGGGTAACCCTCAGGGTGGTGACATTCTCCTCGGCTTTTGCAACTCGGGCTTCGGCTGCCACCCTCTCCCTGTCACACCTTTGAAAATCCGCAAGGTAAAGATCGCAGGTCTCCCGAGCCACCTTCAGGTCATCCTCTCTCCGCTCAAGAGCCTTCTTCAGGTCATCCTCTCTCCGCTCAAGAGCCTTCTTCAGCTCATCAATCTCTCGCTCCTGACCTTTGCATCGGTCATTTATGACCAAGGCCCGAGCACCAGCCTGCGAGCAGAAAACCGAAGAAGGATCACAAATATGGACTTAGCTGACAACAATAAAAGTGGAAAGTAACAAACTTACAGTGAAAAGGGCCTGTGCTATCTCCGCGGTGATGTCCTCGGTCAGCCCTTGGACAGCCCTGGCGTCCCTTGGAAGAATACAGCCTCGGAGCATCCCGTACGCTGTACCGAGGTTTGACACGCTGTCCGCGTGGTGGATCTGGCGCCCAGCGTAGTGACAAAATTTCGGGGCCCAAGGAACCTCCGTGGCAGGGACCCAGGTCCCCCCCTCAATCCTCTCTGCAGACCCTCGGTCCTGCTCTTCCATCCTCTCCTCCCCCTCGGTAAACCGAGAAGTTTCCTTGTCCTTACCTCGGGCGCTACCTTCCCCCTCGTGCCGAGTCCTCTTCGCCGGGGGCTCCTGCGGAGAAACAGGGGTCACTCCCGAGGTCCCAGCACCAGGTGTACTGGTGGCAGAGCCTCGGCCTCGGCCCCTTGACGTCCGACGTCTGACATTTAGCACCTCCCGAGCTCCATGGTCCGACATCTCATTGCTCAGTCCGGTCCTCTCAGGCGTCTCTCGGTCAATCGCCTCTCTTACGATACCTAGAGGCTCGGAGCTGCTACCCTCGGTCCCAGAAGCGCTTCCTCTGCCTCCTCTCCCCGCTCCTCCGCCTCCTCTTCGTCCTCCTCCTCCTCTTCCCCCTCGTCCTGCCCTTGACACCCCTTGCTTCCTCGGTTTCTTCTTTAAGTAACTGGTGTATGAGGGGACGTAACCGAGGAGCTGAGGGGCGTAACGGCTGGTGATTGGGATTGCGTAGGCGGTGGTTATCCGAGAACGGACGGCTCTCTCCCGAAGCTCCTGAACGGTGCCGTCGGCTGCAAAAGGTTGCCAAAACATGGAGAAATCAGTACAAGTTTACAAGGAAAAGCGTTTATTGAAATAGACTCGCTACCGAAGGGTAAGTTACCGACCAGGAATTCCAATCCCAAATGGGACCGTGGTGACTATATCTTTGCTCTCCCCGGGCCCGAACATGAAGTTCCCGGTGACCGAGACATAGATACTCGCCCACTCCTCGGTGTCCGGTAGGTGATCGATCAATAATGTATCATTCCCTGATCTGCAGGAGAGATAGTGCCGGTTGTGACCTCGGTTAACCCCCAGAAGGTAGACACCGAAGAGCTCCTCAACACCGAACACCAGGTTAAACTGTCTCCTCAGCTCGATGATGCTGGTGATAATTCGGTAAGAATTCACCGTGAGCTGGGAGGAGGTAAGGTTGAGGGTTCGGAGCACCCGACGTACGAACTGGTGGAGGGGAAACCTGATGCCCCCCTCGCATATGGCCATCAGGGGGAAGATCAACTCCCCTGGCCGATGCAGAAGATTCTTTGGGTCGGTGTCTTCTAGCAACCGAACCTTAACGTCAGGAGGGATGCTATAGAGCCTCTTGAACTCAGCGTAAGCTGCGGGATCCCCGGTGAAGTATTTATTTTTAAACGTGCAGGGCCTCATCGATCTTCGGCGTCCCTGGATTTCCTCGGGCGCATTTCCAAACGGCCCCAGCCCGTGGTCCGACGTGCTTGGGGCCTCCATCTCCCAAGGGTCAAGGGAGGTAATCTCACGTGAGGCTCGGTTAGGGTTGGCAGGCTCAATCTGGTCGACTGGGATTCGGTAAAACCTCTCCCTCCAAAGCTCTTGAAAGATGGCTTCTACCAAGGGATCGTCAGAACTACTGGAGCTGTCCGAGGAGAGTTCAATGACCATTCGCCCCTGCCTAAAAAATAAGGAAAATGTGCAAAACCCGTTAGCTATACGCCTAGGGGAGAGCAAAAGGTCCTAGCGCTCGGGACGAGATGGTCCTCACTCTTCGGAATCTATGGGTCTCGGTCATTCTTGAAGACTCTTCCCTCCTCGGAAAGGGTCCTCGGGGGACTACGACTTTCTCCATTGGTCCAAAGGTTGAAGATAGGCCTCGGGAAGAATCTAGGCCTCGGGAAGAATGTGGGCCTCGGGAAGAACAAGAACAGCAGTGGCGGGCGCCAGCGCCGCCGCGCACCAGACGGTTGCAAGTGGCGTCCCGGCCCCAATGCGCTCAGAAACGTTGAAAAACATGGAGAAAAACACTAAAACTTGAAGATTGATTAGCAAAGATCAACATACCCAAGTTTGGTGTAGAGATTCGCTGCCAAGATGCTCGAGATCGTGATCCAAAGCTTGCAAAACGCGGCGGCGGCGGTTCGACGGCGTCAGAGGGTTTCAGTGGCTCTCTCTCTCCGAATACTCTGAATTTATAGTGGAGCGTACGAGGAGTTGCGCGGGAAACGAAGCGTCGCCAACCGAACTGTTGGATCTTCGACGCGTGTCTTCATCAGACGGTCATCAATCAGAGGTCTGAACCGAGGTAAGGCGCGCCGCGTACCGAGCCATTCACGCCTCGACACGTGCCCTGAAAGGACGTTTCGTACCAATCATCTGACATTTCACGTGCCGAGGCGACGTATGATGTCATTCATTTCGGCGATGACTGACACGTGGCTCCTAGGGCGGATGCAGGCGGCTCGGCTCTCACGAAGGTCGCTCGGTTCTTCTCCATAGCATATCGTCGGTTAAAAGCCCGATTGCGCTAGTCCATCAGAGGAGTCAACTCCCCGAAGACCAGAATGGCACTCCGGAAGTTGAGGGGCTATTGTAGGGCCCTCGGTTATCGGCTCGGTAACCGGGGTACAAACCCAAACCAGCAGCTAGGATCCGGGCCAGGTTCTTCTGACTAGCTTTCTTCGGGAGGTACTTCGGTCGGTGCCCGGACTTCGGTTGTTATCGACTTCGGAGCATCGGTTCACTGCATGCTCCAGTGCTTCCAGAAGCTTCCAGGAGATAACGGTTTCTGTTAGTGGAACCTATGGGGATCATGCTCCCCATGCAGCTGGCACAATCATTGAGATCTGTCCCATGTGCTCCGTAACCACCTCGCCCCCCTCGTCATATGTGACGTCATCCGAGGCGGTTACCCGAGCGTACTCACCACGCGCTAGCGTGGAGACCAAGCAAACCTAGGTCTATAAATACAAAGTGATACACACCTGAAAGAGGTACGCAATACTATCCTAACCCTAGACCTAAACACCTTCCCTGAGATCTAACTTGATCGTCGGAGGGTCACTGGGCATCAAAAGCCCTAGTGACTTGTTGCAGGTCAGGCGACGGACGAGCGGAGCAGCGGAGGAAGGAACCTAACCAGACACCACAGTCAAGGTCCCGATTAATCGAACCCCTACACCCCCCTCTCTGAAACTTCCATTTCCGAAATGGTCTTCGGGCAAGCTGCAGCGGCGAGAACCAAAATGGGATTTCGAGAGGGTTTGAGGTCTGTCAAAGGGTCCCCGATGGACGGAAAACATTTGCCGGTGGTCGGCGAGGGCTGGGCTTGGGTCGCCGGTGGGCAGAAGGTGGATGACGATGGTGACAACGTACAATTTTGTATTCATGTTTTTTCGATTAATTTAGTCAGGATTTTTGTGAATAAAATATGGTGTATTCATGTTTTTTTTATGGATAAAATGACGTACAGATTTGTATTTATGTTTTTTCATGTTCTTATTCATGTTTTTTCACTCCGCTACATCTGCGATTGGGTTTTGTTTAGTTTTATTCTATTTCATGGTAAATCATTTACTTCATATTTACCATGAAATATGTTTGTCTATATTCCTATCATTTCATGGTTAATTATTTGAACCATTTACCATGAAATTATTTCGTGGTTAATTATTTGGACCGTTTACCATGAAACTATTTCATGGTTAATTAATTGTTTGTCTATGTTCACACCAAATCCTCATTAGTTCAGCGAAAATCCACCCCAATGGCGAAAATCCACACTAGTCTGGCCTCCATTGTTGCGAAATTCGTGGAAGAAGAAGAACGACCGGTCACGGTGGTGGCCGCGGTCGATAAGCCAGAAGGCCACAATCTGGGTTTTTCGATTTTGGTTTTGTTTAGTTTTATTCTATTAATTCATGGTAAATTATTTACTTTATTTACCATGAAATATGTTTGTCTATGTTCCTACCATTTCATAGTTAATTAATTGTTTGTCTATGTTCTAAATATTTCACGTTGTAAATGCAGATGGTTTATTTACCATGAATAGGCTTAGGCATCATTTAAAATAATTTGAAATCTTGAAATCCTCCTATGATATCTCATTTAATTGCAGTGATTGATATTCATCTCAATCCCTTAATTTAGGAAACAATAAATGTATGATATCTCATTTAATTGCAGAGATTGATATTCATCCCAATTCCCTTAATTTAGGAAACAATAAATGTATATATCTATATAGATATCATAGTAAAAGGGTAATTCACGCATTGAAAGGATAAAAACATAAGCACGAAAAGTGGATGGGATGAATACTTACGTTGTATGACTAATTGGGATGAATATTTAAATAATCCATCTTAATCAACCAGACAAAAGGGAGAAGAAAAGAAGAAATTAAATAGGCATCCTATTTACAAGACTTATTTAGTTGTCCATCCTAATGGGTTTGAATATTTATGTTCTCATCCTCAAATTGTCATGTTGACCTATTATACCCATAGTTATATTAATGTGTATATATATATATATATATATATATATATATATATATATATATATATATATATATATATATATATATATATATATAGAGTAAGCATCTAATGCAGACCTGCGCATCCAAGCAAAGTGCGGATCACCCCATTTCTCTCCTTTCCCGATTGAATTTTTATGATCCGAGCCGTTCAATGTATTCAGAACGTGATTTTAAGGGTACCCGCGTGATTTTAAGGTTCTCACTTTGCTTGGATGCGGAGGTCTGCATTAGAAGCTTACTCTATATATACCATGGACGTTTTCCATACCCCAATTTCAGGGATTAGGCACAATCCCATTTCAAAATAGATTCTTGTTAATATTTTCTCATCCAAATCCAGATCGATAAAACCACGACCGCCACAACATTCACCAATGTTTGGACCACCACCGGAGCAGCGACGATAAGACCAAGAGACGCATTTCCGACGATGACCCGAACTTCCTCCAGTATCGTACCCGGTGTTTACACCATTTGTTAGCACTATATCAGATGTTGACACGTGTCTTGATTAGTGGTTAATTTGGCTTAACTTAGCAGTTTAGCAGTTTTAGCCTTCCCTTAAAGGTAGTTTTACATAAAAATTAATAGAATGGACTAAATTGACTAGTCGATTTTTGTTCTTAACTGTTTGTTACACGTGGCAGACGATTATAAAGCATGTTCGATTGCAAGGAGTAACAGAAAAGTTAAGTTAACTACTCAATTCAGAGTTTTGAAGAGGAGAACTGCCCAAATTCAAATCATGCGAGGGAAAATGCTCAGATTCAAATTCAAGATGAGAAGATAGCCTATAAATAGAAAAATCAAAGAAGTTTACAAACACACTAAATCGCCCAACGGCTTATCTTTTTATCTTTTTTAGGTCAGTCATAACTTGTAATCGTTCACTCGACTGCTAGTTGATTGTACTTCTATCTTGAAGATTAATAAAGTCCATTTATTATTATTATTCCATATTTCACCCACTTCATCGTTTGCTTCCAAAGAAGTCCTGAAAACGACAAGGAACCAAACTCCACTTTTCCACATCCACATTCCAGCACTTGTTTCATTCTTCTCCGTTGATTTTGATCAATCGAGAAATTTGGTTAACACCCGGAGAGCAATTGCCAAGCACTGTTGACCTAATTATCCCTCCCCTACTGCCATTTATCCATAGCTGCCATCGCTGATCTTCCTCTTGCCACCGGTTCTCCGTCGTTCAGCCAGATCTCCACAGTCGCCCATCTTCCTCAGTTATACCCAGCCACCGTTTATCCATATTGGCAGCAAGGGTGAAGAGGACGGTGAGGCCGTCCCTTTATGAAAACAACTTTTTCTATGATGGTAGGGAAGAATTGGGTCGGTCGATGCTTGCGTATGTGGATGTGCTGTTTCTTTCGTTTTTATTTGGTTTGAGTTGATGGCTATTATGCTGGTTCACACACACATTATAGGGAGTAGTTGTTAAGGTTACATAGATTTGCAAATCGACAGATCTGTGTTCCCATTTTGATTGAATGTACAAGTGCTATCAATCCATGCTTTTGTGCTTTTCATCAAAATGGGTTTTTTGTTGGTAGGTATTTTGATGGATTACTTAGCATATATAATCCATGAAAAACATGATCAATTTAATATCCACCATGAATAAAAACATGTTTTATGGTAATTTTGCATAAATTATTCATGAAAAACATTGTTGATTTGAATACATATGCGAAAATATCAATCTCATGATAAGCATGGTTGATTTGAGTCAGTGCATGAGTTTGTGCAAAAATATCTCACGATAATAAATGATACATTTGTAGAAATTAATCATGAATTGCTTGTTGTTATTAAACCTAAATTTTCATGGGAAATTTGCTGAAATTAATCATGGTAAACATGATGGATTTGAGCATAAAAACATGATCGTTTTGAATATCCACCATGTTCGAAATATGTTTCGATCGATAAATTTTATTGTTGTTGCGTGATGGTAAATTAATTTATTGAATACATAGCAATTGTATCATAATTGCTAAATTCATCATATTCGATAAATTGCCATATTTATTCGTTTGATAGTTTTATGATTTTGTTTTGAGATTTTAGAGGAATGAAAATTTGAGAGAGAAGATTAGGAGAGATAAAGAATTAAAAGCATTAGGTGAGAGAAATGTTTGAAAGATTGAAGAGAGAATCGATAATTAAAAAAGAAAAAAAAGATTTGGAAGGTTAGGAGAGAGAAATGATAATTTAGGATTTATTTGAAGGGGTACTTAAAGATTAGTCCTCATCACCCACCTTCCGTAAGTTTCCATCCGGGTGTTTTTAGCCCATTATGTTTCCATCCTCCTCCTTTTTTAATACCAGGTTTGCCCTCCACTATACCATATATATATATAAGATATATATATATATATATGTATGTATGTATATATACACACACATACATATAGTCGAGAAAACTGGGACGATAACATAACATCTCCAGTCCTCCCCCGAATAATCCGGCCTCCTTCCCCATTAAATCTGTCATTCCAATTCCGAAAATATCTCCCACCACATAAACATTCCATCCATCCCATTTGACTGAGAAATCCCCAAAATCAATCCACCCTCCGCTGTCGTCCAGGCTCCCATTCATCTGCCGCCGACCACTGCCGGCCATCGCCCAACTCATCCGGCCCACCGTCGACGAGAGCGGCTAGCGGCGGCAAAAACCAGGTGTTTCGAGAGAGTTCAGTCGCTTTGCTCGACCAGATGTGGGCCACCATGGCTGCTCCGAGAGGTTTCGATCGTGCGACGCCATCATCCACGCTCCCTTTCTTCTGTCGCTGACCACTTCTGTCGCCTCAACTCATCCAGCCCAACATCGACGAGAGCGGCGGCCAAAACCAGGTGTTTCGAGAGGGTTCGGTCGCTTTGCTCGATCGGATCTGGGCCGCCATGGCTGCTCCGAGAGTCGACGGCAGTGGAACGACATATTTGATTTTTTTTTTTTTGTGTCTTTGTATTCAGCAAAAAAGGTCCCATGTTCATGAAATTGATTCAGGTATTTGATTCTTTTTTTTATGTCTTTGTATTGTGAATCAAAAAAAGAATCAAAAATTGATTTAGTTGTTTGTGATAAATGATGGTAAGATTCGTTTGTTATTATTGGATTTGTTCAGAAATACGTCATGAATATGTGACTGATTTCATGAATTCATATTGGTAAATGTCATGTTGATGATTTCATTAACTTTTTGATTCTACTCCCTTTTAGTGTTGTTTGCCACAATATGTCATGATTTAGTGGGGGTAATCGGCTGGATGGACGAATATGCCACGATATTTGAAGTTATTTTTTACGAAATATGTCATGTTCATGAAATCGATTCATATTTTCAGAAATACATCATGAATGTGGCCGATTTCATAAATTCATGACTTCATTTTCTAAGTATGTGACTCGATTAGTTCTAAATACATCATGTTTTTATTGTTTTTTGCAAGTTTGGTCATGTAATAGACATTTCAACAGGTCATGTTTTCGGCAAGTCATAGTTTTGATTATGTTTCTAAAACATGACATATACTGAACTCGACTCGCTTTGCTTGGACTTGATACACCATGAATCGACCATGATTCGATGAACAATTATGCATGCAAATGGTTGGCCTTCTACTGCAAATGATTCAACCAACATATCAATGATTCAGTGGGGGTAATCGGCTGGATGGACGAATATGCCACGATATTTGAAGTTATTTTTTACGAAATATGTCATGTTCATGAAATCGATTCATATTTTCAGAAATACATCATGAATGTGGCCGATTTCATAAATTCATGAATTCATTTTCTAAGTATGTGACTCGATTAGTTCTAAATACATCATGTTTTTATTGTTTTCTGCAAGTTTGGTCATGTAATAGACATTTCAACAGGTCATGTTTTCGGCAAGTCATAGTTTTGATTATGTTTCTAAAACATGACATATACTGAACTCGACTCGCTTTGCTTGGACTTGATACACCATGAATCGACCATGATTCGATGAACAATTATGCATGCAAATGGTTGGCCTTCTACTGCAAATGATTCGACCAACATATCAATGAACAAGTAAATGGAAATATGAATCATTAGGATTTGGTAATTTTCTCTTTCGAAATTTTGAAATCCTTCTATTATTTCTCACCTCACAAGGACTTCTTCCGTAATAAATGGAAATAGAAATCACTTGGAAAATCTTCACACTCGAAATTTTGGAAGGAATCCCTTTAATTTAGGAAATCATCACACTCCAATTAGGTGAGAAATAATAGGAGGATTTCAAATTTAAAGGAATCCCTTTAATTTAGGAATCAAGGAAGCAATAAGTACGTCTATATATATACACAATATATGTCTACAAATATCTACTTATATATCATTAAAAAGGGTAATAAGGGTAATTCATCCATTGAAAGGATGAAAACATAAGCACAAAAAATGGGGTGGATGGAAACTTACATGGCATGACTAATGGGGATGGATATTTAAAAACTCCATTATTTGAATTTGAGTATGGAAAGATAAGTTTTCAAACCACTAAGATGATGACTTAAGTATTTATATAGGACAGGACTCCTATTTAAGCTCCCAAAAAAAGAACAATGTACATATAATAACAAGGGCGATTAACACAAAGTGAAAAAACCGAAAGGCAAAATCACCATAGATGGAATCGGATTGAGCTAAAATCTTTGTTCAACTGATTATAGTAGATCAAACTCAATGATGAAACCTTAACCTAAAGTCGCCACATCGACTTTTGATTATCCATTTAAGAGATTGCTATGATTAGCAATGTAGAGGTCCCTAATTTATGAACATAACCAAAATAATGGCATAACCAAAATTGGATAGCCAAAATTTGCCACATCACTTTTTTAAAACTATAAAAAATTTAAAACTGTGAATATAGAAAATAATTTTTCTAAAAATAGTTTTAAAACTAATAAAAACTATTTATTAGAAATGGAAAAAAATTGAATTTTTTTTCAAAAAACATAGTTTTAAAAAAATAATTTTTGTGCAACTACAGTTTTTAAAAAAATAATTTTTATGTAAGAAAAGGTTTTGAAAAACAGTTTTTTTTTTTTTTGTATAAAAACTCTTTTTGCAAAACAGTTAAGAAATAAAGTTTTAGGGTTTTAAAAAAAAATAGTTTTGTAGTAAAATATTTTTTTTGAAAACATTGTTGAGAGAGAGGGAGAGGGAAGAGAGAAGATTTTTGTGTAATGATGGATGTGTTTGATTGAAAATATGTAGAGTTCACTAAATTTGGTTATTGTTGATTATCCAAAACCCAAAATTTGATTATTTCTAAGAAGGTTGTTAAATTTGATTATACCATTATAAACCATATTTTAAACAAACATTATTAACTTTAGAAACATACTCCATTACTTTTGATTGTGTCATTGTGGATATAGCCTTAACCTAACTGAAAGCTGTTATATACATCTATATAATGGTACTTTCATAATTATATTGTAGTTTGGTATCCGATTCGTATATAAGACCGAAATGAGAATAAAAACCGATGCAGCTGATTTTCTCAAATTAAAAACCAAAATCACGGTTAAAATTGTCCGATTGGTTCAACTCATTTTAGTAATCATTAGTTGGGGATGAAATTGCCATCCAATCAACTTTGTAAAAACAAAAACAAAAGTAAATGATCAACGTACAATCATTCTATAACTACACTCACTTACATTTTCATAGTCATAAGTGTGTGGGCTTCGCATATATCGAAGAGCTTACACACTTACGAGTGAGTGTAACTGGAGGTGTAATTGGGTGTGATTTTTTCATTTTTGAAAGACCCAATCGGGAGAGGGACTTTATTGTTTGTACACCATCCGTTGAAGGAAATTAATGACATTTTCACTGTACAGTTAGATTCATCGCAAAAGGTTACACAAAGACTGATATGAGAGAGAGAGAGAGTGTGTGACTTTAGCCCTTCAACTGAAACGAAAATGCTACTCACACAACCATTCCCACACAACAACTCACACAACCGCTGACGTCATGCTGACGTCATCTCAAAACGACGTCGTTTTGATTATTAAAAAAAAAAAAAAAAGCTGAACAGATCACGCTTTCCCCTTCCTCCCCTTCTCGTTCCCTCCATTTTTTACGCTCAAAACATTCAAAGGGGCTCCCACCACCACCACTTACTCTTCGCACCACCACCGGCAACCACCACCACCACCAATTTCTGAGAACTCCAACGTTGTTACACCCACCACCACCGATTTCTGTACTGGGTTGATTTTGTTCAAGTTAGGGTTTGTTTGAGAGTTGAGGTGAATCTCTCTCTCTCTCTCTCTAGCTCGTTTTCTTAGGGATTATTTGCTGAAGAGGACGAAGAAGAGAACTACTGAAGGTATATCTCTCTCTCTCTCTCTCTCTCTGTAATTTTTTCCTGGACTGCAGAAATTAGAAATGTGTATTGTTTTTATTTTTTTTGTAACTATGCATTTTGTTCTTACTAGATCTAGGACTTTACTGGTAGAATGGAATTTTAGCCTGAGGCAACTTTATTACTCCTCTACATCAATATTGTTTAAGTTCTTTGTAACTTTTTATTGTAGATTTAAAGGTTCTTTTTTGTATAAGAACAGATAATTTATTAACTTGAGTAGTATAATTGCAAAGAATATAGAGGGTGCAAAAAACATCGTAGTTGAGGGTGAAAAAAACATCATAGCTGAGGATGAAAATACAATTCAAGAAACCCTAGATTGTTCGAGTTGTTTACATTGGTATGTAGTTGACACGGCTTCTGGTTTAAAATTCCAGTACAGATTTCACATGCTATAATACATGTTTACATATTTTGGTACATCTCTTGCTCATATGAGAAAATGGAGAAGCCGTATCTTCTTGTCAAAGGTTTTCCTGGTCTCATTTTTGTATTAAGTGGAGAAGCTATAAGTGGTTTCGGTTTAGGATATTGAAAGGACCGTTTAAAGTAAAAGTATGTGTATGGGCACGACATATATCTTCTGCAAATAAAAGCATTGTGCACATTTAATGCACGGGACAAAAAAAATCACTTTTGTGTACTTTTTTTGTCCCGTATTGAACGGACGCAACGCTAGTTGATAAAAAAAATAATAGTCTTCTTGTATCTTATATTGTTGTTCACTCTATTCATTGCATTGTCAGTTGATTATATCTCTATATAATTGTCTCATTTTTTTAACCAATAGATGATGTCGTCGGGTTCTGTTCCATCGGCAATGCCTCCAAACAAAGAGTGTGTAGAAAAAGAAGAGGTATGGAGTGGAGACCGTGAAGACGATCAAGAGGTATGGAGTACTCCTTCAAACAAAAACTGTGGTGATGTTGATACTAGCGGAGTTGGGAAGGAGGCAACAGAAAATTGTGAAGATGGAGTTGAAGAACCGAAAGAGGGAATGACCTTTGACACCTCGGAGGAAGCTTATGCATATTACTCAAGATATGCTAACGAAAAAGGGTTTGTTGTGGCAAAAAGAACATCGAGAAAGGGAAAAGATGGAAAGTTGAAGGATGTAACTATAGCATGCAGTCGTGCTGGAAAGGCAAGGGTAACAAGCAACCCGGTCAAACCACGGCCACAATCAAAAATTGATTGTCAAGCTCATGTTACCGTTGTGTTGCACCCGAATGGAAAGTGGAGGTTAAACCGGGTTGCTTTAGTTCACAATCATGACCAGAGCCCGGGAAAGGCAAAGTATTTGAGGAGCAATAGGGTACTCGATGAACACGTGAAAAGAAGACTTGAATTGAATGATAAAGCTGGGATCAATCTGAACCAGACTTATACCTCACTTCAGATTGAGGCTGGAGGACCTGGTAAGCTTCCTTATATTCAGAAAGATTGTCGAAATCATGTGGATAAAGTGCGTCGTTCACTACTTGTGGAAGGAGATGCTCAGGCGATGCACAATTATTTCATGAAGATGAAAGCCGACAATTCTGACTTCTTTTTTGCAATGGATTTGGATGATGAGGGTCGACTAAAGAATGTATTCTGGGCTGATGGAAGGAGTAGGGCAGCTTGTAAGGAGTTCGGGGATGTTGTGACATTTGACACAACTTATTTGGTAAATAGGCATGACATGCCTTTTGCTCCGTTTGTAGGCGTGAATCATCATGGCCAGTCTGTTTTATTGGGATGCGGGCTCATCTCTCACGAAGACACGAAGTCATTTTCGTGGTTATTTCAGACTTGGAAGACATGCATGTGGGGTTGTGCGACGAAATCAATTATTACCGACCAATGTATGGCCATGAAGAATGCTATAGAAGATATATTTACTAACACCCGACATCGGTGGTGCATATGGCATATTATGAAAAAGATCCCGGAAAAGTTGAATGGGTACAATGCGTATGAGAGTATTAGTTGGTGTATGCGTAGGGCAGTTTATGCTTCACTTACCATAAAACAATTTGAGGATGCTTGGGATGTGTTCATCAAGAAGTACGAGCTTCAAAGTAACACATGGTTAGAGGGGTTGTATTTGGAGAGGAAACGATGGGTGCCTGCTTATTTGAACGATGTGTTTTGGGCGGGGATGTCATCCACACAAAGAAGTGAGAATATAAATGCGTATTTTGATGGTTACGTCCATTCAAAGACGACCCTGAAACAATTTGTGGGACAATATGAAAATGCATTGGGGAATAAGGTGGAAAGTGAAAATCAAGCAGATGTGAAAAGTTGGAACACTTTCATCCCGTTAATGACTGAAGATGAGTTGGAGAAGCAATTTCAAAGTGTTTATACGCATGCAAAGGTTAAGGAGTTTTAGAAACAATTTTTCGATAAAATTCATTGTTTCTGTGATAAGCCGGCAAAAGTTGATGGTATCATGTTCGAACATGAGATAAATGAGTGGGTTACATATGGCGAAGGAGAAGAGAAAAAGAGGATTCAAGTGGCATTTACTGTTGATTTCAATGCTGAAACCAATGAAACACATTGTAATTGTCGATTGTTCGAGTCTAGAGGAATGGTGTGTAAACATCAACTATTTGTGTGGCATCAAAAAGGAATTGAAAGAGTGCCTGACAGGTATGTGTTGAGAAGATGGTGTAAAAATGTGAAAAGGGTCCACACAAAAGTTCGAATCTGTTACGATAAGTCATCAACATCAATTGAAGCACGTCGGCATGACAACATGTGCAATATCTTTAATGAAGTTGCTGATTTAGCGGAAGAATCTCAAGAGAAGTATGATATGGTGTTGAAACGGGTACACGAGCTAAAACGAGAGTTGATGGAAGTTTCGGTTGTTTGTGAAAGTAATGTGGTTTCACTTTGTGATGACACGGGTACTCGCAAAAGTTCTTTTTCACTTGGAGATGGAGTTATACCTCCTAAACAGAGCACGAACATACTTGACCCGGAAGGTCTTCGACGAAAAGGGAGACCACCGTGCAAAAGAATGATCGGTGCTGTGGAAAAAGCTGTTAAGAAGAAAAGACAAACATCTAAGAAGCCATTGTCCAACGAAAAATCTAAGGTATAAGTTTTTTACGATTTGTTGCTTACTAGTTAATATGGACATATAGATTTATTTGATGAATGTGTAATAGTCATATTCTTTGCTAATTTCAGGAGGTTGAGGACGTTGAGGAGATTGCGGTTAGCCACCATATCGGGACACAAGAGAGTATTGTAAATGTAAATGTGAGAAATTTTATTTTTAATTGCATAATTTCATGTGTCATGTAATTGTTATTCAAAATTCATTTTTTGAAATGGACAGGGCCACCCAAGCTACATGGGACACTCAATGTGGCCAAATATGATGCCCCATCCTATGCGACCAAATATGGCACAAAGCGGAAGCATCTTCCAATTTTCCCCAACTTTATGCCCCACCGGAACAAGCTTGAACCAATTTATGCCTTCTTTGCCAAGTTCACAAAGCTTATTAAGCAATCAAGTTTGGATGGGTCAATCAACTATTGCGGGTAGTCAAGGTTGGGGAGGAGGACAATCAGGTATTTTGGAAGCTCAAGGTCAATATTGGGGAAGACCACAACCAAGTATGCTGGAAAGTCAATGGCAAGGATGCGGAGGACAACAAAGTTATACGCAAATGATGAATGCACCAGATAATGTTGAAGAGTAGTTCACTTGCTTGTATTTTTTTAAATCGTGTGTCCCCTTTTGTGTCCTTGAAAGCTGTCCATATCATGTCCTATGTCCCCTTTTGTGTCCTTGAAAGCTGTCCATATCGTGTCATGTGTCCTGTGTCCCCTTTTGTGTCCTTAAAAGCTGTCCATATCGTGTCCTGTGTCCCCTTTTGTGTCCCATATCGTGTCTTGTGTCCCCTTTTGTATCCTTGAAAGCTGTCCATATCGTGTCCTGTGTCCCCTTTTGTATCCTTGAAAGACCTGATTGCTTGTTGGTCTTGTAATGACCTTTCATAAGGTAGATGGTTTTGAGAATTCTGTTTGAAGTGTATTCGTTTTGTGGAGGACATCAAGTTGTAATTTGTTGGAATATCAACTTGTAATTTGTTGGAATATCAAGTTGACTGTTCTTTCTGTGTGACTGTTCTTTTTTTTTTGGGATTAATGATGGAAATGGACATAGACCTGGTTAAATGTCAAAACTAATCACAAATGTAGGTTCTGGAAAAATTTCGACAGAGTCTGCCTTGTTTTTGGTCTTAGCCCGACGTCTCGCGTCTCAATCAGCACAACAATAACAACAACAAGAACAACATCAGCTTACGCACAAGCCCACGCCGGGCATTTCTCATTCTACATGCTAATAATTTGGCATGTCATAAACTGCATTGCTCATAGTTTGGCATCGTTTACATGTGTGTATATATTGGAACAAAAGCACAATATCAAGTAAATGAACCAAGCAATGTCAATATAAGTTGCTTTTGTTACATTACAAAGTCATACATTATAAAGTCATACATGGGGTGACCATTTTTTTCATTTGATTCACCCGTCACAATCTGCCAATACATGGCAATAATAACTAACATAAGCACAATCACTTTCATCCACCATTATTTAGTTTGAGAGTGGGTTAGTAGCTTGATCAACTCTTCATTCTTTAATTATGATCAGTTCAATGTTGGTGATGAACATCTCTTGGACCTTTGACACCAGTGCTTCATTGTTTGATACAAAGAATTCCTTGCTGGACATCAATTCCTCCACGCCGGGCATTTCTCATTCTCCATCTCACCATTTGTTGCCTCCCATTTCTTCAACTTATCTAGGAGATCTCTAGCTTGCTGGACATCAATCGCTCAATGCTCTGTAATTTACGCCTCGACTTTGCTCCGTAAGATCTTTAGGTCCATTCTGAAAACATACAAAAGAAGATAATTAAATCAGATTACTAGAGAGTGCAGAGTTTATTTGAAGGTAACACTTGTTACATTGAGAAATACTCATATTTTGACGTCATATTCAGACTGCTACTTTGATGTTATATCCAATTCTAGCTGATGGATTTTCGAGAATATGGAAATATCTCTCCCAATATGTTGATACTTTTTCCGACATACTATCATAAAACAACTTACTAAAATCTTCAACCAAACAAGTTATGGAAAATGTCCAGAAACAGATTCTGAAAAACAAGTATCAGTTGCTAGATTTCATGCTAGGCTATTTTGCTATTTCTTCTTGTTAGTCCTTCCCTCCCCTCTAGTTCCCTTTTCTCACAGCAGCTCACGTCGTGAAGAAAATAACATCTTCCAAAACGGATTCAATGGGAAACTAATTGGGAGTTTGATTGACTACTTTAATTGACAGTTGAATATATTAACACTGACACTGAATTTGAAAAATGCAGGTATGTTCTTGGGCAAGCTGATCTTGCTGTTGCTAGCTTTAACGAGCTTTCTGTGATCAACCTCCGACGGTTATTTGCTCACAAGGGTTCCAATTTCATGGACATGCAAAATCATTTGATCCAAAAGGGTTCCGTAAGAGTGGGCCCCAATGAAACACCACCCTTGATAGTTGATACCATTACTATAGATTCTGCACTCTCTAGTACTCGGCCAATCAAAATATTAATTCGTCTATAAGCTTTAATGTACAAGTTCTTGCAAACCATTCAATTTACAAAGATTACCAACACATTAAACCACTATTCCGGGGTTAACAAACAAGATTATCAAAGCACCACAAGCACTCCAATTTAGGGTTTCTCAAATTTTCAAATCAGGGGTTTCTCAAGTTTCCGAATTAGTTTTTTTTTTTTGCAGCACATCAGCTTAGGTTTTCTCAAATTGAAACCCTCTAATTGATGAGGGTGAGGAGTAAATAGTGGGGTTATCTATCTATCTAAAACAAGGAGAGAGAGAGAGAGAGACCTTCGTGGTAGAGGTAACAGCAACGGAGTGCCCAGATGCCGGTGGTGGTAGCGGTAGCCGACGGTGGTGGAGCGCTGGGTTGGGTTGTGGTGGTCACCGGTGGTGGTCGCCTCTTTCTCTCTGTTTCTCAGCGATGTGTTTTTGAGAAGGGGAGGGCAGTTCAAAAAAGAAGATCGTGAGAAGGGGAGGAAGGGGAAAGCGTGATCTGTTCAGCTTTTTTTTTTTTTTTTAATAATCAAAACGACGTCGTTTTGAGCTGACGTCAGCATGACGTCAGCGGTTGTGTGAGTTGTTGTGTGGGAATGGTTGTGTGAGTAGCATTTTCGCAACTGAAAAACCAAAAGAGCTAAAATCAGTAACCCAGAAAACAAAAACAAAACCATAACAGAAGTGACAGACGAGACTATCCACATTATTAAAGTCACCGACAGTAATCCCAAAACATGGAGTCAACACTTGGGGTTCCACTCTCCGGCGCCGCCACCTGATCAGAAAAGTACAACGACGGCGGCGGATACAGCCACCCTTCCTCAACTGAGTACTCAACGTACACGAAATCCCTGTTTAACTCCGCCAAGTCGTACCCGGTCCCCAAGCTCGGCAACTCAACGATCTCACACAACTCGTCCGAAATCTGACCCGCCGACGGCGGTGGCGGCAGCGAGTCGAACTCCTCCATCGCCGCCGCCTTGGCCGCCGCCGCCTGAACGTCCCGCGGCGATTTCGATGCGGGCCGGGGCAGGGACCCGGCGAGCTCGGGGAAATTGAGGACGGCCAAGCTCCCTTTTATGGTCAGGGCGGCGACGTCGTGGGCCCGGGCCGCCATTTCCGGCGTGGGAAAGGTGCCGAGCCAAATCCGCGACTTCTTGCGCGGCTCGCGGATTTCGGACACCCATTTGCCCCAGCTCCTCATCCGGACCCCCCGGTAAACCGGGTGCTTGCTGCTGTTGTCTCGGCTTCGCTTGATGATTTTTGGTGGGTTTGGTGATTTGGGTAGTTGGGTTGAGACTGAGTTGGCGAGTGAGTGAGTTGACCCGGGGGAGGACGGCGAGGATGGGGAGGACGAGAATGAGTCTGAATTCTGAGTTCCGGTACTCATGCTTTTCTCCAGTGAGTAAATTATTACTGCAGAATTATGGTTATTGGTGGAGACTGGAAAAGAAACCCGCCGGTTTGATTATTCTTCCAAAATAGTACTAACAAACTCCAGCAATTGCGTAGTACTAGAACAGTAGAAAGGACTAGCAACAATTCAAGGTACTTGTGCACGGGTTTTAGCAGAGAGAGACAGAGAGAGAGAGAGAGAGAGAGGGGAGAGGAGTTTAGCAGAGAAAAGGAAGGGGGATATGGAATAGCAGCTTCAGAGCTACACCTGATAAATGACTTGTGAGCCCTGTTTCTATCATTTCTCAATGAATAATAACACAGCACTTTATGAGAGGCAGGAGAGAGAGAGAGAGAGAGAGAGAGAGAGAGACCCAGTGAAGGAGATGAGGTCACACTACTAGTAGTAGGGCCTACGCTACAAATTGGGGGTCACCTTCTCCTGTACCAAGCAACCCCCCATATTAATTGTCGAAATTTAATTTTACAACTTTTGGCTATAGTAGCAGTACCAGTATGCTTCTTGGGGTTTCACCTTTGCTGTTTATAGAGACGCTGTTCATTTATCCCCTATCCTACCTCATCATTACAAGACAAAGCTAGACTTTTACTTTTCCACCCAGCCTAATTTTTGTATTCTGTCTCTCTCATTTTAAATGTGGTTATGGAAATTCATTCAATTTCAAACCCCTACAAACATATTTTTATATATTACTTTTTTAATTTCATACACCAAATTAAAGTGCTTATTATAGCACTTTAATTTGGTGTAAGAAAATAATAATAATAATAATGTGTAGAAATATATTTATTTTTTGTTTCAAATTGCACGAATTGTTGTAAGAGATATTTAAAGTGGGACGGACTATCTTACAACTCTCATGATTATAGATTGGTTAGAAATCCTCTAGTTCCTAAAAAAAATAAAAAAATCCTCTCGGGTGGTTTTGTGAGCTTCTTATTTGTAGATTATGATAGAGAATCCGTAACCGTATTAGAATGATATGGTGCAAAATAAATTTGTACTCTATGAATGTATAATTTAATCAGAATTCAAAAAGCTCATCCACAATTGATTTTTGAGTTAACATTCTTTAGTTCATTTTTAATGATTCATTTTATAGAATCCATTCCATAATTAACTCCCGAACAGTTGAATTTCAAAATTGCGAAATCCAAAAAATATATTAAATGTGATGCATGTATTGTACACAGCATTTTCCTGTGACAAAAAAGGTAATGTACATATTAGTGTAGAATGCAAATATGTGCACTCACAAAGATGTGTGGAATATATATATTTAGCAGTTGGTTATGGATTAATTACTAATTGATAAAGGTATGGATCAAGAGTCCATTAAAAGGAACCATTGCAAAATTGGGACGAAACAAGTAGGGATTTTCCATTGGGAAATGATATTGGCACTTCAAAAATTGATGCAGGCACTCCAAAAAATAAAGGAAAATGTAACGCCCCCATTTTCGGGTACGTTAATTAAACATTTTATTGAATTAAAAGACTAAGAGTCAAGCTCATTATTACAACATAGATCCTACTAGAGTACTTTTTATTACACAAAGGATGGGAATTCTAAGGCATTCTATTACTCCGCTTCTTCCTCCATTCTAGCAAGCTCCTCAGCTCCAAAAGCCTCTAATGTGTACTGTTCACCTTGCTCATCAATCAACTCTGACACATTATACCAGCGTCGCCCCCAGTATAATATGCTAGGGTCACCAAAAGGTAACACCGTGAGCTACAAAGGCTCAATAGAATAAACTATACCCACTAACCCTTAACTTATAACAGAAAGGGAAATATAAGCAATTACACATGCTCATTCAACCACATAGTTAACAATTACACATCCGCATTCACTATCTTACTAGCGTTGGTGTCATGCCTTTTCTTGAGTTTCTCCTACGCGACTCGTCATAGACCGTGTCATCCTTTTCACCTTTATTTACTAAATCAACATTTCCAAGTTTCATTAACAATTTGCTACTAACGAGGCTACCAAGTCCGGCTCCATTAGCAACACACACGATGGCTACCAAGTCCGGCCATATCATGGTTTTCAAAACTTCTTCTTTCAAATCTTGCATTGGCTCCTCTCCCCGGATAACCAAGCCATACTACCAATGAAACTACCACGCCCGGCCCCATTGGTAATCTTCACAATGGGCTACCAAGTCCGGCCTCATTACGGTTTTCAAAAACATACTCACATTGGGCTACCACTTCCGGCCACAATATAGTTTCAAAAATATTTTATCCATATCAACCACACCCTAGGTGTCATGTTTCTACTTTCTCAGTTTTTGTGTCTCGTTTGCATGCTATGACTCCGCGGTAGTTCTTTTCACATTTTAAGTAATCTTGAAACTAAACTAGCAAGATCATCCAACTCTATATTAAATAGCATGCTCACATTATCACATCCTCATGCTCAACATTTTAACACACAAAGTAAAGCATAGTGCCACATGGACGGACACCTTTGGAGTGATAAATCACTTATGCTTGACACATATTGACAATAAGACAAGTAAACACTTAAACATGCTCATAATCATTCTAAGATCAAAATACAAATTCTTCTATCCAAGTTAACCTTTCATAAAATTCGTTCTTTCTTTCTTTAGGGAAGTTCAAAAGAACATATGTCTGTATAGAAGTAAAAGTCTATTATTCATCATGCTCATACTTTCATTAGCATAACTAACATGCATTCCAACGTTCAAGTGTTATACAATAAGTTTAGAGTAAGTAAGTCAAGATATTCTACATATACTTAGAATAAGGTGTATAAGAGTATTCTACGTTCATTTCAACATTCGTATACCATGATCTATACCTAGAGTTTAGGAGGTATAGGAAAATCTTACCGTTCTTCTTAGCGGTAGAGATGACTACGGATTTTGAAAGGAAGTACGTCGACGGTTGGACGGAGTAACGTCTTACGATAAGCTTCGAAAGAGAAAGGTTTCTCTCGAAACTAAGTCTTGACTAGTACTACTAGAACTTTTGGATCGGTAGGGTGGTTGTATGGTGGTTTAGTGGCGGTACTAGAAGAGTTTCTTGAAGAACTAGGAAAGAACCTCAAGAACAACTTAAGAACAAGCAAAGAACAACTAAGAACACTAACTTTCTAGAGAGAAGTTGGAGGTTGGAAGAGGTGTGAGTTGAATGAAGAGTTTGAAGTCCTATTTATAGGCAAGCAAGGTCTCCCCCCCTCCTCTCTTGGCCGGCCCCTCTCTCTCCTTTTGTCCAATGGATTTTGTTCCAAGATCAAGCCATGTCAAGTATATGTTATCAACCTAGATCTTCTTCTTTCAACTAGTACAAGGTCAATGTTCTTCTATAGAGATTTAGGTCTAATCTAGTACTTGGAAAGAGTAGAAAATAAGATATTGTTGTCCTTGGTCAAGAGAGAACAAGAAACCCTAGATTTGGTGGTACAATGGTGATGCAATAGGATAATCTAATGCTAGATATGGGAGTACACTAGTCACACACATCACACACTCTCTCCCTCTCTCAACCGGCCTCCCTCTCTCTCTCTCCCTCCTCTCTCTCTCGGCCACTCTCTCCCTCTCTCTCTCTCTCTCTTGGTACAAGTACATATGTATATATACTAATCTATGTGAAAAAGGACAAGGGTTGGTTGGTTGACTATGGAAGAGTAAAGAATTGGGTTTGCAAGACTTGTAAGAGATTTCATGTACTTCCAATCTCTCCCATCTTATTCATATCTCACTCTTATATAAGTACATGTACTTGAGATGGATAAACAATTGAGTTTGGTAGAAGAAAGACTAAGAGATACATCAAAATCTTGATCTCTCTCTCTCCTATCTCTCCTCTCTCTCTCGGCCATCTCTCTCCTCTTTCTCTCGGCAATCTCTCTCTCTCTCCTCCTATCTCTCTCTCTCCCTCTTGTACTCTTATGTATAATATAAGTATACTTACTAGATATGGAAGGACAAAAGAAGAATAAACAAATGGGGTTTAGAAAGAGTAAGATTATGGTGTAAGGCTTGTAAGAGATTTTGTAAGAAAATCTTAGTACTTGAGTCCACCTCATGTCCTTCTTATCCTTCTTCTTTCTTTAGTACATATATACATATATAACTTAGATTTGAAAGAAGAAAGTCCAAGACTAATGTACTTTAGTCTCCTTCTCTCTCCTATCTCTCTCTCTCTCTCCTCTCCCATCTCTCTCGGCTCTCTCTCCTCTCCTTCTCTCTCGGATTCCCTCTCTCTCTCTCTCCCTCTCTCTCTCTCTCCCTTGATTAATATATACATACATATATGCAAGACTAACTAAAAGTACAAGGTACTATGATCTTATCCTAGATTTTCTAAGTCAAAAATTCCTTATAAAACTAAGTCAAATTGCCACCTATGTACTTATGAACTATATTCTAAGACTTATAATCCTAGGATGACACATGTATATCTAATACTTTAAGTAAATAAATACATATCATATCTAGTAAGTAATTAACTAAATAAAAGCTAGTACTATGGCTTGACTTGGCCTTATTGACCAATTGACCAAAATTCTCCTAACTTTTATTATCCAATGGTTAATGGATGGAAGTACTATGCTTATATAATCTATCTATATTAGTACAATGACTCATGGTGAATCTACTTAAACTAATAGATCTTGTACTAGGTGGAAAGACTAACCTATTGTCCAATGGTTAACAATTCTCCTAACTTTTATTATCCAATGGACAAAAGAGTAAGGATATATAAACATATAAAGGTGTACCTAGCAATCTAGTCACAATATCCTAGGTAGAAATCTATTGTCCAATGGATAAAGATTTCCCTAGTATTTATCGTCCAATGGGTAAAGATCAAAGGTTGACTTTGGTCAAAAGGGTTTGTTTAGGGTTTTGAAAGGTTCAAATGGGTCGGGAAGGTCGAAGGTTCATTAAGGTTATCTCAATGGATTAGGTTAGAAGCTAACTAGGCTTGCTAAGTAGGATTTCCAGCCAAGAAAGGAATTCCAAGACTTGTTTCAGAAAATTAGGAAAATATACCAACACACTTGTCTTTAGAAAATGACTATATTGCATGGCGTAATGAAACTAGATTTGAATTGTATAAATCTAATTATGACGGATTATTAGAAATCAAAGAAGATTATAGAGTCAATAAGAATAAACAACGATATTTATTCACTGAAAATCGAAGTTGTTACAGAAAATGACTTTGGAGTTATACTGATTTTAGAGTGTCTGCATCAATTTTTGAAGTGCCAATATCATATCCCTTTCCCATTCTTGACCCGCTTGCTCCATACATGCATTTAAGTTTTGTTAATATATACCATCTTGTTAATTTGTTTCTACTTTACTTAACTCTCTCCAAAACCCTTATAAGTAGTTAGTTTTTTTTTTTAATGTACGATTAATCATTTATAATTAATCTATGAAAGGAACTACGACCAAATTTAATAATTCTATCAAAGGAACTACGACCAAATTGCTGGGCAGGCACTACCTTACCTACAGCTAGCTATTTGGGGGATTTTTTTGGGTAAATATAATGTTATTTGGTATTGATATGATCATTAATTGATATGATACACTTTAATTAACTACGTATGGTTTTGCTGGGTAGCAAGGTTCATATAAAAATTGTTGCGTCGTCATATCATGTGTGTGGCTTATATATGTCGATTTGGATCCATTCCTTAGCAAGAGAACAATTTGAACAAATTCAGAGGAGTGATTTTCATACTCTCTTTTTGATATCCATACTCCCCTTTCTATTTTTTAGTTTTTTTTTTTTTGCTCGGCAAAAGAAAATTTTATTATACTCGAAGAGGGTACATCGAGTAAAACGGAAGGTAGAACCAGAAACTTTCCTTTCTAGTTTTTAGTGTTGAAAGTTTTTTTTTTTTTTTTGCTAAAAGAAAAAAAAAGGAAGTGTTGATACAAAGAAAAGTGTGAATATCATTTTCCTATATTGCCGAATAATTATCAGATTTCAAAGTATTTTGTTTCCACGTACGAACAAATATATCTGCATGCATGATACCATACTCAGATAATTACATATTTAATTGTCTCAAGCCTAGCAAAACTACAGATCAATCAATCTATCTAGCTCTATTATAAAACAGAAGGGTGTGGGGACAAGTTGTTACAACGGCTCAAATTTGTTTGATCCAAGGGTTGATGTGTGTTTTCCAACTCTCTTAAGAAAGTGCCCACAATCTTTCAAATATTTCACAAAAATGTGTAGGGACAAGTTGTTGCAACGGTTCAGATTTGTTTGATCCAAGGGTTGATGTGTGTTTTCCAACTCTCTTAAGAAAATGCCCACAATCTTTCAAATATTTCACAAAAATTATATGTCATCTCTTCTTTTTACCCAGCTTCTGTCCTTGGCATAATAAAATTAAAAAAAACCTAGCTCCTGTCGTTTGCCCCCCCCCCCGCTCCTGTTATCTTTCGGATCCCCACCGAGGTCTACAAATCCCGTCAGAAGCTAAGCCAAGAAACATTCCTTTGGGATTTTGATTTATTCCGGCGAAGCTGGTTGAAGAAAGCTGGGCCAAGAAAGCTACATGAAAGCAAAAGTAATGGGTCTAACAAAGAAACCATTTTTTGAAAGCCGTGTGAAACATACCTATGGGTTTTTTTTTGGGAGTTTTTGGTGTCTGTTTCTTCCCAGGGTACAAGTAGTGTTTAAATTTCAATCTAACTGATGTTCCGGGTGGAATTTGTGCCTGTTCTAAGTATTTAAGAAATTTGGGTGATTTTTTTGGTGTGGGTGGGTGGGTGTGTTGTTAAATGTTACACATCGAGTTTTGTTATTTTGACTCCTCTTGACGTTCCGTTTTGAATGATAGTTTAGTAGTATAATCCGCGCCCAGGTCCATGTGTTTTCAGACCCTTCTTTTTCTTTTTCTCCCTTCCTTTTTCTGTTATCATCGGGTTGCCCGTGCCTATATGGATAGAAATCGATGCAAGTCTTGGCAGAAATTGAACTTTAGAATAGTAACTCCATGGGTACATAATTTTCAGCAAACTGAGCCAATTCCAATCGGGGTGGGTAGTGCCGTAGGCATGGGTAAGCACTATGCTACCCGTGATCGCTTACACAGATGTATTTCAGCCAAAGCCTGAGTTCTCTAGCTTTTTTCGATAGCCTGTTTTTTTCTCACTGTTCGAACTAATTTTTTTTACTTTTTATATGGTTAGTTTATGGCGTTTGATAACTATTAGTGATTGAAGTTACATTGAGGTTTTTGATTTCTGGGTTCTAATATGTTCTTTCATTTCTGCAAATGGGTTTAAGGTATGTGGTGGAGGATCCATAGTAGTGCTATTTTAACTTTTTTACTTGGTATTTACTAGGATTCCATAAGCAAATTGATAGTTCTTTGTAGCTAGCTTAAAAGTTTAGTTGGGGAGTGCCGTAAGCACGAATAATTCTCTTTCGTACCACTAAGAAAAAGATTACATACTACACACTAAAGAATTGATTTAGTGTTTGAGCCACTAGCTAGCAAGTGCCATAGGCACGAGGCAATTTCATCCGGGGTGCGTAGTGCCGTAGGCACTAGTACTATATACAAATGCATGTAGTTAGGCTCAAAAGTCTCCAAATTCCCAAATCCTAAATTCATACCATTTTTATTTTTATTTTTTTCAAATTGAGAGCATGGGAAAGAGAAAAATTATTGGATATTCTTAGGGCACCCCGAGGAATTATTAGGTGGTTTTATCCTATATATTCTCACAATTGTAAATTAATTTTATTTGCACTTTCGACCAATTTAATTTGAAAAACATAATTAGCATTTGTGTCCGTTCGATGCATGGAAACGAAAAAAATTGTGTACCATTTTTTATTATTCCATGCTTCAAACGAGTACAAATGCTAGTAGAATGGAAACGAATGTGTAGTTATTTGTTGACTATAATGCGCGTCATTGACCAAGGTGAATCAAATTAACTTCATGCAAGGAAAAAAATTTACATGCAAGTGGATCAACGGCCCACATTAATATTTTGTGGCATGGACAATGATTTCTTCCATTTCCGTTCTCTTTCAAAATTGTTACTCCAGTTTTTAAAGTCTAATTCCAATAATTATTTGAGGGAAAATCTTCAATACACACCCCTTTAAGGTGTGTATCATATGTACCTATTGTGTGGTTCATATTATGCCACCTCATAAAAAATTACCTGCCGAACCGGTCATTCATAACATTTTAGGTCTATCATAACTTTTCTACCAAAAATTCGTAACTTTTCATTCATAATATTTTTCTTACAAATCATAACCTTTTAGTGCATATCGTAACTTTTACACTAATCAATCGTAACTTTATAACAACAGATTCATAACATTTTTAGAATCATAACATTTTGGTGTGTTTCATAACTTTATAAAAAAAATCGTAACATTTTCAATTCGTAACATTTTCACTACGGAATTGTAACATTTTAGTCCATTTCATAACTTTTTAATAACGTATAATCAATTGTGCAATCGATTACTTAATCAATTTTTTTAACGTTAGTTAATCAAATATGCAATCTATTATGTCAATGTTCAATTACATAATCGATTAGACTTTATAATTGATTTTTCAATTGATTAGACATCATAATCAAATATATAATTGATTTTGCAATTTTGTAAATAGAAATCTTAATAAATTAGACATCATAATCGAATATGTAATCAATTCTGTTATGTTCAATTAAGTAATCGATTAGACAATATAATCGATTTTGTAATTGAATTGAGTACGATTGGGAAACAATGTGAAGTCGATTACTCAATCGATTTCCTAATTGATGGGTCTCAGTAAGTCCTCTAATCAATTGCGAAATAAGTTAAAAACAACATTGCAATAGATTTCAAAATCAATTGTTCTGCAAAACACAAATAATTGATTACATGATAGATTATATTTCTCTGTAGTTTCAATTGCGTAATTGATTGGTATCGATAACACTTGTAATCGATTACATTATCAAATATGAGTATTAGTTATTTGTAATTCGGATGCGAGCACTAATTTACAAAACTCTAGTAGTATGTCTATTGACCAAAAAATAAATAGCACATCCTAAATATTGTTTTCTTTTACACATAACTCTGGCTCTATTTGGAACCTATGAAAAGGAAAAGAAATGAAAGGAAAAGAAAAGGGAAGGAAAATGAGAGGGAAATAAGAGGGAAAACTTACTATTTACTATAATTGAAATCTTTATTTTATTCTCCTTTTCTCTTCTAATCAAAGAATAGGAGGGAAAATTCTTTAATTTTCCTTTCTTTTCCCTGAGTTCCAAACATAGCCTAAAATGTATTGGTAAATTTATTTCGTCACCATCACTCTCTTGATCACCCATTAACTTTGCTAGTGTTTCCTACTTAATTAACACGGATGATCGACTTCGCTATTCCTTTTAATTAGACTATTTGTGTGAAATATATATTTTTTTGATCTGCGTGTGAAAGTTCACTATGCAATTAAAGGTATTGTGAAAAATGTTAAACATCATAATATTTCAAAAAATTCCAAAAAAAATAAAATTGGCTACATATATGAAACACTTTAAAAAGGGTGCCTTGGAAGTGCCATTAACAAAATGGGGAGTGCAAAAATCATTGGCCTTTAAAAATCGTGTAAAAAAAAAAAGCCTTAACTTGATTTTTTATTACATTATGATAATGATAGTATCTTTTTTCTTTAATAATTATCGAGAACAACGTATTTTAAAGAAGTAAATTATTTTCACTTGAAATAATTTTAGCTTCAAGTTTTTAAAAAATAAAATTATTATTTCTAACATAAATTAATTATCAAAAATAAAATTGGGCCTAATTTTTCGAAGGAAAAGAAAGATACACGCTGGTTGGAAAGAGAATGAGAGGCTTGCGGGGATTTTCTTTCCATTTTGGTTAATTCATAGGGTTTACTTGTTGCACTGGTAATAGGTTATTTGTTAGTAACCTATCGTAACATTTTAAAGGGTCTAGATCATTTTTCAAACATCCAATGATAATCAATGAGGGTGCATATGATACGCACCCAAATAAGGGGTGTGTATTGTAGCACTTCCCATTATTTGATGGTTGATATATTCGAAATAATTCATGCATTTGTACATGTCGTGAATTTAATTTTGTTCACCATTCTTCAAAGAGGTTAAACATTACCATCCTTCCTATTAGTTGACATAGTGTGGATCCCACCACAAAAATGATGTCATGCTTATCAAGGTGTATTGCAGGAATGGGACCTACACCATTTCAACCAATAAATATAGGGTAATGCTCACCCTTTTTAAAAAAATGAAGGATCCGTCATTTTTCCTACAATTTTCCGAACATATTTTGATGATCCAAACCATTCAACTTGTTTAAATCCTATTCTTAAGGATATCAGCAATAAATCAGCACAAAATATGACCGAAAAGTGCTTGATCCAAACAGTTTTTCATAAAGCTTGACAGGAATTGTTTTATGAAAAACTATTTAGATCAAACACTTTTCGGTCATATTTTGAGCTGATTTTCTCACGGGTACTCTTAAAAACATGTTTTAAACAAGTTGAACGGTTTGGATAATCAAAATATGACCCAAAAATGGGAGGTCCACATATAAGTAAAATAAGGGTGGTTCAAAGGACACAACATTAACCCAATGTTTTACACATGCAAAATGTAATCAGAGCCCCACGAAGAGTCGTTTAATTTGTTTAAAACATGTTTCTAAGAGTTTTAGTAAAAAAATCAACTCAATCGGATATCAATAAAGTGTTGATCAATCAAGCTCTTATCGATATCCGAATGAGTTATTTTTTTATGGGACTCCTCAAAAACATGTTTTAAACAAGTTAAACAACTCCAATCATTTGCTTAGGACTCTAAATGGGTCCCACGCAAGATTTGTTATATTCTGTGTCAAAAGTTGGGTCCGTTGCTGGCCCTAATATATACATTATATATCTAGTCCGGTCCGATTTATTCAGATTGGAAAGTGATCAACAAACCAGACCAAATCAATTTTTTTATACGTGGCTAAAAATCAAACCCAACCAAACCAATTACCTCTAGAAACCAAACCACCGGTTTCGATTTCGGTCCGATTTACCAATTTTTTTCTTTCAACCCTAGTTTTTTCTATGAAATCCTCGTTAGGGAAAAAAAAGCACAATTATTGATACTTATACGAGCAGAAGAGGACATTGCAGTAAGACAGATGGTGACTGTTGGTTTGTTATCATGTCTTTGATTGAATTGGGACCATGCATGAGCTGATAATTTCTTTTCATATAACTCCACATTTCTCGATCAGTACTTTATAAAACAGATTGAGCCAATTCAAATTTATACCATTGCCCCACACAAAAAAAAAAAAAAAATTCAAATTTTAGTGGAAACAATAAACCCCTCTCTCTCTCTCTCTCTCTCTCTCTCCAATCAATGAAGATGACTTACACGAGTGGTTGTTTTTTGTTTCAAAGCTCCGGTGGTTGTTTGCATTGCTTACTCAACAAATTACTCACACCCCACATTGCTTACTCAACAAATTACTGGGTAAACTGAAGGCCATATGGTCACATCTTAACTTAAGCTGGGTTTGAAATTGGGTCCCAATTACCCTAGCTAGCTAGTACAACCTGTGTTGCACACCCTATGCTCTTCTCTTCTGGGCTAGGCCAGTACCCCCAAAATCTCCATTCCTTGACACCCTCATACTGTAATATTTAATTTAGTCAATGCATTGGTTTTTATCAATAAATGATCTTAACCCTACAAGTTTTTTTTTTTTTTGATAAGTCAATCTTAACCCTACAAGTTAAAACAAAGCTTTTCAATATCCAATCAAGGGACCCTTTCTCCGCAAAAGTTGAAAACTGTGTGTCAACTGCACATCAATAATGCAGCGGAGTTGTAAGTCCCAAGTCCCAAGTCCCAAGTCCCATTTATATTTTCTCCAGTGCTTCAAGGCCCTGTTCCAAAACACAATAACAACTTATTTTTTGTATAATAAGAAGGCTTGTTCCCGAAAATAAAAAGGTTGGTACTTATTTTGGAAGAATTTATATAGGTACCGACCGGCCGGGGAGGGAAATGGTACCGGCGGCCGCACCGGGCCGTCTCCGGCCACCAGACGGCCGATCCGAGCCGTCCAAAAATTCTAAAAAAAAAAACAAATGGGGCCAACGTGGTAATCAAGCACCCTACACACCTCGGATGCCGTTGATTACCGCGTTGGCCCTATTGGTTTTTTTTTCTAGAATTTTTGGATGGCTCGGATCGGCCGTCCGGTGGCCGGAGACTGCCCGTACGATTTCTCTCTACCGGCGCCCATTCTCATAGCAACATTCTTATTTTTTTGTATACGGCAACTTCAAGCTCAAAAATCATGTGTTTACGCAAATAATTTTCCTATCACTATGGATCTTGTTTGATAGATCTCATTGAGATCTTTAATACGGTGCAAAAAAAAAAAATTTGAGTTTGAAAATGTGAAATAAACTTTTTTTCATTTACATTATTTTTTTTTTCATTTACATTATTTTTGAGTTTGAAAATGTGAAATAAACTTTTTGTTTGGATTTTGTGGAATGACCCTTCTTATTTTTGAAATTGAAATTGCAAAATAAGTACTTATTTTTTAAGAAGGTTTCCAGAACGGAACCTAAGTTGAGTTGAGAACATGACAGAAGAAGGATATATTTTAATAGTTAGTTTAGCGGTGACGAAATGTATTTAAAGTTTTTGTATGCACGACGTTACACATATAATAAAGATATTTATTATAGTTGAATACATATCGGACCTAGTTTATTTTATTTTGTCGAACTCAAGGGTTTGCTTAAACCCCCTCAAACCTTCCTACAACCACCAAAATATATAAAGATTGATGTTTTGCAATGAAGATATACTATTAACCTCGTAGGTAATGACTTCGGTGTCTCCCTCGGATTTGGAGACACCGTAATTATGGCATAACAAAACCATTGTTAGCATAACCGAAACCCATTAGGAGCATGACCAAACCATAATGAGGCATAACAAAACCAGTAAGTTGCATAACCAAACCGACGGACCAGATTTTGCCACGCCAGAAGTTTGACCAAAAGTGACCGGTCAAAGCGGTAACTCCAGCCGGTAAAAAGTGGATGTATAACGAAAACCATTGAAGGGCATAACAAGAAACCCGGGAAGGCATAATGCAGGAATTGATTGGCATAACAGTTTCCAGAAAGGGCATAACACAAACCCCATGTGGTCATAACAAAACCATGAAATGGCGTAACTGTTGAGTTATGCCAACATTGGAGTAACAGAAACCAGTGAAAAGCATACCAAATAACCACGGTTAGCATAACTAAAACCATACAAGGCATAACGAATAACAGAACCACAGAATAGTATAACGGAAACCACTGAAGGGCATGACCAAAACGACATGTGAGCGTAACAGTACGACCTGACCACCAGCCCTGCCCCTGGTCCCACCTGTCTGTTCCGCCTGTGACCGCCTGCACGCCAGTCAGCTTTTGGTAATTGTTTAATTTTAATTCTCAGATTTTGAACCTCGGGTTAACCCCGGTTAAGTGGGAAAAAATGTTAAAATGTATATGTGTTTTGCGAATATGTTGACCAGTAAAATGTAACGGACCTCAATAAATCATTAATTTTAATAATCAAGTCCGTAGATTCGGTTGGTATTGGTTATTTGGTTGTTATTTGAAATTCTGGGCTCACATCCAGTTTATTTTGGTTGATGAAGCTCATCGATTTGTACAGAAATTGAACATAAGAATGATAACTTATGTTCGATAAAGCTTGTAACGAAAAGCCATTCACTTTAATTTGGCAGGAATGATGTAATCTCTTGTACGCACAAGATAGACGGTTTTGATTTTGAAGGAATAGAAAAAGTGGTCATTGAGTTTTGAACTATAGGACTATAATACCTACGTAAGCATATAATGTGTTATGATCATGTGGTTGCTGACATCCGATTATCATAGAAGTTGGTGACAAACACTTAATTGATAAGATGTGCAATCTGAACGATTTAGATCGGTCAGCAGGAAAAAATATTGAAGACTTTCCTTGAACATTTATATGTCCAACCTTATAGTTCATGAACTAAGGTATTTTGCTTTAGTACTCGTATGATCGAAACACAATGACAACGATCGATACCGTCCATATTGTTCGGTTTTAGTTGGTCTTGTAATTGTTCTCTCAAATTTTATGGTCTACTTGGTTTAGAATGCACCATTATTCGGACGTAGATTAATTATTATAATGACATTTTACATTTGATGAAGTATGTATTGACAAGAGTTAAGTAATATTTTTTTTTCGTCCCATGTATGTTGCTGTAGGAGAATCCCAAAAAAATCAATAAGTCTAGGTACACTACATCCAACCACTACACCATCCACTACATGTTTTGTAGGGCCCACTCCGGATCCCAAAAAAATACAGAAAAATGTTCATAAATTTTAAAATAATATATTATGGGGCCCTGTAAAAAATCAGCTCCAACAAATATCGGTAAGCATTATTTCTTGATTCGTAGGGGCAAAACTGTGCAGTTGAGCAGTTTCGCCCCTACAAATCAAGAAATAATACTTACCGATATCCGTTGGAGCTAATTTTTTACAGGGTCACATAAAATATTATTCTAAAATTTATGGATATTTTTCTGTAATTTTTTGGGACCCGGGGTGAGCCCCATAAAAAATGTAGTGGATGATGTAGTGGATGGATGGTAGTGTATGTAGCATCTCTCCAAAAAAATTGAAATGACCTATTAAAAAAAAAAATTTGGACCACGTGGACTAACTATCCCCGCCGAACTTGAGGGAGAAAAAGGTTGTCGTTCCCCCCAAAAAAATTTCTCGAACTTCTCAACCCCAATCTTCCCCAGCACACCACCTGGTCTGTCCTCTACTCCTCTAACCGCCTCAAACCCGTCAATCTTCCCCAGCACACCACCGACTCCCTCCTCAACCCCTCAATCTTCCCCAGCACAGGAGCGATTGGGTCCTTCACCGCCATCACCATCCACGCCGACGCCGACGCCTCACCGCCATCACCATCCACGCCGACGCCGCGACCATCCGCCGTGAGGATCATCTCCAGACGAAGTGATTTCGCAGAAGCTATTGTGACCTAACTCTATTTCCATCCCCTCACCACTGAACCCATTCAGAAACTAAGTACCTAAACTGACGATCAGGCCAAAAATTCCCCAAAACCTCAACTCTCCACACCATTGACGGCTTTGAACTGTCCGCAGCCCCCACCGACATCACCACGCAGACGAGTCACGATGACAGACCAGATCGTTGAGACCCCTGCTTTCAAAGGGAGGGTGCCATCGGCCTTCATTCTATATAAGTATTCTTTGTTCATGGAAATTAAATTTATTTAATGCTGATTTAAGACTACTTATGAATTTTTTCGATGCCAATGTGTGACTACTACTTTTTGCTTGTGCAAGTAGCAATGAAGTCATAGCAAAGCTAAAAGACGCAGGGACCATAATAACAAATCAGGTGAAATAATAATCGATTAACCGTTGTGTTATGTTTGTTTGTTTGACCTTCTTTGATTTGTTTCATCTAAACAAATTCTGATGTAGTTCCATCTACTTGGTGTAATGTTGTTGGTGACGAATGACAAAAGTTGCATGATTTGGTATGTATTGCAGACGAAGAGGGACATTGGTGAGCAATGGAAAAGCCTGTCCAATGAGGAGAGACAAAAGTACAAAGATTTGGTTGAGGTGGCGAAAGAGGAAGTTGCGAAGCATAAAGATTTATTCCCGGCCGAAACGAAGGAAGTAAAAGTGAGTACAAATTGTTCTAACTTGTATAAGTAGGTGAACATTATTTGACCTGATATTGGAGTGCCCTTGTAATTATGTGCCTATGTTTTAACATTGTAGAGAAAGCCACAAAACCGTATCTCCTTGAAGTCCATTGTTGGAATAGTGAAAAAGTTAAGTGCAGATCAACGACGCGCAGTTGAGGAAATTGGGTTGGGTGGAATCTTACAATTGAGGTGTACGTTGATGAACCATGTGATATGTAAATGGTTGGTTGGAAAATTTGATCCTGTTTCTCGAGAACTAACTGTTCATGGACGTACTTTTGTTGTCAATGAGTCCGATGTTCATGACTGCTTGGGCATTAATGCCCAAGGCAACGTTATTGACTTGGAGGGGATTACGTCGGAAGCATGTGAAGAAGTATGTGAAAACCTAGGAATGAGGAATGGGGTGGTCCAACTAAAAGAGCTAAGAGAGTATTTGGACAAAACTAAGGAAGTAAATGATGTGTTCAAGAGGAAATTTGCGTTGTATATATTGGGCTGCTTTTTATGCCCAAACACAAAAGCGGGTGTTAGTCGATCCCTTGTCAATGCTGTTACTGATGTTGAGGCAATGGGCAATTCTAATTGGGCAAACCTAACCCTACATTTCTTATGTAAGGGTATACAAGAACAACGTCATAAGCATCATGTACAACCAACTGGTTGCCTATTCCTTTTGGTGGTACGTATGTGTGATTATGCATTTATGGTGTTTATATGCAGTATAAGTTTTATTTGACTGTGGTTATGTTTTGGTTATGCATTATTCAATTGATCATCGCACAATGTAGGTTTTCTACTTGGAACGTGTCTCTCCAATTGTGAAGCCTTCCATTCGGAAATTCCCCTCATTGGTTATTTGGGGTGATGCTGAAATGAAAACCGTGTTGCACCATTTTGACAAAATAGGAGGTTATGATATGGAGGGGGTGGTGGTGCATTTCACAGAGGTTGGGGAAGGATGTGGCAATCAAGGTGGTGGTGTGTCCCATATTTCAAGTACCGATGTAAAGACCATGACAAGTACACTTGTAACTGTGGCAGGTCTTTTGCTGAGGCAAAATATGTTCATGGCAAAGGTTCTTGGGACTGAATTTCAGAGTAATCCGCACGGAGAAAAGGGTGAAGGAGTGGACGTAAACAATGTCCAACTTATGGGACAAGCGGCAACCCTCCTCAAGGGATTACATAGTTCTCAAAGTTCACCACCCACCGTATTTGAAATCCCTGATCTTGCGATGAATGAATCGAAGGGCTTGTCAACGAATCCTAGCCTTGGTAGGGACATTGGCTTAGAAATGCCGGCGCGGTCTAAGCTGGAAGAAGATATGGGCGAAGAAATTGACTTGGACCCTGTCCACCCTTTTGCGAATTCCTCTCCCCAAGTAACGGCACAAAATCTAAGTAAAACCCCAACAACCAATTTGTTCAATACCCCCCAACGAGTGGTTCAAGAATCGAAGGGCCCTTCCACTCGAAGTGCTGCAAGAAGGAGGATACAAGTGGACGGGGACGAGGATGTATGTTCACCTTCACCGGTGAAGGGGTTTAGGTCGCTTGGAGGATTGAGTAGAGGTCGGAAAAGGAAGTTGCAAAATGGGAACCCTGCCCCGTCTGTTGGTGGTTATGAAAATGTGGAAGTGCATAAGGAAGAACCGCGGTTGCGCCAGGATGATCAGTTGAAGAAAAGCCACTTCCAGCGTTCCCCCTTTACCAAGGATGGTGTGAAGAAGAGGAACCCTCCAAAGAAACAACCAGTCAAGGAGAAATTGGACAACGTGGATGTGAATGTTCCCACTGTGTGTATATTTTCCCCATTTACATATATTTTCTATTTACCACCTCAGGTCTCTTACATAGTTTTTGCTGTCCAATGTAACAGTTCCGTGGACGGTTTGCTTCGAAGAAGGGTTTGCAATCTGTTGGTGTCGAACAGTTTCCTCCAAAAACCATGGTTAGTAGTCATTCCCAAATATTCTCTACACTATTGTACTGATGCTAACCTTTACTTCCTTCCCGTTCGTATATTGTTAAGGCATATATTGAAGAAATGGCGGATGATGCAATGAACCCAACCTATGAACCTTTAACTGACCATGAGGCCTTGTTCACGGAGTTCATTTTTGATATTCGTGATCCAGCTAATGGGTACATTTTGTTTACCATGCCTGTATATGTTGTTTTCTGATGTCAACTCAAGTACGATGGTCGTTTAATCGAAATCCTACTTGTAGGGAATCTTATGTGCACCTCAAATTGTTTGGCACCGAAAGATTATTCGCAACCCAATTTGAATTGTGCAGTTTGAAACCCCGAATTTGGATACTAGACACGGTGTGTGTCATATGATTTTCTCACTTGCTTAAAGTTGAACTTATTATTTTGTTATGATGTTTTGCAAATTTGTCAAATGTGGTCTTAGAATATGATGTACCGTATGATGTATGGTTGGTAGATTCTAAATTTGGTTGCCGTGCAAATGACAAATGCCGAAAGGTTGCAATATCCGGACAAGCGGCACTTGATGTGGTATTTGCCGGTGACTGTATCGGTGAGTTTAATAAATTTCCCATTTCTTAGTTGTACTTGTACTACTAGTTTTCAAGCTAATAGCGTCGTTCATTTGCAGAGGCATATATTAGACAATCCGAACATGACAGATTGTGATGTCAAGAAGTTATGCGATTGTTACTTCGGAGATACAAATTTCTGGTGACATTCGCTCATGCTCGATGGTAAACAAATACAAGTTCCAATAAGTTAGTAGTACATAAATTATATGTTATGCTTTCAATTGAAGGGGAATGATGATTGTTTGCCTTTGGTCGCAGATATACATACCAACTAATGATCGTGGGAGCCATTGGTTTTGCATTAAAATAGACATTGGTATTCGGATGGCCTATATTTTTGATTCTAAGCCCGCAAGTCGATCCAATAGCTACCGTAAGAAACTGACAAGGGCACTGGTATGGCGCACCTCACATAGACCATGTTTTATGGTATGCCTGATTTGTATTCTAACAACTTGTTTTTTCGATTAGCTGGAGGGATTACATCGCGCGTTGGTCTTCCAATATGGAGACCTCTATCAGTTTGATGTGACAAAGTTTAACATTGCAAATGTTCAAAGGCAACCCATGCAGCAAGATACGGACGGGTAATTTTTGAAACATATATGATTGTCTACAATGTGGTAGTTGGCTTTGTAGTCGTTTAATTCAATCGTGTCTGCACATTTGTAGGTATGATTGTGGCCTGTTTGTGATAAAATTCATGCAAGGGTTTAATTACTCATCAGGTGTACACACGGTTAGTACTTGTACTTTGGCAACCATCGTAATGTTGTGCTTCTCTGGTTGTGTTAGTGTAGTAAACGTAAGCTACGTTTTGGTTTTGTAGATGGACGATACTGAAAGGCCAAGGTTGTTGCTGGAATTGTGTGGTGACGAAAATAACCGGGATGCGTTGGAGGTTATGAACAAATTTGAGGCATGGAAGGCAGGAAGAGGTACAACTGTGTTTATGTAACAATTATCCTCTGCACGACACCTCCCATTGCTCATTGTTTGGAGTAGTTTGAAAAAAAACACGGCGTCTGTCATACCACAAGAACGTAACTTGACTTTTCTATAACTATAAATCGAACAGACCATGTGAACAGCCAAACATAGGTGCGTCATTCGCGAACGTAACTACGAATTTAGTGTAGTACTCTGTGCTCTATAGTTATTTATTGTTCAAGTGTCCTGATACAGCTTTGTTTATTGATGCATTATTATGTCAGAGTTAATTGTGCAACGCAATTGCAAAGTAACCTTGCTTATTCATTTTGGGGGAAAACTAGTGGAAACACCTTTCAGTTATATTGGTGGCCAGGTAGGACAATGTATGCCTATTAGTGGTAGAATGTCCTATTATGAACTCCGGGCTGTAATCAATGAAATTGGGTGTTCCAATCTAGTAAGGTTAGTTTACCAAGTCACATCAACTGATGGAGAGATAAGGTTACTTCGGATTGACGGAGATGTGGCTTTGGCTGAAATGTTTGCCCTGTATGGGCGAGAGGCTCAAATACATATTTATTTGGATGACCCTTTATGGTCAGATGACAGTGAAAGTGAACGGGGGATACCAAACATAAGTGCACAACACACAACTGGTCAAGGAAGGCGACGGGGTGGACAAAACACAACTGCCAGAGGAAGAGGACGTGGTAGGGGACGAGTTGGTGGTACAGGAAGAGGAGGTGGTATGGGAGCTACTGTTGCAATAGAATCTGGAAGTGGCCAATATGTCCAATAAAGAGGTATCATTTCAACCAGCAATTATTACCAACATTTGTTTTATGCAATTCATTCAAGTACCAATTACGTAACGTATACTATGTTGTACAGTTTACAGGGATGGGGTGCGTCCTCCATTTGTACAGCCATGCATTACATGGTATCCAACTGCGAAACAGACAAATGGCTACCTTTCAATCTATTTTTTAGTCCTCTGGGGGTTTTCAGAGTTGTGACAATGTTATCCACGTAAAGGTGTTTGAAATTCGTTGTGTACAAACAAGACAGGAACTTTCATATTATGTGGGAGGCTAATATTAAACAACAGTGTGACCATGAACGTCCATTACTTTGGTGTTTGGGTAGTCAAGTGGAGTGGGAATTTGTCATTTTTGTTTGCCTGGAAGTAGTTGGGCTAGATTGTTCTAACGTTTTGCACGTACCCAATATTGGAAATACTGTAAGTACAAACAAGACAGGAACTTGCCCAGTCCATGGGAGGGTAAAGGGTACGAATGTGTACATACTGTAGTGTATGACTTTTTGTTGGATTTGCAACTGGACTGACCTGTCATTTGTCGGACTAGTTTGACTGGAAGTAGTTCGCCTGGATTTAACCAAAATGTGGTTTTCATTGTCATGACTTGGTTTGACTTAGAATCGATTTCTCTATTGATTGTCCGCTTGTAAGTATTGTAATACTAAGTATTCACCTACTGATTGTGGGGTTGTAAGTACCATGATAATTTGTTCATGATATGAATATTTCGTAAATTTTTTCGATGCCTTGTATTGTTAACATTGTCCAACTTGTACTGTAAATTCCATCCACTTGTGGGAATTTGTCACACATTTCAAAATCCGTGTCTTTAATTTTGCCGGAATGCTATACAATGGCATTGACGGAAACGAATGAAGACAAACATTTTAATGATACATATTGACCCATATTGAATCCGTTTCGCCTCAATAATTAACGTATACAATAAAGTTAGGAGTATTCAAGAGCAATACTACGAAGTAAAACATGGTTTTACTTTGTACATTTCCTGGGAAGTCTACATATTTTTTTGTGATTGGCTTTTGTACCAACTTGGTATAACGTAAACACCTAACTGAATGGTACATCATGCATGCTTTTTAGGTAGCTTTTTATATAGTTAATTCTGAATACCTTGAACCAACCCACCTGAGGCCGTGTAAGGCGGGTATTCCAGCCGTCTATTGTCGCACTTAGGGCTACGATTTAATCTTAACTCGTATTCATCCGATCCGTTCCATTTTTCGGATTACATTCCGATCCGTCCATTGCCGAGAATGAACGGGCCCGATCCGGCGTATAGGGATTTCGGTTAGTTTATTTGTAATTACGAATTTAGCAATGCAGGGGCGAGCAGGGCATTCGGTTTGGTTTTGTTCGTCTAAAACCATACATCATTGGAACCAGGAACGTATATAGGGGGACATCACTTACGGAGGGGAAGGAATGCTATAGAGGGACATGACTGTAGGTATACTCTTACAGAGGGACACGACTTACGAAAGGGAACGAGATCGTTTCAGTTGTCACCACCGATTGGAAGAGAAATATTTCGTAACTGCTTCCCACCTTTCCAGTTCCCCACACCCCCCCCATCTTTCCACCTGCCATATGGGGTGGTGCATGTCATATATAAATAATACTCCTCCCCCCTCGCTCCCTTTACTCCTCTTCCTCAACTCCTCTCTCTCAACTCCTGTATCCGTCCTTATATTTTTTCAAGATTTCTTTGTCGTGCTGTCCCATGGATAACAAAACAGGAAACATATCAGAGTCCTCCACAGATATTAGTGACTCAGAGACCAACGACTACAAAAAGAAGCCGTATGAGGATTTGAAGACAGGGAAATACACGGTCAAAAATCGAGATGGTTCACTCAGGTGTCCGTTCTGTCCTGGAAAGAAGAAACAACAGTTCAAGTACAGGGATCTTTTGCAACATACTGCTGGTGTGGGTGCAGGTGCGGTGTGGAGAAAGCCAAAACTGAAGGCCCAACACCTTGCTTTGGCCGATTACCTGACATCTGACCTAGCAAACGAGGCAGAGGGGTAACAGATTACGAGGTTTGATGTGGGTTCTTGTACGTACTACTTAGGTTCGTATGGTTTGTTTGGCTGTGTAGGTATGTTTCTGTTTTGGGTACCAAAAACATTTGTTTTGTTTTGATGTGGACAATGTTTGGTTATTAAGGGTTATGGTTGGTTTGTTTGGGTGTGTGTGTACGAATGTGTGGCTGTTGTTTTGTTGATGTTTAATGTCAGTTGTTTGGTAGTTGTTTTTCCCTGTTTTGTTTTCCCGTTTTGTTTTGATTTAATGGACAGAGTAGTCCGACCGTCCGACTATGTTGAAGGTTTTGTAACAATGTGGATGTATTCGGAGGTATTATGAACTAGTTGTTTGGTTTCGTTTTAATTTACATTCCATTCACGTACAAATTGTTGCGTTGTAAGAATGACAATCGTTTGAACTGAAGATAGGTCGATGGTTGATGTTTTGATTTGAACATTGTCAAACTCCCTTAACAAAAAGTGTGTATGGGTACAGACAGTCGTTACACATTTTCTACATAGATTTATTTTCGGGGCCCACTACGGACCCCCCCGCACAAATGATCCCATCCGACCATGAAATGTAAAATATTATTTCTAGGTCTCCTACAAAAATACAGCTCAATCCGATACTGTTGGGTGTTCAATCCAAGCATGTAATTTAATTTCTCATTTAGATTTCAGGATATGAAACACTTGATTGGATCGAATATCTGTACGTAGTGGACGCAGCTGAATGTTTGCGAGGGCCGTTGGGAAAATGTTTCACATTTAGTCAACGGCTCGAAACATTTGTATGGGACCCGTAATGGGCCCCACAAAAATTGGCCACGTACTCCTGTATGAAATATGTGTACCATTGTGTTTGTGGAATGGGGAAACTTCGCTCGTACTACTCCCACATCCACCAACTGTACCCCTACTAGATCAGTGAACAGTTTCCCGCCGGAGAAACCGAAAATGAAATTTTGAATTCTATCCCCCACCCAATAAATACCTGTTTTGTACCTCTCTTTCTCTCTCTCTCTCTCTCTCGTTTTAGTCTCCCTCTCCCTCTCTCTCTCTCGTTTTACTCTCTCTCTCTCTCCGCGTCTTGAAGAAAAGATCCCCAAATGTCCTGTTCGAGCAGTAATCAGAGGGGTGGTGATGGTGACGATCCTTTCGGTCCTCGTTATGACCCAACGACACCCAACTGTGATTGTGGGATGTGGGCAAACTTGAGGATTGCAGGGCCAAACTCAAAACACCCGGGGAGCTTGTACTATACATGTTCAAAAAGAAATGGAAGGTGTTTATTCTTTAGGTGGTGTTTGCCCATATCCCAAAACGCTGAAGTTAGTACGACAGACGGGAGCCATGTTGCTGTTCTTGAAACAAAGGTTCAGATGCTAGAAGACCACGCTTGGGTCATGAGAACTATAAATCGTGGATTGGTTTGGTGTTTACTTGCTGCAATCGTGGTGATATCTGTAGTTATTATGATCGGTTGACAAAGTATAACTACTGTGTAGTTCGTAACCCAAGTTCCATTGTCACGTTATGTATGCCCGTTCAACTGTATTTTGTACTATCCCTTATTTTATATGCATAATGTTTGGAACACAATGCTTTTAGTTACCTCTCAGTATCCATACAGGCTTGGCGCGCATTTTATTATACACGGACCGTCCGTATAGAATTTCTAATTTATAATATTCCCATGTTCGTCAATATTTTTCATGTAATGGGATTGCAATACGTAATGTAATTGAAATATGTAATGCACGATGAGTAAATGAATAGCAGGCTTGGGCAAAGTCACCTACAAAAATGACTAACCAAGATTTCATTAATAACAATTCAATATCACCACTTATGGTAATATTGTCAATGTCAAACGCAAATACTAAAGTAAATAGGCAATTAATTGTGATGGAAGTGATGATCCTTTCACAGTTTCACTAGTGACGACGTCACTATAATTCCAACACCGGAATAGATGGTTTCCCATCATCTACCTTGACTAGCTGGCAGCAATCACCTTATTTGACTGATGACAAGCCTGGTAGATATGTTGTTGTATTCCCGAAAACCTCCCATTTCGACAATAGCAACCCTTGCTCCAAAGTAAATGAATGTTGTCCCAACCCACATAAGCCAATAAAACAACTTCAGTAAGGGGAGATGAAGAGAAGGATACGAGGCCATGGTTGTATGGGGTTCGGTCATGAGAAACAACCCTCATCCCATACTTATAGTGAGTGGCATATGGATAGAGGGAGTAAGGGGGCGTTCGGGTAAATAAGGCAAACTGGCTCATTTGTTGTCCTTATTAAAATTGTTTCCGTATCACTTGGCTTATCAGCATTTTATTGGGGGATGATTGCATCATCATTTCAAGAGGAATCTAATAAGTACGACATTTGATAAGCCAAGTAATACCAAAAAATATTTTAATAAGGACCAAAAACAAGCCACTTTGCCAATGTTAGCCGAACGGCCCCTATATCTGAAACTGCGAATTATTGAGTGACGCTCAGTTCACCCGTGAATAATTGAGTACAGGTGGAATTTTTGGGTCACGTGAACTACATGACATAACTAGACGACAATGTCTTAATCGATCGGTCATTCGGTCATAGGGTAAATAGTGATTTTAGACCTGCAATTCGACAAAGCTGCATGTGGAGGGAGGCATGCTGTAAAAATGCATGTGGGTTGGGCCCATTCAGTCACGTCGGTACCGTCTAAAGGATAGAAAGTATGACCACAATCCTGCCTATTAATACCATTGGGAAGTTTGGAGTTTGTACACTACAACGCCTCTCTATCTCCCTCCCTCTCTGACGCTCTCTCTCTCTGTCTACAAGACCATACTATTACGGCCCATCAAAGGCTTTACCATTTGTCACTGAAACCACACACAACCCCATACATATCCATCCATAGGAGGCCATTATAGTATAATAAGTAAGTTTGATATGGTTCAGGGGTGGTGATCCGTAGTTGGACCATCGTAGTTCTCATGTCATATCACTTGGACCATCGTAGTTGTCATGTCACGTGCCATGTTCAATCATAACCATAAGGTAAAGTAAACTCTCCATCCCATACTTATTTTCATTTTGCTGTTCCCAACTTATGCAATGAAGGAAGTAAATAACAAGGTTTAGTTTATTTTGGTATTTTTATTGAACTCATAGTACTCGTTCCAACTCACCTGAAAATCGAAAAAGCCACTCAGGTGAATTTACCTTCCCAATAGAGGGTCATATTATGTCAGGTTAGTGTACAAACAGTTGGATACCCATCGGTCAACCCCCAACCCATCGGTCGTTCAATCGGTCTTAGGCCTTACTCCTTATGACGAACGTGGCTTGGTCAGAAGCACAGTACTCAGAACTGTGGACAGGTAGAATATTTCAGAGTAAAGGACGACCACACACACTTCATGTGGAAACCGTCTCCCCAACCACTAACTAAACCAAATCCAACCAAATCATCAAAACAAAGGCACCCCTAACTATGTCCTTAGGCTGTCCTTATCCATCCAAATTCCCGACTGATTTCTAACCCCCTTACTCCATTTGCATGGTCCATTTTGTTTTCGTATATATACATTCATTGTTGTAAATTTGCTTTGTATCTCTGTATGTTGATTTCGTAACATTATACTATAATGCAGGGTTTGGTTAATTGTGGCACGTGACATACTAGTAGAGAAGGGATGGTATACGTGGTGATTTGCTCCATCATGGGATTACTGCTGAGGTCCTCCCGAAGACCCCCCATTTGGAGCATATCTCACAATTTCGAACACAAAGTTTTCGATATAGGCGTGAAAACTTTGAAATCCCTTTATTTAATAACTTATATGTGAGTTCAGGATTTACGAACGGGTTCGCATGACGCTGTATTTATCCAAATTGAAGGATATTGTTGAAATATGTCATTTGACAATCATATGACTGCAATTAT